>PYDT01000460.1:85972-685972 GCA_004837865.1 Musa balbisiana | reverse complement strand
TGTATGTAGATCTTTCTCTTATCTTGGAATCTTTCTCTTATAATGTATGTAGATCTTTCTCTTATAATGTATGTAGATCTTTCTCTTATCTTGGAATCTTTCTCTTATAATGTATGTAGATCTTTCTCTTATAATGTATGTAGATCTTTCTCTTATCTTGGAATCTTTCTCTTATCTTGGAATCTTTCTCTTATCTTGGAATCTTTCTCTTATAATGTATGTAGATCTTTCTCTTATAATGTATGTAGTGAGTATAGTTATTACTCGTTGAATCTCTGAATTAGGCAAGGGAGTAATGAAGGTCGTGAGGCGCATTCGATTTTGTTTCATCTATTCCATGCTGTTATTCTAATTGGGACTAAGGATTTTACCGAAGGTTAGGGCCTTTCCCGCTAGGGCGGTTCAGTTCGTGCTAAATGACCGAACGACGCGACGGGTAATGAGGCTTCTCCCACTGAGAACAGAGCAGCTGTGTGAATTCTTCTCTTATTCCGGAAAATGGTGATCCGTTTGTTTCTTTAAGTCCTTTGCTTAGTTCATTTCCTTTGTTGTCTTAAGTGATCTATTAGAGAGCTTCCCTGTTACCACCCGAAGGGTCAGATAAGAAAGAGATGCTCTGTGCCAAGTCTCGTAGGCTTTTTTTTGCAAATCGATTTCTGACGTAACTGCCTATCATGCCATGACGCTGTTGCTCTCGCACAGTGCCATCTTCCTCGGTATGTATCAATTTTAGTCAAGTGTTTTCGCTTTCTCTGTCTCCCAATCGATGCGCCAATCGTGGACAGGTGACCGGGGAATGAATGATGGCTTCAGCTCCATACACTATGATGAATTGCGTGTTTCCTGTCGTTGTTTTTGAGGTTGTTAGTGTATATGCCCAACGGTAGGTAACCTATGTGACCAATCTGAACCGGCGCACTGAGTCAGTATACTAATGAAGACCACAAAGTTGGTGAGATTTGGCCTGTCCATTCGCTCTAGGTAATGTAATATGGGCTCGACTTCCTTTGAGCTATGAGAAATGAAGAGGGCCCCCCAACGCCTTATTCTTATTTCTTTTTTTTCTTGACCGGCTACAAAGAGAGCTATGGAGCCTACCGGAAAGCTTGACAAGGCCGAGCCACGTTAGTGTAAAAGGCAACCCAACCACTCGCTAAAATCATGGGGCATTCCAAATAAGACAGAGATTACTTATACTAGCTCTGAGGTAACCGCTCGTCTTGATGCTGGCAGTAAAGAAGGCAAAGAGTTTACTTCGACAATTCGATAATGGTAAGGACCTAAAAAGCAAGCCAGCCTATCTAGGATTCCGCTACAGATTGGTTAAATAGTGCACATTCGCTTGGGAATACCAAATAGAATGCAGTCGAGACAACCAAAAGTGGAGGAACGACCGACACAGCTGGCATGCCCCGCTCGTAACCGGCATCTCCACATGAACCGGACCAAGCAAGCCGGACGACGCTATACAAGAATAGTCAAGAAATAGTCAAGAAAAGTAGTCTACGCAAGCCGCATTACACACTGGAAATCAATAATCTATAGAAAAAGGGTAACTAGTGGATTTCTGGGCGGGTTTGTTTGGTTTCGAAAGCCTTTCTCTCTTATCTCGCTCTTTCTATGAAAA
Organism: Musa balbisiana; assembly: GCA_004837865.1. Classification (NCBI taxonomy): domain Eukaryota; kingdom Viridiplantae; phylum Streptophyta; class Magnoliopsida; order Zingiberales; family Musaceae; genus Musa; species Musa balbisiana. The sequence goes on along the minus strand of PYDT01000460.1, from coordinate 684,345 downwards.
GGCTTACGCCGCCTTCTATTCGGCCCCTTATTAGAGTACTTAGCCTTCGATTCTCCACCCTTATTAGAGAATGGGGTATTCCTATCAAATTAGAGAATTGGGTATTCCTATCTTCCAACATAGAGAAGTTCTCGTTTATTTGATTCCAACCCTATATCATTTGTTAATATATAGGGCGCCCCCTTACGGGATATGTCTTTTTGTATATTGTGGAGAGAGCGGAGGCTCTCCGGTTTTTCTTCTCGCTAAGGAGCTCTTTTCTTCCCCATTCCGGCATGATCAAAGAAACTATGGTTGACCAGGTAAGTAGATTTGACCTTTTCTTACAATACCTTCATTCAAACCCTCTTTCTTGCTTGCTTGTAGGTTTACTATTTTCCGGTGCGTTCGGAAGCCAGAGGAAGCCAAACGAGTCGGGTCGACAAGAGGTTTAATCACTGGCCATTTGGATCCTTTGGAACAACTCTTTTAATTTCAAGGAAGAAGGCAAGCTAGCCTATTTAGTAAGTGCAGGCTGGAAGTGGTGTTTCTCCTGTTGGCTCTTTCATCAGTAATTTATTGTCTGTCCTCCGTAGGCGAAGCAAGGATATCAGCTAGTAGCGGAAGGGATTAGGTTAGGTGCTATACATTCTCAAGATTTCCTTTATTGTGGGGTGGGGATGGATTCTTCCATCATTCAACCCATCATATCCAATCGAAAACTAATACCGTGAGCCTTTGATGGGCGGGCGGCCAGTCAAGTTATCAGTGCCAAGAGCTGTTACGACTACGAGAGCTGTAACGGCGGGTGGGAAAAGAGCACTTACTTTTTAACCGGCTAGGAGAACAGTAAGAGCTGATTCCACTAGCATTGGTTACGTGCTTCTTTCCAACTGCGTCTGATTGAACACTTATCCAAATGTTTCACAAGGCTACCAACCTGACCGACCAGGAAAGAAAATGGAAACAGGCATCCTTTCCTTCGTGGCAAAGAGCCTATTCGTTGCAAGCAGATGCTGCATTTCTTCGATTATTGTATAGGATAGGATACCACCTGCGTCGTATTCGATGATGGACATATTAGGTCAATCAGCTTAATCCCGAACTATGCCTTCTTCCCGAACAGCCTATCTAAGAGGAGATTGTTGGTCAATTCTTTCAGTTCCTTGCTTCATTTCAGGTAAATTCATTAACACCGCGTATTGGATTCCATCTTCTTTTTCTGTGCTCGTTACTCTCTTTAGTATTGGACTAACTGGGACAACCCATTGGAAAAGGAATGTAAAAGCGGATTATTCCTTCTGAGTATTATTGCCGTTGTCGAAAAGAATAGCAGGGCATTCGATAGCTGCTACTTCTGTGCTGCACATCTTTCCCGTTCGTATCGTAAGAATATCATTGCACCACATTCTTGAGAAGTCAGTTGATAGCATTATATCTCCTTTGTTTGCTCCAAGGGAATCTGTCCATTAATATACCATTGATAGATTTGAGATGAATATGCCTCTGGGGAAGATTTCTCATCAAATAGAGAAGATTCGTATGTCTTAACGGATTTCCGACTCTAAAGCATACTACTATTTGCAAAGGCCGACAAGGAGGAAGCATCGCGGGAAGGTATTAGTAAATACCCTAATAGCCCCTTTTTGATGGCTTACCTTCGTACCCAAGGGATTACCCACCAAGTCCAGCTTTCTTGTGAAAGTTTCTTTTAGAGTTACAGAAGCTCTTCTTTAATAATGAGTTTACGCAGAGGATCCGGAAAGGGGAATCGAATTGATGAGTATAGAACAAAACCCAGGTAATAAGAATCAAAGGATAAGTCGACTTGGAATGCAGGTCTTTCTTTCACTTTCCGTTCTTGACCCGCTTGATTATGGCCTTCCTTCTTCAGCCCAACCCTTGAACTTTGCTTTCCCTTTGTTGGCATGGCATAGAGAGAATCAGCGTGAAAGTCCCCCTGGACGGTTTAGTAGGTTTACGCTCTCCTTGTAATAGATTGGATAAAGTGGTCTAGGTTGGTTCTGGGCGGCTTGCATTATGTTCAGGGTAGTTGAGTTCGGGTGCTTGTGATAAAGCTGAAGTCTAAATAGGCTGTTGCTCCTTGTCGTAGTGGGTACTATAGCTCTAAGTCTACTCGATGAAAAGATGGATCTGGCCTTGCAACTATCCTTTATCCTTGCTAGGAGTTAGGAAGACGAATCAGTTTCAACTTTATCTGCAGCTTCGTAAGTTATTAAAGAAAGTAAAGACTCCGTTCCGTATAGAAGAAAGAAAAAGGGCTTTCGCCTCTCGTCCCATGTCTTGTTCTTCAATCAATTCCTATTCTATCTCACCCGAGGGAACTGCTTATGGTATATGGTAAAGGAATGCATAATATCTTAATAATAGGAATGATCATCTATTATATAGCAAAATGGGGCCGGGCCGGTTTTCACTTGATAGAAAATGTCCTGCAAAGTCCGTCCCAGATGCACTTCTGTCAATGGGGAATAATGGGGAACACCTGTGCTGTGATAGAGTGAGTTAGTTACGGTCATTCCCTTGTTCTTCCTAATGAACAGGAATAGTCCGGATTGAATCAAGTCATTCCATAGAAGTTAGGTATCTTGCAAGTCCTTTCTTTCACGGAAAGGTAATAAATCGGAACTATAAGACAGTATCCATATCAAAGTGAATTACTTCATTCTATCTTCCCTATTCATTATTCCTCATATGTCAGTGTAACACATTCATTATTCCTCATATGTCAGTGTAACAACTTGATTCTGTCCTTTCTGAGTCTGTGCCTTCAGCTGCAGTCTACATCACCACCGGGAAATAAAGTCTAAGAGCGGATTCTCTCACAAGCGATGCCATACTTTACCTTACCTACTTTATTCTATTGGGCGGGTTGGGTTCTATAGACTCCGTTTCAGTCTTAGGCTCGATACTTCTAAGCCTTACTTCTCTGTGTGATCTTCCACTATTGATCAAAAGAGCGGCTATCTTTTCCCTTGGATTAACTATTCCGAAACAGCTTATTTAGTTTGATGAAATTATGCTTTCTTACCCCAGCCTCCAAGACCGGTTACGAAAGCTGCTCCCCCTAGTATGGAATGTGAGGCTCTCTTGCTGTTTCACTCTCGTGGGAATTGGCAGTTACTTTTGCATCTCTCTCTGTGCTCTTACTCTCTTTAGTATTGGACTAACTGGGACAACCCATTGGAAAAGGAATGCATAATATCTTAATAATAGGAATGATCATCTATTATATAGCAAAATGGGGCCGGGCCGGTTTTCACTTGATAGAAAATGTCCTGCAAAGTCCGTCCCAGATGCACTTCTGTCAATGGGGAATAATGGGGAACACCTGTGCTGTGATAGAGTGAGTTAGTTACGGTCATTCCCTTGTTCTTCCTAATGAACAGGAATAGTCCGGATTGAATCAAGTCATTCCATAGAAGTTAGGTATCTTGCAAGTCCTTTCTTTCACGGAAAGGTAATAAATCGGAACATTCATTATCCTCATATGTCAGTGTAACAACTTGATTCTGTCCTTTCTGAGTCTGTGCCTTCAGCTGCAGTCTAACATCACCACCGGAAATAAAGTCTAAGAGCGGATTCTCTCACAAGCGATGCCATACTTTACCTTACCTACTTTATTCTATTGGGCGGGTTGGGTTCTATAGACTCCGTTTCAGTCTTAGGCTCGATACTTCTAAGCCTTACTTCTCTGTGTGATCTCCACTATTGATCAAAAGAGCGCTATCTTTTCCCTTGGATTAACTATTCCGAAACAGCTTATTTAGTTTGATGAAATTATGCTTTCTACCCCAGCCTCCAAGACCGGGTTACGAAGCTGACTCCCCTAGTATGGAATGTGAGGCTCTCTTGGCTGTTTCACTTCGTGGGAATTGGCAGTTACTTTGCATCTCTCTCTGTGCATCCTACGTTGCTACTAAGACGGCATTCTATTCTTATCTTCTTATCGAAACTGTGAAACCTGCTCTTGCTAATAGAGAAAGAGAATTCTCCTGTTTGTGAAAGAGATGTGAAAAAACGCACCTTAGCCAGCATCGAAATGAAGTTCCTATTGAGTAAGAGAAGGGGATTCTGTGGAAAATAATTGAAGATGGACATGAAACCTAATAATCAACAAAACTTCTATCCCACTAGCTCAACCACAGCTTATTCTCGAGCAACTTCTTCTTCAACAACTCTTCTCTAATAGCAGCCAGCGGCAACAGATTCACTGACCTATGTAACTTCCTTGCTAATCGGATTCTCTAGATCGAATTCAGGAAAAAGCTGGAATAGCCAACACTGTTATCCGCCTACGTGTGATGATCTTGGTGTGTATCCTGTTTCAGGACGATGAGGTTGCTCGTTGGAGGGTGCAGGGAAGAGGCGGATCTTCGCCATTGGTAACTACATTAACCAACTACAACTTTTACTGGGCTCCTGTCGCGTCGGAGTTACGGCTACAAAAGCATATAAAACATGACAGGCTAGTATATGTTATTCAATTTCTAGTACCTATTGAATAGTCACTCCACTTTCTACTTTTACTTTCCCTCGAACAGGCTTCTTTCGAGTCACATAGGTTCTCCTCATCACTAGGTATAGAAACATTAGTCAAGATACTGAACAAGTTCTTTCTTCTTATCGAAACTGTGAAACCTGCTCTTGCTAATAGAGAAAGAGAATTCTCCTGTTTGTGAAAGAGATGTGAAAAACGCACCTTAGCCAGCATCGAAATGAAGTTCCTATTGAGTAAGAGAAGGGGATTCTGTGGAAAATAATTGGAAGATGGACATGAAACCTAATAATCAACAAAACTTCTATCCCACTAGCTCAACCACAGCTTATTCTCGAGCAACTTCTTCTTCAACAACCTCTTCTCTAATAGCAGCCAGCGGCAACAGATTCACTGACCTATGTAACTTCCTTGCTAATCGGATTCTCTAGATCGAATTCAGGAAAAAGCTGGAATAGCCAACACTGTTATCCGCCTACGTGTGATGATCTTGGTGTGTATCCTGTTTCAGGACGATGAGGTTGCTCGTTGGAGGGTGCAGGGAAGAGGCGGATCTTCGCCATTGGTAACTACATTAACCAACTACAACTTTTACTGGGCTCCTGTCGCGTCCGGAGTTACGGCTACAAAAGCATATAAAACATGACAGGCTAGTATATGTTATTCAATTTCTAGTACCTATTGAATAGTCACTCCACTTTCTACTTTTACTTTCCCTCGAACAGGCTTCTTTCGAGTCACATAGGTTCTCCTCATCACTAGGTATAGAAACATTAGTCAAGATACTGAACAAGTTCTTTCTTCTTTTAGCGCAGAATCTCTTTTCTCTCCACAAACAAGAACTATCCTTTCTCAACCGCCAACAAACACAGATGAAACAAGAACACAGGATAAGAAGTGGAAAGATCATAAGCATAGAAGCTGGAACAGGATATCCTTACACCGATACTCAATCTATACTTGCGGGAGGCCCGAGCGATTGACAGTGTTGGTGACAAGAATGGAGTTCCTTCTCATGCGAATGAGACAGCTGTTCCTCTTTTCGAATATAGAGGAGTGAAACCTAGCGAAGTGGTTGTTTTGTCCTCATAGTTGGATGGGGTTGGTAAAAAGTGTACCTTAGTGCAAGATAGCGACTCGGCCATACCTGGGAAATATCCTCAGGGATAGAGAACTAGACGATGCGCCCACGGCAAAGAATCGTTACGGAAAGGATGTCTTTACGGCAGTCATGTTCTGGTCTGTGGCATTGTTTTTTGACTAAGGGATCATTTGAGAACGTGTGGATGGGAGAACCAGCACGGCCGGGGATTTGCTGCATTTCGCCATAAACTGAACAGTGCTTGGAACACAGCGAATAGTTGGAAGTTATCTCGCGATTCCTTTTCCCGTATGAGCGTACATGTTTAATAACATCGAGGGAAAGAGTCAGAGGGTTGGTGGGGACTTTTGTCTCAAAAGAGTATGAGTTTTTCGGCTGTCATTGTCATTGTAATATAGTGGAAGTTCTAAATGACCCATTGTAATATAGTGGAAGTTCTAAATGACCCATTGTAATATAGTGGAAGTTCTAAATGACCCATTGTAATATAGTGGAAGTTCTAAATGACCCATTGTAATATAGTGGAAGTTCTAAATGACCCATTGTAATATAGTGGAAGTTCTAAATGACCCATTGTAATATAGTGGAAGTTCTAAATGACCCATTGTAATATAGTGGAAGTTCTAAATGACCCATTGTAATATAGTGGAAGTTCTAAATGACCCATTGTAATATAGTGGAAGTTCTAAATGACCCATTGTAATATAGTGGAAGTTCTAAATGACCCATTGTAATATAGTGGAAGTTCTAAATGACCCATTGTAATATAGTGGAAGTTCTAAATGACCCATTGTAATATAGTGGAAGTTCTAAATGACCCATTGTAATATAGTGGAAGTTCTAAATGACCCATTGTAATATAGTGGAAGTTCTAAATGACCCATTGTAATATAGTGGAAGTTCTAAATGACCCATTGTAATATAGTGGAAGTTCTAAATGACCCATTGTAATATAGTGGAAGTTCTAAATGACCCATTGTAATATAGTGGAAGTTCTAAATGACCCATTGTAATATAGTGGAAGTTCTAAATGACCCATTGTAATATAGTGGAAGTTCTAAATGACCCATTGTAATATAGTGGAAGTTCTAAATGACCCATTGTAATATAGTGGAAGTTCTAAATGACCCATTGTAATATAGTGGAAGTTCTAAATGACCCAAGACAGTAGATGCTTTGATTATAGAAAGAAAGGTAGAGGGCTCTCGTGCAACTGATTGAGTTTAGCGGCTAAAGCATAGTCTCTTTTCTCTTTCTCGACGAGTTCCATCGAAAGATTGAGTGATCATTGGATTACTTTCTGGAGAATGGATTTATTTATGAAGCTTGTGTAGCAGAGGGGGCATGCTTTTTGTCTATGAAAGAGCATCATGAGTAGGTGGGAAAACAAAGTGCTTTCGAGCTGTCTTAGTAGAGTAACCAGCAACTTTGTTATGTGGAGAGAACCTGTCAAAGCTTACCTTTTCACTGCTTATTCGGGAGCGATGCTGATTCTCTTTAAATGCATTTGATACTCTCATATTTGCCCTATAGCTCTTCAGAGGCCTGATCTAAAGAAGTATAAGGATTTCTATATGAAGCAGAGGATAGATCCGTATCAGATTCCAAAGAAAGGGAAGCAGTGTGTTTCAATTCCTAATTCCATTATATAATCTAATATAATATCCAGTTAAGAAATGGATCTATGAGTTGATTCGGAGCAAAAGTGGGTGTTTGGCTTGAAAGGAAAGGGGGTTGACTTGACCTGACCGCTAGAGAGGAAATACAGAATGCATGTTTGTTTGCCAGAGAGAGGAGCAGCTTTCTTACATTCTTCCTATTAGATAGGCGGGTGATAGAGAATAAACAGGATCGATCAGCTGCAATCGGTTCTTAACTTCCAATCTAGTTTCGTTTGGCAAAAGGGATGATGTTGTTAGGTAAGATTAATAGGGAAAGGATGCTGTTGACAGTGAAAGTTAAGGATCTTAAGCAGGAGCTCAAGGTGTTTGGTCTAGAAATAATGGGTCATAAGGGTTCTATATAGATTCCATGAATTCTGAAGAATAAGAAATAAGATCATCTCAGTTCGAATGCCCACGTAGACTAGACGTAGCGGTGTGTGAAGCATCTCTTTACTTTGATCTTGACTTTTTTCCTATAGAAAGAGAATGTTGAATGCAAAGGCGGTCAGCATCAGAATGTCCTGTTACTGTTGTTGTCGACTAAAGAGAGGGGATTCGGCTTACTTATACTACGATTCCACTTCAACTGGTCATTCATAAGCTTACTTTACGGACTTTGAATCTAACAACAAGCAACTACATAACGGACAAGCATTAGTTAGAACTTTGGATTACCAAGTCATGGTTTAGGGATCAACACAACCCCTTCTTTCGAGACGGGCTCAACACCCCTTATACCTCTTACCGTTCCAACACTCACACCGCCCTCACCCTAAGGAGCTTGTTCAAAAGCTGTGACTTCTGGAACTCTCCTTTCTTAACCCTCCAAAGCTCACAGCTGACTCTACACTTGAATAACTCGCTAATGGAGCTAAACCTTTTTCAATGGAATCTTTCTCTTGCGCCTGGGAAGAGAGACTGTCATTGCGCTGCTGATGATACTGTTCCGAGTCAACGGCTTGCTTTCCTACTTTTCATTCTGGAAATTGATTATTCAGTTCATGTATATAAGATGGGATAGTATTTGATTAGCATAATTGGGTTCAAAAGAAGCTATTTCTTTCTGCTTTCTTTATCGCTCTTGTGCGGGTGTGTAGCAAACATCATTCTGAGATTCCAACCGGGAGGGGCTCTACTTTGATTCAACAACCGTAAGAAGGAAGAACCAGGCCAGACGCTCTCAACTAGGCATAAGTCATCGAAGACAACAACTCCAAAGAGGGGAGACCCTGTCCAAGAATCAAACAAGTATAGCATTGGAATGACAAGCCGCCTACGAGACAAGCCTCATTGCCTAACACCTTTCACAGTCCGAAACTCCCTGCCCAAAGTCTATTATTGACCACTATCAACCTTGCTTTCCCCTGTCTAAGACTTGCTCCCCGAGTTCTCCGCCTCTATCTCCAGTATCTCAAGCGGACACTGCCCCTTTTCATTCAGTAGTTGGAGCGTGAGCCTGCGTAGTTCACATCACAGAACTCGCGTATGATCTAGCGCATCCAGATTCATAGTAAAACACAGAATCCAGAATCACAAGGCGGGTAGTCAATCTTACTAGCAATACAAAGAGTGGAACTAAGGCATACAAGAGTGGGAACGGCAACTGTAAAGAATAGAACTCTTTTCATACTGTTCCTTAGAATCCAAAATAGAACCACTGCAAACAAGGAGCGAACTACTGATAAAAGGAATCAAACCAATGCTAATCGGAATCCAACCAGTGCTACTGATACCTTCACTCGAAAACGGGAATCAAAACACTACTGATCAAGGTTAACTGGTAGTAGCCAAGCCTTACCAGGCTTACTTCTACTTTCTTTTTTCATACCAGAGCTCTTGATTAGCATTCCCAATACACGTAACAAAGAAACTTCTCATTATGTATTTCGCCTTCCATTCTTATGCTCCTTCTATCTCCAGTATCTCAAGCGGACACTGCCCCTTTTCATTCAGTAGTTGGAGCGTGAGCCTGCGTAGTTCACATCACAGAACTCGCGTATGATCTAGCGCATCCAGATTCATAGTAAAACACAGAATCCAGAATCACAAGGCGGGTAGTCAATCTTACTAGCAATACAAAGAGTGGAACTAAGGCATACAAGAGTGGGAACGGCAACTGTAAAGAATAGAACTCTTTTCATACTGTTCCTTAGAATCCAAAATAGAACCACTGCAAACAAGGAGCGAACTACTGATAAAAGGAATCAAACCAATGCTAATCGGAATCCAACCAGTGCTACTGATACCTTCACTCGAAAACGGGAATCAAAACACTACTGATCAAGGTTAACTGGTAGTAGCCAAGCCTTACCAGGCTTACTTCTACTTTCTTTTTTCATACCAGAGCTCTTGATTAGCATTCCCAATACACGTAACAAAGAAACTTCTCATTATGTATTTCGCCTTCCATTCTTATGCTCCTTCTATCTCATTCCCACACTCCTGAGTAGCTGTATTACTTTCGAAACTTATAGGTTCTACTGCAAGAGCGCATTACTGGGGAGAGTTCTCGGAAGTCGCCGGTAAGTCCATTAATAATGCTAACTGACAAGTAACTACATCAAACTATGGCATTCAGAATAAACCTAAGGAGTCGAAGAATTAGGTACCAATGCGCATCCCAGTACGCTCCCAACTTATGTCATTCTGTAGCTCCACTCTCTTTCTTACTATACCCTCTCCCGGCCTGGGCTCTTTCCTTAACTATAAGTCCGATACTGCTTGCTTGCAAACTGTGTTTAAACGTTCATCCAGAGAATATTGATTAGTGTCATAGATTGAACTAGGGCTAACAAGCATCAAATCACTGCCGGCAAGAACGGAACTAGCATATAAAATGGAGAAGGAAGGGTATGGCGCATCCAAATAGTCGAATTGCGAGCTACTGCCTAACAGGCTTCACTAGTGACCAGAGAGAATAGAACTACCGAAAAAAGGGTTCTAACTACAGCTTATAATACTTCCAATTAGAATAAGGAACGAAGCTACTATCGAACTAACCTAGTACTAACAGGGCTCGAACACTACCAGATAGGCGAAACTCGGAATTCCAATAAGAAATAGGGCTTTCACTGCTGACCGCCTACCAACTGACCTTCCCGAACTAGAACCTGAATTCTCATTTGTCATTGAAAACCTCTTCCTTCATTGCTCGATCCCGGCATTCAAGAAAGAATAGTACAAGCGAAGGGGTGTCGTCAACCCAACCCCTAAAGTGAATTCTCCTGTTTGAGCTTTGGTCTTATGCTTCAGAGCTTGATTGAGTAGTTACTTGCCCGGTCTCGTACGTAATAGAAGCGGTCTCGTACGTAATAGAAGCGGTCTCGTACGTAATAGGAGCGGTTCTCGTATGGTAAAGTTTCCTTCCTACAAGCACGGTTTTCATTCCAAGTTGATAGTGAGATCCTTATAGTGGTAGTCAATTCTTACTAGCAATACAAAGAGTGGAACTAAGGCATACAAGAGTGGGAACGGCAACTGTAAAGAATAGAACTCTTTTCATACTGTTCCTTAGAATCCAAAATAGAACCACTGCAAACAAGGAGCGAACTACTGATAAAAGGAATCAAACCAATGCTAATCGGAATCCAACCAGTGCTACTGATACCTTCACTCGAAAACGGGAATCAAAACACTACTGATCAAGGTTAACTGGTAGTAGCCAAGCCTTACCAGGCTTACTTCTACTTTCTTTTTTCATACCAGAGCTCTTGATTAGCATTCCCAATACACGTAACAAAGAACTTCTCATTATGTATTTCGCCTTCCATTCTTATGCTCCTTCTATCTCATTCCCACACTCCTGAGTAGCTGTATTACTTTCGAAACTTATAGGTTCTACTGCAAGAGCGCATTACTGGGGAGAGTTCTCGGAAGTCGCCGGTAAGTCCATTAATAATGCTAACTGACAAGTAACTACATCAAACTATGGCATTCAGAATAAACCTAAGGAGTCGAAGAATTAGGTACCAATGCGCATCCCAGTACGCTCCCAACTTATGTCATTCTGTAGCTCCACTCTCTTTCTTACTATACCCTCTCCCGGCCTGGGCTCTTTCCTTAACTATAAGTCCGATACTGCTTGCTTGCAAACTGTGTTTAAACGTTCATCCAGAGAATATTGATTAGTGTCATAGATTGAACTAGGGCTAACAAGCATCAAATCACTGCCGGCAAGAACGGAACTAGCATATAAAATGGAGAAGGAAGGGTATGGCGCATCCAAATAGTCGAATTGCGAGCTACTGCCTAACAGGCTTCACTAGTGACCAGAGAGAATAGAACTACCGAAAAAAGGGTTCTAACTACAGCTTATAATACTTCCAATTAGAATAAGGAACGAAGCTACTATCGAACTAACCTAGTACTAACAGGGCTCGAACACTACCAGATAGGCGAAACTCGGAATTCCAATAAGAAATAGGGCTTTCACTGCTGACCGCCTACCAACTGACCTTCCCGAACTAGAACCTGAATTCTCATTTGTCATTGAAAACCTCTTCCTTCATTGCTCGATCCCGGCATTCAAGAAAGAATAGTACAAGCGAAGGGGTGTCGTCAACCCAACCCCTAAAGTGAATTCTCCTGTTTGAGCTTTGGTCTTATGCTTCAGAGCTTGATTGAGTAGTTACTTGCCCGGTCTCGTACGTAACGTAATAGAAGCGGTCTCGTACGTAATAGGAGCGGTTCTCGTATGGTAAAGTTTCCTTCCTACAAGCACGGTTTTCATTCCAAGTTGATAGTGAGATCTTATAGTGGTAGTCACTTGTCCGGTCTATCCGGGGTAGGCAGTAAGTCTTGTTGACAGTGGTTCGATTCCCAACCAGTGGAGTAGTACAGAGTCCAGAGCAATAACTTTCTTAGTTTACAGAGAAGCAGCAATAACTTTCTTAGTTTACAGAGAAGCCAGAGCAATAACTTTCTTAGTTTACAGAGAAGCCAGAGCAATAACTTTCTTAGTTTACAGAGAAGCCAGAGCAATAACTTTCTTAGTTTACAGAGAAGCCAGAGCAATAACTTTCTTAGTTTACAGAGAAGCCAGAGCAATAACTTTCTTAGTTTACAGAGAAGCCAGAGCAATAACTTTCTTAGTTTACAGAGAAGCCAGAGCAATAACTTTCTTAGTTTACAGAGAAGCCAGAGCAATAACTTTCTTAGTTTACAGAGAAGCCAGAGCAATAACTTTCTTAGTTTACAGAGAAGCCAGAGCAATAACTTTCTTAGTTTACAGAGAAGCCAGAGCAATAACTTTCTTAGTTTACAGAGAAGCCAGAGCAATAACTTTCTTAGTTTACAGAGAAGCCAGAGCAATAACTTTCTTAGTTTACAGAGAAGCCAGAGCAATAACTTTCTTAGTTTACAGAGAAGCCAGAGCAATAACTTTCTTAGTTTACAGAGAAGCCAGAGCAATAACTTTCTTAGTTTACAGAGAAGCCAGAGCAATAACTTTCTTAGTTTACAGAGAAGCCAGAGCAATAACTTTCTTAGTTTACAGAGAAGCCAGAGCAATAACTTTCTTAGTTTACAGAGAAGCCAGAGCAATAACTTTCTTAGTTTACAGAGAAGCCAGAGCAATAACTTTCTTAGTTTACAGAGAAGCCAGAGCAATAACTTTCTTAGTTTACAGAGAAGCCAGAGCAATAACTTTCTTAGTTTACAGAGAAGCCAGAGCAATAACTTTCTTAGTTTACAGAGAAGCCAGAGCAATAACTTTCTTAGTTTACAGAGAAGCCAGAGCAATAACTTTCTTAGTTTACAGAGAAGCCAGAGCAATAACTTTCTTAGTTTACAGAGAAGCCAGAGCAATAACTTTCTTAGTTTACAGAGAAGCCAGAGCAATAACTTTCTTAGTTTACAGAGAAGCCAGAGCAATAACTCCCTTCTTAGTAGCCAGCTGGGTCGACAAGGTAAGCAGTTAAGTCAGAAGGAGAGGCAAGGCCAGGCAATGAGGCTTCACCGAGTAGTAGAGTAGTTTCAAAGGTATTAATTCTCCGATAACTACTAAAGGCGAACACAGCACTTAGTAGGAGGCTTTGAAGCGGGAAGCAACATCACTCCCTCTCGCCTACCTAGTGCTGATGGCAAATAGTACAGGCACAGAAGCTGGGCCAAGCGTATACTAACGAGTTGAATGAAGACCTTTCCTACCGCTGAGTGGAATTCCGAGTTTCAGTGAAATTAGAAAGAGAAGCTTCTTTTGAGGAGTAGTTAAAAAGAACACTTGTTATACGGTTTATACAGATTAGTTGTCCCCTTGCCCACCCGAACTAACTCTCACTCTTGACTTGAGAACTGGAACAAGGGATTCTACTGGGCCAAGCTACAGAGTACAAAAGCTAAGAAAGTCAGAAACTAATAATAATGTTATAGTACGAGTTGTTAGCGAGTCCTCTCTCCAAGGCGTCAGGGCAGCTCTTCTAAATCAGCTGGAGCTAGAGAAGGTACGAGCGGAGCGGGAAGGGAGTTCATCACTAGGGAGTCGGAAACATAAGGTAGTTGCTTGGCTGTAGAGACATAGTCCTGTGTTTGGGGCGGTGGGGTTGCTCTTTTCTCTGCTAATGGCAATTCAATAAGTACTGTTCGAGTGGAAAGGGAAGATATGAAAGGTAGATTTCATAGTTGCTCCCGGTTGTTGGCGCTGAGGCGGGAATCGAAGTTGTATCAGAAGCAGGAAGTAGAGAATAGTTTCCGGTTGTAATAGGTATTCTTGCCAGGCCAGCAGTGCCTTAAGAGTAAGCTTAAGCTGTGGGGAGGGAGTGACTTCTTTCTTTTGTTTCTTATACCTTATCCGAGAATGGGTCATACTTGCCTTGTTGCTAAGGAGTCATATACTAATTGCTACTGAGTTATGCCTTGTTGCTATAGTTGCTAAGGCTATTAATAGTACTTATAGGCCTTGTTTCTAATCCAATACTAGGGCAGGTTAGCGATAGGTATCGTTTTACCCAGCAACTAGTAGTAGTGCTTTTGAATGTTATTATAAAGATAAAGAAAGAATCTCATATCAGTGAAAAGCTTCTTCAAACAAAGAATTCCACTGCAAGGGAAGAAACCGGGGCTAGGTATGGTCTAATGGCCAATAAATACTCCCTATCAACTATCCCGGGTGTTACCTACTTCCTTATAAGATTTCACTCGAACACCGGGATTCCACCATGAAATAAGTCTGGCAGAAATAAGCTATACTCGAGCTCGAAGGGAACCCTGAACTAATTGAACTAGTTTACTTACCTAAACTCAGGTATTGTATAAGAATAGGGGCCAAGTCACTACTCAAAAGAGAAGTCAAAGCTGTTGCTCTAGGTCGAGAGGCCTCTATAATAAGTTGAGGATGCTAGTGTTTCTATAGTCAGTAGTAGTCTTGAAAGCCGGAATTACAGAATCAAACAAACAGTCACAGATCGGAATGGAACCGTGAGTAAAGCACTAAGAATTTCACTAATATGTCTCAGAATGAAACAGATACTGGGCTTGTTTCAAGAAGTGTTAGTTGACAGGAGGAATCCGAGGCTCGAGTCAGGTTGCGGTCGGCAAGGAAGTAATTCAACTCAAGCAGAGGTAGGTGCAGAAGCTCGTTCAAAGGCAAGGTAATAAACAAGGGCTTATGGAACTCCGGCAAGGTCAGAAAAGAGACGAGGTCTTTGGGGTCGCAGCCTTTTTTCCCGGCATATAATAGCACTACGAAGTGTTCCCTTGCCCAACCAGTGGAGTAGTCCAGGACTGAGTTTTCTTCCTTTAATTACTTGTTTCATTCCTACTCTAGTTAAAGAGTTCAGAAATAAGAGTTAAGAAAGGAGTTAGTGTAATAGTATGTATATGAGAAGGATCTGGCTTTTAAGCGGGAAGGAAAGTTAGGATAGTCCGCAGGTTTTTTCTCTATTCTATCTCAATAGCTGGCTAATTCTTCTGTTTCAAACAAACAAGGCGCACTGATTCAAACAAACAAGGCTCTTAGTAGTTGCCACGCTCTGCTTGGCCTATCTTATCTTTACTAAATTCATTCTTTCTCTTTTGATTAGGATAACGTTTACTCCTAGACTAAACTCGGTATTCAACTTGAACAGGAACTGGGCTCTAATCCACCTCTGTCAACTAATACAGATTAAAATGGGCTACTACTAGTTGGGTTGACAGCTTGCTTTACCTATAAAGGCACTTCCGCTTCAGTATCGGGTGTTTGTCAATCTTGTAGACTTGCTTGCTCTGGACCCGGACGTTCAACAAGTGTTGGCAACGAGTAGGCACTTCCGCTTCAGTATCGGGTGTTTGTCAATCTTGTAGACTTGCTTGCTCTGGACCCGGACGTTCAACAAGTGTTGGCAACGAGTCTCTTTCTGTTCTACTTTCATCCCGAGTTGAATCTGACTGCTGTGCCTAATTCTTCCCTTGCCGGCCCACCTCTCTTATCTTGTACAAAACGACTAGTTGGGACATTTCTAACAATTGCTCACAAGAACAACACTTGAATTTATTGTTTCACACAAGCACCAACACCCGTCTCCGCAGAGGCAAACTCAGGGTGAGGCTGCCAATAAGCCAACAACTACGGGAGGGGTGCCGGGCTTCAAGCCAACAGATACAGAATTGCACTCCGAGGGAACAACCAAGAGTTAGTTTCACAGTAAGAAGCCCGATACTCATCTTTGATTTACCGGTTTCATTCTGTCATTCCTCTGTTACTAGGCTAGGAAGGAAGTTACTAGTTATGAAGTCTGTTAGTCAGTAGTAAGCCCACCGATTCACAAAACCCCGGGAAAAAAGGTAGCGATCCCAATTCCCCTAATAGCTCGGTCCAAATGAATCCCAATTTTCCGTTTTCCCGTGTTTTTTCGTAGCGAGGTCATTTCCCCTAATAGCTCGGTCAAAAAGTAAGAAAAGTTGACTAAACCCGTGGAACAACGCTGCCGCGTCACATTAGTAGTGACTTGGCTCAACGCAAATGTCGAAATAGTACTTGACTTCAGTACTTATGGTCTCGGTCGGTAGGCTTGTCTCTGTGACTACTGAGTTCAATTCCGCGACTGACCGGTTTCATTCTGATACTCCCTGGTTTCAGTCTTAGGTAAGCTAGTTTGATTCTTTGACCGATCGATCCAAGTCTGAGTCCGTAACTCGCTACCGCTTTATCCGCTCGCTACCGCGCCTCGGTCGGCTTGGTCATTAGTAGTTGCTTGGTGGTTTGGGTCTTAGAGGAGCTGGTTTCAGGCTGAGGTGAGCTAGTTTCATTCTTCAACTCACTGGTCCGAGGCTTGCTGTTCACTGTCTAAGGCTAAGGGGCGCTAGTTCGAGGCTGCTACCTACTACTTGCAGTCTGAGTTACCCGAGCGACAGTCCAATACCTACTACTTTGAGTCTGAGTCCGGCCGGTTGAAGGCTGATACACTGATAGGAGAGACTCGAGCTGACCGGTTTGATTCTTATCCCCCGCAGAGCAAGGCTGAGATCTACTACTTTCATTCTGTTACTCGGGCAGGGCAGAGTCAAGTAAAGGCGAGGAAGCGAGGGAAGAGCGCACACAAGTAGTAGATCGAAATCCAAAGTAACAGAACAAGCACACAAGTCGTCAATCCAAAAATCAAGTAAGGGAACAAGCACACGTGAGCACCCTTATTGGAGTTTAAGAAGAAAACATAGGTTTGGCTACCCAATGCCATTATTTCTCTATTCTCGCACACAAACATGAATTTCTGGCTGATGCGCTAATCGGAATTGAAGAATGAAATCGAACTATCTCTCTGGGCATAGATATTGATGGAATAAACTCATATCTATATCCAAACGCTAGACTCTAAGGACAGAGGCGGAGTCACCGCTATCATTGTTATTGTTTCGGGGCTTGCGAAACGGCTTTGTTAAATAGAATGTGAGTTAGTTCGGTTCGCTCTTGCTTGTTTCATCTAATTCACAAAGTATAGAAAAAGAATATCACTGCAACAATTCATTTCATCTCACTCACTCTGCGCAACATTGAATTGAATCTCACTTGCATAGGATATAAGGTAAGTCAAAAGTCGCCTTGCTTACTTGAAGAACAAAGGCTTGTCCCGGTGCTTCTTCTCGAAACTGAATCATTTCCATCGCAACATGTCTCGCCAGGGTTTCTCTAGTTTATGATAAATGAGTAGATGTATTGTTTCGGGTAAGTCCGGGTTTCGGGTAAGTCCGGAGCTGCCTTGTTACTTCTTTCTATCATGAGGGGCACTTACATTCCATTCGAAAGGACAGGACTGTTAGAGCGCCCCCAATTGACGGAAAAGTCATCAGGCAAGCAGACAAGGATGAGCCAGAGTGAAACTGTTCGTGTTACGCGGCAGTGGGGCGGAAGATCTCATTTAGTAGGGAAAAACGAGCAAGTCAAGGCTGGTTTCAAGTAGAAGTCTTATAGTCATTAGTTACATCCCGAGTAACGAGCTGGATTCTGCGTTACACTCTTTGTTCAGTCTCAAAAGGGTCGTTTCTTTTCTATTTATATTGAGAGCTATAGTGCCGGCGTTAAGAGGTAACTGCTCTCTTTCTTATTTCAATCAAAGCCTACATCTGCTCCTTCTCGAACATGGGAGAAAGGTGTATTGCAAGGGTAAAGTCTCATTTGCGATTCTTAGTTTCAGGAGTATGGCTTGGGCCCTGGGTTACGGAAGAAGCTTTTGAGTTAGTGGTTGCTTTCCAGTTGGCAGTGGTTCAATTGCTAGTTAGCGGTGTCAGTCTCATCGTTCCTAGGTGTATTCTTTTCCCTGGGAGCCCTAGATCATATTCTACATATAAGTAAGTAAACACCCATAAAGGAATAAGCTTAGGTGAAGCAAGAGTTAGTTACTGTAGCCGTATTCCTGATTGTAAGATCAAGTCTTTGAAGCTGTAGCTTAAGCCCCTATTTCTGCCTCAATGCCTTAGAGTTATGCCCGGGATCCTGTATTCCTAGTTCCGTATTTGATGTCAGGTTTCCATTCTTGTTAGTTGCGGTATAGGCCTTGGGAGCAGCAGCTAAAGTCTTATTGGCTGGGGGAGTCCATCCTTATGTGTCCCTATTCACCTCTTGTTATCGGTGTTTGTATTCCCTTGCTCTTGTTTAATACACTCTTCGCACTTATTCTTATACTCCTTAGTTTTTTACACGAATCTACTTATAGGGAAGACATAAGACTCACCTTTGCTCTTCTGCTCCTCAGCTACATTCTGGAAATACCGTATACTAGCAAGTCTTCACTTTCGCTAAGCCTCACTACCTTGACTCTATTCTCTAGCCACAGCATCGGATTGTTTCAACCCTTGCCAAATTGAAAACGAGCGCTACCAATACTTGTTATAATAATACTGGCAAACTTAACTCGAGCTAGACCAAGCAACTCTTCCGTAGAATCTTAGAGGCGCTAACTGGGGATTCCAGGCATAGTAACAGAATGGAGCTAGTGAGAAACAGGCTAACAGCCCTTTGACTTTCAAGCGAAAACTCGTGCGTGCTTTAGAGGCTTCCCTTCTTGATTGATTCTTGAACTACTGAAACCAACCCTTGCTTTACCGCCCTGAAAGCTGCCTTTGCTTGTTTTTGTTCTTCCACCGTACCCCCGGATTGAAAGAGTGAAACCCATGCAAATAAGACGGACCTACTGTCTGGGATCTCAATGAACTCAACCCCGAACAGGGAATCCAATCTATTAAGTAAGAAGTGAATTCGAAACTCAGGCTTACCCTACAGCTTCGCGGCCTCAATCAATTCTTAGTTCGGTCACTTTCTTAACTATACTCATTTTCTCATCTCAGTGCAATTATTTCATATGATATTCTCTTATCTTCTTTTATATGATCTCTAACACTTGACAATAGCTAAGCTTTATTATCGTATCGTTTCGGTGCTCGCTAGCTTCGCTTATTGGAGCGGGGTGTATGTATTAGTATTAGAATCGAGTGAATAAAGCCCAAGTTGAGTTTGCTACCAAGCAAGATGGATATTAGTAAACCTAACACACACAGAGCATACCTTTCTTATTAATTTGACCTAACAGCATCCCTAACTCCAATAATAGAAGTGTTAGCGGTGCTTGTCTCATTTGAATTTGACTCTCGAGCAGCGTTATCCAATGTTTTCTCTCTTCTAACTGTAAACAAATCATTCCACTACTTCCATTTCTTATCTTGTTCGGTCAACTCGCCTTAGCACTGATTCTTCTTGTTTTGGGCCTTTGTGAAGTCTTTGATGAAATGAAATGGAACTGCTGTGATATCAAATAGGAATGTAACAGACTGATGCGCTTTCACTCTCTTGTCTCTTGTATCGAAGAAAAGAATGGAAATTGTCCACTCCTAAGGTAAGGCGAGATCGTATAGAATGGGGTTATTAGGTTATATTTGTAGCTTCTATACAATGGTTGCAGCTAATACGCTTCTCTACAATGGTTGCAGCTAATACGCTTCTCTACAATGGTTGGCAGGCGACTTTACTTGTCTTGTAGCCATCCAAGGTAATAGGTTCTTTCTTATACAACACTCGTGCGAAAGCCAGGAAGGCAGAAGCCACTAAAGAATCTACTGATATAACGGCGTCTCAACTCTTTCTTTATCCACAACGATATAAAGAAGGCCGCGGGCCGGGCCGGGCCCTTCAGAAGCGTGCCATCTTGTGTTCACTCCCTTAGGTAGGATTAAGACACGAACGACGGACTCCAAGCCTTAGCTGCAATACTCACTATCGGCTTTAGTAGCCTGAGCTGATAGAGCAGTAATGCCTACTTTTTGGAAGGAGCCAAGAAATAAAGGCGCTGGCGGGCTTCCTCTCGCGTTTACTAATGGGGGCTGGAGTCCAAAGTGCTAACTCAGAAGTAAGTAGCCTGACAAATGGGTCTCGTGTCGCGCGCTCTCTCTGATTCTATAATCCATCTTCATATCCATCTGGAGCTTCTCTGCTTCGAATCCATCTGGAGCTTCTGATCTTGTGGCCGAACTGCTAAAGCTGGCTACCCGATAACGACTGCCTGAGTGAGCTAGTCGTATGGTCTCTTTGCTTAAAGGTCAAGTGTAAAGGGGCGATTGAGGATCCAGCGGTTCCTTCTTATGTCTGCCCAGCTAATACGCTTCTCTACAATGGTTGCAGCTAATACGCTTCTCTACAATGGTTGCAGCTAATACGCTTCTCTACAATGGTTGCAGCTAATACGCTTCTCTACAATGGTTGCAGCTAATACGCTTCTCTACAATGGTTGCAGCTAATACGCTTCTCTACAATGGTTGCAGCTAATACGCTTCTCTACAATGGTTGCAGCTAATACGCTTCTCTACAATGGTTGCAGCTAATACGCTTCTCTACAATGGTTGCAGCTAATACGCTTCTCTACAATGGTTGCAGCTAATACGCTTCTCTACAATGGTTGCAGCTAATACGCTTCTCTACAATGGTTGCAGCTAATACGCTTCTCTACAATGGTTGCAGCTAATACGCTTCTCTACAATGGTTGCAGCTAATACGCTTCTCTACAATGGTTGCAGCTAATACGCTTCTCTACAATGGTTGCAGCTAATACGCTTCTCTACAATGGTTGCAGCTAATACGCTTCTCTACAATGGAGCCAAGAAATAAAGGCGCTGGCGGGCTTCCTCTCGCGTTTACTAATGGGGGCTGGAGTCCAAAGTGCTAACTCAGAAGTAAGTAGCCTGACCAAATGGGTCTCGTGTCGCGCGCTCTCTCTGATTCTTGTGAGCTCTCAGTCATTAGTAGCTTTCTCCTCTGTGTTCATCTATCTCTCTATTCCTCCTTCTTGGCTGTTGCCAATCTTCTGCTTGATCTTTTAAGGGAGGGACTTACTTTGATTCCGGGGTTCTGTCTTGATTGCCGGTGTAGAGATCTGGCCTTCCTATGGGATCTTTTCCATAAAATCGAATCCACCTTTTGCCCAGTCCGCCGATGTATTCATTTTTGACATGGACTCGCCTTTGCTCCGCGTTAAAAGAGAAAAGAATCGTGCTACGAGCTCCTAAGGGGCATTCATCCTATGCTGTAAAGGAAGTCATTATAGCGCTTAGGTCTCATCCAACCAAGGATGGGACAGAAAGTAGGATATGATTCGATCCCGGTACAAATAGACTTCAGGCTGCGTACATACTATAGGAGAAAGCTCATTAATCTGAGTATGCATAATGGATATCTCGATTTTGTTCTTTCTTTCTTGATTTATTGGCCTTGCTTTGTAACGGTAAGATATGCCGGGTATCAACCGCTCTCAGAAGCTTTGTCAAAGTCCTTAGTTGGGGGGGACAGCTACAAGAATAATAGCAAAAGATCGTTTTCAGGCTTTCTCTTTTCTTTATGGGTTTGAAAACATCTAAAGGCAGGATTCCCTCTGATGGGTTCTTAGAAGATTTTCGCCAATAAGTGGAAATGGTGAAGAGTGAAAACGGAGAATCGCCT
This sequence comes from Musa balbisiana, assembly GCA_004837865.1. Classification (NCBI taxonomy): domain Eukaryota; kingdom Viridiplantae; phylum Streptophyta; class Magnoliopsida; order Zingiberales; family Musaceae; genus Musa; species Musa balbisiana. Next base: position 662,686 of record PYDT01000460.1, on the reverse strand, counting down.
AAGCACACTGACCTCAGACCTATGCTCTACTCCAGATCGGTAAAGTATCTGATGGGCTCGGCTCTGCTTTCCCTCATACACTAGTGCAACCTTGGACTTGAACAGGTTGGACTGCTTTTCCCGCTTATACTACTCTACTTGGCCAACGATACTTTTTCTATTGGTTCCGCTGACTTGAGACTCGGTAAAGGTCTTTGCTATAAGAGAACAACTAGTGCAGTGCTATCTTGAACAAAGGTTAGCGTGTCGTAGCTCTGCCGAAGTGGGATGGGACTAGCTTACTCGGTGAAGTCGCTCTAGAAAGCAATGTACACTTGCTGGCTCCCTTCTTTCTTTCCTTGGGGTTGTCGTGAGTGTTAACTAAAGAATGGTTATTGAACGGCTGTTTCCGTTACGGAAGCTAAGCTAGCTTACCCATATGGATTGCTTCACCAATGTTCTATGGCGGATTTCCCTACATAGTCGTTGATGGTCCCGAATATTCCAAAGAAATAGATGATGTTCGAGATCACCGTGGTTTGGTCGTAGCAATGGGAAGGGAATATCTGGGTCGGGGGCCACAATGTCGAGCTTTCAACGATGTCGCCCCTCTTGCATTTTTGGGTAGAATGCCCCGCCCACTCTTTCATTGTTTGTATGCAACCGTTCCTGTGGCTGCCACCACGTTCTTTCTTGTCCATCCCTACTGGAATATTCAACGACGCTAAGAAATCCCTATTCACCACGGTCACATTCAACAAGTTGATCCCTTAGGGCCCTTGTTGGTGAGGAGGTGGGAAGGAAAGGGAGAGCCAGCCTGTTATCATGGTTAGAATAGCATAACAATCAATCAGCATAGGTGCTCTCGAAGAGTTGAGTGAGCAAGCCTATAATCCAATATAAGGCGCATACGTGGGCGGTAGGAAGGCCTACTCTTGAGACTCGGTAAAGGAGTGGTGGGCCTTGCCCTCAGACAGGGTACGTCCCCGCGCCAAGGGTTCGGTAGAGCCACGACAAACACTTATACTGCTAAGCGCAAGAATCAAACTATGCTCGCTCGGACGGGAACATTAATAAGAATACAACTATGCTCGCTCGGAGGGGAACATGAATCTAGTAGTGTGTTATACTATTGAGAAACACATGAATCTAGTAGTGTGTTATACTATTCTATTGATAAAAGAGGGTCGAGTGGAGAGTGTTTGAGGGGCCGGGAAGATGAGCTACATTACTTGGAATCTCCCTTGGGCAAAAAGAATAAAGCTGGCTCAAGTGCATTGAAACTGTTAGGCTGAAATCATTGGAGTTTGCCTCTCGCCGGGTCAGAGAATACTTGCATCATCCACGGAGTCCTGTCTCGAAGGGAGGCTTTCAAGGACGGATAGGAGAAAGATCACTCGGAAGGCAACCCTATATACCTACTGTTTCCCATAAAGATCTATCTAGCGTTGACTCTTTCGGCGGTTCTTACCTGCTTCTCGTATCTTGGATGAATAGGCACATTGGGCTACCGCTCTCTGTGTCGTCGGGCAGTGGAAGAGAAGCGAAACTCGCAGGTGCCATCACAAAAGGCTATGAGAATTAGAGCGGAGTCTGCATCGTTCAGCTGCTTTTTGAAGCATGTTTGTCCCACTTATAATGTGAACTCCCCTTCCTTTCCTCCAAAGGGGCCTGGGGAAGAGTCCAGACAGAGCATAGACATGGGAGTGGGAAGCCCCAAGTGTAGAACGATAGAGAGGAGTTAATCTCGGAGTACATTTGTACCGACTCCAACTTTGCTTTCACCTGCGTGGCCTGGGAGTCAGAGGATCCGTAGTACCCGCCTTATCGATTGAAGCCAGCTTTTCGTAAGTGAGCTGAGTGTGGCCGGCACCCTTCGGATAGCCAAGTAATGAAAGCGAGCGTGGAAGACTTCAATTAGTACAGCTTAGATAGCACTCTTTCCTCAAATCGGAGTTAGTGAAAGGAGTAATAAGGTGCTTATGCTGTCAAGTTGTATTGGTAGGGATCGCTATCCAAAAACCTTTCCCTATCTCGAGTTCTTCTAACAGACCTGAAGCAGAGCCAATGGTAGCATAGCTTCTTCCAGTTCCCATTTATCCAGTTCTCTCGTCTTTCTCTTTCTTCTTTGAAAATGATAGGCCGACGAAAACAAACAGGAAAAGTAAATCGAATGACCAAGAGTCCTTCCTTGTATGTAAGCGCTATAGCCATGGGGAGGTCTGTGATCCCGTATCCAAGCTGCTGCTAGAACTTATGGTATGGCCGGTTTACCTCCTGCGAGAAAGCTAGTAAGTTTTACACTGATCTCGATTTCTATCTGATCTAAGCTCGATTTCTAATCTTTATCTGATGCGATTCAAAGGGGGCCCTCGCTATGAAAACGAGAATCCCGACCTACCTAAAACAGCGGGAGCAGCTGTAGCTATTGGAAGAAAAGAGAAGATAGTCCCTCAGAGAAAGAAGAGAGGAGAGTCCCTCCCTTTTAGGAACATAAAGAGAGAACAAGCAAAAAGAACGAAATGCGAATGCCCGAAACAATGAGGATAGGCACCGCACCCCGGAAAGTCCGTGTTAGTGAGAGTCAGCTAATATTCCACTATTTTCCATATAGCATCTCCTCAATCTGTAATCACCATATATATCTATTTCTTTGTAGTATATCCTTGGGTGCCCCCAAAACAAAACCATATCGATTTCTTTGCCTTAGGTGCCCTCTTTGTAGAGTCTCCTTAGGTTGAGTCTCCTTAGGTTCCCTTCTATATTCCAGTTGAGAGCCCGGAGTTTGGTTTACTACTTTCTATCATGTGCCATATTCTTAGAAAGGTTTACTGAAGCACTGGCCCATACTTCTTGTTAATGGTTGCCCTACCATATTGCTAGTTCCAGTATAGTATAGATCGGGTCCCTATAGCAATAGCATATGAAAGAATCTAGTCAAGGAGCGAGCGGATCTCCTTTCTTTCTTTTGCTTCAAAACTCACTCATAACAAAAAGCTGCGTAAAGCCTATGATATGTTGCGTGGTTCACTATTGATTCAATTGCTAAGAAGGAGTGCACCCCAGTGAAAGGCTAACAGGGAAAGAAAACATTCAGAGTCCCCTCACTGACAGAGCTAATGAAATTGCATTGGACTAACTCGCCACGGGAAAGCTAGCCATGAGTTAATGTTCTAAGCCCTATGAATGAATGTGCATTTGATTCCGAAAGATCTGATGAAATAGCTCCTCCTTCTCTTGCCATTTCGAGATCACACCTTAAGCTCCTCAGCTGCAACAGAACTTGAGTTTCGAGATAACACCTTAAGCTCCTCTCCGCACTAAGCCAAACAAGAGTAATATTCATGTGCACAGGCAATTCCATTGAAAAAGCATTCTCCAACGGCTACTAGTCCTAGCAAAGAGCGGCACCATCTATTCTTACAAACCAAGGGAGACCCAAGCAGCAAGAACAAGAGGCGGCTTTTGAAGAGATTGTGTTTCAATACAAGAAATGAAGATTCTGATTGAAAAGAACATCTTCCTCTGTCTGTTGAGCTCGATAAGCATAAGCCTGAGATTGGGGCATCCCATCTCCCGGAAGTGGCTTCTGATTCCATAGCTAACAAGCGCCTTCGTGGTAAAGAATTGGATATTAGTCCCACAGCTCCTTACATAACACTTGCTACCGTGGCCTAAATGCGTAGTACCTTCTCCGCATTAATGGAAATCGCATGAAACCAACCCCTTATTTTCAAACAGCTAACAAAGAGATAGGAGAGAAAGATTCCCTATTCTCATACCTGATTGACCTGACCTGCTTGATTGACCCTGATTGATGGTTTGTTTTGAACACCATCTTACTTGTCCGCTGGGCTCTCTTTATAAGGGATAACACTGGAATTATATAGTAACAGAATCATTTTCCCGGTATCAAAAGATTATGGCGGTGAAAGAAAAAGTCACGGTCCAAGCAAATAAAGAGAAAAGTGGAATAATACGGGATAGGTTAGAGTCGAGAAGTAGAAAGAGGTTATTGTGCTTATGTCTAGGGCGAGTGTTAGTAGAAAGGTTTTGGCGTTGGCGATGACAATGAAGAAGTTGTAGAAAGGTTGAGTTCCAGGCGAAAAGAAGCAAGTGAGTTTATTGAGTATAGATAAACGAAGGTAATATTACTATCATTTGTATACAAGCTAGAGGCGTGGAGCAAGTGTGGGTTTACAAGTCCTGACAGTAGTTATTGGGGATAATAAAAAGAAGAATTGCCAGTTACACGGGTGAATCTGCAGACTAATAAGAGCGTGTATGTAGTGCATCCTGTTAATATACAAGTAGCAGTATGGTCTAGGTCATTATCATAGTTGGGGTAGTGAGCACCGGCACTCAATCTGGTGTCTAAGACAACAGCTCCAAATAAATAACAGTCGTTTGTAGTTTCCGGCTTCAAACTCAGTGAATCAAAGTGTAAATCCCTATAAGTAGGGGCAGTAGCCAAGCCTTACTTTGCTAGGCACCGACCTCTACTTGAACCTTGATAAGACAAAATAAATGGACTTGAAGCTAGAACTGGGCGAACAAGAACTATATTGCAATACGGAACTCCCCTGACCGCTTACGAACCTTAACGATAGGGCTGTGGGCCTGCCTGGCCTGTCTTCTTCTTGAGATCTCGCTCTATACTCTCTACTAGTTGGAACGTATTGTTTCCTTTCTTTACTTTGAATCGACTACAGGCTCTTTATTACCTGCGCCACCAACCAATACCTTGAATTGAAAACTCCACATTAGATTCCTGTCGACCGAGATACTCCATTACTACTTGATACTTTATTATTCCCCGAAAGACTATTCCCTCAATAGAAGTTGTGGTCACTAGAATCTACTCTTAGTATTATTCCTAAGTACTAGTATCCTTACCGGGGAACTCCCCTCTTCTTACCATGTGTCTCAACACCAACACAGAAAACAGCCATTCCCGACCTCAGATCTGGCTTGTTAGCTTCCCCTCCTCGACTTAGGTCTTACGCTCCTGTCTTGGGGAATCCAACTCATAATACTGATTTCACTAAAGAAGTAAAAGCATGAAACGCTGCCTCTAACCATTAGTCTGACCCCTAACTACTAGCATTCCTTTCGAAGTATCCAGATTGCCCAACCCAAGTTATGTTCCACGAGCCCGAGCCATGCCCATACCTTTGATTATGGAATAAGCGTATGATATACTGCGCACCAAAGGAATAGAATCACAAGGTTGTAAGAGAATGGAAATCGACAATACAAGAAGTCAACTAACAAGTCAGAAGTCAACAAATACGAATAAGGGAATACCGGGCGAGGTTCACTAAGAGAAGTAGAAGAATAGAATTGCACACCCATTAGTAGAAGAATAGAATTGCACACCCATAGCGAAGAAGCAAACTCCCCCAGAGGAGATAAGGATTTGCGCTAAGAACTTGCACTTGAGAACCTAACTAGCAAACCCCACTACGGCTAATCAGACTTAAAGACATAGTTCGGTAGCTCCAAACTGACACTACTTCATATCAGTGTCGCGCCTATCTGTTAGATCCCCACTTGGTAGGTGGTTTAGTCTGGCACACTGACACCTAAATCTGGTCTATGAGTTTATGTCTTCTACTGGCTTCTTTCACTCTGTATTCCTTCATTCAAGCTGAGACCTAGGCCTACTCTACTGCCTAACAGCCTCAACTTACTACTATTTGGAATCCACCAACAACTGGGAATTCACTAACCAATAATAGGTGCTGAAAGCCTCAAACTAACAGGAATGGAACTAGAAACTGGGAATACCCAATGAAAGAATGAAACCACTCAGTAGCAGCCAACAAGCAGACAAGCAACTACTAATGACCAAGCCACTACTAACGACCGCCAAGTCACTACTAATGTGACGCGGCAGGGAGCTTAGGCGCAAGACGTTGGGCGGTAGCAATAGTAATAGATAGTATTAATCATTACCAAGTCCTGTATACTGGGCGGTAGTGAGCGGATAAAGCGTCAGCGAGTTAGGCTAATGTTGCGCGTTAGTCTAGGTGTCAAGAAGTAAGCCTGTAGCTCAGGAGTCAAAGTAGTGGATATCAGACTGTAGCTCCGGACTCAAAGAAGTAGGTATCAGACCGGAGACTTCAAAGGCTAAGAATGAAATCGGGTAGCTCTAGACTGTAGCTATGGAGTGGAAGCCTAAGACCACTTACTCAAATGCCCCCGACAAGAGCAAGCCTTAGAACCAGTAGCGACAGAATGAGATCAGTACGGCTCAGTCTCTATCTCAGTAGGCACAGAATGATACCTCTGAGTGGGCCCTTAGAGGCAGGTACAAAGAATTCAACCGGTCAGTATACGCCTAAACCCTTTGAGTAGCAGCCCGAGCTCCGGACGAGTAGCTTCTGCCGGCAGAATGAGCTCCAGCGGTCTAAGAATGAAACAGATCAGTGTAAGCCTGGCGCTCGAGGACTAAGAATGGCATCTCGGGAGTAGAGCCTGAAACAGTGACAGCAAAGAATGAAACCAGCTCCTCTAAGACCCAAACCCTTAAATAAGGTTGAAGAATGAAACCAGCTCCTCTAAGACCCAAACCACAAACGAACCACACGAGTTGAAGAATGAAACCAGCTCCTCTAAGACCCAAACCGGGCAGCCACAGCCTGATACTATAGCTTCCCTCTTAGTTAAATTCTGCTTGCCTACTTTTCTATCCGTTGCTTGTTGGAGTCCACAAAGAATGAAACAAGGTATGCCCCATCTTACGATGTTACTAATTTGCTTGAATTCTCTCTTTGAGCAGGAACAGGTAATTCCACACTCCCAGCTTCCAATGACACTTGCACAGAAGGAGACTCATAACCAACAAACACAGATGCCCCTAGTTTCATCTAAAAGTAAGGATCACCTATTGGTTTTAGAGTGAGTAGTGGTTAGCTTCATTCCTTCTTTTTCATGTCATTCCTTGTGTGCAGGGCCCTATTTAGTGGTTAAGCCTGAGCCGCACCAGTTCTCTTCTTATCGGTAGTAGTGAAAGCCCTGTTAGCGCTAGTAGCTGTCTTGTTAGTAGCAGTTAGATCCTCTGTCCCCGAGTTCTCGTATTGGAAGTTGGTGTGGTGACACAGGCCTATAGTAGGTCGTATAAGAAAGCAGAATCGTAGATGCTGGGCGAAGAAAGCGAGGAGATGGAGGCTATGCTATATTCAAGCGGATAGGTTTCGTTAGGGGTTTTTCTAAGGAAGAGACTAACAACAGTCTAATTGAAATAAGTATGAGTTCTGAGCTAAGGTCTTGTTAACATGGGTTTCAATCTATTACTTCCTTTTTCGATTACTTGTTCCGAGTCGGGTTCTTTAGCTCCCTCTTCTATAAATAAGCTAGCCTGCCCCTCCTTACTTTCAGTCTATAGCTAATGCATTTCGTTCTTTCGCCGCTGGCACTGATTCTGACTTTCCCGCTTGCCCTTCTTCAATTGATGATTCCGTCTTTCGAACATAGTAATAAGAATAAGAAAATAGTATGTTTAGATGTATTGGAATCACACCAAGCAGTAACATAATTGAACTCAGTGAATCAAACTCATAAGTATCAATCAGTATTTGTATTAATAGTTGGTATCAGTAGTATTGGTGGAAGTATTAGTATCTAGTATATGGTGTAAGTAGGAAAGCCTATCTCGCTAGGGTCCCTTGCTCAGATAGGAAGAATGGTGGTGTCATTGTACAAGAAGAAAACTAGAAACTGGGAAAATCAACCACTGCTGAAAGGAATCAAATCAATACCGATAAGAGCGGAACACTGCCTCTAGAACCAAACAAACGAGAAACAGAATGCGACTGAAACAAACAAGGCTCTCCTCCTGGAGGACTAAACCAACCTCAAACCAGGGTTCACTGATATTTCATTATGAGAATCAATAAGGTGGTAGCTGATTCCAATAGCTGCAGTTAAAGTTTGCAACCACGGGGTAGTATGGACAGTAAAGCCAGACTCCAAACAAGCAGAGGGTTTCAGAAGAGAGTATCCAATGTGCTCTTTATAGCCTTAAAGCAGTGGTTCGGGAATGAAACACGGACATCAGAGGAATACTACGTAAGTTAAGTAAGAAAACAACTCTCAAGTCGGAATAAGGAGTAGGAGAATCAAACAAAGAATCAATATTGACACAAGAAAAGGGAATTCACCAGTGCACTAAGAGACGGAAACGGAACTCGGGAATGAAAGAACCCGGAATTCAACCAGCAGTAAGGGCACCGAGATTCTACAGTATAGTAAAGAATGAGTGGAAAAGCAAGGGTACCAGTATCATATAGAACTGTCATGGCACCAATAAGACCTTAGTCGGGAACTCAAACTCTCACTAGGATAGAAACGATGTCAACAATACTTCCCTTAGAGCCTTGCTTGTGCTAGTTCGACCTTGTCCCAAGTCTTATATACTGAGCTACAGGAGAGTTTCGTTATTTACCGCGGGAGCACATTTCCTTAGTGGTACGCTGAGTTGCACTAAGTAGATAGGAGAATACAAAAAGGTAATAAGGAATCCTGAGAATAAGTCGGAGTAATAAGTAAGAGAGTTACCCCAGTGCTAACAAGAATAGAGCTAACGGACGGAAAAGTGGAACCAAACTACAGATAAGAGGAATCAACCCTATGCTAATCGGAATGACGCAAAGAAGCTTGAATCCAACTACCATTATTAGACCTTAGCTACTGACTTCGAAGCGGAACCTACGACTTATGGGAATCAAACTGTTAACAAACGGATAGGTTAGTAGGACATAGAACAAAAATCCGTATTAGAAGAATTGAACCCGGAATGCGACTAGTAAGTCATAGGCTTCAATCACTACAGGAAAGAAATGCATTAGTAATAACAAGAATCGAACAGGGGAATACGAGAGTTAAGTGTCAATCAAAAGAATAGAACGCGAGAGCCAACACCAAGAACAGTAAGCGTTAACCTAGGAGTGGGGATATTTGTACTTAAAGTAAGTATCGGGTGCTAGTCTAAAAGTGGAAGGAGGTGATTCAGTTGATGCTCCAGCTCGTTGTCTTGTTCGGGCAGATGAGAGTACTGGCTTTGTTGCGCGTTGCTCATGGGGTGGGTGTGCAGGCGCTAATGAAGGATAGTTCGGGTTCAGGGCATTTGTCGCAGTTGCCAGAGGTATAGAAGAACGCTGTTACTAATTTAATAGGTAGAGTGCAGAGTCACTTGGCCCAGTAGAGAGAGGTGAGAGTGCTTGTTGAATCTCCGTGGAATCCGTATCTGTGTTTGTTAGCGCAAGGAGAGGACTATACTCTCAATCCGGTATTGCAGTTCAAAAGTCCGCAATTTACCTTATTTTCCTTTTGAGTAGTGGATTTGCTAGTTTCAGACCTGTCCCCTGTATCTTAATAGTTAATAGAGTTCTATCGGAGTGGAAAGAAAAGAGAAGATAAAGAAGGGCATATAGAGTAGTACCCGTACCCTTGAGTGGAATGATTTGTTGAAAGTTGAGTTCTTGCCCAAACTAGCAGTATCATAGCCAGTTCCTGTTATCAAGTAAAGGTATCAAGATGTTGGCGAAAGGGAAGCAGTGTATTGGTGCATAAGCAAAGTCTACTTGACTCATGAATGGAACTATAGCCTGTGTAGAGATACTTTCCTGCTCAGCTCCTTCTATAGCTTATGCTGATGCTGACTTTCTCTCTGTTCGAGTGTTAGTTAACCGGTTCAGTCTTCAGTCTGCTGTAAGCTTCAAGTCCAGAAGTGTTGATAGATAGAAAGATAGAAATAAGGAATTTGGGGATAGCGTGTTCCATATATAGAAAGAAGTCACTAAACACCTATTATTCCTGACAACAAGTAAGAGAAGCACCTATTCTGCTCTTCCTTACTCCTGACTTGAAGTGAGAATTGGGCCGAGTAGCTTCTTGTAGATTCAATGCCCCCATAACGCTAGAAATGTAAGCTGTGTCTTTAATAGAATAGGGCTAAGCATATTCCTTCAGTAGAGTCTCATTGGGGTAGATAACCAGAAACAAGATCTTAAGCTAGAGTATAAGCAAGATCCGTTTCATAAGCGAGATCGGGCCCAGACTAAGTGTCCGTATCCGTGTTACATCTTGGTGTTGGCAACGCGTTCTCCTCTACAAGCTTCCATCTCAGGAGTTAAAGGCAACCTTGATGTTCTGTTGTCGTAGGAATGGAATGAATCTCTTGGGGTAGCGGTAGCGAGCGCCAAGTCACTACAACTGGATCCGGAGTAGTAACAAGATCATAAGTAGTAACAAGAGAATCCGCGGCTTTTGCATCTCTAACACCCAGCTACCTGGCACCCAAACTTGACTTAGAGCTACAGCACCAACACGGGACTTGAGAACTCAAAGAACCAGAACAGTACCACTACAGGACTTGTCTATCTGCTGGCCCTTATATTAACGCAGTTCGCCTAGTACGAGTGGAATCATAAATGGAATCCTATAGACAGAAAAGAGCCAAGCCACTACTAAATTCATTCCCATTCTTTATATAGGAGAAAAGAAAGATGACTCGCCCATTCTTTATATAGGAGAAAGATGACTCGCAACCTAGACTATACTCGCACACAAAGATACTTAAAAGACCTATACTGCGGCCGGCACCCTCACAGAATAAAGCGACTTCGACCACACCTAGCTTCTGCGCACTTCTATCTGTCTGCGCACTTCTATCTGCTGGCACAAACTAACTAACGCTTGTTGGGCCCGGAGACCCTTGCTCGAACTGCACGAACCACTTCCAGCTTACTTTCCTAGTAAGATTGCTTACAGTTGACTGCTGACTTTCCCTCTAAATACTGGACTCTTTTGAAGCTGCCATTAGCACAACGTCTTGCTTAGTGGAATGGAAGAAAGTGTCCTAGTTTATGTTTACTTGGAATGGAAGAAAGCCCTTGTCTTGTGCGCTGGGCTGTAAGTGGTAGAACTACGAGATACCTTTTCTTTTCTACTTCACTTCAGCAGTTTAGATGAGCATTCAATCGCAGTTGAGACTCGACCTTAGCAGTAGAGAGATTCGCATGATAAAAGAAAAGAGCTTCTCGATTAAAGTAGAAAGACAATTGAACCATTTAACCGACGCGGAGCTTCCAGATACCGCAACAAAAGCACCCTTTCAAAGACTTGAAGACGCCGCGAAAGCAGAAATAGTGAGAACTTCATTAAGGATTATTCCAATCAGTCTTATTTGATATAAGGTTAAGCCTTAATAGAGGGTTCTGCCTGATGTTGTAGATGGTTCCGTTTCGAAACGAATTGAATCAAAACTTTCTTTTTCTCCCTATCATTGATGATGATGGAAAGAATAGGTCTGATATAAGCTTTTTGGGTATGCCACCAGTGGGTTAAATCACTAGGGTATTCTTAAATATAGTAAACATGGGCATCTTCGATCGTGAGTTTCCCCAAGGGTTTCCTGGGATAGCATTTTCTAGATTATTCAATGGAGTTTTTCTTTCGACTAGAGCCAATGATGAAGTTATCTTCGACGAGAAAGCAGGATGATATGCGCTATTGGAAGAACTCCGTCTGGGCTGGAAAGATTGTTTCTATTGTGGACCTGGTGATTCTCCCCTGCTGTCTTATTAGAGAAATCAGCTGTTTTTTGACTCTGATAGTAAGGTACACGTGTGCAATCCTATATCATATTATTACAATCCTATATCATATTCTTAGTAGCAGGGGCCCGTGTCAGTTCTGTTGAACAAAGACGGACTTGCTTAGAGATTTCGGATCTTAAGAGGGTTCAGAAAGGCACCTCTTAGACCCTTCATAACAGCTAGACCCACTCTCAATCGTTCGAAAGATGATTGGCAAGAGTTCAGAGGATAATTTATAGAAAAAGGAAAGAGTGAAAAAAGAGAGAAATACTCCATTATTTATGAAAAAAACAAGAAAGCCCCCCATTCGATACGACTGCAAGGTAGGGTTAGCTTCCTGTTGTCGACCTCTTGTCTCTTGTCTGTCAGTGAGTGATTCCTCCTATGTTGAAAGGCGGGTTGCTTATAATATAGAAGCAAATCTCTTTCCCTAAAGTGGTGGATCGAACTTCTCTCATGTTACCCCCCGAGAGTAGATTCTTTTGATTAAGTGCTTGTGTCCTTCCGAGCGGACGAGGTCGGTTCGCGAGGGCTTGCGTGGAGGCGGCATTGCTACCACATCGAAAGACTCAATTACATCGAGCCTTCCTCACTACCATCTCGAAAGAAAAGCGGGATTCATGTCATTGCTTTTTTGCCTTTTTCCTATCTTTCCCTCTCGAGAGCTTCCTTTGATAGAAGGACTCGGTGAGCGTCCTTCAATGCTTGCTTTCTTAGTCGTTTAGCCTAAAACATAGGTTTCTTTAGTGATGGCAGGATTCTTTTCTCATAGACCGGGGAAGCGTAATGGATTTTCCTCTTCTGGTTCTGGTAAAGACAGAGAATAGACTAGCTAGGGAGGCAGCGTGTCCTAGGAAGGGCAATAGAATTCACTCGAGGTCTCTCGAGCCTTGCCTTTACCAAGAAAATAACTGCACATTGGAGGAATGCCGCTTTCTCGGTAATTCTCCTTCTCACTCTTGGCCTGAAACCAACCGTCCTTAGGCCTGAAACCGTCCTTCAAAGGCTAGTAACTGCTAGTAGGGAAATAGTAACTTCCTTAGGCTTAGGAGCAGCTGGCCCTAATCGAATGAGTGGCTACACGCTCCTTTCCCGAGGAGAGAAAAGAAAGAATCTCATGTTATACCTCCCTGAAGGAAGGACGGGACTAATACTTTAACAACTTAGTCCAAGAGTAGACACTTTGTATAAGAGGTATTGCTCCTAATTGCGATGAACCTAAACACCCGGGTGAAACAACCACAGCGATTGCCTTTGACCATACCTTGACCTATGCCTATGCCACCTATGCCTATATTCATATCTTGAAGTTTGGGATCCAGATCGAATAGTTCCAAAGGGAGTAGTTGCTTCAGTATAGCCGGTTTCTTCCGGTGATTCTTTTGATGCAGCACAGTCAATGAAGAAAGACATGGTGGAGTCAGTCGAACAAGCAAAGGCAGGAGCAAAGGTATAGACACCAGTAAATCCAGCAGCATATGTTGTAGTCGACCGAGCAGTCGATCCTGTCGATTCAGCAAAAGTCGATCTAGAACCTGCTTCCCCACCAATACCTCCACCAACAGCAGCATCAGGCCTAGTTCCAAATCCTATAGCAGCAAAAGGGCGTCGAGCCTACAGCAGCACTACCTAAAGTCGCAAAGCAAGTAGCAGCAGTGAAAGTCTAAGTAGTTGTCTCGCGGAGTCAGCTAGAAAATGACCCACCGCAGGGATCCTGGTCTAGAATTGATCTCCAAATTGAAGTGGGTTATATTGGGCTGTTAGGGTAAGAGTTTCACTTTTGGCTAAAAGCAACCTTCAAACTCGAGTGTGGTAAATCTACATATTGATTCTCATATGCCGTGATTGGTTTTCTAGTGCAGTACTTAGGATGTTGTATTGATGAAACTTATGGGATTCCGCATTTCCAGTTCTATATTTCTATTCACTATGGTCTTTGAGAATCCGCTCTTAGCCTTCATTGCTTTCGATCGTGTGCAGGTGTCTTTCTTTCGTCTTATTAGATTGAATGAGTCGCTAGTAGAGATGAAATATCCCGTCGAATCCACTCTTTTAGAAATCGAATGCCCTCTTGTTTGATAGTGAATCATCATACGCTGTTCACATATCTAGTGCTAGTCCTTGTTGGTGTGATCGTATCAGGAGCTTTAGTATGAGTATCCAGCAGTTGTCGCAGCTAGTGCTTTCGTAATCGGTCTTCTTTTCTTCTTACAGAAAAAACAGAAGCTCGTGTGAAAAGATCCCATGCTGTTAACTCGAAAGGAAATGAGTAACTATCGAGTCGAACCAATTCTTTCAAGATAGAATGACTTTGCTCTTTCTTTGTTTCTGCCTTTCCTGCCCAGCCTCTTTCGATGGTATGCTTTATACTACCTATTTCTGCCTTTCCTGCCCAGCCTCTTTCGATGGTATGCTTTATACTACCTAAAGGTCCAAATTCCTAATTGGCTTAGGCACGAGAACTGAACAGACGACAGTTGCTCTCTTCCTTCTCGCCCTTCCTAACCTTGTCCGAGCCGCCGCCTACTAACCTTGCCCAAATCCGTCCGTTTGCACTAGGAACCAATTGCTCTTTTTGAAACACTTTACAACGAGAATGAGGTCTGATAGATCGAAGTCAGGCGGAGCGAATCCGGAAACAACTCAGGGTTACCTTTCTCTTCCTAAATGGGCGGTGTGCTGTCTTGAGGCCAGCTTTGTGCAGAGCCATGTTCCGTACTGCTGCCATACGTATGTGGTTTTGCCTCCGCGAGGATGTGCCCGCCTTAACCCATAGAGAGAAAAAGGGTTCAATTCAAGCCTTAACTTAGATAGGAAGCTGCGATAGAGGAGGGAGGTCAACTAGTGGAGGCATGGGATGCGCTTGAATGACCCGCTTAGTGCAGATGCTAATCCTTTTCTCTTTTATTAGGATAGGGAAGCTCATACTGTGTTAGTCACTATAGGTTATTAGGTTGATGTTGTCAAGTCACTGAGAAAAGAGAGCTGTCACCAACGAGTCCTATCGTAATAACTGGGCGCCTCACGAGCTTACGGGAAATGGAGCGAAGCAAGCCTAGACTGGCCGTTTACAAGTGAACCTGCTCCCTTATCTTTATAAGTTCAAAAGCGCTTTCTTCTAGTTTGAGAGATGGAAACGCCTAATCCTGTAGCCAAGAAAAAGAGATTTCGGAGGGAAAGAACCCAGCTCCAGAGTCAATTCATTTAGGAAGGATTTGATCCCAGGTAACATTGAATCTCTTGGGGGGCCCTGCCATTTAAGGGTCTTGGAGGTGTGTTAGTCGAAAGGCGCATATATTACTTCACTTCATACATAATTCTCCATAGAAGGGCTCGATCCCTCGCAAGCGAATTGACTTAGATAGGTAATAAAGGCGGGGGGAGCTCTTTCATATTGGCAACCCCAGCTGCAAGCCTAGCCCTTCCACCTTTGAAGCCTGCTTCACTTCAAATCCTTAACTCATCTAATAGGAGAACTTTAGAGTCAAGAGTTTAGTAGGAAAACATAAACTATAAGGAAGAGTTTCCGGGTTGGTAATAAGAAGAAGACAAGACGGATTTCTGCCAAAAACACACTTTCCTTGTTTAGCCAAACTGGAACTGGGATAGCCTCGGCGAATTCAATTGTTGAAACTAAAGTAACTAGGCTTTCTTTCGATAGAGAAAGAGAGATATGATTGGATCTCTCGGACTAGGCCGTTCTTCTTTCTTTCCAGATAGGATTCATGGATATCGGGCAGGTCAAGCTCGAGTCTCACTGTCTTATGCGTATTCTCTCTTGCTTGAGAAGGCAGCTCCGGGGAAGGGAATGAAAGGTCCGGTCCCTGCTGCGTCAAAGAAAAGTAAAAGAGCAGAACCCTCCAAGTTTGACGTTATATACGTGACCCTTCGCTGACAGGCACAAGGGGGAGTTCAAAGAAAACGATCGTGATTTAGGGTTGTTCCTCGATTTACTAAGTAAGAATCATGATCAAGATCTGGTTTAATGGGAACGAAAGCCGTAAGTAAGTGGAAAATCTCACATGGGGGACTCGCCTATATCCGCTGGTTTATATCCTTAGGGGTCATCCCATTCTCTACTCTAATAGGGAAAGGACTCCTCGGGTTGCCATAATGCTTTCCTTTCGACAGCATCAAAGCATATCTGATGAAACCCCCTGTCCTCATGAGCCCGAACGGAGAAAAGCGGTCCGATCCGAAGAAAGCCGGGATCGGCATAGTCTTCCTTACACCGGAAAAGCCATTATCCACTACTGACTTAGTAAAAGGAAAGGAAAGAATAACTCAAATAAAGACCAAAGACGGGCTTCCTTGTTTACCTACTCACCCTAACCATATGCTCACCAGACATCGCCCCCTGCTTGGACTTTGCTGCCATTTTCCACTTGTATGAAATTCGATCTCTCCAGAGTCAAAGGGCGTAGAACCTCACTAATCCAACAAATACTTCTTTGTTATTAGCTTCTCTTTGTTATTAGCTTATGAAAACAGAATCCTGAGTTCCCGCATACCGGACTCTAAGAGCTCAGCTCCAGAGTATCACTCTTAGTAGGTAAACCCTACTCCTAGTGGTGCACTCAGTCCTTTCAGAGAAGACATCGGTTGAGACCTTATTGAACTTCTTTCTATACGAGGTGTTTCCACATTTGCTGATTCCACTGGAGCACAAAAACAGATTATTAAACCGCATACATTTCGATGTAATATGGCACTGCACTTGCACTGTGATCGGAGAGGAATCTTCTCCTTTCATCCCTTGACGTAGCTATTCAAAGCATCGAAGACGCTGCCGAACCACTACTCGTACTAGTTGCTAATCTTATCGTCCGTCCCTAGCAGCCTTTCTCAAATAATCTTTGGTTCTTCGCCCTTTTTTTCTTTGAATATATGTATTTCTGTCTCGCCTGCCTGGGGATTTGATTGAACTACTCCGAACTTGAACCAACAATGCATTCCCTTGAATGAAGCCGTAGCGGGGAGAACTCTAGCTCACTGGCTCCCTTTTGAATCACCTGAGATGGATTTATTGCCAACGATTCCACCTCAGGCTATCACACCGTATGCCTTTAGATCGGAAAGAGGCTGACAGACATACCCCGAAATCTATACCCGAATGTTCTAGTTCCGGAAGTATAGAGTAGCACTCTGGCCAGAAGCATTTAGACGGGGATCCCGACTTTTGACTCTTTCTACCCCAGCTTCTCATGAGCGTGGCAACCGACCGTAGCCCAACGTAGGCCGGCCTTACGACCCCGCTGGGTTTCCATTGCTGGCTGCTAATATAGGATCTGGGTCTCGCTTACGAACATAAGAGACTATAGATCTGTAGTTGTCGAGCAGCCTAGGCTAGGCACCATAGAACATGCCACAGTGCATGCCATAGCGATGATTACCACCGACTCTTTTTTGATAGGCATATTTGTGTTAGCCACTTTTGTAGCAAATCATTTCCAAGTCTTCCTACTCGTTGACCAATGACCAGCGAAAATCCAATATAGGAAAGCAAAATGACCAACACGAGAGACCTCCACTCTCTAAGTTGACGAGTGCTGGGACGGACATAGAGAGGCTGGCTTGCAGTGGCGGGTTCCAGTTCTTTCTTTACGGTGATTACGAATTCGGGAAGAAGGCTTTCAACCAATAAGGATTGAAGTCTCTCTATTTCGGGATCAGAAATCGAAGGGAATTCACATCTTGTTTCAATTAAGATGGGCTTAAGGGTTGGACTAGAATTGCCCCCAATGGATAGTCTCAAGAGTTAGGCTAAGACGGATCAGTTCTCTCCAAGACTTTATGAGGGACAGACAGATTCCCCCAAGACAGACCTGCCATCAAGTGAGTAAAGAGGTGAGCTATGCGATCTAGGGTAGGGAAAGAACAAAAGTAATAGAGCTCAAAGGGTCGGAAGAGCTTAGCTGATAAGCGAAGGAAGGGCTCCGTTTCGACGATGAGGTATGTAAGGTATCCATCCAGACCCATTTAGCAAGCTTCTTATCCAGTCATACTTATTGCATCTTTTAGTTAACGTGTCACAATGTGCTCACATATATATATATATTATTCTCACAAAGCTACGATTCTACCGAGATATTGCTCGTTTGGGACCAGAAAGTGTAGTGAGAGTTGGAATCCCATGTTGAAGCTGGATCGGCTGTATAAGCAGAAGAAATAGAATCCTCCAATAGAAAAGGTGTCAATCAGTTGACAGAGGTTCTGGTAAGGAATGAAGAGTCGGAATAGGAACAAGATCATCCGCTGTGAGAGTGTAATCATAGATAGAAGCGGAATGCGCGGGTACAAGTCCATACCTCCTATTTACCTTGTTGAATCAGTATTTGTTGTTGGTACAGCACAGATGAGCGGCCCTGCCGCGCACGAACAACTATTTGTTTCATGGTGCATTAGCTTACTCTTGGGTCTGGTCGGGGTTAACACTTATTAGAGGTCGGGAACTCAGGTATTTTATTGAACTCCTAACTCAGGTGCCTGTATTTCATGAAACTCCTCCGGTCAGAAACTCAGTTACTCCGGACTCAGGTACTAGTAGTTGCTGGGCCCCTATTCTTATACTTCTTTCACTAGATCGTACCTTATTTCTATATTCCTTAAGCAGTTATCAAAGTTTGAAGTGACTCTTCGCCTTAGCTCCTGCCGCGGCACCAATGACTTAAGAGGACAGGACTTGGCGCTTTCTTTGCGTTTGAGTACTCTTTCTCTCAATACAGAATTTCGAATTCAAAAAAGAAAGAATCCAACTCTCAAACAGAAGAATTGGCCATACGTGCAAGTTCAATTACTGGTTTTGGCAAATTGGCTAATGCGAGTTAGAAAGGTGTTGGGCATGGATCCGGGTCATATTCCTTACCTTAGATACTCGTCTATAGCATCTTTATCCACCTTAATTCTGACTTCAAACAATAACTCCCGGAACTCAACTTGCAGAGCCAAGCAACTACGTTAGTATACAAAGGCAAAGAGAGAAGACAAGCCAATTACCTTTACTAGACGCCAAGCCACTACTAAGTGCTGTGTTCGGCGGTAGGGAGTGAAAAACGGGAGTATGGTCCCCGCGCGAACTAGTCAAATTAGAACTTGAACTACTGAGTTGTACTAGATGAAGAATTGCGGTAACCATATTCATTCTTTGACTACACTTTTGGGATTCTGACTTGCTTCACTCTGGCTCTAGTACTCGCTTAGGCTCCTCTCTTGCTACCATTCCCTTACTAATGCCTTTCACTCTTAGGCTCCTTACCGAAATTCTTATCCTCCCTCTCGCCAACACCTGTAATTGAACTGGAATCCGCCCTTTCATTCCCATTCTTCTCTTTAAGGAGGGAAGGGCGCCTCCGGGTTGGCAAGAACCAAGTCAACTCTCTTCTTATTCCAAAGTGGGAAGTTACCTCTATTGCAATTCTTATTTAGCACAAACTAGGATGAAACTATCACAGGCAATTCACTTACTTACTTTTGAACTAATCCAGCGGATGCTTATTCTTCTTGGATACTTCCTCTCCTTCAAGTGATGCTATTCCTGGGCAAAGCTCAAACTAGTCAATAGTAAAGGAGTCCGGAGTTACAGAAAGGAGTTATTCAGTATTCAACCACTACACTACTAGTTTACTACTTGAGATGGAGTTCTGTATTTACTACTTGAGATTGATTTCTTTACTTATGGATTGAGAGCAGAGCGTTGCTAGGCCAACTACGTCCCCTCTTTCTCTTACCTCCGCTCTGGGCTCCAAATAGCACTGTTAACTACTGGATTAATTGACTACTTGCTTCATTCGGATCATCTAACTCTAGCTAATTCTTCTTTCTAACTCTTTCTTTTACTCTAAGGGATCCTTCTTACAAACTACTAACTACGTTGCTTTGCGACTCATAAGTGGGATCATCAGAAGGAGCTGTTCCTGTTCCTGTTCTAAAGTAAGGGAAGGTAAGGAGTGGGAAAGAAATACCGTTTTTTTGGAGGAATTAAGATATGATGGGAGCCAAAGCCTGCAGTAACCAGAGAATCAGTAGTTACAAGAGAATCAGCAGCGAGTTATTAGGCTTCAATACGAGTTCCTTTATTGGCAGTTGGGCCATAATCAAAGTGAATTTCGAGTCTCGCAGTAGCTCCTTCCCTTGTCGTAGTGACGAGTTCTGTTCTTGGTTGGATTGACCTTTGTTGTCTCCGAGAGAAGACTCTGTGACTGAAGGATAGGTAGGTTCTCCAAAGAGCATAGGTAGGTGGTTTCTACTCGTATTCAAAAGAATATAAATAAGAATGGAATTGTTAACTGACAAAGAAGTCATCAACGGCTTGCAGAACTCACATTAGCACAAAAGTTACTACTGAAACGACTCTCATCTCAGCCAACTCAGGCTACAAATACAGTTAGGGCTCTTGTTTGTCGGGAAATTAATACCTTAGTTACTTGGCCAGGAGTGAATTGTTTCATTCTTTTACAGCTGAGGGGACAATTCTAACTTCTGAGTGGAGAGCGCAGTGACCCTCTTCTACTGGATGCATTCTTTTACTACTTTGTTTCATTCTTACCTTCCTACTAGCTCACCTCTGAGTTCCATTCTTTAATGTTTTGGGTGAAATTCTCATTCTTATACCAATACTACTGGGTTCATTCTAAGATTGACTGGTTTAATTCTGACTTGCTGAATTCTTATCCTTTACCTAAAGCTGGAATTCTGACTTGCTCCTCTGGCTCATCTAACTCTCCTCTTGTCACTACGACTTATGAAACTACTAAACTTGCTAGCTCAGCTCCTGCCGATAGTGCTCTGTCAACTAATACTGTTCATTCGGCTTATCTAACTCAGGCTACTCATACTGATTCAACAGGACCACTACTTAAAGGGGCACAGCTTCTCTTCTAATACGCGATAACTAAACTTTCCTTCCCGCTTATCTATCTTATTGAACTTACTCCTATCAACTCATTCATAATATATACTTAGCTACATTAGCTACATTGCTTCCAAGACGATTTCATAAGCCACTAATAGGCAAGTCAGTATTAACTCCTTAGAGCTCAAGTCAGAATATATCCCCTTTAGCACCATTGTGCCCTAAATCAGTCACATCAGCCACAGCTAAAAGAATTCAACCAGCTACTCTGACGAAGGGACTTTAAGAAGAAGGTCCAGCTCGCTAACGAGTGCAGGTACTTAATTAGCGCTAAGGGAGTTTACAAATGAGGAATTCCTTGTTGACCCGCCAAGCAACAGAGGTTCAGGTGTAGGCTCTTTTCAGGTCGGGTAAGCCCTAGTTCTGGTTCTTTTGCCTACCTCAACTCGCGTTCCATTCTTGAATTCCGACTTGACTTATAGACGACTTAATTTCATTCTGTAATTGGGTAGCTCCATTCTTAGTAGTACTTTCCAGGGTCTTGGTTTCATTCTTTTACTACTTAGTGCCATTCTTGAATTCGACCTTAGAAGTTGGTCTCTGACTTGCCTACTAGCTTACCTCTTAGTTGCATTCTGACCTTTCTGACTTGTGAGTTGAATACCGAGTTGAGTCTGTCTTTGAACCCTGCCTCCCTTGCCTACTGGTTTACAATAAGGCTTAACCGAGTTTCATCAGTTATCATTGTAGAAAGATAAGAATTCATTTCATAGGGGAAAAGCCGACAAAGGTCATATATTTTCTCATAGCTTCACACAAGCACCCGAGCCTACTTCTATAGTTTGAGCACCCGAAACCTGTAATAGAATTCAAAGCCTACCAAGGCATACCAAGTATGTAAACTAAGTAAGTAAACTAAGTAAGTAAACTAGCCTATCGCCAACTACTGGCTCGGCTCCTGTTGAATTCTGAAATTCCAACTAGCAACTACTCGGGATGAAACTCGAACAGGTAATTCATAAGCTTCTTCTCAAACTGAGCTTGATGGTTCCCTTGCCCACCTCTCATAACCAGACTTGAGAACTTGAACTGTAAACTAGTCATTAAAGGAATGTGCTATTGTGGAGTACCGAAGAAGCTCACTAAGGAGTACCTTATGTTATTAGTACCTATCTGAATATATATCATTTCGAGTACCTTTATTATACCTCTGATACCTATTATACCTATTATACCCATTTCTATTCCAACTGCTTCCCTTGCCGACCCGAAAAAACTCTATCCGACTTGCCGACCTCTGTTAGAGATTACTTTACTAGCTTCCTCTCCTCTGTCAACAACTACTGATTCAACAGGTTAGGTTCCCTTGCCAACAACAAGAATGGATGAAACTTATTGTCTTGTCTCGCTTACCGCAACACCCTACTTGATCACAGGAACTTGACTCGAATATACCTATGGCATCAAACACAGATTCCACTCGGGATGGCGCCTATAGCCTATAGAGAACCCGGACAAGAGTTCAAAGAGCTTTGAGAGCCCGAGTTATAGAAGAAGAATTAAGGTGGAAAGCGGAGGATCAGAATTACGGTGGATTAGAAAGCAGCTTGCTTGTTGAATAGGGCTCCTAGAGATCAGGGTTTCTCCCATACCTATAACCTACTCGGTGAAGCTGTAAACCCAACAAGTAACATAACTTCCCATGCCTTAACCTCACTTTAGAACAAGAGCAGTACTACTAGAACTAGAGCAGTACTACCTGGCCTGGACTTCAGACTGAACAGCTTCCCCCTTGGCTAAACTTCTGATAGAGGCCTCTTTAAGTGCTGAACCAACATAATAACCTCTCTTTACCGCAGCACAAGCACCGCCCTCACTCTCATAACCACTCGTTGCCAATAGGGATTCAACTCTCGTGGAAGTTCCGATTCCAGGGCATATGCGTTTGCAGGTTCTTTTGATGGTTCTTTTTCCGACCTAACCGAAGATTCCGGGCCTGATCCTTATTAGACTCAGGATTATTCTCTGGGAGACTCCACTTTCCCGTATTCTGATCCTGCAGACAAACAAGTAAGAAGTGCACTTTCTGTTGAGCCAACAAATAAAGATTCAACAAGGAATGACTTTGGAACGACTTCAGATCCAGATCCTGCTCTTCTGGAACTCGACTTTTGTACACCGCATTTCCTCCTTTACAAGCCGGGGCAGCGAGAATTGAACTAAGTAGACTCAGAATGGAAATCAGTAGTAACAGAGCCAAACCAGTACCCCGAGTTGACAAGCAACTACTCACTTTGCTATCGAAAATCCCGGGGCCAAGTAACTACTTGAGTGTAGCGGCAGAGTCAAAATCAGAGCGTTTTCCCGGCAAAAAACATAGCACCCCCATTTTACCTAATAGCGAGGTCAATTTCAATTCGATTTTTACGTTTTCCCGTCTTTTTTGGTTGTCAAGTCATTTCCGCTAATAGACCGATCAAAATCTCAGAAAAGTTGACAAAACCCGGGATTTTTGAACGCATTGGAATTTCCCTTAATAGCTCGGTCCAAAAGTCTGAAAAGTTCCGTTTCCCCGGGAAAAAACAACGCAATTCCTGATTTCAGTACTTCTCGTCTAGGTCGGTAGGCTTGTCTCCCCAAAGTAAGAATTCCACTCGTTAGCTCAAGCCTTGGTGTTCGGAGTCAAAGAAATGCACCAATGTCCCGACAATCGGGCCGTTTTGGGGCTTAGCTAAGGCCCGGGATAGGGGTTGTTTTGTTGCTAGGCTAGTCAAAAGGGAGTACAGGCTTTAGAGATTCGTGTCCTCGGATTCCACCTGCCAAGTAACAAAAGTAAGCAAAGACAGGCTCTCATAAATCAAAGTAAGGATCCGGCTCAGTAGTGCCAGTACCATATGCCCAGGTTCCATTCCAATAGTAACTAGCTCTAGCCTTAAAAGCCGTACAGCTGTGGATTCTTTAATTCAAAAGTCAGGATCCAATGCATTAGTTACAGAGTGAAAGGAGCAAATACAGACCATAGCGAAGTAAGTCCTAGTTCCTAGTTGAGTTCACTGAGTTTAATCCAGTGTTTTGAGGTTGGTTTGTAAGGGCAGTAGTCCATTCCTGTAGGTAGTAGCCCAAACCCTGCCGGTGGACCCCGGTTCCTTATTTCATTCCCTCTAGCAGTGATTTCAATCTTCTATTTAGTGGATAAAGTCCTAAGTCCCGAGTTAAAGTATGATAGGCACCAGTTCAACTCTCTATAATGGGGTTGCTTCTTGCTAGTAGCAATTCATTCCTTTATTGGCACCAGTAGTTCAATTCTTCATGAATGGGGTTTGGTTTTATTCTGATTAGTCCTCTTAGCATCCTTGCTCTCTAATGGAATTCTGATTGACAGTGCTGTTGTCGGTGAATAAAGGTATAGTGTCTCGCTCGGTGCTCTAGTTTCATCCCTTCCACTCTTAGGTTAATAGAGGAATATGACTTTAAGTTCAAGGTCTCAGAAGGCAAATCAAAGACTGAAATAACAAGTCTCAAAATAAGAGAAAAGAGTGTCAAAGTGAAGCTAACGAGTGGAAGACGAAAACTCTAACATCAGAATGAAAACAACAAACAAAGGTAGACAGGATAGTAAAGAAGGAAGAACGAGAGGGACAATTAGAATACTTTAACCAACAAGCAAGAATGAAGGGTAGAGTGCGCTCCCACAAAGGAAACTCTTACGGCCAAGGGATTAACTCTCTTACTGCTGAGCCAACTTCTTTATTATGAGATGAAGCCTTAGAAGAGTCAAGAAAAGATAGTGGTTTCAATCCGGAGTTAGTGCAGTAACTCCTAAGTCTTAGGGTTCTGTTCCAGTCTTAGGGTTGTGAGTTTCATTCCCCCCGATCTGATATCAATCCTTTGACTTACCTGTTTCATTCCCGGTTTAGCTCAATTACATCGACCCTTGGTTGCATACTAACTATCCTGGGTTTCCGTCTAACTACTGATACTCCTTGGTTATTCCCATAACTGGTATTCTTACTTATTACCTTGATTTTGGTTATTCCCATAACTGGTATTCTTACTTATTACCTTTATTATTAGATTAAAGGAAGTATGCTCACACTAACATCAGAATAGGGCTCAACAGTCCACGCATTACTTATCGCACATCCAAGGGCCTCTTAAAAGTAAGTAGCTCAATGTAATCGACCCTAGTTGTTAATTACATGCTATAAGAGTCGGCCAGTTATGAGTGGAGGCCTCGCTCCTAGGTGTTTAATCCGCACTGCTTTGATTCTAAGTTCAGAGTGAATAAAAGCCTGACTTATGAGTTATTGCCTTATCAATAGTGGGTAAAAGCCTTGTTTGTTAGTTAGTAGTTCCATTCCTGTTGCCCTACAACTCGGTTAATGCTTGATATGGAGGAGAGACTAAGCAATCTGATAGTGTTTGACTCGGCGCGTTGTTTGGAGTTCGAGTTACTAAAGCGTGATAGAGTTAGAGAGTTACTAAAGCGTGATAGAGTTAGAGAGTTCGAATAAATAGTAGGAATCAGGGGCTTGGCTACCTCTTTCATCCGCTGCATTACCTTCTAGGCTAAGTGATAGAACTCCTTGCTTTAAGAAAAGGGTAATAAATAATGATGATGTTTCCTCCCTTGCTTTAATCAAATCATACTTATCAGCATAAGATAACCTCATACTAGAAAAGGACGGAGGCAGAGGGTCAAGGGAGTGTTCGAAGTAGTTTACAGTTACTGATACGAGCTTATTGACCCGAACTCATTCACTTAGCGAGTTACCTTATCTTGTCTACTTTCATTCTTCTGATTCATATCTTTATTCTGATCTGGCACTTGTTCTGTCAACAACTTTCCCTTTTGCTGAGTCAACTCTTCGATGAGAAATTGCATCTTTTGTTTCGAGTGCCGTATCGCATTAACTCCGCCAGCTGTGGGGTGGGGCAGTAAACTAATCATTCCAATCTATCTCGTGCAACTAAAGCATCAGCTTCCAGAAGTGTTAGCACAACGAACGGCATTTGTAAGCTTTGTAACAGACCCCCGCTTTCTTTGACTTCGACTGACGACTTAACCCCAACATCGCTACTTGGGCATGAGAACTGGGATTCTTATATTGACCTGAACCCGAAAGCACGCACCTGCTCCAGCTTATGATCTAATCACCAACACTATAACGTCACTTTCTTACTCGCTTTTAGGCTTCCCTTTCTTTTGGGCCGACCTTGAATCTTTATCTTACCCTGATTAGCTCTATGTATACGCTCTTGGTGTAGCTCTTAACACTTTCATTCAATTGTAAATTGTCCACTCCGTAAGCGCAACAGGTTCTATGCTCACCGAAGACAGGGACTCCTACGTAAGCACAACAGTAACTCACTGGCGCACAAGGTAAAGCGAAAACCTAGCTGTAAAGAGAGACTGTAGGCCTGGCCTCGGCAACAAATAATTCTTTCACTCTCCCTTACCCTTTAGCTGACACCACTGACACCCGAACTCACTCCACTTGTTGGGTTTAGAGCAAGACCGAGATATACTAGACTAGCGCTACTTACTGGAGACTCACCCTAAACTGTCGACAAACAGAGAAAAAAGAGCTTCAGAGCCAGCAATCATAGGTTCAGACTCTATTCTATTGGATTTTCCCCTTGACGAAGCAATTCGGACATCTCTCCTAAGCGCCTGAAAACGGGAATGGAACTGGCCCCTATTGTATGGGTCTTGTATAGAATATTTGGGTAATCTGAGTCAGAGCTAGATTCTTAACGACTTTGGATTCTATCTTATATGTATGCGAGATAGATTCCACAATTCCAGCAAGGTTGACTTCCCTACTCCCTACTTAGTTGTTAATGCTTAAGAAGTGGAAAGTACTGTTTTTGAACCACCAAGCAACTACTAAACAAGCAACAGCGAAAGTAAGCGTTAGCCCACCACTAAAGAAAGAATTGAAGCACGCAAAAAGCTAGGGCGTAAGGAGGCCTCGGGAAAGTAAATCCATATTAAGTCTAATCTTCCGACAAAGATTCCATAGATGTTGATTCACGCTTCTGCGCTAAGGTAGTTGACAGCTAAAGAATTCCTTGTTGACCCTGTTGCCAGAGGTAGATGAGATGGAGGGATATCCTGAGTTAGATTAGCCTCATTCAGGTAGAAGAGATGCTCTAGTCCAGAGGATGGGTATGATAGTTGACAGCTGCAATCGGGTCAGGTCAGAAAGGGGAGTTCGACCCAATGCTAGATTTCTTTACAAGTTTAGATCCGGATTCGACATTAGGAGTCGTATTTCTATTGATTGTTCCCCAATAACACCTCATACTCTTTTTCTGTAAATACCTGCATATTCGATTCCTTCCATCCATAATTCCATTTTCTTGACTATTAGTTCCTCAGAGTACTGTTCTTATATATTGGTATTCATCTAATATTTACCAGTATGGCCATTGATAGAGAGCCAATTCAGATATACTTATGGAACGTTCCCATAGGCGTGCATCCAGCAGTAATTTCACCCTCTATATTCATTTTTTCCAATGTTTTTAGTTGGCAAGTCCTGTGTTCTGGGCGGCTATTTGTTCTTAAAGGTTCTTTGATTGGCACTTATATTAGCGGCTCCTGTGTTTGGGATCTGTACAAGTTATTACCTAGTTTTGTGTTCGTCCACTTCTTCAGCTCGGGATTCCACTGGTGTTAAAGCAGGGTAAAAGGATCCTGTTAGAGCTACATACTGCAGAGAATCTTTATTACCTTGCCTACACAGCTGGCAACAAATACTTCCTCTCCTCAGCTACAAGGCCTTAGCAACCTATCCCTTATTACCAATATTCCGCATTACAAGTTATTGGAAGGTTATGACCAATCCTAGGAAAGAAATCAGTAACAATTAGTAAAAGTAAGGGAGCTGACTGATGGAGAGTCAAATTGATATGAATGAATTGCTTGGATGTTGACTACCAGAAATTAGTAACATAGTTGCCCGAGGTATTATGGAAGATAGTAGCCAAGATAGTAGCAAGAGGTAGAGGTGTATAGGGAAGGGGAGGCGTGTAATAGAAAAAGTGACTGACCAACCCAGTAGGGCTCTTTCTCGAGAGTAGGAAAACCCAGTAGGGCTCTTTCTCGAGAGTAGGAATTAGCCTCTACAGTTGGAAAGTAACTTCACAGTGTGTTTCAAGCAAGAAAGTTCTAATTTCACTTGAAGGTAAGAAACATAAGATTTAGCTAGGTCTGATAGCTCAGCAGATATATAAGTATTCCGTCGACTATTAGACTCTATTCCAGTGATCTCTCTCGCATTACTTGAAACAAATCATTCCAATAAGAGATTTCACTCCGCCAAGCAGACAGGCAAGTTACTACTAGTGTAGCGAAGAATCTAGTGTACTGGTTTCACCCTAATATATCATATAATAAATCAGAGTTTCATCCTTATTAGTAAGTCAAGATAGTATGGGCTCCAATATACTTAGTATAGGCTCCAATACATTAGGCTAGAATCCCAGTTTTCCTATGCCTGTTAGGTTTTCTTACTTAACCACATAGGCTAGAATCCCCGGACAGAGCTTACTTACGGAGGATGTCTTACTGTTGCTCTACTCCGGATGCTTTATCTTCTCTTGAGCTAGTCCTGTGCCCTTAATTCATGCACACCTGTTTTCGGCTTACTTTGGCACTCGTTCACTTACCACTTAACTGAGATACTGAACTACACTACTGAAGATCCCGATCCAGCATCCTAAAGCAGGAACAGGCATAACTCCTAAGAACTCTTTACTTGAAGATGAACTCAAAGTAGAGGTCGGCAAAAGCTAATCAGAAGGTTGTTCAATTGATTTATGCGCGCAAGGAGTTGATAAGTGAGTTTCCAGGCTAGGTCAATTCCTTTATTATTACAATATTACCCCCTTACCGAGATCTGATCTATACCTTCTAGCAGCTTACTTTTACTACCTTATAGCAGCTTACTTTTACTTAACTGCTTCTTCTCTAAATCCTGATACTTTTGATTCTTTCCTCCTGGGGGCATGATCCTGGCTTTCCTGCCTTTAACGAAACCTAGTGCTACCTAGAATCGAGTCAGAGAATACGAGAATGAAATCACCACTAATGAGAATTTGACTACTAACTATCAGATGGAACACTGCCTTATAAAAGGATCGAATTGTGCTACTGCTGAGAATTAAAACACCTGACTCAGTACTATATATTCGAATAATGAACCAACTGGACAGGAAGCAAGGCTGCCACCAGCTACTATTTCTGAGAAAAGGGAGATAAAGACTATAGGGCAGAAGAGAGATAGGAAGAAATAAGCAAGTCCCAATTGAGCCGAGTCCTGTGTTCGGGAGCTTAAGTCAATAGTCTACTGGGCGGCAGGGCCGCGAGTGTTCCCCCAGTTATAACGAAGTTATTACAATAGATGTGTTTGGGAGCTTCAATTGACTGACGACTTGGATCACAATGAAAGGAATCATATGCAACGCTTAGGGCCCATTATGTTGTTGGGACCGGTCCAGAATCAAGCAAGGTTAAGGGAAAAGAGGCCTTCAGCACCTTTATGCGAATCCAGGTTAAGGGAAAAGAGGCCTTCAGCACCTTTATGCTTATTTGAGTCAGAATTCTAAGTCAGTTTGCAAACAATGCTGTTTATTTATTCTTATCTATAATGTATTTAGAATGCTATAATGTGCGACTTGGACCACACCTCGCTTCTTTGTCAGTAGTGTATCTTTATGCTGATTCTTCCTTGACACACCATACTTATAATATAGGACATAGCTATGGAGACACCTTGGATTTTACTTACTTCCGGGTCCGCTCCATACTTTACTTGACAGCAAACTTACCTTCATCGCCCCGCGCATTCGGCTTCTGTAACTTGGCTTTTATCTGGAACTCGTACTCACTCGCTCTAAAAGAGTGGAAGTCAACTAGTTAGGCGAAAGAAAAGAGTCTGGGTTCGGGTCGGCAAGGAGAGTTCCGCTCTCTTCTCTTTGGCGCAATGGATGGAATAGAGAAATAGAATGAAAAAAGGCGATGCGCAAGAGATTGATTCCATTCGAACTTGATATAGTATAGGGCTGCCTATATCTAGCTTAGCTTACTTTCGTGGCTTTGGAGTTGAACTCTCCTTTTCTTTTATTGAGTCACCTTAGACCTATTACTCCTAATGCTGCTAATGATATTGATTATTTTCCTGCTTCAGATCGAGTCGATTTCTACTTTCCAACTTCAGATCTTTCTCTGTATTCCGGTATTGATACTGTTGTAGTTAATCCGGAGGCTGCTAAACACAAATATGATTCTCTAGTTTGGTGCTTTTAAGCGTTATCAGATGCGGGAACAGAGGGAAAAGCTAGATCCTGAGTTGTGGAGCTGGATAAGTTGTTTCGAGAAAGGAACTAGTAGGGGCAAGAATGAAACAGTACACTAGATGCGGGGGCCAAGTATAGACTAGAACTATCACTGGGCGAACATAACGAAACTTCCGACTTAAAGAACTATCCGGGCCAAGCAACCACTGGGTCGGTAAGAGGACTAGAATATATCTCTCCTCTTGCAACTAGCTAATCTCTATCCTCTTGCTACAAATACAGTTATTGCTCCAAAACACATAGTCGGATAACGCCCCTCTGATTCCGTTTCTTCCCCAAGTCCTTTCATAGCTTCCCGCGCCTACCCTGCTTTCAACTAACACAGTTATGCGAAGCCCACCCTGCTTTCAACTAATAAAGTGATGGTTACTATCGCTCTTGCCAATCCATACTATCTTCCGGGCACTGCTCCTGATCTCGTTGATGCAGCAGTTATTCTTTCTAAATTAGATCCTTATTATAGGAGGCTATCTTCATGCCCCAACTGGGAAAATACCCTTAAACATCAAATAAGCCTTGAACTCCGGAGTAAACAAAGACAGATTCAAGTCAAACACCCGAACCCACATCTTGAGTTTGAGCACCCCACCAGAAGAGCTTACACCTGAACCTCTGTTGCTTGGCGGGGATTCTCTTTCTTTCCTTGCTTCTGGAACAATACTTTATACTGTGTTTCTTACCTTGGATCAATAGTAATAGGTGGATCTGCTTTAACTGCTGACTTGTTCACCGATACCGGAGCCCTATGCCTATACCTAAACGGAACGCTATGCCTCTGCCTTACCTTCACTTTAATGCTTAGCTTTCCCTTGTAGTGATCAAAGTCGCTGCTTTATGTAGTAGATCAAAAGACGTTGTGCTAACGCCAGCTCCAGGCCTGTATAGGGAAATTAAATAGAACCAAGCAATGGAAAAAGCTACTACAAATCTTGCGTAAACTAAAGCAAGAGACAAGTTAACGGAGTTTGCGAGTTGCCGGGGCCTAGCCTAGCGCTTTCAGAGTGTAATCTAGCATTCATAAGATATAAGAAAGGGTCACCTAACAGCTTGTTGAGCTTACTACTGGCTCTACAACATATGCATTACAACTAAATGGATTTCCCTAAACAACCAGCTTTGCTTCCAGACTCTTTACTCACTTAAGCGTCTAAGCGCCCCGTATTTCTTCGAAGAGCCGAGCAAAGGTAAGAAAAGGTAAGGGGAAGTTCAGTGAGGAGCCGAGCTAGAGGGCGAGTTTTAGATTTGCGAACAAACTGACGCACTTTTGTAGCAGTGAAGACCATAAAGCACTGATGGGCCAGTAAAACAGGAATTTAAGAAAGAAGTAACACATGATATAATTGAGTAATAACCAAACTCGGAAACTCCCAATCAACCAACACTTGTTGCCATTATTTAATGTTGCTTGATGCAACCGAACCCCTACCCTATACAATAAGGACAGAGAGGCACCGCACCTATACAATAAGGACTGTGATGTAAACCAATAGCAGAAAATCATCAAATGACCTAAGCACCCGAGTAAGCTAGCGCACAGACAATAAAGTAGAAATCACCTATACAATAAGGACAGAGAGGCACCGCACCTATACAATAAGGACAGAGAGGCACCGCACCTATACAATAAGGACAGAGAGGCACCGCACCTATACAATAAGGACAGAGAGGCACCGCACCTATACAATAAGGACAGAGAGGCACCGCACCTATACAATAAGGACAGAGAGGCACCGCACCTATACAATAAGGACAGAGAGGCACCGCACCTATACAATAAGGACAGAGAGGCACCGCACCTATACAATAAGGACAGAGAGGCACCGCACCTATACAATAAGGACAGAGAGGCACCGCACCTATACAATAAGGACAGAGAGGCACCGCACCTATACAATAAGGACAGAGAGGCACCGCACCTATACAATAAGGACAGAGAGGCACCGCACCTATACAATAAGGACAGAGAGGCACCGCACCTATACAATAAGGACAGAGAGGCACCGCACCTATACAATAAGGACAGAGAGGCACCGCACCTATACAATAAGGACAGAGAGGCACCGCACCTATACAATAAGGACAGAGAGGCACCGCACCTATACAATAAGGACAGAGAGGCACCGCACCTATACAATAAGGACAGAGAGGCACCGCACCTATACAATAAGGACAGAGAGGCACCGCACCTATACAATAAGGACAGAGAGGCACCGCACCTATACAATAAGGACAGAGAGGCACCGCACCTATACAATAAGGACAGAGAGGCACCGCACCTATACAATAAGGACAGAGAGGCACCGCACCTATACAATAAGGACAGAGAGGCACCGCACCTATACAATAAGGACAGAGAGGCACCGCACCTATACAATAAGGACAGAGAGGCACCGCACCTATACAATAAGGACAGAGAGGCACCGCACCTATACAATAAGGACAGAGAGGCACCGCACCTATACAATAAGGACAGAGAGGCACCGCACCTATACAATAAGGACAGAGAGGCACCGCACCTATACAATAAGGACAGAGAGGCACCGCACCTATACAATAAGATGGGCACTGCACCCGAAATAACAGTTTCTACTTTCTACTTGCAATATAGTAGGGGAGCTTAACTTTACGAGATAGTAGATTTTCGACTTTTGACTTGGGGAGCGCAACAAAACTATAAGTAGGGAGATTGTGATGTAAACCAATAAGCAGAAAATCATCAAATGACACTAAGCACCCCGAGTAAGCTAGCGCACAAGACAAGTAAAGTAGAAATAAGCGTTAGCGAGCTACTTTCCCAAGGTTCAAATATCTTTCCACTCCACTTGCTACTGCTCAAGCATTGGAGGTGGACCTGTGTTTCGTTTTGTATGAATAGAATCTCTCTTGCATAAGATCTCATTTACTACAACCTAACTCAAGACTCGTCACTTGCGGAATCTCTTGCTGCTGGATCTAATCCTTCTTCTCGGCTTGTTGAACCGGCGAGAGCGACCTACCGAATTAATTACCTTCACCGCTATGTGGGCAGATGAAACTAAGGTAAAGCGCCAGACAAGCAACAACTAATGGCACTGATTCTATGGGCTCTCCAAGACTTTACTTGCTCCTGCACTCAGATACCTAACAGCATCTTTCTACAGCGGATTCAGTTGCTTCGGATTCTTCTGCTATTGTTCCTTAATACCCTAACTCCAACCATAGCCTCAATTCGTTCTCAAAACAAGTAATCTTCTCATAACTCACATCTTCCGCGTTAGTTAGTTCTAAACCAGCCAATAAAGATTCTTTAGGAGGTAACCTCATAGATAGGTAGCTAAAAGAGTCGCCCTTAAGCCCAAGCAACTCAGACTTTTGCCCCCGCCTTGTTCCGAGAGACCGCTCCACCAGAGAGATTTCGAGTATTCGGCTTTCCAACCAGCATTTAGTATAGTCCTTTCCTAGAGACTGAACCAATAGGGAACAAGATAAGTTTAGGAAGCAAGATAAGTGGAATCTTTAGTTCTTGTCGGATACTTTACTTCGAGTGGAAAGAATGAAATGGAATATAGTGTATAGAAAGGAAAGGTAATATTCGTATAGAAAGGAAAGGTCATATTCCTAGTAAGCTGTATGAGTGGAATCGTATAAAGATACAGAATGGAAGATGGAAGACTTAGGAAGTATTTCTTATAAGTGCAGCAGCGAGAGAATCCGCATCAGCTGTTCGGGGAAAGTATCCAGTAGCAAGTCCAGGACCCGTGTTTGTTAGCTACGAGAATGGCCTGGCAGGATGAAGAGCAGAAATGTCCGTTTGACTCGGCGCTCCAACAAGTGGTAGATCACCAGATTCCCATTAACGAGTTCCCAATCGCCCGGCGGTACTGCTGTTTGCTTCATCCATCAAGTCCGTGAACCTTTCTTTCGAGTCGTTGAACCGAGGGTCAACAAAGATTATCAACAAGTAACTATGGGTTCCCTTACTGCTCTTAAAGAAAATGCTTTTTCGTCATGAAAGATAGACCTGAGAGTCGTTTCCGTATTGACTGACGCCTAAAATTAGGACTCGTTGTAAACCAAGCACTAAGTCCTTCTTAACTCCACTTGAAGACGATGAAGACAGGAATGAACTTCACGTTAGCACAAGTAAAAGAACTCGCTGACACACTTAGTATTGATCCGCGCCCACCTCCACTTTCTTTCTGAAATTCGATTGAAAGCCTTCGCACAAGTAAAAGAATTTATGGAATACTTTCGAGATGAACTGAGAAACTGACTATATGGGGCAAACTGGGCAGGAATCCTTCTTTCGAGTGGCGAGGAAAGGAAAATGGGCTTGTATTGGCTTGGCCCGTACTAGCTCTTTCATCTTTCGAAGCCCCTTTCAGGTGATTGATTTGCCTTTCGAATTGCTGGAATTAGAAGCTCTAAGCCGCTAAGCTCTAAGCCGCTCTCAGAAGGGTGGGTGTCCCCGACGCTATACAAATCTAGGAGCGAGGTGACGAGCAACTACTTCACTGTTGAAGGCTGCTACTCCCTAGAGGTAGGCGGACTCTTGCTTGGGCTTAAGGCTTACTCTTAAGGGGTTTAGTCTGTTACTCCGGGAGAGAAGCCTGAGTCCCCCGGAGCTACAGGTTGAGACACCGAACACCAAGGCTTGAGCTTACCCACCGGCCCCCCGGAAAGAGACTTCGACTGCTGAGTCTCATTCTGTTAGTTACTGGTTTGAGTCTGAGGGCACTGGCACGAGACTAACGCGCAACAGGAACAACTGCCGCGCCACGCGAACATGCGACTTCACCGCTCCATTCTGGGGCTAATGAAGCTAAGGCTGTTCTCCACTCTTTGCAGTCGGAGTCCGACCAGCTCCATTCTGTGACTCCGAACACCAAGGCTGCAATTGGTGAGTTCGATTCCGAGGGTACTTGTTTGAGACTGAGGGCAGGGAGCTACAGTTTCACTCCCGAGCTACAGGCTGCTACTCATAGGGTACAGGCTCAGGGTACTGGTTTGAGTCTCTAGTCCTACTGTCACCTAGACTAACGCGCAACATTAGTAGTTGCTTGTTGGCTTCAACTCACCGGTTTCAGGCTTCAACTCAGTGGTTTCAGGCTTCAACTCACTTGTTTGATTCTTTAGCTGTAACTCGCTACCGCTTTATCCGCTCGCTACCGCGCCACGTTAGTAGTGGCTTGGTCATTAGTAGTTGCTTGGTGTTTGATTCTTATACTTACTGGTTTGATTCTAACTTTATTACTTGTCTGCTTGCCTGTTCTCAAGTAGGGTAAATAGTTGATAATTGCCTGTTCTCAAGTAGGGTAAGGTGTTTGAAGCCTCAACCTCAAAAGAATGGAATTCAGAAGATAAGAGTAAAAAGCTAGTCCTGTTGAATGCCCCTTACAAAAGTCAAAAAAGCCCCGTAAACTAGTAGTGGTCCAAAGAAGAGAGTTCAACTCGCTAAGGGAGTTTACAAGTTCAGGGGAGTTGACAAGTTTCATGGAATTCAAGCTACAGGAGCAAGCCAATCAATAACCGGAACCCTTGCTTGCAGACGAAAGCGGAATCCATCGATCGCCTTGAAGAAGGGAAATGGCACTCCATCTCTTGTCTTGCGCATAGAAAACTACGGAATTGAACCCGACCCTCTTGCATCGCATATAAGATTGGAATGTTACCTATACTCCCTTATCTAATTGTTTCGTCCGGCCTAACACTGCTCCTGCTCGCGCACCCGTTAGCACAGAATGAGATTTAACTGTTTATGATGAAGATCTTTCTTGCCTTGATCTAGTGAACTTGTTTCTTCCGCTTCAGATCAAGATTATGATCCAGTAAAATATCGAGTACACTTTCCTGTAAACCATACTCCATCAGAACCCCGACTTCCGGTCCTATTGTAGGTATCCGTGACCGTGAACGACTCCCCGACTTCCGGTCCTATTGTAGGTATCCGTGAACGACCCCTCTATTTATGGTCCTATTTCTTGTATCCGTGAACTACCCCTCTATTTATGGTCCTATTTATTGTATCCCACCAACCCCTATTTATGGTATCTGTGAACCCAACAAGCAACAGCTCTCGCAAAGGTAGAAAGTAAAGTATCAAATGGAAAGTAAGGTATCGATCAATTCCCCGGTTACCGGATCACTACCGCTAGAAGGGAGTTCTTTCGCCATGGCATTACTTGCACTGTGAAAGACCCGCTTGCTACTTCTAATGGAACGGACGCCTTAGCACTTAGTCTAGTTTGGCCTGGTAATACTTATGTGAGTCTGAAGTTCAATGAGATTCTTACTTGATAGTGGAATGAAAACTTTCCTAGTGCAGTCGAAACTTCAATCCAGCATTTATGTATTTCGAGAAAGAACACATGGTAGGCGAGAAATAGCACTATAGGCTTGGTATAGCAATTCAGAAATCCTGTACTGGAACTAAACTTTATACCGCCCCTCCCTCAGACGACGAGACTAAAGGGCTGATTGATTGACCTTTCTTGTCGTAGATAGAGGAAGCATCATAAAGAGTAGGTGAGGAATACTGATCGGAAGCTAGAGCTGGAAATGTAGTTTCTATTCGAAGCAAAGAAGAATCTTGATTAGTATTATGAGGAACAGGCCTAAGCGCAAGGAATCATCTTTTCTGGAAGACTCTATTTGTATTAGGAGTAGGATCAGGTAACTTTGAAAAAGCTAATATGCATTTATAAGAAAGAACCAATAGAATAGGGGTACCTCAATGACCAATTTGCGGAACTCTTCTTCTAGGCCATCCATCATATCATATAGGGCTATACCGTAGGCTTTGTTTCATTAGGGTTTGGGGTCTTTCTCAATCTCTTGAGTTATCCTCGCGCCTAGACCCTTGCGCAGAGCTAGTAAAGTAAGCTGACTCTTGTTGGCCTAGGGTAAAGCCAAAGAGACGATATTGAATGCATTTATTCTTCCTCGGAGTCGAAGATCTCAAGTCTGAAGGGAACCGATCTGACTTCTGCTATCTTGAAAGGCGGTGTGCGCTATCCACGAACTAAAAGAAGAGAATCCTATATTGGAGAAAAAGAGTGAATGAAGCGGCCTTGTTCCGTGTGGTGTGGTGCTTCTCATCTGCTTAAGTTGTGCCCGCTGCTGCTGTCGTGGTTCCTGCCGCTGCCCTCCTATTTAAGTTCAAGGACAACATTCTACCCAAGTAAAGGATTAGCCATAGGGACATTACGATGTCATATTGGAATTGGAGTTACTCCCTTGGGTTTTGTATAGGAGGGAACTTCTCTTACTTCAGGAGCAAGGAGTTATTGAAGTCAATTTGGTAGAGAGTTATCAAATTCGGGGTAATTGAAAGGTTAAAGAAACGGAATGAAACATAAGGCATAAGCACAAGATCCTATTCTCTAGCATCGCATAATGGGGCAACGCCGAAAGAGGAGTAAATGCTGTGAGGGCCCATTCGGGGACTATTGAAGCTGTTAACTTCCTTGTCCCATGCCATCTCCTTCTCTGTGCTCTGTGACGAAGTTCATCAGGCAGAGATGGTTTTCTTGGCTTTCGCTTTACCGGGATAAGAAATCTCCTTGGCGCTTCTTACTTTCTTTCCAGATTGATGCTATGCTACATCAGGTGGGATAAGGGTTGTTCGCAGGGCATTTGCCGACTGTCTCCTTGAAGAATAAAGGCTGGTCGAATAGGCTACAGATGGTGTGGAGTGCGACAGTATAGGGTTCGCTTTCTATTGGTGCCTATGGTGTGACCATGTTTTCGGTGGGGATAGAAATATGGTAAAATGAGCTTTCTACCGGGCGTGAAGGAAGAATATGCTAGTAAGAAACAGTCTGGCGGGTGATAAGTGAGAGTGGATTTCATCACACAGATATATTAGCTTCTATATAATGCGTATATATAATTACAGATATATTAGCTTATATATAATGCGTATATCTCATGGAAATTGGAGCAGCTATTGTTATGTCATCCGCAGCTGTTAGCTCAATCGGAGCTCTTTCATTGATCTAAGAGAATCACATCCTTCCTTCCCCCCTGCCCTCCGCGCCAGGAGCCTCCATCTCATAAGTATCAACCGATGAAGTCGAATAGCTTCCTCTGTGAAACATTATGGATTTCCGCCAAAGAAGTGGTTTTTTTTACTCAAAGAGTCAAGCTCCGCAGCATCCGCTGAGGCTCTCGTTTTTCCCTCCTAGCCAACTCCGTTTATCCTGAACCAACAGATCTAATTTCTCTCGAATCAGCAATGGCACCAGTTTCTCCCGGACGGAATCGAATAATCATTCTATTCTCAACCCCTTTAGAATGCTTAAGTGTGAACCCGGATCAATTTCCAGTGTTTGCCGATTCGCCCGTAGCTCGAACGAATCAAAGAATTTCTCAGTTCGCGCCGGGCTCCAAAATGCTCATATAGATTATTTTGAGAAGGCCTCTGTATACTCGCCAAGAAAAGACGATTGAAGCCTATAACTGTGGCCTGGGGCCCTATGCTATTCCTATTCCCATTAGGGTTCCCAAAAGCTTTTATGGGACGGCCGAAAGATATGCTCAATGTTCGAAATGGTCGAAAAAGTGTTCTAAATATGTGTGCACATCGTGAGAACACTTCTGCATGCCGGATAAACTTCGATTTGACAATGAGATCAGAGAAAGTCGGTGGCTATGAGGGAACTCAACTTGGTTCTTACTCCATGGTATGGTCAGTACCTCATTCATTCCTTCTCGAAGCACTACAGGAATCCAGCTTTTCGAAAGAGCAGCTTGAAGCAAGTGGCAATCAATGCAGGAAGGGGCATTTCTTTCCCAATGGCGCTGTGTTCAAGCCCACTTTAGTAGTGGATCTATGCTTGGGCAGCTTCATCGATACTTCAAATACAACGATAGCAATGTCCGTATCCGATCGAACAGGAAAGCCAAGCAAGAAAGAGGAAGATCAATAATAAAGGAGTCAAAGGGGATACATCTCGTTACCCGTTCTTCCGACCAGCGCATAGTTCCCCCTCCTAAAAGCACTTACCCTGTATTAGATATTGACCTAACCCGGTATAGGTCCGCCTCTCAAGACCATACAAGTGCACGGCGAGCCCATTTTTGTTAAGATATGCCAGATTCGACCAAGTATACAAATGGAACCTAACCATACATATACTACAATTCTCTCTTCCAAATCGATGATTCCGGTCAGAACCGTGGAAGGGGATCGGAGAGTAGTTAACTCCGGCCAAGTAGATCAGTGCAGTGAATGTCTTCCCTTGCGGAACCTACAGCTGGTTCACTTCGCGCCTAAACCAGTGGATGAATAAGTTGCTTTGATCCCGGAGCACATTATTCCTTTGGAGGACAAGGATTTTCGAATAGATCCAGCAGCTTCCTCGGTTGAGCCTTTTCTCCTCTTTAGCTACGTCGAAGCTTATTCTTCGGAAAACTTCTAATGTGGCTGACCGAGGTGTGGCATCTCTTGCCGCCCATTAACCTAATGAATCTGTTTGGGACGCATCGTCCCTTCCTTCTCCTTCCATTCCATCGGCCGGAACATCAACATCTTCTGCATATCTAAGGTTGTTTATCCGACATGATAGACTCTTCCCCCCTTACTTCCTTCCTTCTTCTTTTCAATCGAGAAGACTAGTATCACACTATTACCCTTTCTAACAGAAGTGAGTGACCGCTCAGTTTGCTCAATGAAAAGTACTCATAGCGATGCGGCAGTGAACTTGCTCCAGGAACTTTGTGACACGTCAGTTTTCACTGACTTCCAGAGGAATGAACTTGATTGAAGGGTTTTACGGTTTGGTCTTTCTTCCTAAAGCAAGCATGCCGAGCTTGCGCAAAAGCACACTCTCCTTGTTCCCTTGATTTTCACTCCTACGTCCAAACTCAAGCTTCTGATCATATGTCCCGTCCATAGCAATCATACTCAGGATAGAGTCTATAGCAATGATACTCAGGATAGACATCAAACAAGTAATGAGCCGGCCGCAACAAAGCGAGCAGAAGGAAGGGCACACTTTCCCCGGAATCAGAAAAGCCAACCTACCTCCCTTAAAGAAAGAGAGCATCCGTTCATCAGAAGTCTACGACACGGACATAGGACCCAAAAGTGGTCGACATTGGGAATAACCAAACATCAACAGCTCGTGGAGAACCCATGCCTGATGATGCACTTAGTTCAGTCGGATACTTTCGTATACATTGACTAAGGAAACGACATGTAGTCAGGAGAGGCAGACAAATCCTTGACTACCAAAGAATGAGAACATAGGTTTATGCCTCAGAATACATAGGTATCTCGGTCATTCTAAATGCGGATCAGTGAAAAGACAACTTTCCATTCCATTCCTTTTTCGGGTGGGAGGGTTTAGAGCCAGTTAAGCGCATATCTAGCAGCAGCTCCAGTAGCACTAGCAGCATAAGTATATCATCGATTTGAATACCTCCCCATAATAGTCTACGTGGCTCCCCGGATCAACGACCGCACCAGCCATAAGAATGCAATGGAAATTCGAACATCAAAGTGTACGGGCTTGGAAGGCAGCAGTAAGGTGTAATGGCTCAGATGGATTCAAGATGAGTGCTGGCATCTTTCGTTTTGGCTGGACTGGACGGAAGCCTGAATACGAGCTGATCAAAGTCCATATCCTTGCTTAAAACTATAAGAACCTTCCAGTTCCACTCAATGAGTAAGTACGATGAATAACCCCATGATCACACAACATTGAAGCCTCTCATTTTTGCGATAAGCCATTGATCCTTTACCAATCATACAACTCAGAGTGTAATAGGGGAGGGGCGCAGCCAGTTTTGGGAAGCCAAATCATACCGTGGATCGATGTTGGGAACTTCACGGAAAACCATCAGATCCTCCCGACGTCCATGGAAAGGATAAGGGAAAGAAGCCCGCATACTAAGCTGTCGAAAAGCCAACTATTCCACCTGAGGTTTATGAAGCAAGCATCGTCTACACCGAACCCATTATGCTTGAATTTCCACCGTATGGAGCACTGAGTGACTTCCGTTACATTCTTAAGAAAGCAATCCTTCCAACCAACCTGCCAACCCTCGGAGTGGAACACTTACTTCGGCCAGGTTCTTCCATCCAGGCCCTACGATTTGGATTTCTTTGTTTTTTATGGAAAAGCGTGCCCTATCGCTTAAAGACCCCAGACAGACCTACCCGGCAGGCGCAGGAGGAATGCATGGTTCCCAGGCGCTTCATGGGACGGACGTTCGCTGTCCCCCGGACTCTAATCTAACCCTACCTCGTTGAATCTAACCCTACCTCGTTTCCCAGGCGGCACAATAAGGAGCGAATCTGCTTGCTTGTGCAGGCCGCTCGGCTAGGGCGCTCCATAGGGGCTTTCGAGTGACTTGTGAGGGCTGTTGCAAAGAATCTCAAGTAACTATAAGCTGCTCCGCCCGACGCTTTCCCCTTTTGCTTCCCATTTCCCCTTGCCTAGAGATCGTTCCTTTTTTACTCTACTCACAAATCCATTCGATCTTATTCGGCAACTCGGGTCGATATGTTTTAATGTTCACATCATGAATTTATCTACCTGTCGCGCTCGCGTCATTCGATGGCCAGTCGGGAGCATAGTACATTCCAATTCAAATGCTTCCATTCCAAAACAAGGGGGCAACAGCGCTACTGCTAAATCGACTGGATCTGGCCTGAACTACATCTAAATCCTATGGCTACAAGGACTATCTTTGGATCACGATTTCCAAATGCCTGGATCGCTCTTCTGGGCCGGGTCGAGCCTTTCCATAGTGCATCGTATGTAATAGTAGCGAGCAGTTCCTTCCCAGATCGATAAGCTTGAGCAATCAATTCTCCCATA
Organism: Musa balbisiana; assembly: GCA_004837865.1. Classification (NCBI taxonomy): domain Eukaryota; kingdom Viridiplantae; phylum Streptophyta; class Magnoliopsida; order Zingiberales; family Musaceae; genus Musa; species Musa balbisiana. The sequence continues at coordinate 621,080 of PYDT01000460.1, read as the reverse complement.
CAGATAGAGGTGACTATAGCCTTGCCTCTTGCTTTGCCTCCTTATCCACTACGGGTGAAGTTCATCTCTTCGATCCGCGCGCGAAATGGCACTTTCCCGAAAAAACGCTTTGCTGCTGCTAGCTCAGCCACTGGGGCGACTGAAACTACTGCCATAGGTCTCTTTCTATCCGGGTCCTCACACTCCGCCGGAACTCCTTCGGGCTAGAGAGATGGATCTACTTAATCCCTCTGCTTTTGGAACAGTAAAATGGTAGTTTGGGGGCAATAACCTTTTTCGATCATGGCTTGTAATCCCGTGATCATAGACCACCCTTGACAACCGAGTTTGCCTAAGGACGGCATAGAAGAGCAAAAGTATAGGATTTCGATCTGAGCAGGAATTTCTCCCAGATGAGTGGCTACGTTTTCGGGTGGTAATTGGTTGCTTTGCTTGGTCTAGCAGCTGCCCTTTACAAGGTGGTTTTCCATAGCATCTGGGGCCGAGGCCAAGTTCTGGTTACTACAATTAGCGTAGTTCTTTTCAGGGCTGACTTCGGAGAGTACCGCTGCTCTCGTTTGAGTATAATCTTTGTATCTTTCTGACAATCGTCTTCTTTGTTACTCCTGTTGCTGCGGAGCCTATGTGCTGTTGGTTTGACCCTGCCGGGGAATATTCTCAGGTTCCGATTGTCGACGCGCTAAGTGATTTTTTCCTTCCTCCTGTAGGTAGGTCAGGCAATAGGTTGGAAAAGAAAGTCCCAACTGGCATTAGTAGCATGCCCGTGGTACCTGTAGAATCCACTGTATGCCTTTGGGTTCAAGTGAGGGGGTTTGGTGTAGTGAAAGAGAGCAAGTAGCTTCCGTTACTGAACAGGGCAAGTATACCTAGGAAATCGAGATGGGGATCCCTTTGATCCAGCGGAAGCAACGGATAGGGCATAGCTAGGTGCTGGCTCAAGTACTGGTACCTTAACCAGTGGTAACATCGGCAGGATAGGTTCCTTCACTGGTGGAATCAGGGCGAAGTCTGAATAAGTGCTTTACAGGGCCTAGGAACTACCATCGGTAGGGCTCGCTTTTTTGCCTCGGTTTGTTTGTTTGTTTTCGCTTTTGTTTCATCCGTGCCTGTATTAATAGCATAAGTCATTGTGTTTTGGCGGTGGAGAAGTGAACTGTGTGTTAGTTGTGCGAAGCGTTGTTGACAAGACGGACTTCACTCATAACTTGCACCTGCTTCCGGTGACTACTACTCTTCTGAATGGGAGGGTCGAGTACCAAGACATAGGGGTCGGTTGGCCGGCGAAGGCGTTTAGTACCAGATATACTTCGAAGTCGAATGAATAAGTGCAAGTAGAACTGGAACTGGCCGCTACTACCACAGAAACGGAAAGCTAATTCGAGTTAGGAGCAGACAAGTCGACAAGAGAAAAAATAAGCAGTATAAAAGTAAGTGGTAAGCGGTGGTGTTGAACAAAACAAGTAAACTGCTCAATTCCAGTCTCAAGGTTCAGTATCAAGTGAGCTCTATGGTCGCTAATGAAATCTCAAGTCAGGGCAAAGTTCAGTGAATGATCTTAGAAATAAATCGGATTTTCATACAGAATTCTCCACTCCGTAGAATCATATAGATCAGTAGATTGATTAGAAGCAACTGAATCCGCTGGGCGGTCAAAAGAAAGGTGTTGGTGCAAGTAAAAGGTAAGCAGCCAGCCGATAAGTCACGTTAGCAACAACTCGCATTGCCACATTAGCCAGCGGAATGAGATTGAACTGATTGACACCTCGCTTCAACGCCCTCTTGTTAATAAGGAGCTTCTCTTTCCTTTTATCTGAGCCAGTCCCCTTGTTTATAATCTGGAAACTGAGTCTGGGCATTATTAAAGAGGGAGAAATCCGTGGCATCAGCAACAGGCAAGCGTATACTAGGAATCCTAGCTCCTATAGAAAGAGACAGAATGAATTTAGTAAAGATAAGACTCACTCGCTCACAAGGAACCTAGACGTTACTCGCGCCGCTCAGCCAATCATCTCTCTCTATCGACGTAAAGCGTCTAAGATCAAGCGCCTTAACCTCTTCCTCTGATTAGAAAACCTATTCTGACTCGCCTTAACCTCTTCCTCTCTTATTACCAAATTCCATACAGGACACAGCTTCCCTTCATTCAACAACTCTCCCTTTAGCCACTGCGTACTTTCTCTCAGTCATTCCTAACCTTGTACTTTATCTTAGTCATTCCCGTCCTTTCCTTTATCTTTATTATCTCAGTCATTCCGAACCTTTCCTTTTGCACCACCTATAATGTAAGAAAGTCACAAAACACCTATTCTGGCTTCTGAAGCACTAAGTCAATGAGTAGCGTGGAGTTATTGGCGTTAAAGCCCTAGTAGTGGTCGTGGTCCAGTCAAAGCATTAAGGGCCGTAAACCGGGATTTCTCGTTGTTTCACCTATGTGCAAAAGGTTTCAAATACATTTGTTGCTGGGGGTCGGGAGCTACGCCTCTTCTTCTCTAGTTACCCTATTCCATATGTGTGGCAGTATCAAATCAAGGTGTTGGCGAAAGTAAATAAGAAGGGAAGGGAATAATACAGGAATGGAGAAGCTCTTCTCTCAACTGCTAAGGACAGAAAAATACTCCCAATTCTACCCGAAAGCCTAAAACGAAAAGTATGGCGTGAAAGCGTTTAGGTAAGAATCTTGTACAGTTGGAGTAGGAACAACAGAAGATACTTGATCAAGAGATTAATCCGTTCTGTTCTGGGTTTTAGCGTCAGTAACATTAGGAGTGAGTCACAGCAATAAGCAAGTCCTTCCTACAAGTCCAGTATCTGAGCCTGCAAGTCCTTCTTTTTAGTGCTGTGTTCGGCTGTCAAGTAGACGAGAGAAGATGCATCAGACGTAGCCGGATCAGACTAAGTGGAAAGGAGAATCCGCAGGGTTCATCGACGAGAGAATCCGCATGAGAGTATGTGGAACCGGTGACTCCTTAACTTGCTTGGTCTAACAACGAGTTCCCCTTTTGAATGGAATTGTGGAATTGACGTGACTCGGTGAGTATATCAATCTGGAACTATATATCAATCTGGAACTAGTGAGTTCACCTCTCCTGTGACTTAGGTATCGATACTAGAGTAACTACCTGGATTCTCTTCTTCAATTCAAACGGAGGTTGCTGCTTCCTTTTCTACTGCCGAAAGATGAATTCTCATCGCCCCAGATATACAGACCCGATAGCTGCATACTTGAACACAGCTGATTCTATCTCCACTTATTATAGAGGCCTATACTTGCATCTTTACAGTTTCTTCTGCTGACTCAACAAGCAAAGAATATCCCTCCGCCTTAGTACTCAGATTAGATTATTTATTATTTATTCTATACAAGGGCTCGATTACCTTCTGAATTCCTTACACGCGGATCAATCCTCTTCTTATGATTACCGAGATAGATCTATCTGGAGCAAGTGGTTATGTTCGAGGTTCCTCTCTTTTCTCATGCCGAGGTTAGCTTAGCCCATGGAGCGGTAAAAAGGCTCAAGGAAAGAAAAGCGAACAAATGCTATTAGGCTTAGGCGGCTTCTAAAAAGAAAGAGAGAACATCTGCTTAAGGCAGACTCAGAACTCGCTAACAGAGCGCACTCTCAAATGCTTTTTTCACTTTCTTCTATTCTTTAGGGTGTTAGGGTCCTTCCTATCCTATATCGTGGGAGAGCACTTCTTTCCATTCTTTAGGGTTATAGGGTCCTATCTTATCTTACGGGAGAGCACTCAATTCGTTGTTTCTTTTCAACGGGCGCCTAAGAGCCTACCTTAGACTCTTTTGTTCGGGGAAGAATCCACTACTGGCTTGGAATGCCATACCCTCCAAAGTGCAGAAGTGTAGGTGGGGGCTTAAGTGTAATCTCTTGAGTTTGTAGGTGAAGTGTAATCTCTTTGTGTGCCAGTGGAAGATGAATCCCTTATACCTCCTCCAACATGAGCTAGCTACAGAGCAGATTTAAGGCAACGAGAAATATACACCCCGAAGAAGGAACTAAGAAAAAGGAAATTTGCGCAGATAGGTCGGACTGAGCTCCACATGGATGAGCTACTGACTCGTTGTTGCTACTACTAAGAAACTGCTATAAGGGTCTCCTAACCCGCAGAAGGATAAGTAGGACTCACTCGTGTTTCAATTCCAGTTTTCGGCTAATGTGAGTTGGGGCAATCTGATAGTGTTATGGTCATTTGATACATTTCTATGCGATCTCGGTGATGCTTATGATAGCTCTAAGAAAGAAAGATTACTGTTTGATTCGACGCAAGTGCTATTCTAGTTTAGATAAAGATTCCATTGGGTCCTTTGAAGCGCTAAGTTTGTGGTCCAACTGTCGTAAATGTAAGTGAGGATGCTAGTGTTGTTGGTTCTGAGTGAGCTGTCCGACTTTATCATTCGACTCGACAAGAATCATCTGCCGTGAAAAAGGAAGCTGCAAGTTCCGCCTTTAGCTACTTGAATCCTTGTTGGCTGTTAACCACAGTAAGCTTACTTGGACAATCAGTCGACTTCCACTTGAATACGTGTTAGCGAAAGAAAAGAGTATTTATCTTCACCAGCAAGCGCATCTGCCCTGAATGCGAGTTTAGTTCCTTATGCTCCTTTTTCAATTCCAGAATGAATCAGTGGGCGGATTAGGATCATAATAAGAATATCTTATTTCCCCAACTCGTAGACAAGGCAAATCAGGACTGGAACTTAGAGCTACCCTACGCCCAGAGACTTGAACCACGCTGAAAAACCTGTAAGAGAGTATGCCTTTCCTTCACCACTACTTGGGGCGGTGAAACCCGGAACCGGAACCAACCCTTCCTAACTAAGTGGAGCAGAGGTCTTACTATATGAAGAATTCCACTTCTGATGCAGCGCCAACACCAACGACAGAACTCCTTCTTCCCGGCTTAAAGTCAAACAGGGATTCGGCTTCTGGTACTCTCAACCTTGCTTCCTTGCCGGTAAGATCTGATTGGATTCCCGGAACTCCCCTATCAGATGCTTTCATTAAGTAATAAAACAGTATTGGCTGCCGCTAACGCTTTGAACTCGCTACCGACGAACACAGTTGAAGCTCCAGCCGCTGTCATTGTTATAACTTCTTGCACCCGCTCTTGTTCTTGCACTGACAAACTCATGAATGGAAATGGAACTGACCCACTTCACTTATAGTCTTGCGCTGCTACAACCAAAATGCAAGAAAGAGAGAAAGTTTGATAAAGTAGTACCCATCTATTCCTTTTCTTTTGGAAAGTGGAGCATTCTATATTGCTTAGGAAACAGCTTTATCGTTTTTTTGAGCATAGCATGGATACATCATTCTCATTTGGCTTATAAATCTATTTCTGTCGATAAAGAAAGAGGTTTACTACTTATATTCTATTATATCCACATCTATCTTTCCATACGAGAAAGAGGTTGCTACTGCAGGTCTCTAGTTGATAAAAGCAATAAAGATTCCCCCAACTCAGAAGAGAAAAGAAAACCGACAAGAGAGATTACAAGAGAAAAGAGAAAGAAGCTGCTTTGACCCTTATTCATAAAGTAGTATAACCTTATATGTGCACAAGGAGTCATCTATTGGTTAATTCATTATTCTTAATGAAAGTCTATCTAGGAAACAATAGTTACATGAAATATGGCCAGGTACACTAAAGGCTGAAGCCAGTAATAGTATGATAACTTCTGGATGCAACAAAAATATGGTAAGAAAAGAGAATATACAGAAGTACTCACCTACTGTACGAGATGTCCCCACGGATGCATTGGGAGTAGCAGCCACATCCTCAGCTCTCGATAGCACAGCACCCCCTCAGCTCCTTTTCCGCTGGCGTCGGGGTTCCGTTCAGGCGACTTAAACTCATCACAGCAGACTCCCTCACCAAGTTGGAGAACAAATTGATCCACACCACCTTATATTTTGTGTAAGGACGGGGATCCTTGATAGTGTCCAGATACATTACCTTGACCAAGTGTGGCGGAAGGTATTACGGTACAGATAGCTCCTATTCTAGCCTTCTCTGATTCTCCTTACTTGCCTCTGCGTCCTCCTCGGTCCATTTTGTTCAGAAAGCCGAGCAATATTCTCTCTCCCACCAATGAACCCAATTGCAGCACCCGGGAAGCCAACAAGGCATTGAAATGAAGGCTCTATGCATTGAATCAAATGTCAAATACAAGAAGATCTCAAAGAAAAAAACGAAGGAAGATTGAAACTAAAATCACTAAATGTAACAAGACCTTGTTGACCATATTGTCTGAAAACTACGAGCGCAGATCCTTGGCTAGTTGAAGAGAAAGCGAACCAAAAACAAAGGTTATTACCTCTGCCACTTCCTTTTATAGCCTAGTCGTGTCCTTAATTCTACACTCAGAGACAATCTCCTAACCCCATGGTTAGACAAATGCTCAAGCGCCACCAGAGAGTTGTCAGATTCTGTTGTTTGCTCTTCCCGACGACTCCTCTTTGAAAGGCCGCTCCTCGCGTTCAGGCATCGCTGAGATTAGAAGTTGGCTGCCCTTCACATCCCCCACTCTCGGCGCCTCGATGGAATCCCTTTTTGCTCTTGGATCCTATAGTGGTACTCGGCCTCTATCCCTCATTCCCTACAAGTGGTGGGACTTTGGCGGGATTCGAGATGGAGTGGAAGTCTCGACATTAAAGCATGCCTATAGATTGACATCCAAGGCAACTACAATTCAAAAGGGCACACATATTTGACAATGGTTCCATTAGCTGGTACTCAGAGGATGAATCTGACCATGTTGTTTGTATTCCGCATCTAACTACTCCCCTGACCATTCCAAATAAAATAGTACTTTGTTTTGAGAGCACTAGACCACCTTATCTCTTTGCACTAGACCTTATTCTCTTTGCCGTAGACCGGATCTCTCTCTTTCTGGATTGATTCCCACTCAATGCCTGATAGCTGGCTTGGCCCATTAGACCTATTGTCTTATTGTCCTGGCTCACTTCCACTACTTTGGAGAATGACGGTTCCGCTCTAACCCAGCGGTTAGCTCCATAGGAATTATGGTTTATGTAAGCACTTTCCCAGAGTCTTCTGAGTCTACAAAAGAAAGGGTGAAAGCACAAAATGTAGGTGAGTCAATTGCATGTGGTGGATAGTTCATTAGCAAGGAGACTCATTCATAGGGTAGTGAGGAACTATGGATCGGCCAAATCCCTTGTTTTGAGCTCTTGACCACGTAATCCATTGGAGCGAGTATAGGTGCGGGTAAGATCAGTGTTAAGAAGGCCTCTGAAGGGGGAGAGTTCGTAAACCAATCAAAAGTAGGGCGCCGCTTCTCTCTTGCTGTCCTATCTCCTCGAGGGTCACCTGCAGCGGGAAAGACAAGATTGCTGGAAGGTAAGGTCCACAAGACAGCCTTTCGCTTGAAAGCATAACGGCTGAGGGGGATCCACTTTCAAAAGGAGGAGGGCGGCTTGAAAAGATAAGAGGGCTTCTTCTTGTCCCATGTCCTTTTATTCGAGTGCTTTAGTAGAAAGGCAAGCATGCTCCACTCTCCCTTACTCTTTGGAATCATCTATAAGAAGCAAATCGATCTCATAGCTATCTAGCCTCTTGCTACTCTACTACTTGGGAAGGTGGAGCCCCTATGCTTCCTTCAAGTAGATACAGGATCAGATCCAATCCGCTTCTAAACGCGGGAACACAGAAAACAATAAGGATTCCCCATTTCTAGCATCAGGGATCACTATTTAGACTTTGTGAACCATGCCAGGCACATCCATCAAGAGCCAGAGAGCTCAGCTCGCCCGCGTTCCAGTCTATCATTCGACTCCGGGAAAGAATGGGATCAAGATCTGGTCAGAGAAGCGCTTACGTGAGCTGTTTTCACTTGTGCGCTAGGAGTAGTTAAGCGAGTAACGGAGCGGAGTCAACGGTGTCTTTACTCATATCTATCATATGCCATAAGTAAGCAATGCAGTTATGCCCATCCTTCTTTAGCATACTCTCTTTCTTTAGCCTTTTGATTTAGGCAGACTTTCTTTCTTTCTTTTCAAGTCCTCATTTCGGGAACTCCACTTGTTAGGGCAAAAGCTACGGTGCTAGTGAGCGAGCGAGGCGGGGTGCTTTAGTTAAGTAGTCATAGGAAAGTTCGTATAGAATCAGGATATGCACTAAATGATTGAATTCTTTGGTTACTGAAGACTGGCCAAACTGTCACTACTGCTAGGTTAATACTTTACTTTGTAGTCAATAGAGTATATCAAATCAAGGGTGCCCACGCCTATGTCCTTATAAGTTCAGGGTTAGGCTGCCTCCATTCTCTTATTTAGAGTCAGTACAAAGAACTCAATAACCAACGAACCCCTATTCTTATTCCGCTGTTCGAAAGCAAGGAAAGGAAGCTAACAAGCAAGGTTTGAGTTCAGTAGCTTAAGAGTGAAAGCAAGGGATAGTCGAGTTGGAGCGAGGAAGGACGGACTCACTGGTGGAAATAGGGAATGCAAGTACCAATACGAGAATGAAAGCAGGGGTTGCTGCACAAAGTAATAAGTATGATTGTACGCCCCGGTGAAGAAGGCGAGGTCATTAGTAGAAGAATGATAGGTAAGATAAAGACTTTAGGTCAAAAAGGACAGGCTTACAGGAAGGAAAGCAAGACCGATCAACAGGTTTGTTATAATAGAGTGTAAAGAAGGGAGACAGGCTTCGGGCGAGGAAAGCAAGATTGGATTGGGATAAAGGAAGCACTGACTTAATCTAAACTAATACAGATGTGAGGTCAGCAGTTCCATAATGAAATATAGGCAAGTCGGCTTTGAGATCAGTAAAGTAAGCCAAGCCTCTAGTTCGGGCATGGGCATTGAGTTAATTAAGGGAAGTTGGAAAGCAGAGATCTGGATCTGTAGTTAAAGAACGAAAAGCTGTGTTTTCAGTCTTATCGGTAGTGGGTGTATCTCCTGTACCAGGGGTTTTGTTCTTAGCAGCACCGATGCAGTTCCCTATTATGAGAGTGACATTCCGATTTGCAGAGAGTGAAGCCCTCGTTCCTCTAGGGTGGAGTTCAAAGCCTTATTGTCAGCGGTGTAATTCCCCTGTTATGGTTTCTAGTTTGATAGCTAGGAGAGATAGCCTGATGGAAAGGAGAGTAAGACGATCACTAAAAAGTAATAACTCAACTAAGAAGTAGAAGTATTAGTACGTTAANTCGTTCGTTAGCTGAGACCACAGGTAATCTTTCATGCTTGAAACTTGGTTTAGGAAAAGGGAATAGGAACTGCCCTGGAATCCGCAGTTAGTGGAATTCCCGGTGCAAGAGTCATTGTATCCGGCCGGTGTGGGAATATTCTAATAAGCTGCAATAGAATCTCTCCCGGGAGTTACATATTAAAAGGACACTTCCTCAGGCTCTATCCGCGGGGGGCTCGCAAAGACTCTTTCATTCATATGTTATTCCATCCCGAACATCCGATTCCATAACAGTAAGAGTTGATTCAATACGAGAAACTTGCTCTCGGGACTGAGACCGTCCTACTAGGGAATATCCCATACGTATTAACAAGCGTGCTACTGGCTTTTAACCGGATTGCTACTCCTGTAACTTGGAAGACCTACGGAACTCCTACAGGCGGAATGGCAGGACACAGGATAAGAACAGAGTTCGCCCTGTGGTGCTTTTGCTTTTTCTCAGAGTCAAGGGAAAGCCAGCTATGAAATATATGCTAGATTAGATTAGGTAGGGATAAATATGTATGCTCTAGATTAGGTTAGGTAGGGGCGGGATTTTGATAGACATGTGTCACCCACTGAAGCAAGTACCTTGAATGAGTCGTTCGCAAGCCCGATCTGAATGCGGCAATTCTTGACTGCCCTGGCCGGGAATTATATAAAGAAGTTGAAGCTGCTCTTCCACTCCCCTTAATGAAGTAAAGCCTTGATAAAGACGTTCGAAGCCAGGTCCCTTTCCCTCCCTAACCCGAGCTCTGGTATGGAATCTTCTCGTGGTGAAGAAGAGTAAGATAGTACATCCCCTATTGTTAGGTTCTTTTGTTAGTCGAAAGTCCATTGGGAATTGAAAATGAGTTGAACGAGCTACAGCTACCATTTGGACGAGTTTTGATATCAGTAAAGTTGCGGCTCCTGGCCGGGCCGGTCTTTGGTTTGCAGACGTTTGGGAATAGACCGTCTTCTTGCTCTCTTTTCAAATATTCATCTAGCTGTTATGCCTAACAATTGAATGACGCTTTCACCCTAGGTAAGGTGGTCAGTGAATTGGTCTTCCCTATGAGTTAGGAGGAGCCGAGCCGGGTTATAAGAATGGTTCTTGGTGGTGTTTGTCGATTGTCAGAGTCTAGGGATATACTCATTGACTAGTAAGACAGTAAGAGTACTCGTAACATTCATGGATTAGTTGACCAATCGAGTCAATTTCAGGAATGCATCTCCACACTCTCCTATAGCCTATAGGGAGGTAGACCTCTGCCTTCCAGGTCATATAAAGAATAGAGATTCTTTCAGACGTGTGGTGGATTGGAAGAGTCATCGTAGGATCGTCTTCCGGCGGACGGATCCATTTCTGCCTTATTGCGGTATTCTCTGCTCATCCAATCGTGGAAGCTATTCAACGCCCCTATCCTCGGGACCCTATTATTTAGCCCGCAGCTGAAAGGAACTTGAGAAACCTGCCGAGAGAACCAATCTCTGGTAAGCAGTAACCAGGGCAGCAAGGTAAGGGAACATTGGTTCCCAAAGAAAGGCCGCCTGGGAGGTTTCGCTTAAAGAAGGAGAAAGATCTGAGTTAACCCAAAGAAAGGAGAGGATAGAGATGGGTAAGAAGTCACTCTTAGAGGCGCCGTTCTTTAAGCTGACCTTGCGCGGGTCTGTCTGTTGTAAAAGAATCTATCTCATAGGTGAGCTCTCGGGTAAGCGAGCAGGATGAGTTAAGTGAGCTTTCTTCCCTGTTGTAAAAGAATCTATCTCATAGGTGAGCTCTCGGGTAAGCGAGCAGGATGAGTTAAGTGAGCTTTCTTCGCAGCATGAGAGCCAGCCAGAAACAGGAAGAGGTGCGTCTAGCCTGAACCCTTTGGCCAGTTTTCTCTAATATTACTTTATTGCTAAGGCATCGGTTTGAGGAATCAGAGGGTAATGCTATTCTATTAAAGGGGCGAATCGCTAGTTAGTGGGAATAGTCCTTTCCTGGGGCGTAAGCCAGCATCCACCTCACGAACAAGCAGTCCCACGTAGCACTAACTATCAATTTCATAGCGGAGTGTAAGTAGAGAAGACGTCTCAGTTCTGCCTTAGCTATGGAGGGGGGAGTTTTAGGTATTGTGCTTATTCGATTGTACCGGTGGAGACAACAGCATTTCTTCTCCTCATACAACTACCCCAGTGGTTTTGGAATCTTCTCCTCATAAAACTACCCAGTGGTTTTGGAATAAGATGTAGCCTTGTTTTGATCCTCATATGCCTCAATAATACATTGACTACATCCGTCCCAATGTGAACTAACTTTGACCTAGTAGTACTTTGTCTATTAAGTCTTATTAAGAAGAATTCCCATATGTCCTGTCAATTCCATAGTGTCTGGCTTCCCGGCTTTACTTCTTTGACGGGAAGGAACACATTCTTACTTGAAGTTGAAAGATGCAAAGTACAGAATATAATAAGTCAAGCAGTTTCTAAAGAAAAGATCGATGCCAGCTCCGCTTCCTTCTCACATTTTATGGGTAGGGCACTTCGGGAACACGTTCTTCAAATTGAAAGCAAGCCAGAAAGACCAATGTCATTCGCGCGCTTACTTCACTTCCCATTCTGGTCGAGTGTAGCCGGATTCTCTTCCTCTTTCTTTCTTTTTTCTTTGCTATCTACGAACGTCAAAAGATGTGAATGTGATGTGGTATCTTACTTATCAACGTCTTAGAGATTTGGGATCCATCTTATTCCAATTCCAATTCAAAGCCTGCCTACCCGCTATGAAATACGTAGAAGGAACACAGCCGATTCGGAAACATTCTCTGATTCCTATACAACATATGGTGGAGCAAAAGAAACCGACTCAGCAACAAAGAAAAGTAGTAGCATACTATGTATCTTTCTTCATAGGATTTGGAGATATAATATGATCGAGCAACAAAAACGGGTTCCGCGGTTATAGTGTTACTATCTTTATTGTTAAAGAATCGATTACAGATTGGAGACATCAACCGATGAGGAGAAAACCAGGAGAGTAGGGAGCAGGTCAGACACTAACTCGTCTTTGAAGTCAGCCCCGTTGGCACTGGCTTTTCGTTCCGGAAGTAAGGAAGGCTTTACCCGCGTATCATTCCTTCTCTCTTGCGAGCCAGTCCGTCCTTCTCTATTTGATTCTTTGGGAGCTACTAATCTATTGTTCTTTTCAAAGTTATAAGGCCTGAAGTCAGCCATAGGGAATCTCTCAGTAAGTCGTAAAAAAGGACTGATTTCCCCCCATAGCTCAAAACAGAGTTTCAGGAAAGCCTTCACCGGATATTGAAATTCCATTCCCTACCAACCAGTCCTAATAAAATCACTTCTACCAGTCTAGTCTGCAAACGGAAATTATGGTTTCGTCTAGCCTTGCAATAAGATCGAATCTAGTATACGACTTCTTTCCTTGCCAGTGTAAGTAGCAGGCCTAAGTTGACTTCTTTCCTTGCCAGTGTAAGTAGCAGGCCTCTCCACATGCGGTGGCATACGAGGTTTTCTTGTGGGTTAGGTAATCTCATAGTGGAAAGGGAGTTAGCCCTTAGGCAAAAAGCGATCAGTCAAGAGTCATAGTTCATAGGCGGATCGAAGGAGAAAGATGGAAAGTAATGGATTGGATGCCTAGCTTGATTAGAATCATAAACTCTCATCTCACTCTCTGGTTTGGAATTCCGCTTTATAGAAGAGTTGTCTTATCTCCTCTCCCGACTCACTAAGCGCTTTCAGTCAATTCAGTAAAGTCTGGAGGCATTGGCAGAGTTCAAGTTGACTTGCTTGATTCAGTCAGTCTTAAGATCATTGGGGATAGCCGGAATCTTTCTTTCTATTTTGAAGGAAGAAGTTGACATTCTTTTCTATCTTAGAAGAATCAGCATTCCCTCTAGAACTAGAAGTTGGTACGATAGGAGCTATAGACTCGAGTTAGTTCCTTTCCCTCCCTAAACCAAAACACTATAGTAAGGTCTAGAAGGCCAAATGAGGGTTATTTTCTTTATATATATTCTATTACATGAGCCCTTAAAGTCGGTAGCCCCGAAAGGCGAAGTCAGCAACTTGTCAAGATGCTCTCCCGCATATAGGAGTTCACCATTTTGTTTTTCTAGATGCGAAGACACACTCGCTATCTTTCCCCACCCCACGGGGCGGTTCGGTATGAAGGTTAGTCGGGAGGAACTCCGTCATTGTATGTAATAGAATATGGGGATAGAGAATGGATGAATAAAGTCCCCAAGGGAATTCGATTCTTATTATCTTTATACAATATCTTTCCTTTGCTGACTCTCTTTCCTTCTTTCTAGCTTGGCTTGGATAATGAGATGTAGGTTGTTGGCTTCACTTATAGGACAGGTAGTTTACTTACTCTTATAGGACAGGTAGTTTACTTACTCTTATAGGACAGGTAGTTTACTTACTCTTATAGGACAGGTAGTTTACTTACTCTTATAGGACAGGTAGTTTACTTACTCTTATAGGACAGGTAGTTTACTTACTCTTATAGGACAGGTAGTTTACTTACTCTTATAGGACAGGTAGTTTACTTACTCTTATAGGACAGGTAGTTTACTTACTCTTATAGGACAGGTAGTTTACTTACTCTTATAGGACAGGTAGTTTACTTACTCTTATAGGACAGGTAGTTTACTTACTCTTATAGGACAGGTAGTTTACTTACTCTTATAGGACAGGTAGTTTACTTACTCTTATAGGACAGGTAGTTTACTTACTCTTATAGGACAGGTAGTTTACTTACTCTTATAGGACAGGTAGTTTACTTACTCTTATAGGACAGGTAGTTTACTTACTCTTATAGGACAGGTAGTTTACTTACTCTTATAGGACAGGTAGTTTACTTACTCTTATAGGACAGGTAGTTTACTTACTCTTATAGGACAGGTAGTTTACTTACTCTTATAGGACAGGTAGTTTACTTACTCTTATAGGACAGGTAGTTTACTTACTCTTATAGGACAGGTAGTTTACTTACTCTTATAGGACAGGTAGTTTACTTACTCTTATAGGACAGGTAGTTTACTTACTCTTATAGGACAGGTAGTTTACTTACTCTTATAGGACAGGTAGTTTACTTACTCTTATAGGACAGGTAGTTTACTTACTCTTATAGGACAGGTAGTTTACTTACTCTTATAGGACAGGTAGTTTACTTACTCTTATAGGACAGGTAGTTTACTTACTCTTATAGGACAGGTAGTTTACTTACTCTTATAGGACAGGTAGTTTACTTACTCTTATAGGACAGGTAGTTTACTTACTCTTATAGGACAGGTAGTTTACTTACTCTTATAGGACAGGTAGTTTACTTACTCTTATAGGACAGGTAGTTTACTTACTCTTATAGGACAGGTAGTTTACTTACTCTTATAGGACAGGTAGTTTACTTACTCTTATAGGACAGGTAGTTTACTTACTCTTATAGGACAGGTAGTTTACTTACTCTTATAGGACAGGTAGTTTACTTACTCTTATAGGACAGGTAGTTTACTTACTCTTATAGGACAGGTAGTTTACTTACTCTTATAGGACAGGTAGTTTACTTACTCTTATAGGACAGGTAGTTTACTTACTCTTATAGGACAGGTAGTTTACTTACTCTTATAGGACAGGTAGTTTACTTACTCTTATAGGACAGGTAGTTTACTTACTCTTATAGGACAGGTAGTTTACTTACTCTTATAGGACAGGTAGTTTACTTACTCTTATAGGACAGGTAGTTTACTTACTCTTATAGGACAGGTAGTTTACTTACTCTTATAGGACAGGTAGTTTACTTACTCTTATAGGACAGGTAGTTTACTTACTCTTATAGGACAGGTAGTTTACTTAGGACAGGTAGTTTACTTACTCTTATAGGACAGGTAGTTTACTTACTCTTATAGGACAGGTAGTTTACTACTGGATCTTCGGACTCTTCTTAGTCATCAGAGGATGCAACATAAATAGCAATAAGACTCGTAGAAATAAGAAGGAGATAAATAGGTTGGATTCTAGTCCTTCTTGAGAGGTAATAGTGCGTACTTTGACTTTCCTGGGAGCTTATTAAGGCAAGGAAAAGGAAGGAGCTGAGCTGCTCGAGTATTCAAGGTATCCCAATAGGAAGGGCTGGTGCACGTGAATAAGAACTAGCCATTTCTTAGTTATCGGAAGTGCAATCCTATATATCGTAATCGTCTGACTTTACCAAGGAATCCGAATTGGATTCATGCATCGAAGCGGGTCGGGTATTTTCTCACTAATGCCACATCTGATCCGCTAATGGAATCTGATATTCTCCCAGATGGCATCGAATCAGTCAGCAGTTAGCCTTACTTCATCTAACTAAAGAAGACAGAGTTAAGGAACCGAGATCACTGCCTCACACCACTGGCATTGAAGAGGAGATGTGCCAAGAATACAATAGCAACATATACAGAGCAGATATTCTTTCTTGCGCAAAAAGAGCCGAATCATACCGTAGCTGGCATTGTCTTCTTTAACAGCTGTCATTTCTATTTTACTGAAATATAGACTGGAATTTCTACTTTCACATCAGACTTACCTAAACTGAGACTTCGTACCATGATTAGCAGACGCTTCTAAACTATATCGATTGAAAGCAGACGAGTGGAACATTGACTTACCTTGCAAAGCTATAGCGCTAGCCAGGTAAAAACCCTTGACATCCCCAGCGAGAGGAGTATTCACCCAGCTAGAGGAATATTCAAAGGAGGTCTAATCCACTCGGCCCTAAAGCATACTCGCTCTTAGAAAGTGCTCCCAGAAAAGAGAGAGGCCTTACGACAGCTAATTGTAGCCGATTCGTGAACAGACGATTTGCCACATCGTTGAATAGCAACATCCTTCTTATTACAGCAAAAACCGCTTCTGGGTCTTAGGGGATCGGATCAACCCTTCTTCAGGTGGTAGGTACTGTCACAATGTAACCAGCAGCTCTTAATAAATGGAAAAAGAATCTTTGAGTTTGAGAGGGGCGGTAATGCGAGCAGCCTTTTCATTGTCCACTCCAATCATGTTGACTTTCCCAGAATTGCTAGTAATCGACGATCAGCCATACGGCGGTGAAATATTGGTATTAGTACCGGGCCTTGTACACACCGCCCGTAACACTAGGGGAGCTCGACATGCCCGAAAGTGCTAACCTTAACCGCAAACAAGAGGATGCCGAACGTGGGGCTAGTTACTAGAATGAAGTCGTAACAAGGTAGCCATACAGGAAGGATAGGCTGGATCACCTCCTTTTCAGGGAGAGCTAATGCACAAAACGGCTTGTTGCATATTTGCGTTTGACACTGATTCACACCCAAAAAGAAGCGAGCTACGGCTGAATGAATGAATGTTGCTTTAATATCGAAGTGAAGTCCTCTTGACTTTCTCGACCGTTAAGTAAGACAAGACCAACCTCATGAAGCTGGTTTCTTCTCCTAGGAGATCTCTCTCTCTCTATCTCGCCTGTCAACAATTAGGGTAGCTATCTCACCTGTCAACAATTAGGGTAGCTATCTCACCTGTCAACTCACAATTAGGGTAGCTCTCTCGCCTGTCAACTCACAATTAGGGTAGCTCTCTTCAGTAGATAAAGGGTTGCTATCTCGCCTGTCAACAATTAGGGTAGCTCTCTTCAAATTAGGGTAGCTCTCTTCAGTAGATAAAGGGTTGCTCTCTTCAGTAGATAATGAGTGGTGGTCCTTAAGAACAGGGACTGGAAAGGCGAAGTAGAAACAGTTCGAATAGTTACGCTCCTCTTCCTCTGTGTCCTTAGTGTATTGGGTGCCTCCGCCTTTAGTTGGAAGCAGCGAGGGGAGTTCTCAGACTCAAACCCAGATAAGCAAGTGTTTATTTCGAGGCTCAAGTCTGGGTCTCAATAAAGTAAGCGGGCAAGAAAGGCTCTAGTTTCAGTACGGTCATAGAGGCTATATTCTCGGGGCAGGGGTCAATTCCCCATTCATAAGTTCGGGATCCGGGGTGAACCTTTTCGTTTTTTCGTTTTCCGTCTTCCGTTTGTTTATTCTCCTCTCCATGATGCACTCGCTTCACTGAGAAAGCTACTTGTACCACTACTCCACAAAGGAAAGCCTGCCAAGTTCAAGAGAAAATGTACTACACGAAAAGACAAGAAAGGTAAAGAAGACAGTTGGGACAAAGTCAAGTGTTTTAAGGAAAGGCGTGAAAGCCCGGCAAGCGTATACTAGGAGCCTGAGTTCAAGCGGTAGCGAGTTCAAAGCGGCAGGAGCTCAGTCATTACCGAGTCTTTCCTCAGTTCCTTTGCACTTCAATAATGGGTGTAGCGGCAGTTGTTCCTGTTGCGCGGTAGCGAGCGCCAGGTTAGCGAGTTTTAGGCTTTGACTCCTCCCATACCTATGCTTTTTGACTATATCCTTTATTACATCATACCTTATTCTTATTTGTCCAATCTATATCTTTCGTAGCAATAAGAGGATAGCGCATCAACACGCGGTACCAGACTAATAATGGTACATAAGCATCAGAGTCTCTCTCGACAAGCAGATTCACTAACTAACTGGCAAAAGCGAGAAATCACCTAGGAGCCAAGGCTTGCACCGTAGACTTCAAAGCTCTCTAACAGCTGATCCGGATACTGTAACTGCTTACATCGATTCTAGTACAAATGGACAAATTCCTGTATGCGCTATCCCGTACCTATGCTTAGTCAGTGGGTTCAGTCCTTCCTTTGCTAGTTGAGTTCCTTATTGTTAGCAGCAGCCTTGCCAGTAATTGATTCATTCCCTTTCTTTGTATTGATCCCTCTGATCCTTACTGACGCGTAACACTCTCTTTCCTAAATAGATTAGTTCAAAAAGCACTAAAACATAACGGATTTGGTTTTCGAGTCAATAGATCATTTAATAACACCAATATTGCGTATAATTCATTTTCTGCCTATAACAAAGGGAAATAACTAAGTAAGTAGAAAACCAAACTAACAAGCAAGAGTCAAAGCAAGGACGCCTCCCCGCAATGAAAGAATTAGTTCCACGAGCTAGGGTCTCCAAATCCGTATTGGATTTCCTCGTTTCCATAGCTAACATAGAGAATAGAGAGCAGAGAAAAGATCCTAGTCAAAATGGGGTTATTGGGAGTTTCCCCTGATTTATGTCCGTATTGAAGATTAGCTACTTGAATAATGAGTTTTCCTACAATGCTCTATTGTTGTGCCCGTACCTTCGTACTAGATCGATGAACTATTGTAAGTCCGAATTATTATATTAATTAGAGAAGGGAAAGACCGACTCTAGCTGCAGGAATAAGGCAATTAGTTGTAGCATGTAAGGCATCAGTTTCTGAATGAACGGAAGTAAAAGCAGACTGCACTTCATAAGCTAGAAAGCGAGTTATTGTGCGCTACGTTAGCCCGAGAAGCACCAGTGGAAGTCCCTTTTTGAGTTCACATATTCCAAGTAGTCGTTGGCCCCCTAGTGTTGAGTAGAAGGGTAAAGCCCAGAAGCGATAATGCAAATAGTCAGTAAGGTGTTGAGTTCGGTTCGGTAGTGAGTTACTTGCTTTACTATAGCTAAAGCCTAGAGACCCTTGTTCGAAGCCTGCCCCTCGGTAGTTATATTCCCTTTCTCTTGTTTCGTTATGAGAAGTCGCCGTTTCCGTCTTTGAATCAGTAGTTAAAGCATGAAAGCAAGCAATGGTCGCTTTGAAAGCAGCGTTTTCAGTCCTGTTCTGTTGGCATTAGTTCCAATCCGATACCCGCAACTTCTTATCCTTATTTAAGAGTTGGATTCAGCCCTAGTACCAAGCAAAGCAAGGGTCCAGCGTAAGTGATGAAAAGTACCACTATTTGAATGAAAAGCATTAGTAACAGAACGAGGACGGAGCTCAAGAAAGCAAGTCAGGATCTAAAGAGCGGTAGGCAGTAAGGTAAGCCGGCGGGGGGTAAGTGAGTCTGATTCTTTATTATTAAGACGGATCAGCAGTTCTCGCCTTAAAGAGTGGCTGGGTGTTCCCAGGGTCCAGATCAGTGGGTTCAGTATGAGTTTGTGGCTAAGGTCTTTCTTCTCGGGGTCGTTTTTCACTCTTCGAGTTACTTGTTGAGTCACACGACTGCCTTCTTTGATTCTAATTAGTAGTAGCTGTCTTCTGATAGCAAGCAGTAGCGGAGGCCCTGCCCTGTTAGGAGTCGCTCTAGTCTGTTAGCCCAGGGTGAATTCTCTGACTTACTAGTGTATTCCGAGTTTCTAGTTTCAGCTCGGTAGAAGCCATTGAGCAATGCCGGGTCTCGTTCAGTTCCGGTAAGGTCAGTTCGAAGAATGCGAGGTCAAAGCCAGAGGCTAGATCTATTCCCTCAAGTTAAAGAGTAAGAGATTCACTTGAAGCGGTTTCGTCTAAAAAAGAATCCGCAATAGCAGTTGAGTCGACAAAAGCAAATAAGTATGAGAAACACACCACAGTATTTGAATCGAAACTTGATTGGAAGCTGGATCAGAGACTAAGGAGAAGGGCTAGGGATGCCTGTATATACCATGTGCTCAACAATTCCATTATTCACGCGTAGGTCTGGGCATAAGAAAGCGGAGGGTTTGAGGCGAGGTGTACGTACTGATTCAGTCGAGTCTCTTTTTGTTCTACTTATATCATATCTACGAGGAATGGACTTATTCTGATTGTCCCGCTCTAGCTCAAAGTACTGAATACCGGTTTATTAAGGGTTCGAAGTATAGGTTCGGTGATTGGCTTGACCTTAATAGAGGTGATTGATTGGCTTTCAAAGCAATAAGTGAAAAGGGTGTTGAGCCCGCTAAGTACACAGGGTTAGTTGGTATATAAGTGGAGTCAGAGCGAACTCCTTACCCCTTAAAGTTATGTAATAGTTTTCAGCTTGCCCAAGGAAAACATTTACAGATGCAATTGCTCCTTAACAACTTTTGAAACAGATTCCACTCTTTCCTTATAAGTAGAAATAATGCAACTTCAAGCAGCGGTTATTATCGAGCGCATATTCTTGGCAAACATTCATTTGAGACTTATGTGCTAATAGGAATTTCTGAATTGAATCTATCTCACCTAAGTAGGAATTTCATATAGGCTCATGTTAGGTGATTGGCTTGACCTTAATAGAGGTGATTGATTGGCTTTCAAAGCAATAAGTGAAAAGGGTGTTGAGCCCGCTAAGTACACAGGGTTAGTTGGTATATAAGTGGAGTCAGAGCGACTCCTTACCCCTTAAAGTTATGTAATAAGTTTTCAGCTTGCCCCAAGGAAAACATTTACAGATGCAATTGCTCCTTAACAACTTTTGAAACAGATTCCACTCTTTCCTTATAAGTAGAAATAATGCAACTTCAAGCAGCGGTTTATTATCGAGCGCATATTCTTGGCAAACATTCATTTGAGACTTATGTGCTAATAGGAATTTCTGAATTGAATCTATCTCACCTAAGTAGGAATTTCATATAGCTGCTCATGTTAGCACACTCATTCGTCTTGCCCTCTACTTAAACATTAATTGAATCTTAGCTCAGAAGATCTTCTTACCCGGGAATAAAGGCGGTTTAGCTTCCTAATTCCATACTTTTATGACCCTGCTACGACTCTTGATTCAGATCCGAAACTTGATTCTTATAGAGCAATACCTTTCATCTGATCCAGCTTATTCAGGGTATTGGCCTGATCCAGTTTATTCTTTAACTTGACAGAAATCTACTTAAGAGGAATATGCTTACCGCTTGAAAGCTCGTACTATCTCCTGCTTCCTTATCGGATCCCGCTTCAAAGCCAGTAGTGAATGAGTGGAATCCAAAAGTGGAATCCGTCGGTGAAGAATCATCAAGTTATGTTCTCGGGGAAGAAGAAAGGGATCCTGTATCTTGATTTACTAAAATCGATCTATACCTTGTGAAAGAGAAGAGACAAGTGCTCAATAATAGAGATATGAAAGTCCTGTTGCCGGTTCAACAAGTTCTGTTTGAGTTTACTCGTATATAGAAGCCGAATCGAATCTAGCTCTAAGATCATGCCCACCGGAGCTACGGGCAGAATGAAATACTTTCCCTTAGGTGCGAAGTGAAGCTGTGCAATTGAAAGTAGCCACCTGAGATGGAGGTTCGGGTCAAGAAGCACCTCCCTATACTACGCCAACAAAGACTGACTCAACAAGGGAGAAAACTATAGCTGCCAATGAATAAGCTAACTTGTGCCCTCAGTACCCATGCGAGAATTTGAGCCTGCCTCTACACCTTCTATGATTCTCGAACTACTCGCTACTAGGATCGAACTAGTACTCATCGGACTTACTTCACTATATGTAAGATATTAAGCATGCGCCAGCAGAACTGGACTTTGGTTCTGAAAATAAGGACTAGAGGCCTGTAGCTACAGATCTAGCATCTTGCAAAGTTTATTCCACTGGTTAGCCTTCTCTACTAGTTAGTAGCAAACTGACAATGCTTTATCCCATTCTCTAGCTGCCGATCTCGAAGCTACCCCACCCACCTCGCTTTCAAGCTGTAACTACAACTAATCAAGCCTATACTAATGCAAATAAGAATTCCACTCTCAAAAGGAAATTACACCGAGACTCACTAGAAAAATGAAATCACTGTTAACAAGGCTCTTATCTATTTACTGGTGG
Source organism: Musa balbisiana (assembly GCA_004837865.1). Taxonomy (NCBI): domain Eukaryota; kingdom Viridiplantae; phylum Streptophyta; class Magnoliopsida; order Zingiberales; family Musaceae; genus Musa; species Musa balbisiana. The sequence continues at coordinate 599,263 of PYDT01000460.1, read as the reverse complement.
AATCGAACTCAAAGATCGGTCAAAGAATCAATCCGGAAATAAGGCCAATCAAAAGTAGGAAAATCGGAAGTACGCCTAGCGCATAAGAGAGAGAGTATTAGTTGTAGAAGTCCCCAGCGCATCTAGTAAAAAGGGAAAGAGTTCAGATAAGATCTAACGCACCTACTGAGAAGATAAGATCTAAGCAAGAACGCACCTACTGAGAAGATAAGATCTAACGCACCTACTGAGAAGAATGGAACTACTATGCCGGCTAACAGACTTTATTTCACGACTAAACCAACAAGAACCCGTCCTGGCTTTCGCTCACCAAGCCGCTACTCCATCTCATTACTAAACTCACGACTATTAGACTGTAGGCTACTGTTTGAAAGGCTTCACTAATATCACTATCAGATCGGAACTATAGGACTTGAACCACCAATCTCGAAGCTGCCCACCCCACCTTCCATTCTGAAACTAGCATCTATGAAACTTTCACTCGACATCTGGGGATCCCTACTACTGACTATACGGATTATCAGGCTTACTATGTTCGCTTTCAAACTCGCACCGCTGCATACATTTCCTATGTTTGTTTCTCAGCTTTACTTTACTGTCTACTAGTAATTACTTGACTATATCCCAGGCCCGCTCCACTTCTGTGAGGGCTATTAGTAGCGGAACCGGATCCTTACTTACTTAATGGGCTTATGAGCCTATAACCAACCGGTGATTCTAGTACTTTACCTAGTGCCAGAAAGGATTGAACCACTAAGAAGCAGATTCGATTCAGCTACCGAACCATAGAATGGAAACACTAGTAGAATGGAAATCCGGCTTACTTGACTTAAACTCACCCTGGTGCTTCTCATAATATAGCATAGCTCCCCCCATTATCATAATCTAATAAGAAGGAGTCTAAGAGTCAAGAAGGGAAAACTCAAAGAATAGAAGACAGCGTATAAAGGCTGGAAATCCAGACTAATAGGCGGCAGGGCAAGCCTTAGATGTTGCAAAGTGAGACTAAGCGCCCAAGTACATCAGTCCTTTTATCGTTCTCACATTTGTTTGTTTCTATTGCTGCTATGTCAATAAACCAATTCCCATATAGGTTCACTTTTCTTGGAGACTAGGATGAAACAGAAGAAGCTTTCTCTAAAGCCTGTAAGGGAAGTCTGAGTTCCTAGGGGTTCAATTCCAGTAATAGAAGCAGTAGCACCAGCCAGCCTCATAAGTCGTAGCTCCATTCTTGTATGCCCTGGTTTCGCTCTTGTATTTGTTCTTTCTCTCTTATAATAGTGGGTGTACTTCTCCATTCTCTTATCATAATTGTAAGTGACTTCATCTATCCATTCTCTTATCATAAGTCATAGTAGCATATCATGTGGTTTTCTTGGTTTAATATGAGATATAATAGTAGCATTTGTTTTAGTTTCACACAAGAGATATAGGACCAAGCAAGAAGGCAACAGACTAGACTGATCTACAGTGGAATTGGAATAAGAGTTGGGCGCCTTGTTAACAGTGATTTGATTCTAATCATTAGTTGGTTGATTCCTTTTTTCTAGTATCAATATGATAAGTTGGTTGCGGTTTTCTCTACTAGGGTTCTATTGAATCCTTTGCCTGTTGTTAATTCCATTCTTATAGGTAGTCGTTGAAGCAACAGACTTGATGTCAGTAGCGATAGGCCGAGAAGAAAGCTGCGGAAGAGTCAAAGCAAGTGGCAGTTAGACTGAAATAAAGGAGAGGTGGCCTTTAAGACAGGAAGAGGGCGGACTCAAACAAGCACTGGCGAGGCTCTAAGGCATTAGTGGAATTCAACGAAGACATCAGCGGTAATAACAAATACGAAATCCATTATGTGCTTTTTTTATTGCCAAATACATCTGTAGTAAGAACTTCATTAGAACTATGAACTTACTGCCGCCCAACGCCTTACGTCTAAGCTTGCCTGTGTTTGGCAGCTACACTCTTAGAAGCAGTGGTTGGATCGGATCCCCAGCTTCTTCCTTGATAGTTGGCCTCCTTATTTCCTTGTTTCGTTCCTTCCAGCAGTAGATGCATTCCCTGTTATGACTTCCATTATTGTTAGCAGTGATTTCGTTCTTTTACTACCTATATGGGTCTTTCTCCTAGGACTACGGATATGGGTCCTCTCCTAGCTTAGCTCTATTTGTTCTTGTAGTCAGGTAGCGCCTTACTTGATAGTGAAATTCCTCTGATTCATTCGTTAGGTTCCTAGAAAAAGAAGAGACCGACCCTTTTCGATCTAGGTACTACTAGAAGCAAACCACTAATAAATATTCAATAAATGAACTTGAAATACCATTCTAGGGAGTTACATAATGAGAGAAAAGCTCGCTCGGCAGGTCGAAGCTCAAACTAAAGAGGGAAAGGCTTGATAGGAATACTCCGAAGGGAACTGCATACTTTAAGGCAGTAGTTACAGACCAATAGCTTTACCACGCCCAGAGCTACTGACTTGATTCTTACTTGTTCACTTCCCTTTACTATAAACTGTCTGAATCATTAATTTCGAAACTTCCGTTAGCGACGAGGAAAACTCAAACTGTCAAATCAACAACTCTAGTTAGCCCAGAAGAAGGCAATCATTGACTTAGCTTAGCGCTTCAGAAGGCAATTATTGAAGTAGGTTTCAGGCAATCCGTCTTATTTCTATAAGTTTCAGGCAGGGGAGACTCATGAAATGGTTCACTACGCGGTTAAGGCAATAGGAAGCTCGGCGGGAAATCAATCTGGGCTGGGGGTTCAGTAGCAAGCGGAGCGGTATTTTCTCTAGCTTTAGAGGAGAGTGAGAGTCTGGTTGTGTGCAAGGAGAGTGAGAGTCTGGTTGTGTACAAGGAGAGTATTTCTGTGTTGGTGATGAGAATGAATCCGCAAGAGAAGGATCCGTTCTTGGGATGTATCCAGTGCCAGTGTTGTATCTAGGTTAAAGTCCTGTTTCGGGAGCTTCTGCGCTAAAGTAAGTTGCAAGTGGGTCTGAAGCCTTATCAAGTCCAGGAGCAAGCTATTCTTCAGATAGAGTTGTCTCAGGGAAGAATCAAGGTAAGCTGTGTATCCACCTTTTTTCTATACCATATTATAAAGATAGAGATTCTTTTGTGGAAGTAGAAGATTGTGTTGTAGTAAGAAACATTAAAGATCCGGAGAAGCCGAAGCAAGATCAAAAGAAAGAGTAGAATCAGTAGAAAGAGTAGAATCCGTATCTGGAGAAGAAGCCCAAGCAAGATAAGGAGAGCAATTAGGATCAGTACCAAAGGAAGCAGTTAGAGAATCCGCACTAACTTGAAAACGGAAACCCGTAAACTCCATTAAGAAAGGAAAGAGAACTAGGCTAGGTTTGCTTGAAAGAGAAGAGAGGGCCGAAAACAAACAGGAGTCGATTTCTTACTTGGGGAAAACAGATACTCTATTCTTAAAGGAAGGAGCAAACAAGCAGACAGCTTGAATATAAGTAAGGGAAAGCAAAACCAGTAGTAGAACCAATACCCTTTAAAGTTGCGGAGTGAAGGAATACTTCTAGTCTAGAAACCCCCTTCCCTGATACCGAGTCGAGGCAACAAACAAACACTATTGGATAAAAGCAAGGAGCATCAGTCTTGGATACGTAGAGCATAGAGCAAACATAGGTTATACCCCAAAAGTAACTACGGCTAGAGGTCAAAAAGTAAGAAAAGCTCACCAATTCCCGGGGCCAAGCAACGACTCATGTTGCGCGGCAGAAGCTCAGTTCCCGGCTTTTTTGATAGCGAAGTCAATTTACCTAATAGATGACCAGATCGATCGGAGAATTTTCCTATTTCCCGTGTTTTTTGATAGCTTCGTGAATTCCCTTAATAGACCGATCAAAATCTAAGATTTTTTGCGTTTTCCCGTGTTTTTTCGTAGCGACCCCAATTTGCCTAATAGCCCGATGAAAAACACAGAATTTTTGACAAAACCCGGGTTTTTTGATAGCATTTCAAGGAGTCGCTTGTACCTTTCACTACTGAGCTACTGGGTTTGAGGCCTCCACTGACCGGTTTCAGGCTAAGGTGACAGAGCTAGAGGCTGAGGTGAGGGAGAGCTAGTCTGTCATGGTGTGAGCTCAGTCTGAGTCCGGTCGGTTTGATTCTTAGACCGCGAAGCACCAGCCTGAGTGGCACTGGTTTCAGCCTTACACTCATAGGTCTCATTCTGCTACTCATAGGTTCCATTCTGAGTCATCATTGTTTCATTCTTTCGGTTAGTGGTTTGAGTCTCTTTCTTACCTCTAATTCAACTAGCTAAGCTAAGAAGAGAAGCCTACAAGCAAGCAATAAGAAGAAGGGAGTTGTGTGTATATAAGTGGTCAATCTTCAATCAATAGGGAGTTGTGTGTATATAAGTGGTAATCTTCAATCAATCTTATTCTCTGAAATTCAATGATCACTTTCGAGTTTCGTTGTGCGCCTTAGTTTGTTTTTAGCAGTAAGGAGTCAGGACAGAAGTCAGAGAGTAAGTTGAACAGTCTCCGGAAACAAGCAAACTGATTCTGGTTTTGCTTAGGGACGCCTCTCTTCAATGGTTCCAGGAAATCAATAAATTCGGGTTAAGGTAAGAAGAAAGTACTTCACTACAAGATGCTTGTTCATAAGAATTTTGTCTAGGTTGAGGTTCGGTCATTTTGTTGACAGGAAAGTTTCCGAGAGAGGTTATTGTTGGCGGACTTCCAGTTGTAGGGCCTAGCCTCTCGTTTTGGGGCCTAGCCTAGACTTCCAGTAACTTACTCAGTTCGCCCCAAGCAAGAGTAAGCGTAAGTCAGTTAGTTAAGCTTGAATAGAATACGAATTCCAGAAGCAACGGAAAAAGAATTGGTGCTAAAGTAAGCAGGAAGTGGTTCTGTTCCCCAAAACAGGAGTTGTGTTGATAGTGGAATGGAATTCTGTTATTACGGTTACTTGAAGTTTCAGCCGAGTGAGCTTCGTATTGTTCTGCTATTGGCATGAGCAGTGCGGGTTTAGTTCCCAACGAAAAAAACAAAGGTGCTGAAAGCCTGCTGATTTGAATGAACAAAGCAACTCATACTTCTCCCCTTCTCCTATTCCAATTACCCTGTGGATCAGTCTGACTATACCTTCCATCGACCTGCCCTCCCCCTGACTTGAGGGTCGCAGTCTTGCTTTTGCCATAGTTAGGATTGATCGGTTGGTGCACCACTTGTATTCTTTATTCTTATATTGAGTATAGCAGTTATACGTTGCTTGGTGGATCCGGATCAATAGCTGGATAATTCTCATAAGGCAGGGTGGACTTACAAGCAATAGTTTGAGTCTAGAGCTAGTGGGTAGAGAATAAGATGTAGCAATGGGGCACTTCAAGGCAGGAAAGCAATACAAACAGGTTCAATAGGGAATCCAAAGAAGTGGGGGTTGGTCCAAGAGTCAAAGACGGGAGAGGCGTCCTTATCAGCATAGTCTCAATTCTTATCAGTAGGAGCTCCAGAGTGGACAAGTTCAATACTAGATTCAAGCAAGTAAAGGTAGCCCTGGTAGTAGTGACTCAATTCTCTCTTTTGAGTTCCAAAGTCTGAAAGGCAGTACCCGTATTCTATACTCCGGAATGGAACTGTTGCTTCTCGTACTGTTCCTCGTAATAAAGAATCATACTATTGTCATCAACCGAGACTCTATGCTTTGGGAACTCTCTGTAATCCAACTCATCAGTAAGAGAATGAAGCACCGAAAAAAGAGAAAAAGCACTCGAGATCAAAGAATTCAAACCTTGTGTGTGCTCAAGAGGAGTCAAAGCCTTCTACCTCCAGTCGAGTGCCGAGCTTAGCTCCACCCTTACTATCCGCTCCATCATTCCGTATCTCTGGATTCAAACCGAAACTCCCAGCTTTGATTCCAACACTTCTGCCTTTAATAATAGAGTTGTTACTTGTCCATAACTCACTGACGCTAGAAAACAGAACGAATAATAACTCTTAATAACTCGTTTATTGCTGCTCCGCTCCTACCCTAATAGAAAAACATAACTTCTTCTAATACGTTAGAACTACCTAGAGAATACATACATACGGGAGAAGAACACACTCTAGTACTGTTGCGCCGAGGAATCAATTCCCCTAATTCTTTTCTCCGTACTGAGACTCTTCATCTTAGGAATGTACCAATACCTTACTTTAGAACAGTTTCTTTTCACTCCTTTAGTGCTTCTGAAGCGAGGTTAAGTGGATGACCTGAATGCACCTAATAAGTAATAACCAATTCTTGTGGGGGAGCATTAAGAATCTGGTATTGCCTAAGAAGACTGAAAGGCAGAAGTGCCAGATCAACCCCATAATCCAAATACGGATACGGAACGAAGCCACCCGCTTGTATCCAGGCGAGGCAGGTCAACTCTTGTACTAGTGAAAGTGAATTCCGCCCTTGCCCGCGCTCCACTGCTACTATAAAGTTCATAAGAGAATAGATAAATGACAAAACCCATTCTAATATACTGACTTTCATGTTATTATTATAACTTAGCGTAATATACTGACATTGAAGCAAGAAAGAGATATAGAGAATCAAATAAGTAAAGGGAAGAATCTAATTACTAATGGAAGGAATAAGCAGTTGAAGACCTATAGTTATTAGTTGAAGAGCAACCCCGGGCAAGTAAGAATCAAAGACAGAAGTCGGTATGTCCAGTGCCTCTATGTCCAGTGCCTCTATGTCCAGTGCCTCTATGTCCAGTGCCTCTATGTCCAGTGCCTCTATGTCCAGTGCCTCTATGTCCAGTGCCTCTATGTCCAGTGCCTCTATGTCCAGTGCCTCTATGTCCAGTGCCTCTATGTCCAGTGCCTCTATGTCCAGTGCCTCTATGTCCAGTGCCTCTATGTCCAGTGCCTCTATGTCCAGTGCCTCTATGTCCAGTGCCTCTATGTCCAGTGCCTCTATGTCCAGTGCCTCTATGTCCAGTGCCTCTATGTCCAGTGCCTCTATGTCCAGTGCCTCTATGTCCAGTGCCTCTATGTCCAGTGCCTCTATGTCCAGTGCCTCTATGTCCAGTGCCTCTATGTCCAGTGCCTCTATGTCCAGTGCCTCTATGTCCAGTGCCTCTATGTCCAGTGCCTCTATGTCCAGTGCCTCTATGTCCAGTGCCTCTATGTCCAGTGCCTCTATGTCCAGTGCCTCTATGTCCAGTGCCTCTATGTCCAGTGCCTCTATGTCCAGTGCCTCTATGTCCAGTGCCTCTATGTCCAGTGCCTCTATGTCCAGTGCCTCTATGTCCAGTGCCTCTATGTCCAGTGCCTCTATGTCCAGTGCCTCTATGTCCAGTGCCTCTATGTCCAGTGCCTCTATGTCCAGTGCCTCTATGTCCAGTGCCTCTATGTCCAGTGCCTCTATGTCCAGTGCCTCTATGTCCAGTGCCTCTATGTCCAGTGCCTCTATGTCCAGTGCCTCTATGTCCAGTGCCTCTATGTCCAGTGCCTCTATGTCCAGTGCCTCTATGTCCAGTGCCTCTATGTCCAGTGCCTCTATGTCCAGTGCCTCTATGTCCAGTGCCTCTATGTCCAGTGCCTCTATGTCCAGTGCCTCTATGTCCAGTGCCTCTATGTCCAGTGCCTCTATGTCCAGTGCCTCTATGTCCAGTGCCTCTATGTCCAGTGCCTCTATGTCCAGTGCCTCTATGTCCAGTGCCTCTATGTCCAGTGCCTCTATGTCCAGTGCCTCTATGTCCAGTGCCTCTATGTCCAGTGCCTCTATGTCCAGTGCCTCTATGTCCAGTGCCTCTATGTCCAGTGCCTCTATGTCCAGTGCCTCTATGTCCAGTGCCTCTATGTCCAGTGCCTCTATGTCCAGTGCCTCTATGTCCAGTGCCTCTATGTCCAGTGCCTCTATGTCCAGTGCCTCTATGTCCAGTGCCTCTATGTCCAGTGCCTCTATGTCCAGTGCCTCTATGTCCAGTGCCTCTATGTCCAGTGCCTCTATGTCCAGTGCCTCTATGTCCAGTGCCTCTATGTCCAGTGCCTCTATGTCCAGTGCCTCTATGTCCAGTGCCTCTATGTCCAGTGCCTCTATGTCCAGTGCCTCTATGTCCAGTGCCTCTATGTCCAGTGCCTCTATGTCCAGTGCCTCTATGTCCAGTGCCTCTATGTCCAGTGCCTCTATGTCCAGTGCCTCTATGTCCAGTGCCTCAAAGACAGAAGTCGGAATCCGACACCCATGAATTCTGAATTGAACCTCAGTAGCTGGGATACCGGGCTAAGACACTAATGAAGCTAATCATAATTGCACACATGAAAACAGGGATCAACCGAGGTAGTCCAAAGAATAGAGCTAGAGTCCGTAGAAGATAGAAGCTCATAAGTCGGAAATCAATAGTGCACCGAGACACTTGTTTGTAGAAGAACTCACCTCTCAATTAGTAATTCAACTCGAAACGGGAATGAATCTAGTACTGGAAAGGTTGAAACAAACAACTGGGAAATCCACTACTGATAAAAATACTGGAGCTGGGAACTCCGCCCTTATTTGCCCTATAAAGCTTGAAATCTTCCTCTGCTTGCTTTGAAACTGAGCTATCCCTAGATTAGTCTGAAACTACTCATTGGTCCAGTGCCTCTATGTCCAGTGCCTCTATATGGATATAAAAGAATAAGGTACGATGTAGGTACATCGAAATAGACGAAACTCCACTAGAATCATAATTGCACAACAAGGCAAAGAATTGAATCAATAACTATTAGAATGGAACCGCTGCTAACCCTGGCTTGCTCTCAAATTAGCATCACCCGATCTAAGGCGTACTTCCCTTTCTGGCATTCTTACCATCCTTGGTCCACTCTGGAGCTCCCTTCTACGAGTCTACCTTTTCTTTTCCAACTCTTATTCTGACCTTGCTGGGGTAACTACTAAACAAATGAATGAGCTTAGGTCTGCTATTTCTTGGTGTGATGTTTGGTTCTTATCACTACTCCTACTAGCCTGCCCCGGCTTACTTGAAAACTGACACCGCTTACTTAAGGATAGAACACTACCCTCCACTTTAAGACCTTCACTAACACCTACTGCTACTTTCTTCGAGTCTTGGTTTCGAGGTCAACTCTCACTCCGTCTTTCCCGACTATAGGTCTTACTGTTGTTTATCTATATCTATTCTCTTATAATAATAATAACATGTGTTTTCTTATTAGATTCTTGTAATTCCATTAGTTGTTTGTAGAGTCGTTAGAAGCAAACAACAGTCCAACCAAAGCTGCTATTCTATTATCTATGTTGTGTTGCCGGTGTCTAAGTAAGAAATACAGAATAGTCTACTGGGGTGCTTCTTCAAATAGAGTCTCTGGGGCAAGTGCTTGTGCGCCGGGCTTACGCTTTGACTTCTCCTTTTCTTTTGCACCGGGCAACGGGCAATAATATGGGTTGGGTGCTTGAGCGCCGGGCTTACGCTTTTACTTCTCCTTTTCTTTTGTTTTGAATGGCGACTACAAGATCTGCATTAAGGATCAGCAATAGGGCGAGCGAGAGAGAAAGTGCATTCTAGAGCTTTCTGCCCACCCCACAATCGCTCAGTTATCGTTTAATGTTCTGTTCGAGTTGAATATAGAACTCTAAAGAAGCGAGTCATATTCCTACCTAAAAGACTCTGCCCAATAAACTAGTCCTGTTTTATGGAGCCGGATCAACAGATGGATCTGAATCAGTTCTCAAGTTCCGTTTGGGTATTGAAGCCTAAACCTAGTCTCCGAGAGAATCAGCAGGATAAGAAGTCTAAGTAAGATCGGGTGAGGTTAAGGAAGTTGTCTCTTGGAGTAAGAACAAGATCATAGCGGAGGGTTCAGGTGATTTCTTTGTTTTCCTTTGGGGCATAAAACTTGTTGAAGATAGTGCAAAAAACACTCACGTATAAGAAAAGTCACTAAACTAACACACCACCTATTCCGTATTCTTCTGCACTAAGGTTAAGGTACGATTGAGAATGTCCTTCTTTCCGCGGGAAGTCAAGATTGAGTGGAAAGGATCTTCAGATGGAATTGGATCAGGTGAGGCATAAGCGATATATGGCGTTTGAGCTGTATCTTAATTAGGATAGAATAAACAGTATCTTCAGGCAGGCGGGAAGTGGTTCTGAACGTGGCTAGAGAGGTTAAGGCAAGAATCTAGGAAAGTTCATAGAAATAATAGAGCATTGTTTCCCTTGTGGCGCAAGAAGACTAAGTGAGTGGAGGTCGGTCTAGTTCAAGGATCTTATGCTGTTCGAAGGGAAGCGGATATAGCGGGGAGAAAGAGATCATTTGCAGTTCGAGAATAAGTCGAAAAATCACCTGATTGATCTGTTTCTAGTCGAGGTAAAGCATAAAGTGTAAGTATCCAGAGAGATTCAAATCCCAGCTCGGTTAGCGCAACAAAAAAGTGGAATCTGTTGACTAATGATATAAGGTAGTTACAGGCCAATGGAGTTTCTAGTAAGAATCAAGATCGAGGTAATTACAGATTCAAGCTAAGAAGCAAGGCCAACAGACACAGGAATATCAGATTGGAAGTAAGGAGAGCAGTATAATGCCAGGCAAGAGCCTAGGTCCCATAGGGTTAAACGCGGAATGAAAACGGGGCTAGCAATCGATCATAGTAGTTAGAGTTTGAAGCAAGGGTAGTTAGAGTGATAGTCAAGGGGGGCAGGCTACGAAGTGAAATACAGATTGGAGATCGGGAGCTACAGGCCAATAGGGAAACACGGATTTTCGGTCAGTAAGGACAGGCTCGGGTTAGAGCATAAGTCTTTGTGAGCATAAGTCTTTGTAGTGTATTGGGTTCATTCCCTCCATAGCGTTGATTTGATTCTACTAGTTTGTATTTGTAGTCTGCTTGTCTGTAGCCCTATATTGTAGGTTCGAGCCGTTAGTAAGTGGGTTTCTTCTATACTATAAGTCAAAGGAGTTAAAGGCATGGGTGAAAGAATGATAAACAATATTGGAAGAGCGAAAGCCAAAAAGTAGAAGTTTGCGTTTCGGGTTGGGAGTTGAAGACCGCGCGCCCCTATTCTTCTTAAGTGTCTTGGCCATTAGTAGTTGCTTGGCGTCTGTGGTTATATGATGTGTGGACCCAGTGAATAATCCCACAGGTATAGAGTCAAGGCATAAAGAAAAGTGTAAGTGAACTCTACTCTCTCATCAAAGGTAAAGCTATGTGATGTCAATTTCCATTATGTGAAAGGAAAGGCATGAATCAAGATGAAAAGAAGGACGGACAGTTCGGAAACAGAGAGCGGATATTCAGCAAGAAGTGATTTTCTCGGAATGTTCATCACCTTTGATCTTGGAGCGGCCAAAACATATAAAATATAGAGTTCAGTCGCTTGGACAATAACCCCAGAAAGGCAAAGAGCTCTATTTAGATTGGAGATTTCGGTGCCTATAACAAAGTCAATAAGTACGTGTCTTTTATGGCTATGCTTAGGAACGAACCCGGGGTTGCTCTCGCAAGGTTTGTGTACTCAAGAAAGCTAGAAAGAAAAATGAAAACCCTATGTACCGTAGACTTTCCAATGTTATTAATAGTTTGCTGTTAAAGGGAGGATAGACTAGACCCTTTATCGTAGGTGCCGAGCTGCAGGGCGCGGAAGCGAACGAAAACCCAACCCCCAATCATACGGCTCCTTTCATAGAAGGAGAAGGCACCCTAAAGTCACCGGTCCAGTAAAGATGACAATACGATCTCGACCTTTGGTACCTTAACAGAAATGTTATCTAAGACGCTATATCCCCGGCGATATAAGCATAATCAGGTACCCGCTTAGGCAGCGAGCAGAAGGCGTCGGTAAGGCCAGGCCCCAACAGGTCAAGGAATACCTTCTATGGCTCCATCTCCCTATTTTATGAAGAGCAAAATCTCTGCTCGAATCTATAGTAGGTAAGCAAGCACCCCGACTGGACCAAGAGCTCCATTCCTTGACTCACTGGTTGAATTCTGCCGCGTAACGAGTTACTTGGCCCTGCTCCTGTTCGAGTGTAGCCCTATATGTAGTTCGAGCCTGTAGTAGTGGTTCTTCATACGATAAGTAAAGGAGTTTAAAGCATTGTGTGAAAGCATGATAACAATATTGGAAGAAGCGAAGCCAAAAAGTAGAAGTTTGCGTTTCGGGGTTGGGAAGTTGAAGACCGCGCGCCCCTATGTCGTCTTAGAGTGTTCGTGGCCATTAGTATTTGCGCTTGGCGTCGTGGTTAGATGAGGTGTGGACCCAGTGAATAATCCCACAGGTATAGAGTCAAGGCATAAAGAAAAGTGTAAGTGAACTCTACTCTCTCATCAAAGGTAAAGCTATGTGATGTCAATTTCCATTATGTGAAAGGAAAGGCATGAATCAAGATGAAAAGAAGGACGGACAGTTCGGAAACAGAGAGCGGATATTCAGCAAGAAGTGATTTTCTCGGAATGTTCATCACCTTTGATCTTGGAGCGGCCAAAACATATAAAATATAGAGTTCAGTCGCTTGGACAATAACCCCAGAAAGGCAAAGAGCTCTATTTAGATTGGAGATTTCGGTGCCTATAACAAAGTCAATAAGTACGTGTCTTTTATGGCTATGCTTAGGAACGAACCCGGGGTTGCTCTCGCAAGGTTTGTGTACTCAAGAAAGCTAGAAAGAAAAATGAAAACCCTATGTACCGTAGACTTTCCAATGTTATTAATAGTTTGCTGTTAAAGGGAGGATAGACTAGACCCTTTATCGTAGGTGCCGAGCTGCAGGGCGCGGAAGCGAACGAAAACCCAACCCCCAATCATACGGCTCCTTTCATAGAAGGAGAAGGCACCCTAAAGTCACCGGTCCAGTAAAGATGACAATACGATCTCGACCTTTGGTACCTTAACAGAAATGTTATCTAAGACGCTATATCCCCGGCGATATAAGCATAATCAGGTACCCGCTTAGGCAGCGAGCAGAAGGCGTCGGTAAGGCCAGGCCCCAACAGGTCAAGGAATACCTTCTATGGCTCCATCTCCCTATTTTATGAAGAGCAAAATCTCTGCTCGAATCTATAGTAGGTAAGCAAGCACCCCGACTGGACCAAGAGCTCCATTCCTTGACTCACTGGTTGAATTCTGCCGCGTAACGAGTTACTTGGCCCTGCTCCTGTTCGAGTGGAATCCCCAGTGTCATCTGTCATCCTATATAAAGTGATATGGCTTTTCCCCTACTGTTTGTGTACTGAGTGGGTACATGAGAAAGCTCACCTGTTTTGAACCTGTTTTATCAATTCCAACGGTGTTAAGTAAACTCGATTCTCCTGGGCTATCCGACCTCTCTTCAGGCTCTGTCTCTTTGAACTCAGGCTAATCTATCGGAGTCAACAAATACAGATTCAACAGTACTATACAACTACTAGTTTTGTCAAGTTCAATAAGATCTTAGCTCTCAAGTGTTTGTTTTGGTGAGTGGTAGTAATGAATTGGTGTGGGAAAAGATAGAAGAGAAAGCATCCAAGGCAAATCTACAATTCTCTCAGTAAGTGAAACGCACCCTGAGGACTTTGATATAATCACAGCACATATGCGCTCTATATGCCTTACTGTGCGCTCTATATGCCTTACTTTTCTCCAAGGCAAGTTATCATTTCACTAACAACTAGGAATAAGTCATTAAAGTCAGTCTGATCCTGAACAAGCCTGAATTTCCCCTCCAAGAATTGACACAGGAACTGGAAATCTCACTCGGGCTACAAACAAAGATTCCAGGGCTACAAACACGGATTCAACAGCACTAAAGAATTCATTTTTACCGGATGCTCTTCTATATTCTATTCTAGTTATAGGTTATTCAGTGAGTTTCTTTATCTAGTTAATCTGTTAGGTTCTTCTCAATATTCTATTCTAATTACAGGAATGTTACACCCGCAGGATTACTTGGGCACTGTTCGCCCTATCCAAGTCCCTATAACAGATGAATTGCACCATTACTTCTACTACTTCAACTAGTCACCTTCTCTTTCTTATTCTTATTCTAAACAAACGAGCTCACAAACGACGGAGAGCCTACATAGAACACAGCAAAAAAGCAAAGCAGAAAGCAAACAACAAAAGCGGAAAGTTGGCTATCTACTAGCATCAATCTTCCTCCTCTTCCCAAGCTTCGCTCAAACGGAGCATACGACGACCCGCTTCTATTTCATCTACTTTAGCTCTAACAGTACCCCCGTTGATTTTCAGAGTGACCTCCCCCAATGCTTCCAATGTTAAAGGATAGAAATAATGCACATCACCCGGAGATACACACTTTTTGAATGTCCATTCCTAATTTTGTCTAAAGCTTAGTGCAAGCGAACTGGAAATGGATAACCCTTTGATGTAAGCTTGAATAGGCCACGCAGCATAAGAAGCCGACTCCGTCTTAGTAAATTCTTTATCTAGATCTATAGTGATGTCTGACAAAGATGGTATATGGTATCCGAAGTAGGGAATCTTCTCAGTATCACCGTGGATACCCATCACAAACGGGCGCCACTGTCCATCGATACCATTTAAATGAAACCATGTAATGTAGGACTCCCTATACCGTTCGTCGAAGAGCTGCTGGTGGGACTTGAAAGGTATGAAGGCGAATTCAATGAAGGAAAACACTTTCCTCCGCATGAGTTCACCATAAGAAAGGAATGGACAATCAGAAGAATCTTGTTGTGCTTGTACTAAACTCGAAAGAAGTTGACCATGGAAATGTAGGTGCTCGTGTGATATGGGCCCATGCCTCTCTAATTGATGAGCAACACATATTTCGATCTTGAGGGACTATGATATTTCGATATAACCTCTATCACTGTGAGCGTTAAACAATTTTCTAAAAGTGCCCCGGCTCTCTGATGCATCTCCGGGCTCCTCATTGCTCGTAATTGAGAGATCTAAGAATTGAGTTTAGTAGTGAGGCTCGCAGGGAGGAGGTGCAGCTTACCGTGCTCCTCATTATATTGGAGAGAAATGAATTGAGCATCATCCCATGAAACATCCTTTTGCTGCAAACGACGACTGATACAGCAAAAAAGGGTAGATATCAACCGCTCCGCCCTTAGCAAAGGCAACCGACTCCTAAATTCCAAACGAAAGAATATATCCTGAAAAGGGCCGCTCTCTCTTAAACTACTGACAAGCTTGTTTGTTGTTCCTACGATAGGGACGTTTTTTCCCTTCGTAAAAGCACGACCATCCTTCGTATCCAACCGGAACTCCTCGCCATTTAGGACATGCAAGAGAGTGTTATTTGCAGAAGACGTAAGAGATTGACCAAAACCAGAGCTCATATTCTCATCTTCCAATAAAGTCATTTCATCAAATAGCAAAAGATCATAATCATCATGTGCACACCTGTATAATCATTCGTGGTGGCATGGTAGATATGTAAGTGAAACCTCGTTCAGAAGTTGGAAAACGAGCGTCTTTTGGGTATTGGGAAGGCCATAAAGCTGCTGCTGCTTGGTCTACTGAAGATCAGATTGACGGCGAGCCAGTAGAATAAGAAATATTTCTCTTTAAAATACTGCATTGAGTACTCTTCAGGCCAACCCGCTGCAGACAAGTAGCTGACTAACCTAGCATATAAAGTGATCTCCCTCTTTTTATAATACTTGACAATAAACTCCTGGGGCAAGCCTTTTGTCTTTGGATGAGTCCCCATTCCGCTCTGTAAGTTGGCTGGAGAAGAAGATACTATTGGTGTAGCTATGTTCGGCCGATGCTTTCTTCCTTTTGCACTCTTCCAAACTAGAGCTCAATTCTCATCTCAGAATAAAGCTTCATGGCAATAGCAAAGATCATAATCATCATGTGCACACCTGTAGATCATTCCGTGGTGGCATGGTAGATATGTAAAGTGAAACCTCGTTCAGAAGTGGAAAACGAGCTTCTTTTGGGTATGGGCAGGCCATAAAGTGCTGCTGCTAGCTTGGTCTACTGAAGATCAGATTGACGGCGAGCCAGTAGAATAAGAAATATTTCTCTTTAAAATACTGCATTGAGTACTCTTCAGGCCAACCCGCTGCAGACAAGTACGGACTAACCTAGCATATAAAGTGATCTCCCTCTTTTTATAATACTTGACAATAAACTCCTGGGCAAGGCCTTTTGTCTTTGGATGAGTCCCCATTCCGCTCTGTAAGTTGGCTGGAGAAGAAGATACTATTGGTGTAGCTATGTTCGGCCGATGCTTTCTTCCTTTTGCACTTTTTTCTTTTACTGAACCAGCTCAGCTCTTCATTCGTTGACTCTATCAGATCTTCTATTTCTTTGAAGCACTAGGAGTATAACGGATATTTCTTTGAAGCATTAGTTGTATAATAGGGGTATTGACCTATGGTTCCTTGTACTATAATGAATTGTATAAGACCTATGGTTGGTGCCTTGTACTAGAATTCTCATAGTATAAGACCCATCTATAGTTCCTTGTACTAGAATTCTCATTGTATAAGACCTATGGTTGGTGCCTTTACTAGAATGCACTCTGGTTCGGTTCCTTTACGAAGTATAATCATTCTCTTTTTGGATTTGGAAGGAATATAGACATAGAATAAGAGTGAGTCCTATTCGGATTAAAATGATAAAGAGGAAATTCAGATTAAGCAAGATATATCAATTGGGCTAATTCGAACCAAGAGATCATAAGCGGGAGAAGCAGCTGGATAAGAATAGGCTCAAGTAGGTGTGCAGCGCTAAAGCATATTTCTTCACTGGTCCAAGTCCTGTTCTTGGATCAGACTCCGTTGAAAGATCTTCCGCTTTATCAATAGAATCCGAAGTTAGAGTTCAGTCGACGAGATCATCAGCTTGGCTTTAGGAAGGTAGCAAGTATAGTATAGTATAGAAACCACCGGTCAAGAATATGGAGAAAGAGATTCAGGCTGGATCTGGTGGTGCGGTAAGCACGGGACAATAAGTGGAATCCACCATAGATGCCTCCTTCTAATGCCTACGGAGCGGTAACGGAATTGAGACTCCGCCTCGAGTATAGGGTTCGGGGAAGCTGTGTACTCACTAACATCTATACCATATGCTCGATAAGAGAGATACTTAATGATGACTTTAGAGTTTCGTTCAAGGAAGAAAAAGAATCCGAAAAAGAATAAGAACAAAAAAGAATCAGAACAATCAGAATCAGATCCTTATTAGGTAGCAACAGCAAGATGACACGGCTACAAATGCATTAGAACAGCAGTAAGGGGCCCCAGTGTGTGTTTCTCTCATAAGCTCTTGTGCCGCGTACAAGATTTGTGCTTTTGCTTCTTGTTCGGTTGCTATCAAGTATTCTCTTAGTTCCCTTGATTCTTGTTCAGTTGGCGAGAATATAGCTTTCCAACATATAGAATGAAGTAAAAACACTGCTATTCCTCTTTAGGAGTCACCTTACTAAGCTAACAGCTCACTCTTGTTTGTGGAATTCCAGAGGATGATATCTCGCATATAATAGAAATGCGTAAACTAACTGCTTCCTTTAAGATATAGCTCGCTCAGTGCACAGTAAAGTGAGAGTAGGCAGTTCCAGTGTTCTGTTTTGTATGAATAGAATCTATCGAGCGCTGAAGCGGAAGAAGGATTCGCAGAAGGAAAGGATGGTTCTGTTCTTGTGTCATTGTCAGCTGCAAACGAAACACATTGGTTACTTGATTGCGTTGCCTATCAACAGAAGAAAGAGACTTTCCCTTAGTGGAAACAGCTCAGAAAGTTCAAGCACGATTGGCCAACTTCATAGGAAAGCGAAACCTCTGGAGCACCTTTCCCTTAATTAATGTATTATTGACCTTAGAGTGAGCTTTGGTATTGAACAAGTTCCCCTAATCCCTGTCAGCACGAGATGCAAAAGAGAGAGCAGAGTCTAATCGATGAGACACATTGAGCCACCACGTGGAGCACTACTTTGTTTTCATTGAGAACTCGTGCCATACTAAAACTAAGGTGCTGAAAGCGATGAATTTATGCCCTTCGGATGGTCTTCCTAGTTGAATAAGAACCAATGCCGTCGAAACTTTGATTTCAAAAAAGCTTCTAAGCGAAGCAAGCGGGCGGGGAGCATAACTCCGGAAAGGATAAAAGGGTCAATCGGGTTAGGATAGGATGCATTGTTTTGGATCATGACAATTGGGTATCGATCAGATCAGGACGCTGACGGTCTCAATCGAGTGAGAAAATGGTTGATTCGCAGTCCGGAGCTTTATTCAGACGGTTGGTTTCTCTTCCGTTGAGAAGCCATGAAAGCATCCGCTCTTGAACCCGTCCCTTCACGCATGAAGATCATCCATCGCGAGAAATATTAGTTCGACTTCGGTTGATACGGGATAAAGGGCTGGAGGAACCTGTCCATTACTTATGACAATCCTGGCTCGGAAGGAAGGCTAGCTATATGGCCAAGATTTAGTGATCCCCTGCCGACCGACCGACCTGAGTTTCTGCCTCGGATAAACATCCAGTGCGGACTCGTTTAGCCTAGCCGATCAATCACTTGTGAAAGATAGATAGAGCTCCTCTTTGCCTTGGAGTAGGATGGAAAAGCGGAGAAGGTAAAGCCAAATAATCATTGACATTACTCAAATCACGGTTGGGACAATAAAAGAGTTATGATTTAGTAGAAAGTAAGGGAGGAGCCAAAAACGACTATACATTATTGACCCCAAAGAAAGAGACTTCTTATTGACCGGGGAACCCTAACACATTACTCTAGTGAGTTTGAGGCACCGTTATTAAGTAAGTGCGACTGCCCGCAACAGGTAATGAATTACTACTATATACATTCTTTCCCGATAATGAATTACTATTATATACATTCTTTCCCGAATCTCAATAGAGAGAAAGATAAGGGTTCGCTGTGTACTCATCTAATTATTATATACATTCTTTCCCGAATCTCAATAGAGAGAAAGAAGAGGGTTCGGTTCGCTGTGTACTCATCTAATGAGATGCATAGAATCTCAATGGTGGGAGGGCATAGAATATCAATAGAGGGTTCGCAGTGTACTCATCTACTGAGATGCATAGAATCTCAATGGTGGGAGGGCATAGAATATCAATAGAGGGTTCGCAGTGTACTCATCTAATTATTATATACATTCTTTCCCGATAATGAATTACTATTATATACATTCTTTCCCGATAATGAATTACTATTATATACATTCTTTCCCGAATCTCAATAGAGAGAAAGAAGAGGGTTCGGTTCGCTGTGTACTCATCTAATTATTATATACATTCTTTCCCGATAATGAATTACTATTATATACATTCTTTCCCGAATCTCAATAGAGAGAAAGATAAGGGTTCGCTGTGTACTCATCTAATGAGATGCATAGAATCTCAATGGTGGGAGGGCATAGAATATCAATAGAGGGTTCGCAGTGTACTCATCTACTGAGATGCATAGAATCTCAATGGTGGGAGGGCATAGAATATCAATAGAGGGTTCGCAGTGTACTCATCTAATTATTATATACATTCTTTCCCGAATCTCAATAGAGAGAAAGAAGAGGGTTCGGTTCGCTGTGTACTCATCTACTGAGATGCATAGAATCTCAATGGTGGGAGGGCATAGAATATCAATAGAGGGTTCGCAGTGTACTCATCTACTGAGATGCATAGAATCTCAATGGTGGGAGGGCATAGAATATCAATAGAGGGTTCGCAGTGTACTCATCTAATTATTATATACATTCTTTCCCGAATCTCAATAGAGAGAAAGAAGAGGGTTCGGTTCGCTGTGTACTCATCTACTGAGATGCATAGAATCTCAATGGTGGGAGGGCATAGAATATCAATAGAGGGTTCGCAGTGTACTCATCTACTGAGATGCATAGAATCTCAATGGTGGGAGGGCATAGAATATCAATAGAGGGTTCGCAGTGTACTCATCTACTGAGATGCATAGAATCTCAATGGTGGGAGGGCATAGAATATCAATAGAGGGTTCGCAGTGTACTCATCTACTGAGATGCATAGAATCCAATTAAGGGACACAGCTATATACCCATTACGTGGGGCCATTCTTTTCAATACTCAATTATTGACTAACCTGCTCCGTTAAGTACATGGAGGCGGGAAAGGCTTCAGTCAGATGTGTTAGGTTCCATTCCAACTATTTGCTTATATCTGTGGCAGCCAATAGAAAGAAAAGAAAACTACCCATATACACATAACCTATGAGCTCTTGAATAACGCCCCCATCTTCTCAATGTGAAAGGCGGTGCTATTTATTAAGTATAGGAGAGTCGGTTGCTACCTATATGTGAGTAAAGGCTTACTGTGCCGAGATGCTATTTCAGATAGAATATGGGGCTGCCCCTATTCCGAGAGTCACATATTGGGTTAAGTCGCCTATAGGATATCTTGTAGTTGAGTAAGCTCCCTATTGCCCGTAGTCAGCTTTCGGAAGTCGGGCAGCGAGCAACAGAACAGGTCAATGTGGTTTCTAAGCTCAAATGCATTGAAATAGAACAAGCAACGACATATTAGCTGAAGACCACTAAACGACAGGAATAGCCTGCTTGCTTCACATAATAGCCTGCTTCACTGACCTGACTGAACTACGGGATTCTTTCTACCTTTAGGCTCTTCTCTGATTCTACGTTTCTACCTTTCTTTAGGATGAGGATCTTCTCTTCTCTTATTTCTACGTCGGAAGCGAAGCAGTAGTTGTCCTCCGCAAGTCTAGATCGCATTCAAGAAAAGGCTTACCAGGGCAAAAGAAAGGGTCTGATTTGGAGAAGCTGAAAAAGGGACTCTGTAAGCGCTGGGGATGCCCTAAAATGGGTATGGTTGTCTTTCTATGTATAATTATGTCTATGTGGATAGGTGCAAAGAACCGAGACTGGAAAGGATAGGGCATCTCATACAATCCTAGACCGGACTCAAACACCCCTTTACTCTACCTTAAAGCTCTCACTACTTTTATTCGAACATATGTATGTAGAACCAGAATGGATGGTTGTGCTTATTACAAGTTATTCCTCCCGAGTGAATTTAGACCAATCCTTGTTAGGGGTAGGTTGAACTATAAATCCGGATATTAATTGGGACTCTATAGACGAGTTATCTATAAGAAGAAAACTATGACCGATCTATTAGCAAAAAGTAGATCTACGCCAGGGGGAATTAGTAATGTGTCAGGAGAAATTGGTACAAGAAGCCGTGGATACACTTCTTTGATAATGGGATCCGCGGACAACCAATAAGGCATGGTCAAGTGAAACAACCAATAAGGCATGGTCAAGTGAAACAACCAATAAGGCATGGTCAAGTGAAACAACCAATAAGGCATGGTCAAGTGAAACAACCAATAAGGCATGGTCAAGTGAAACAACCAATAAGGCATGGTCAAGTGAAACAACCAATAAGGCATGGTCAAGTGAAACAACCAATAAGGCATGGTCAAGTGAAACAACCAATAAGGCATGGTCAAGTGAAACAACCAATAAGGCATGGTCAAGTGAAACAACCAATAAGGCATGGTCAAGTGAAACAACCAATAAGGCATGGTCAAGTGAAACAACCAATAAGGCATGGTCAAGTGAAACAACCAATAAGGCATGGTCATAATCCAAGTTCACAAGTAATATTATTGGAAGATGTAATTGAACGCAAAGAGGGAAGGAATATTTCGTTAGACTCTCTCTGCTTGGTAAAGGTGTCGATTATTCGGGACGTTCTGTCATTGTCGTGTGTCCTTCTTCGCTTTCATTACATCAGTGTGGATTACCTCGAGAAATCGCAATAGAGCTTTGATTTTCCAAACATTTGTCATTCGTGGTCTAATCAGACAACATGTTGGTTTCTAAGCTCAAATGCATTGAAATAGAACAAGCAACGACATATTAGCTGAAGACCACTAAACGACAGGAATAGCCTGCTTGCTTCACATAATAGCCTGCTTCACTGACCTGACTGAACTACGGGATTCTTTCTACCTTTAGGCTCTTCTCTGATTCTACGTTTCTACCTTTCTTTAGGATGAGGATCTTCTCTTCTCTTATTTCTACGTCGGAAGCGAAGCAGTAGTTGTCCTCCGCAAGTCTAGATCGCATTCAAGAAAAGGCTTACCAGGGCAAAAGAAAGGGTCTGATTTGGAGAAGCTGAAAAAAGGGACTCTGTAAGCGCTGGGGATGCCCTAAAATGGGTATGGTTGTCTTTCTATGTATAATTATGTCTATGTGGATAGGTGCAAAGAACCGAGACTGGAAAGGATAGGGCATCTCATACAATCCTAGACCGGACTCAAACACCCCTTTACTCTACCTTAAAGCTCTCACTACTTTTATTCGAACATATGTATGTAGAACCAGAATGGATGGTTTTGTGCTTATTACAAGTTATTCCTCCCGAGTAGAATTTAGACCAATCATTGTTAGGGGTAGGTGAACTCATAAATCCGGATATTAATTGGGACTCTATAGACGAGTTATCTATAAGAAGAAAACTATGACCGATCTATTAGCAAAAAGTAGATCTACGCCAGGGGAATTAGTAATGTGTCAGGAGAAATTGGTACAAGAAGCCGTGGATACACTTCTTTGATAATGGGATCCGCGGACAACCAATAAGGCATGGTCAAGTGAAACAACCAATAAGGCATGGTCATAATCCAAGTTCACAAGTAATATTATTGGAAGATGTAATTGAACGCAAAGAGGGAAGGAATATTTCGTTAGACTCTCTCTGCTTGGTAAAGGTGTCGATTATTCGGGACGTTCTGTCATTGTCGTGTGTCCTTCTTCGCTTTCATTACATCAGTGTGGATTACCTCGAGAAATCGCAATAGAGCTTTGATTTTCCAAACATTTGTCATTCGTGGTCTAATCAGACAACATGTTGGTTGCTTCTAACATAGGAATTGCTTCAAGTATCAAATGAGGGAAAAAGAACCAACCCAGAGTATGGGAAATACTTCTTTCAGTTTCGCGGGGGCATCCTTTATTATGGAATAGAGCACCCATCCAGCAAAGATGAGGCATACAGACGGATCTCAGCCACGTGGCCCATTTTAGTAGAGGGACGTGCGACTTGTTTACACTACCCATTTATTAGTATGTTCGATTGGGTTACACCATCCATATCTAAGTATGTAAGGGCCTTGTTTACACTACCCATTTATTAGTATGTTCGATTGGGTTACACCATCCATATCTAAGTATGTAAGGGCGGGCCGGGCCATATATATAGTTATGATAGGGCATACTTTGATGGGGATCAAATAGCTGTTCATGTACCTTTCTCTTTGGAAGCTAAAGTGACGGCTCGGCTCGTTTGTTGACTTATGTTTTCTCAAATGAAGATCTTGTCTCCAGCTATTGGGATCCTATTTCCGTACCAACTCAAGATATGCTTATCGGACTCTATTTATTAACGAGACGATCGGGAATCGTCGAGGTATTTGTGCAAATAGCTGCCCTCCATATAGATATAGTTGCGGAAACTACCAAAATCAATAAGTTTACAATAAATGAGGTATACGAAAAAGAGATAACTCAACTTCTATAGTTCCTATGATGCACTTAGAGCTTCTCAACGGAAACGAATTCGTTTAGATAGGGCCTTTCGGATGGAGACTAGATCAACGTGTCATTGGCTCAAGATAAGTTCCCATCGAAGTAGGATATGAATCTTGGGTGGGACCCATCATGAGATTTATAGGCACTATTAGTAGGAAGTGTCAATAAGGAAATCAAGTTAGTATAAAGAAATAGATTGTCCACAAAATTGGAATATTTCTTTTGATCGAGAAATAGAGGAAGCAATACTGGGGTTTTGTCGAGCCTACTCATAAGCTATCTAAACGAGGAAATCTTATTAGGCTTACTAAACGAGGGAATCTTATTAGGCTCATAAGCTAGTCTAACGAGGAATCTTATTAGGCGATGTAAGGTTAATAGTGCGGAATGGCATATACATGACACATCTGGCTTGGATAAAGTACAGAGGGTTTCAACAAGCAAGCTCAATCTATGGAATTCGAGGAATTGATGATCTTTGACAATCCCTTAGAAAAGATGCTTAGTCCAGACGCTGAACAACTAAGTAGGATTTAGGAGAAACACCATCATTATGTACACGCGGTAGAAAAATGACGTCAATCCATTGAGATATGGTATGCTACATAGTTCCGATTTGAGACAAGAAGAGAATCCGAATTTGACTATGACTTATACTGCTAATCGATTGGGTTACACCATCCATATCTAAGTATGTAAGGGCCTTGTTTACACTACCCATTTATTAGTATGTTCGATTGGGTTACACCATCCATATCTAAGTATGTAAGGGCCTTGTTTACACTACCCATTTATTAGTATGTTCGATTGGGTTACACCATCCATATCTAAGTATGTAAGGGCCTTGTTTACACTACCCATTTATTAGTATGTTCGATTGGGTTACACCATCCATATCTAAGTATGTAAGGGCCTTGTTTACACTACCCATTATTAGTATGTTCGATTGGTTACACCATCCATATCTAAGTATGTAAGGGCCTTGTTTACACTACCCATTTATTAGTATGTTCGATTGGGTTACACCATCCATATCTAAGTATGTAAGGGCGGGCCGGGCCATATATATAGTTATGATAGGGCATACTTTGATGGGGATCAAATAGCTGTTCATGTACCTTTCTCTTTGGAAGCTAAAGTGACGGCTCGGCTCGTTTGTTGACTTATGTTTTCTCAAATGAAGATCTTGTCTCCAGCTATTGGGATCCTATTTCCGTACCAACTCAAGATATGCTTATCGGACTCTATTTATTAACGAGACGATCGGGAATCGTCGAGGTATTTGTGCAAATAGCTGCCCTCCATATAGATATAGTTGCGGAAACTACCAAAATCAATAAGTTTACAATAAATGAGGTATACGAAAAAGAGATAACTCAACTTCTATAGTTCCTATGATGCACTTAGAGCTTCTCAACGGAAACGAATTCGTTTAGATAGGGCCTTTCGGATGGAGACTAGATCAACGTGTCATTGGCTCAAGATAAGTTCCCATCGAAGTAGGATATGAATCTTGGGTGGGACCCATCATGAGATTTATAGGCACTATTAGTAGGAAGTGTCAATAAGGAAATCAAGTTAGTATAAAGAAATAGATTGTCCACAAAATTGGGAATATTTCTTTTGATCGAGAAATAGAGGAAGCAATACTGGGGTTTTGTCGAGCCTACTCATAAGCTATCTAAACGAGGAAATCTTATTAGGCTCATAAGCTATCTAAACGAGGAAATCTTATTAGGCGATGTTAAGGTTAATAGTGCGGAATGGCATATACATGACACATCTTGGCTTGGATAAAGTACAGAGGGTTTCCAACAAGCAAGCTCAATCTATGGAATTCGAGGAATTGATGATCTTTTGACAATCCCTTAGAAAAGATGCTTAGTCCAAGACGCTGAACAACTAAGTAGGATTTAGGAGAAACACCATCATTATGTACACGCGGTAGAAAATGACGTCAATCCATTGAGATATGGTATGCTACAAGTTCCGATTTGAGACAAGAAGAGAATCCGAATTTGACTATGACTTATACTGCTAATAGAGTGGGTTATCTCATGTCCTTTTCAGGAGCTAGAGGAAATGCATCTCAGATACACCAATAATACGGTATGAAAGGATTGATGTCGGATCCCCAAAAGACACATTATTGATTGATTTACCCATGCAAAGCTATTGTAGTCAAGCACTTTCTTTTCATTACTTTAGAGGAAGCAGAATATATATGGAATTGCCTGTTATGGAGCCCGCAAAGGAGTCTACGATACTGCGGTACGAACATCAGATGCTTGCCTTTAGACCTAACAAGTATACAAGTGGAAGTAGTTCAACATCTAATTGTACGGAGAACGGATTGTGGCACTATACGAGGTATTTCCTTGAGTCCTAAAAATGGGATGACAGAAAACATTTGTGTCCAAACACTAATGGGTCGGTAGTTTATTAGCAGACGATATCATTCATTTAGATAGGTAGAGGTCTATGATGCCTTGCCACTCGATATCAAGATAGGGGGATTGAACTTGCCACTCGATATTCATTTCTGGGGATGGGATTGAACTTGCCACTCGTTTATATGGGTCTATGATGCCTTGCCACTCGATATCAAGATAGGGGGATTGAACTTGCCACTCGATATCAAGATAGGGGGATTGAACTTGCCACTCGATATTCATTTATGGGGATGGGATTGAACTTGCCACTCGTTTATATGGGTCTATGATGCCTTGCCACTCGATATTCATTTATGGGGATGGGATTGAACTTGCCACTCGATATTCATTTCTGGGGATGGGATTGAACTTGCCACTCGATATCAAGATAGGGGGATTGAACTTGCCACTCGATATTCATTTCTGGGGATGGGATTGAACTTGCCACTCGATATTCATTTATGGGGATGGGATTGAACTTGCCACTCGTTTATATGGGTCTATGATGCCTTGCCACTCGATATCAAGATAGGGGGATTGAACTTGCCACTCGTTTATATGGGTCTATGATGCCTTGCCACTCGATATTCATTTATGGGGATGGGATTGAACTTGCCACTCGATATTCATTTCTGGGGATGGGATTGAACTTGCCACTCGATATTCATTTATGGGGATGGGATTGAACTTGCCACTCGTTTATATGGGTCTATGATGCCTTGCCACTCGATATCAAGATAGGGGGATTGAACTTGCCACTCGATATCAAGATAGGGGGATTGAACTTGCCACTCGATATCAAGATAGGGGGATTGAACTTGCCACTCGATATCAAGATAGGGGGATTGAACTTGCCACTCGATATCAAGATAGGGGGATTGAACTTGCCACTCGATATCAAGATAGGGGGATTGAACTTGCCACTCGATATTCATTTATGGGGATGGGATTGAACTTGCCACTCGATATCAAGATAGGGGGATTGAACTTGCCACTCGATATCAAGATAGGGGGATTGAACTTGCCACTCGATATTCATTTCTGGGGATGGGATTGAACTTGCCACTCGTTTATATGGGTCTATGATGCCTTGCCACTCGATATCAAGATAGGGGGATTGAACTTGCCACTCGATATTCATTTCTGGGGATGGGATTGAACTTGCCACTCGATATCAAGATAGGGGGATTGAACTTGCCACTCGTTTATATGGGTCTATGATGCCTTGCCACTCGATATTCATTTCTGGGGATGGGATTTCACATTGTCAATCGCCTTTCGAGCACAACGTATGGGGATTTCACTTGTCAATCGATTCATTACTTTCGAGCACAACTCTACATATATGAGAACACCCTTGATACATATATTACTACCCCCGAAACTTGTACATATATGAGAACACCCATATTTTCACCTTTACCACCCCCGAAACTTGTACATATATGAGAACACCCTTGATACATATATGAGAACACCCTATACTTGCAGGAGTACTCTGGGATATGCCAATATGTAATGGCGGAGTCCTACTCATGCGACCAGGTCCAATGGAGAGAAGCGTGTATTATTTCGGGTCAATCAATTGGGTAACCAGGGGACTATACAACATGTTGCACTTCTCATATCGGTCGAGTATTAACAGGCAGTACAGCTGAGCATGTACGAGCTC
The DNA here is from genome assembly GCA_004837865.1 of Musa balbisiana. Taxonomy (NCBI): domain Eukaryota; kingdom Viridiplantae; phylum Streptophyta; class Magnoliopsida; order Zingiberales; family Musaceae; genus Musa; species Musa balbisiana. The sequence continues at coordinate 571,694 of PYDT01000460.1, read as the reverse complement.
ATTCGTATAGCACTAATTACAATGGAGGGCTCTCTATGTTCTTTCTATATACGTGCTTGTATGGCTTTCTTTCTTATGTTCTTTCTTACAAGTATTGCTCTGCTTTTCTATGTTCTTGTATGTCACTATTGAGAGTCGGGCTATTCAGAATAATGGAAATATTCCCCCTTTGTGTTTGATTTTAGTGAAAAATGCTCAATATGTATAATAAGAACAAGTGATTGCTGAGATTCGTGCTGGAACGTCGACTTTTCATTTCAAAGCTCCGGGTACGAAAACATATGGATTAAGAAGAAGAGGGAGAAATGTACTGGAGTACCGATGTCCACCATGCACCTACCTGAATCTACTTATTCTAATAGTTTTAATGTTCATTATTCTCCGATGAATTTATGGATATTAGCGGGAGGTCCGTGCATATATAGTCGTTAGTTCGTTTTTAGCTCTACAAGGATCAAGATCCCATTCATGTTCACTCTTTTTCTGTCAAAGAAAGATGTTTCTCTAACCTATCAATGACTAATGGTCGAGTAAGACATCAATGACTAATGGTCGAGTAAGACATCAATGACTAATGGTCGAGTAAGACATCAATGACTAATGGTCGAGTAAGACATCAATTTTTGGATACTTTTCGTCCTAAGGAGCAGCAAATTAATGACTATTCAATAAGACGACCAAACGATATCGAATGGTCATTGGAATTTCTTATATACCTCATCAATCAGATCTATTATCCTAAGGAAGGGAATTTGGATTTATTGGTTCTAAAGCGAAGAAGAATTAAGAGAGTCTGAATCCCATTACAATATGCTCAAGAACGAGACACAGAACAAATACCCTGTTTTGCACAAAGGTATTTTACGTAGATATTGTCTTCTTGAATGGATAAAATGGGATCTATGTCCTAACCGCCAAGAAAGAGTACAAAGTGCGGTTCGACCCGTAGTAACACATGAAATAGCTGATGACATAAAAAGAGCAACACTTTTTCCTCAGGATCTCTTACATAGGGGGATCTTATTCCGGATCTCTTACATAGGGGGATCTTATTCCGGATTTCTTACAAGTATTGCTCTGCTTTTCTATGTTCTTTCTTACAAGTATTGCTCTGCTTTTCTATGTTCTTTCTTACAAGTATTGCTCTGCTTTTCTATGTTCTTTCTTACAAGTATTGCTCTGCTTTTCTATGTTCTTTCTTACAAGTATTGCTCTGCTTTTCTATGTTCTTTCTTACAAGTATTGCTCTGCTTTTCTATGTTCTTTCTTACAAGTATTGCTCTGCTTTTCTATGTTCTTTCTTACAAGTATTGCTCTGCTTTTCTATGTTCTTTCTTACAAGTATTGCTCTGCTTTTCTATGTTCTTTCTTACAAGTATTGCTCTGCTTTTCTATGTTCTTTCTTACAAGTATTGCTCTGCTTTTCTATGTTCTTTCTTACAAGTATTGCTCTGCTTTTCTATGTTCTTTCTTACAAGTATTGCTCTGCTTTTCTATGTTCTTTCTTACAAGTATTGCTCTGCTTTTCTATGTTCTTTCTTACAAGTATTGCTCTGCTTTTCTATGTTCTTTCTTACAAGTATTGCTCTGCTTTTCTATGTTCTTTCTTACAAGTATTGCTCTGCTTTTCTATGTTCTTTCTTACAAGTATTGCTCTGCTTTTCTATGTTCTTTCTTACAAGTATTGCTCTGCTTTTCTATGTTCTTTCTTACAAGTATTGCTCTGCTTTTCTATGTTCTTTCTTACAAGTATTGCTCTGCTTTTCTATGTTCTTTCTTACAAGTATTGCTCTGCTTTTCTATGTTCTTTCTTACAAGTATTGCTCTGCTTTTCTATGTTCTTTCTTACAAGTATTGCTCTGCTTTTCTATGTTCTTTCTTACAAGTATTGCTCTGCTTTTCTATGTTCTTTCTTACAAGTATTGCTCTGCTTTTCTATGTTCTTTCTTACAAGTATTGCTCTGCTTTTCTATGTTCTTTCTTACAAGTATTGCTCTGCTTTTCTATGTTCTTTCTTACAAGTATTGCTCTGCTTTTCTATGTTCTTTCTATGGACTTGTATGTCACTATTGAGAGTCGGGCTATTCAGAATAATGGAAATATTCCCCCTTTGTGTTTGATTTTAGTGAAAAATGCTCAATATGTATAATAAGAACAAGTGATTGCTGAGATTCGTGCTGGAACGTCGACTTTTCATTTCAAAGCTCCGGGTACGAAAACATATGGATTAAGAAGAAGAGGGAGAAATGTACTGGAGTACCGATGTCCACCATGCACCTACCTGAATCTACTTATTCTAATAGTTTTAATGTTCATTATTCTCCGATGAATTTATGGATATTAGCGGGAGGTCCGTGCATATATAGTCGTTAGTTCGTTTTTAGCTCTACAAGGATCAAGATCCCATTCATGTTCACTCTTTTTCTGTCAAAGAAAGATGTTTCTCTAACCTATCAATGACTAATGGTCGAGTAAGACATCAATGACTAATGGTCGAGTAAGACATCAATGACTAATGGTCGAGTAAGACATCAATGACTAATGGTCGAGTAAGACATCAATTTTTGGATACTTTTCGTCCTAAGGAGCAGCAAATTAATGACTATTCAATAAGACGACCAAACGATATCGAATGGTCATTGGAATTTCTTATATACCTCATCAATCAGATCTATTATCCTAAGGAAGGGAATTTGGATTTATTGGTTCTAAAGCGAAGAAGAATTAAGAGAGTCTGAATCCCATTACAATATGCTCAAGAACGAGACACAGAACAAATACCCTGTTTTGCACAAAGGTATTTTACGTAGATATTGTCTTCTTGAATGGATAAAATGGGATCTATGTCCTAACCGCCAAGAAAGAGTACAAAGTGCGGTTCGACCCGTAGTAACACATGAAATAGCTGATGACATAAAAAGAGCAACACTTTTTCCTCAGGATCTCTTACATAGGGGGATCTTATTCCGGATCTCTTACAGCTGTGGGATCTTATTCCGGATCTCTTACAGCTGTGGGATCTTATTCCGGATCTCTTACAGCTGTGGGATCTTATTCCGGATCTCTTACATAGGGGGATCTTATTCCGGATCTCTTACAGCTGTGGGATCTTATTCCGGATCTCTTACATAGGGGGATCTTATTCCGGATCTCTTACAGCTGTGGGATCTTATTCCGGATCTCTTACAGCTGTGGGATCTTATTCCGGATCTCTTACATAGGGGGATCTTATTCCGGATCTCTTACATAGGGGAGGAAGTCTCTATGGCAGATTGCTACGTAGAACAATTGGCATGAATGGCGGAAATAAGAGAAGAGCCTATTACTCTCTATCTAACATGGGGGCAATGGACTCCTACTTGCTTATGGAATGGCATGGAGTGCTCCCCTACTAGCTTATGGAATGGCATGGAGTGCTCCCCTACTAGCTTATGGAATGGCATGGAGTGCTCCCCTACTAGCTTATGGAATGGAGTGCTCTCCCATAATAGACAGAAGTAACCCAACATCACTCCTTGTTGAAACCTCACTGCTTGTTCGTCTTGTGACTTGTTCTTGCAATGGAATCTAGTTAGCTGTAGTCAAAACAAAGGAAACTAACTCAACTCCAAAGCTAACTCACTATCCCCGATGACCATAGAGGCATTGGAATTCCCCGAAACTCAAGATCTCTAAACAAACAAAAGCACAAGGGTTCCATTCCGGAAAGAGTATATCTTCGCATATGAATGATATAAGAGCATAACAAAACGGAGCAGAGCTTCTCAACTCACTAAGGAACTTTAACGGGTTTGCCAGCGAGTCAATTTGACGAAGCCTACTCCTCTTTTTCATCAGCCTGCCACTTTACGATCAAAAGAGAAGAGGCCGCTCTCTTTTTCAGAATAAGGGTCGGTCCTTTAGTTCTTTGAGTTGATGAAATTCGAATATTATATGCTATGCGCCTGAAATGAAATGTTGTTTAGAGTTTTGTTACTTCATTCTATAATAGGTGGGTGGCACTCTCTTCTATATTATCCCTACGGAGCTCTTTAGAGTCAGGAAGCTATGCTGTCTTAGGTTCATATCATATATAATATGCGCATTAAGTTTCTTGCCTCTATTCTGCAAGAAAGTTCAAATCATATATCTAATAGGAATGGAAGAGCATTGTTTCAAAAACCGTATTGATTGATTGTTCCCTGTTTGTTGACCTGCTCCTCATACGGATCTTATTTTCTAACTCATGTAAGCACTCAGGCGAGGACCCTTTGCTTTCAGAATTGCGGCACCCTATGACTATCTATCCAACCTGGGGGCAATGGAATTCCTGGAATTTGGATTTCTGTGGCATAACGGGTTTGCCAGCGAGTCAATTTGACGAAGCCTACTCCTCTTTTTCATCAGCCTGCCACTTTACGATCAAAAGAGAAGAGGCCGCTCTCTTTTTCAGAATAAGGGTCGGTCCTTTAGTTCTTTGAGTTGATGAAATTCGAATATTATATGCTATGCGCCTGAAATGAAATGTTGTTTAGAGTTTTGTTACTTCATTCTATAATAGGTGGGTGGCACTCTCTTCTATATTATCCCTACGGAGCTCTTTAGAGTCAGGAAGCTATGCTGTCTTAGGTTCATATCATATATAATATGCGCATTAAGTTTCTTGCCTCTATTCTGCAAGAAAGTTCAAATCATATATCTAATAGGAATGGAAGAGCATTGTTTCAAAAACCGTATTGATTGATTGTTCCCTGTTTGTTGACCTGCTCCTCATACGGATCTTATTTTCTAACTCATGTAAGCACTCAGGCGAGGACCCTTTGCTTTCAGAATTGCGGCACCCTATGACTATCTATCCAACCTGGGGGCAATGGAATTCCTGGAATTTGGATTTCTGTGGCATAACGGGTTTGCCAGCGAGTCAATTTGACGAAGCCTACTCCTCTTTTTCATCAGCCTGCCACTTTACGATCAAAAGAGAAGAGGCCGCTCTCTTTTTCAGAATAAGGGTCGGTCCTTTAGTTCTTTGAGTTGATGAAATTCGAATATTATATGCTATGCGCCTGAAATGAAATGTTGTTTAGAGTTTTGTTACTTCATTCTATAATAGGTGGGTGGCACTCTCTTCTATATTATCCCTACGGAGCTCTTTAGAGTCAGGAAGCTATGCTGTCTTAGGTTCATATCATATATAATATGCGCATTAAGTTTCTTGCCTCTATTCTGCAAGAAAGTTCAAATCATATATCTAATAGGAATGGAAGAGCATTGTTTCAAAAACCGTATTGATTGATTGTTCCCTGTTTGTTGACCTGCTCCTCATACGGATCTTATTTTCTAACTCATGTAAGCACTCAGGCGAGGACCCTTTGCTTTCAGAATTGCGGCACCCTATGACTATCTATCCAACCTGGGGGCAATGGACTCCTACTTGCTTATGGAATGGCATGGAGTGCTCCCCTACTAGCTTATGGAATGGAGTGCTCTCCCATAATAGACAGAAGTAACCCAACATCACTCCTTGTTGAAACCTCACTGCTTGTTCGTCTTGTGACTTGTTCTTGCAATGGAATCTAGTTAGCTGTAGTCAAAACAAAGGAAACTAACTCAACTCCAAAGCTAACTCACTATCCCCGATGACCATAGAGGCATTGGAATTCCCCGAAACTCAAGATCTCTAAACAAACAAAAGCACAAGGGTTCCATTCCGGAAAGAGTATATCTTCGCATATGAATGATATAAGAGCATAACAAAACGGAGCAGAGCTTCTCAACTCACTAAGGAACTTTAACTTGAAGAACTAAACTAGCGCTAGCACAAGGGCGAAGCTGGCAAACACTAATTAGCACTCTGGCGAAATCATAGAATCATAACCTCAACTAGAAACTAATATCCAAAAGGAATCCAACTAATATCAAAAAGGAACTATAAACCTATGACTCTCGGGTTGGGGCAACTATAAACAAACGCCTTGAATTCTATCTAGCTCGGCAGAGTCTATAAGTTCTTAATGAATCTAGCTTAGTATAGAATAGCTTGTTCTCTCGAGCATAGCATATAAGAGATTATGATTGTCTATTGCATCGCATATAAAAGAGATATTATGATTACCTATTTATATACTTGGGCTCCCTTATCTTATTGTATTGCAATACTCCCTTATGTTCTTATTGCTTGCTAATACTCCCTTCCTTTATCTTATGGCTTGTTCCTCCTTACTCCTGACTGAAGTATTCATTATTCCAGGAACGGTTTGTTTCCTTTCTGAACTAATATCGGCATTCATTCGTCATAATGCATGTGTATATATATGTGGATATAGCTGGTTTCCAAAAGGATTAGTTTCTATTGAAAGTGTCAATGTATCTAACCTACTACTCCTAATGTTTCACATCATTATAGTGCTTGTTGATGAAAGTGACTTTCGGGGTGAAGAAAGGTCAAGTGCCACGGCGCTCAATTCCAATTGAATGCAACTGGATCTGGATCTTCTATAGTATTCATTGGCGATCAGAGCATATATATGGATATAACTTCTACCGGGATGGGGTCTCGCTTTAAAAACGAGTGATTTATGCAGGGGGGGCCTTTCTCCTTTTTTTAGGTGAACTAGGATTCTTAGTGGTTGGAACATCCAGTTCTCTTGGTAGGAATTTGATATCCATATTTCTTTCTATCTCAGCTAATCCATTTTCGTCCACAAGGGATCGGTGATGTCTTTCTACGGGATCACGGGTCTGTCTATTCATTAGCTCGTATTTCAACAATTTCGTGGAATGTAGGTCGCGGACCGATTCGATAGACAAAAAGGAATAGTTTGTGTTTCTTTAACGAACTCTACCTTATACTTACTATACTGAGGAGTCTACCGAGCGTAATGATCCCTTCGAGGAATATACCCTTGCAAAGTCCGGAGAAATGCACTGGAACTGGTAGTCTATCCTGTCCCCTTTGATTCTTTTGGCACAGAAGCCTCGAAATACGGGGGAAGAATCCATTTCCATTACAATGGGAAGCCCACCCCTAAGCTAATCTAGGTCTCTGAAACAAGTAAGCCCACTTTCACAAGGCTATCTATTTCCATGTAAGTTCCCAGCGATCTCCTTACTCTGCTCTGATTAAGTCATTTCCATGTTGATTTATCCCTGGCCTGTATTGGAAAGAGTCCGCTTCAAAAGCCAATAGTGTTGTTGAAATAGCAGTATCAGTAGTTGTAGTTGTCTCAATATACCCCTTTGGAGCAAGCAATATGAACCTAATCTAATTATAGGATGAGAGGTCAAGGTCCAGGGCGGATGAGAGGTCAAGGTCCAGGGCGGAGAGCTTATCTGGGTGTAGCTTATTTGGGTGGGCGCTTTCTATGAATGCTTTTTTTCATTCTTATTCTTAGGTTGGGCTTTCTATGAGATATTATCTAGGGGGGTTCTTCTTTTCTATCTCAGCTAATCCATTTTCGTCCACAAGGGATCGGTGATGTCTTTCTACGGGATCACGGGTCTGTCTATTCATTAGCTCGTATTTCAACAATTTCGTGGAATGTAGGTCGCGGACCGATTCGATAGACAAAAAGGAATAGTTTGTGTTTCTTTAACGAACTCTACCTTATACTTACTATACTGAGGAGTCTACCGAGCGTAATGATCCCTTCGAGGAATATACCCTTGCAAAGTCCGGAGAAATGCACTGGAACTGGTAGTCCTATCCTGTCCCCTTTGATTCTTTTGGCACAGAAGCCTCGAAATACGGGGGAAGAATCCATTTCCATTACAATGGGAAGCCCACCCCTAAGCTAATCTAGGTCTCTGAAACAAGTAAGCCCACTTTCACAAGGCTATCTATTTCCATGTAAGTTCCCAGCGATCTCCTTACTCTGCTCTGATTAAGGTCATTTCCATGTTGATTTAGCCCTGGCCTGTATTGGAAAGAGTCCGCTTCAAAAGCCAATAGTGTTGTTGAAATAGCAGTATCAGTAGTTGTAGTTGTCTCATATACCCCTTGGAGCAAGCAATATGAACCTAATCTAATTATAGGATGAGAGGTCAAGGTCCAGGGCGGATGAGAGGTCAAGGTCCAGGGCGGAGAGCTTATCTAGGGTTGATAGCTTATTTGGGTGGCGCTTTCTATGAATGCAGTTTTCCTTCTTTCTCTCTTATGTTGGCTTTCTATGAGATATTATCTAGGGGTCGGTTTTACTCATACCTTATGTGTTGGGCTTTCTATGAGATATTATCTAGGGTGGGTTTTACTCATACCTTATTTGGGCTTTCTATAGAGTTTATCTAGGTTTTTGTTCTCTCTTATGTTGGGCTTTCTATAGAGCTTATCTAGGCGAGCCTCCATCTGTTATGCTTGTAATCTAGTATTCAGGTGAGCTTCTCCAGTTCCAAGCCATACTATAGGTAAAGAGAAGGGCGGCTGAAAGCAAGCATACTATATATAGGTAAAGAGAAGGGCGGCTGAAAGCAAGTCAGAATAATAGCTTGATTCCGCCCTTAAGCGAAAGCCAGTAAGAGGGAAAAGCTAATACCCTTATCAAATTAGTGGAAGTGTGGGACCGTAGCATTGGAAAGCTAAACCTATAGAGTGAGTTTCCGTCTCTGCCTGTATTTGATTTGACTATAAAGAAAGAGGAGTTGCACAGCCAATTGTAGTCCTAAGGCCCGTATTTCTCTAGTGCTTATGTCTTTGAGTCAGTTGAAGGGCTAAGTTATCGTATTTCTCTAGTGCTTATGTCTTTGAGTCAGTTGAAGGGCTAAGTTATCTTTTTAGGAAGTGCTGATCGCATTCTTTTTGAGTTCAAGTTTGGATCTCCTGTGTAAACCCTAAGTCCTGCAGCCCTTGAGTCCGCCTTTCCAAATATAGCATCAAGGGGTTCTTCTTTCTTGTTTGGACTTCCGCTCCATCCCGCCCCCCACTAGTTCCAATTGTAGCAGTTCTCACTTTCGCCATTGGGATGGATTCCGTTCCTTTAGTTGGTGATCCATACGAATCAATATGTAGGGGACGAATCAATATGTAGGGGCGGAGGATTTCAATACTATAATCTAGAGTTCCCTGCCAGTGATTTGCATTTCCCTTAAGGTCAATAATCTCAAGTTAGAGTTCCCGTTCCAGTTTGTCGTGCCATGCAAGCTTCCTTATCGTTGGCTTTACTTGGAGTTGGATTTCTAGAGTCAGCCCCCTGGGGATATTTCTTTTTCTTCTCTCTAATCGGGATAAATCGGGGGTCCCAAGCCACACAGAAGTCTTGCCAGAATTGTAGTAACTCCTATGAATTCCTATTGTTTAGTTTCTTATGGAAAAGGAAATAGGTCATTTACAGTTTCTCGAGCGCAGAAGATGGCTTTAAGAGCATCGGCATACTATTGAAGGTTAGCACAAGTCAATAAGTCTAACGCACTACCATCTTAGACTTTCAAGAAAGAATCGATCCCGCCGATTCCTTGAAAAACTCATGCTTTCAATGCCCCACCGTTTGAGGGCTTCCTTGCCCGAACCTTGGAATATAGCCTGCCTGATCTTTCTTTGCTTTTGAATAATGGCACTTTTACTTAGTGGGCTCCTCCTATGTTGTGCTCAGGTCAAGAGCGCTGGACAAAAGGATTTCACCTGCTATAGTAAGTAAAGAAAGTGTAAGTGAGAGTTGCAGTGTAAGGTAGAGTAACAAAACACTAGTGGCATTCCCCTTTGTTGCAGTTCCTGGCGCCCCTTTACTGCCGAGGGCCAGGTTAGTTCGCTGCCGGCTGAACTTCACTATATATATCCCTTCCTACGGCTTTAACTATATATCCCTTCCTACGGCTTCACTATATATATCCCTTCCTCAGTAGTTGGTCTCCTATAAAGTCGGTCGGTTTGCTAAGCCGAGTATGGGCCCTGTATCAATGAAAGCCCTTATTTTCTTGGTTCTCTCTATATATGGAATGAGTTGGTTCTCTCTATATATGGAATGAGATGAGATCTCGATGCTAGGGAGCTAGCCATGTGAGACCTGAGACCAAAGGTGGACCTCGCCGATGGAGAACATAGCCCGTGTGTTCGGTGCGCAAGTACAAAAGCCAAGCCGACCCTCGGAACAAGCAACGCTCTCTGTCCTGTCTCGGAACAAGCAACGCTCTCTGTCCTGTCTCGGAACAAGCAACGCTCTCTGTCCTGTCTCGGAACAAGCAACGCTCTCTGTCCTGTCTCGGAACAAGCAACGCTCTCTGTCCTGTCTCGGAACAAGCAACGCTCTCTGTCCTGTCTCGGAACAAGCAACGCTCTCTGTCCTGTCTCGGAACAAGCAACGCTCTCTGTCCTGTCTCGGAACAAGCAACGCTCTCTGTCCTGTCTCGGAACAAGCAACGCTCTCTGTCCTGTCTCGGAACAAGCAACGCTCTCTGTCTCGGCCTTTCCTTCTACTTTTTCTTATAGTTTCACTCCGCAGTGTTACCTCTTTCCAACTTGCTTTTCGGGCCTTCCAACCCATAGGTTTTTCCACGGGTCACAAATGTGCAAATGTCGTGGCAGGAGCTGGATCGAGCGGAAGGTTTTTGTGCCGTGTTCTTTATGAACGTGCGAAGAATCCGGAAGTGGGGAGAAACCCCGGCTTGCAATAGTGGTTGGAATACCCGCCCGCCGGGCACATACGTGGCTAAGATTTCCAAAGCTACAGACAGACAGAAAGAAAGAAAGGAAACATCGGAAACCTAAACAATGCTCCTCGGTCAACATAAACCTGACTTCGGATTGATTGACTACTTGGAGTTGGATTTCTAGAGTCAGCCCCCTGGGGATATTTCTTTTTCTTCTCTCTAATCGGGATAAATCGGGGGTCCCAAGCCACACAGAAGTCTTGCCAGAATTGTAGTAACTCCTATGAATTCCTATTGTTTAGTTTCTTATGGAAAAGGAAATAGGTCATTTACAGTTTCTCGAGCGCAGAAGATGGCTTTAAGAGCATCGGCATACTATTGAAGGTTAGCACAAGTCAATAAGTCTAACGCACTACCATCTTAGACTTTCAAGAAAGAATCGATCCCGCCGATTCCTTGAAAAACTCATGCTTTCAATGCCCCACCGTTTGAGGGCTTCCTTGCCCGAACCTTGGAATATAGCCTGCCTGATCTTTCTTTGCTTTTGAATAATGGCACTTTTACTTAGTGGGCTCCTCCTATGTTGTGCTCAGGTCAAGAGCGCTGGACAAAAGGATTTCACCTGCTATAGTAAGTAAAGAAAGTGTAAGTGAGAGTTGCAGTGTAAGGTAGAGTAACAAAACACTAGTGGCATTCCCCTTTGTTGCAGTTCCTGGCGCCCCTTTACTGCCGAGGGCCAGGTTAGTTCGCTGCCGGCTGAACTTCACTATATATATCCCTTCCTACGGCTTTAACTATATATATCCCTTCCTACGGCTTCACTATATATATCCCTTCCTCAGTAGTTGGTCTCCTATAAAGTCGGTCGGTTTGCTAAGCCGAGTATGGGCCCTGTATCAATGAAAGCCCTTATTTTCTTGGTTCTCTCTATATATGGAATGAGTTGGTTCTCTCTATATATGGAATGAGATGAGATCTCGATGCTAGGGAGCTAGCCATGTGAGACCTGAGACCAAAGGTGGACCTCGCCGATGGAGAACATAGCCCGTGTGTTCGGTGCGCAAGTACAAAAGCCAAGCCGACCCTCGGAACAAGCAACGCTCTCTGTCCTGTCTCGGAACAAGCAACGCTCTCTGTCTCGGCCTTTCCTTCTACTTTTTCTTATAGTTTCACTCCGCAGTGTTACCTCTTTCCAACTTGCTTTTCGGGCCTTCCAACCCATAGGTTTTTCCACGGGTCACAAATGTGCAAATGTCGTGGCAGGAGCTGGATCGAGCGGAAGGTTTTTGTGCCGTGTTCTTTATGAACGTGCGAAGAATCCGGAAGTGGGGAGAAACCCCGGCTTGCAATAGTGGTTGGAATACCCGCCCGCCGGGCACATACGTGGCTAAGATTTCCAAAGCTACAGACAGACAGAAAGAAAGAAAGGAAACATCGGAAACCTAAACAATGCTCCTCGGTCAACATAAACCTGACTTCGGATTGATTGACTACTTGGATTTGGGTTAGCTACTTGTTCCGAAAGAAGCAAATTCGCAAACCAACTCATTCAATCGCAAGTAAAAGGCCGGGCCTTGCACAAGGAGGAGGAGAGCTTGGTAACGGGTAGGACTGTTGTCTGAATTCGACATTGAATATGTGACAAAGAAAGCAGTAAAATGGATAGCTGTGGCAGATTTACTTTGATGGGGCCGTGAACCGGAGTGGAGCTGGGATCGGTGTAGTATTGGTGTCACCTTCTGGAGAAAACATCCCTTTAGCCCAATCAGTTGGAATGGAAAGTCACTAGAAATTTGGAATTGAAAGTCACTAACAATATGGCTGAAGTATAGGCATGCGGGTTATAAACACTAAGAAGCATACGAGTAAGTGGAAGTCTTTGGTGATTCGATGTTCGCCCAAGGCAGAGCGGAGTGGGAACTGCAAGAGGACCGGCTCAGACCTTATCTGGAGCGTCTAAGCTGGTCATGCCCAGGGTTCGAGTGTCCTTAATCTTAATCATTTGCCACGAGATCAGAACCAGATAGCCGACGCCCTAGCAGCCTTGGCCAAAGTTTGGGAGAATCCGGAGAACAACACCTATGAAACCATTAGTAGTTCAAAAATAGAGATTCCCGTGCTACTAGGAAAGGGAAGTCATTGAACTTACAGCGGATTCAAACCCTTGGTACCATGACATCAAACAGTATCTAGAGAAAGGGGCATACCCAGAAGGTTCAAATCTTCAAGAGAAGCTAACAATGAGAAGATTAGCGCAGCGATACCGCCCTCATGCAGCCTATACTCTAATAGACAAAGATTCATTGCAGTAGCCATAGACTCCTTCTCGTTGTGGGTATAAGCATCATCGTTCACGGGGGCAAAACATCTGGCCAGATTCATGGAAAAGCGGATCATTTGCCGGGGACCAGACCACACCACAGAATCTCTTACAACAACGTTCCGTTTCAAGGAGAAACGAGAGAGCCATTGCAAGCATACGGAATTTCTAGCACCACAAGTCTTAACCCTCTATAGACCACAATCCAATGGAGCGGTGGAAGCAAAGCAGCCAACAAGAATAGAAATAAGATACTGGCTAAGATCGTTCAGACTGACAAAAGACTTCGGCTGATAAGTGACCTTTTGCGGGGATACAGAACCACGGTAAGAACTTCCACACGAGCAACGCCATACTCCTTGGTATATGGTAAGGAAGCGGTACTCCCAGTATAGATGGAAATAAAGTAATTCCGGGTAGTTATTAGTTATAGAAGCACGCACAAATACCTGGCCTTCGGCTCCGTAGTTTTCTACCTTCCTCAGATATTCGGTTTGATTCTTGAGTTTGATACCTGGCGGCTCCTAAGTTTTCTCTTCTCTTCTTTCCACAAAGAATGAATTCAAAACTCCTTACTGACTCTCCAACTGATCTCCTACTCCGGATGGAGCATCGGATAAAGAAAGGGTCGGTAGACTCAACTCGAAGGCAAGCAAGGTTTTAGGTCAGAAGTTTCAGAATAAGAGCACGGAGGGGGGCGGACTTCCGTAAGGGGTCGTAATAATGAGATGAGTCACTACTGGACTTAGGTCGAGGGGTGCCAGAGTGAGATCAAGGATTGGCGTACAGGGAGTTAGGAGCGGGTCGGAGCGATAACCAGGAAAGTCGGACTCAGATATAAGATAAAGGAAAGCAAGGCCAAAGTGGGGAGGTCAGTTTGCAGAATGAAAAGTAAGAGTGAGTTTGTGTCCATTGTTTGATTCGTTATGGGTTCCCCCGGTTCGCATTCGGATTTTTAGGTGTGCGAGATCCATCCTTGAGTTATAGGATGCCAGGAGCAAGTATAGGCCCATGGCACCAGCTAAAGAGTCAAAGTCAGTTAGTATCGGTTTTAGCTCTCGGGGCGGAGGACAGGATAACGGCTTCAATATATAGATTGGATCAGTAGGGTGACATGACAGGATCCGGATCAATAGCTGGAGAGTTATAGTATAGCAGGGTCGGCTTATTAGCAGTTAGCAGTGGAAACACAGGTAATAAAAGAATAAGTAGAGCGGAACACAGTTGGCTGAACAAAAGACGTATGACTTTCGAAAGTAAGGAAATCCGTAGTCGGGAAAAGGAGCTCCAATGATACTTTAGAATAATAAGAATAGGGGGACTGATGGAGAATAAGAATAAGAAATAGGACCTAATAGCAAAATCCATTATTGAGAGTTTGTAGCTAGGAAGCGACTCTCTAGCTTACTGCTATTCTTCCTTCTCTTATGGGACTTGAAGCCAAGTAAAGGCAGCGCGTTATAGTGTTGTTTAAAGATGTAGAACTTTGCCGGGGACCAGACCACACCACAGAATCTCTTACAACAACGTTCCGTTTCAAGGAGAAACGAGAGAGCCATTGCAAGCATACGGAATTTCTAGCACCACAAGTCTTAACCCTCTATAGACCACAATCCAATGGAGCGGTGGAAGCAAAGCAGCCAACAAGAATAGAAATAAGATACTGGCTAAGATCGTTCAGACTGACAAAAGACTTCGGCTGATAAGTGACCTTTTGCGGGGATACAGAACCACGGTAAGAACTTCCACACGAGCAACGCCATACTCCTTGGTATATGGTAAGGAAGCGGTACTCCCAGTATAGATGGAAATAAAGTAATTCCGGGTAGTTATTAGTTATAGAAGCACGCACAAATACCTGGCCTTCGGCTCCGTAGTTTTCTACCTTCCTCAGATATTCCGGTTTGATTCTTGAGTTTGATACCTGGCCTTCGGCTCCTAAGTTTTCTCTTCTCTTCTTTCCACAAAGAATGAATTCAAAACTCCTTACTGACTCTCCAACTGATCTCCTACTCCGGATGGAGCATCGGATAAAGAAAGGGTCGGTAGACTCAACTCGAAGGCAAGCAAGGTTTTAGGTCAGAAGTTTCAGAATAAGAGCACGGAGGGGGGCGGACTTCCGTAAGGGGTCGTAATAATGAGATGAGTCACTACTGGACTTAGGTCGAGGGGTGCCAGAGTGAGATCAAGGATTGGCGTACAGGGAGTTAGGAGCGGGTCGGAGCGATAACCAGGAAAGTCGGACTCAGATATAAGATAAAGGAAAGCAAGGCCAAAGTGGGGAGGTCAGTTTGCAGAATGAAAAGTAAGAGTGAGTTTGTGTCCATTGTTTGATTCGTTATGGGTTCCCCCGGTTCGCATTCGGATTTTTAGGTGTGCGAGATCCATCCTTGAGTTATAGGATGCCAGGAGCAAGTATAGGCCCATGGCACCAGCTAAAGAGTCAAAGTCAGTTAGTATCGGTTTTAGCTCTCGGGGCGGAGGACAGGATAACGGCTTCAATATATAGATTGGATCAGTAGGGTGACATGACAGGATCCGGATCAATAGCTGGAGAGTTATAGTATAGCAGGGTCGGCTTATTAGCAGTTAGCAGTGGAAACACAGGTAATAAAAGAATAAGTAGAGCGGAACACAGTTGGCTGAACAAAAGACGTATGACTTTCGAAAGTAAGGAAATCCGTAGTCGGGAAAAGGAGCTCCAATGATACTTTAGAATAATAAGAATAGGGGGACTGATGGAGAATAAGAATAAGAAATAGGACCTAATAGCAAAATCCATTATTGAGAGTTTGTAGCTAGGAAGCGACTCTCTAGCTTACTGCTATTCTTCCTTCTCTTATGGGACTTGAAGCCAAGTAAAGGCAGCGCGTTATAGTGTTGTTTAAAGATGTAGAACTTTGCCGGGGAACCTCAGTCAAACAAACAAGTAATAGAATAAGTAATCCAATCTTAGGCTTCGATACCTGACGCAACGCAAGTTCATTACCTTAACCCCCCGGAAATCGAAGTTTGGAGTTGGCTGCCTTTCGAGCTAGGAGTTGAACGAACCAAGGCCGCTATTCCGGACTTAGAGATAGTCAGTAGTTCAAAAGTATTATATCTTCGAGATAGTCAGTAGTTCAAAAGTATTATATCTTCGAGATAGTCAGTAGTCCAAAGTCTTATATGATATAGGAAGGAATAGAGTCAAGGGATATAGGAAGGAATAGAGTCAAGGCCTTGTACTACTCTAATACAAGTAAGTAGCTAACGCTACCCGGAAGTTAGGATTTGGAAGCTAAAGGAGCCAGAGTCACTGTAGTTGCTACGGCCGGGGAAGCTAGCCCCGAAACAGCGCGCGAGTTCTAGTTCAGTACAACACAGATTTGAACTGTAGCTAACAAGTGTGCCCTGAGTTGAATCCTCTCTTGTGTAAGAAGCGCTTTCCCTTCTGGGAGGGCAGTTTTTTCTCCCATCCCTCCATCTATAGTAACTTAGAAACGAACAGTTAGAGTGAAAGAGCATATCCAATTCCATTATTAGTAGATTTCTATCTCGGAGTGGACTAAGGCATCAATAAGAACTCCAAGCCCTGTTTTCGGAGGTAGCTATCCGGGGGAGTCCTTTCTAAATCGGGAACTGCATCCGCACTCGCACCCAAAGATCTGAGTATGAAGTACCACCGCGCCGAAGAAGAGAAGATAGCACAATAAGTTGAGTGTAATTGTTATAATGTTGTAGTGGAGATGTTAATTATTGATTAGTTCCACTACAAACACATTATGTTATAGTCGACGAAGAAAGCACTTGCAACCCGGACTTTACTAGGAAGACCGATCCCGCTCTGAACTAAGAAATCTCATATAGGAGAACTACCGGGTACCTGTACGGAATCTAATACGAAATGTCGGCACCCAATCAGATATGTTGTAATAGGAGTGAGTTTATGTAAGATCGGATATGTTGTAATAGGAGTGAGTTTATGTAAGATAAGATGTTAGGAGCGTGTTTTAATGTCCTTATATAAGATGTGTCTTCTCTTTGAGTACAGGTACCGCTCAGTAAGGATAATCAATACAATAAGTGTTTTCGCCCTTCGTTTTTCTGTGTTTCTATACTATATCTGTCCTGTCTGATTGAGCTTCGATGGCTATACATGAATCTAGCCTTGTTTCACCTATGGGCACATACATAATAAAGTTACCGATTAGTGACTTCCTGCTTACATGATCTATAGTTCTTTCTTTCTGGTGATATCTAGAATTCTGTCTTTCGCTTCACCCTTGAGAGAATCAATTGAACCTGATCTTGTTCTTGTTGAATCATATATAGACCAATCAACTGTATAAGGAGTAGGAACAACAGAAGATGTCCGCTACTACCAAATAAGTCAGGGTGAATCCCATACTCCATTGATTCAGATCGAGTAGACTCACTACTTCCCGCTTCTAAGTCAAAACCTAGATGATATAGGGATGTCGAATCTTACCTCAATCTATAGCTAATTGCAGCTTCATATCCTTATGCTAATTCTCATCCTGAACTCCATCATGGGCGAACTCACTTCACTTGCCTGCGCTGGTTGAAGTAAGTCTGATTGTCCCGCAGTTGCTCCTTGTAGTTTCGTGGAGTTGCCCGCTTGTTTATTCATTTTGTACACCACAGCTTTCAGGTAAGTCAAGTCCAAGTCAAGGGTCTATGAGGCAAGGGTCTGTCTATGAGGCAAGGGTCCGTCTATAAGTCAAGGATCTATGTTAAGGGAATTCGAGTTCATTCAAGCAGGGTGGTTCAGGGCAGAATATCATCTAATTTCGTGACTTTCTTCTCTTATTGGTGCACTACATTCTCTTCTTGTTGAGCCAGCAGTAGATTCCAATTCCGCTGTAGATTCAAAGTAAGTGTAAGTTCAATCTTATCCTGCTATCAGATCTTCTAGACCAACTTACGCGCAAGAAAGTGCAATTACTGGTGTTCGGGAAAGAAATCAATCAAGAAAGAAGGTAGTTAACTAGAGTCAAAAGGAAGAAGAGAATAGAGTCAACTACTCATATTCATTAGGAACCGAACCCCGCTGTCACAACTCGTGTTAGCGCCCCGAGAGCTTATAGTCGAAAAGAGAGAGAGGGGAAGTTCAGTGAGCATGCAGGCGAAAGACGGCCAAGTAACTACTACAAACTGAAGAAATGCACCCGTAATCGCAGGAATGGAGCTACTGGCAAACAGGCTAACAGTCCTAACTCTGATTCTATCTCCCTTGACACTTAATTCTATATCTCTTTAACTCTGATTCTATCTCCCTTGACACTTAATTCTATATCTCTTTGCTATTGGTCTGTTACGATGCCTTTAACTTTGAAAAACGTCTTTTGTATCGGCAGAAAATGCATTATAGGCTCTCTTAGGCGTATGGCATGGTGGATTAGCTGCTATCCAAACAAATAAGTGACGTTATAGTGAATTTGTAACTAATATATTGATTAAGTAAAGGAAAGAATCGAACTGATGCCAACAAGGATCGAACCACTGCTAGAAAGAATCGAACTGGATCTGAGAATAGGGCTAAGGTCTAGCACAATACCTTAACTACAAAATGGGAATGACACCAATACTCATCATAATTCACTATCCTGGTAGTAAACCTGAATTACTAGCTTCACAATGGCACTAGACACTAAGACTCTTCCCCTTTATTGCTTTTGTTAAGGCGAATTTGCTTTTTCCTTTACTAGGTGACTTCGATAAAGTACTAGCCCCGTAAGCTTACTTCTTTCTTTCTTCTTTGATTGAGGGCGGTTCCTCATAATTGATGGTGCAGGGGCGATCTAAGGCCTCTTTCTTCTTGTAAGTGCCTTCGCGGCAGTCCGTCTTTTCTTGAGAATCGGACGTTGCTCGCTCAAAGATCCTATTCCAATCATAAGCCGCTGCAACTGTGATGAAGCCTACACCGCGGAGCGTAGCTTCCAGCCTTCCTTTAAGCCTATAAATAAGGGAAGCAGTTAGAGCAGAGCCTTTAGCAAGTGGATAATTGCCTGTTCGAGGTTAAGTCTCAAGTTTCTAGTTTCAGTTGACAGATGAGTTGAAAGATAAGAAAAGCAGCGCAGAAGTGGATAATTGCCTGTTTCCCCTGTAAGCTGCAGTGAGAGTGGAAGTTGAAAGAGAGCCGGAACCAGAAAGCAAGCGCTAAGTCAGCAACAAGTGGGGAATCATAACTTCAAGTCTAGTTCCCGTTCTCAAGTCAGGTTAAGGCGCTGGTAAGAGGTCAGCTAAAAGTTAGAAGCCGGCTGCAAGCTGTTCTTAAAGTCTCAAGTAAGGTTAAGGCGCTGGTAAGAGGTCAGCTTCACTGAGAGTTTAGGTCGTGGAAGAAGAAAGTACGAGCAAGCTTGAGTGGAAGTATACGAGTAAGGACAAGAACTGGAACAGGGCCAAGCAAATACTTTTTACCAAAACACGAGAAAAAAGGCAGCACCCCGAAAGAAGCTCCTGCCGCTCCCGCTCTTCATCAAGCTCACCAATTCCCGGCTTTTTTGAACGCAAAGGAAATTCCCCTAATAGCTAGGTCCAATTTACTTCCACTTTCACGTTTTCCCGGGAAAAAACAACGCACCCTGATTTTACCTAATAGACCGATCAAAAGTAATGAATTTGGGACGAAACCCGGGTTTTTTGAACGCACTGGGATTTTACCTAATAGCTGACCCATTGGGAATTCCATTTTGACGTTTTCCCGTCTTTTTTCATTGCAAATGGGGAAATAGTACTTTACTTAAGTTTTGTTTGTCTGCTTGTCTATCCGTTGCTTGTCCGGCTTGGTCCGTAGTTGCTTGGTGGCTTTCACACCAGCTTTCCAGTCGTAGTACTGCTCTAGTTCGAAAGGGTTTGATTAAAGAGGAAAGAAACTACTGAAGTCGACCTAGCCCTAGCCTCAAAGCTAAGCAATAAGTACTTAAGTCAAGTATCTGTTCTGTCTGGAAGTCACTAAAACCCGGAGTATGGATATGGTCAGTGAATTCTTTTACTTGTGTCTGCTTGTCTGGCGCTCTAGTACTGTAGCTTGCCCGGCTTGTCCAGTGGTTGCTCGGCTGTTGAATCAGTATTTTTTTTATAGGCGAAACGGCACCCTATCTTTACTTACAAATAAGGATGCAACTCTTTTTTGATTCTCTGAGATAAATAAGGATGAAACTAGTGCTGACAGGACTTACCTTACTAACAGGGGATTCCACTAGAAAAGAAAGAGCCTAGCCTGCAGTGAGCTTACTGGACTACCGGGATTTCACTCTACCAGAAACATCATGAAACTAAGAGGTAAGCTATTCAGAAAGGTAAGAATTCTACTAGTCAGTAAAGGAATGGAAGCAGTGCCAAGCCGGGTGCTCTTTCTCTCAAGTAGTAAAGTCAGAATGAAACTCAAGCAGAGGCAGTGGAGACCTTTCAGTATTGGGCTCATGCCGGAGAAGGCAACCGATGACACCCAAGCATGGCTTAAACTCACTGAGCCGGATACTCAAGGAGTTTACTTAGAGGAGCTTCAAGCCGTGGCATATTATGCGGCATGGCCGGTACAAGCTGATATAGCAGGGTTCAAGGTGTCTCCAAATTTGGACTTAACATACACACAGAAGGAAACCTCCAAGCTAGAAGAGTGGATCGACTCTCAGCGGGGTGAGGGTGATGATAGTCAATACTACATTGTGGAGAAGAAGGTAACCCTTAAGATTCATGGGGGTACTGTAGTAGCTGCCATACAAACCATAAGTCCAACCAGAAAAGGATTGGTAATACAGGAAGCATGGGAGAAAGAGGAAGATTGAGCAGTTACTGATTTGCACATATTTATAGGTGAGCTCGTTACGCATTGAATAAAGACTGTAGGTATGAACAGAGCAACAGAAGCTTCAGTAGACCTAGCTCCCGAGGAAGCCAGTAAGTAGTAGACTCAGAGCGGAGGGGCGGGATATTTCGCTCTGGAACAACAACAAGTGACGGGGCAAACAAGAACAAGAGAAGGAACAGAACCACTTTCATTATCTCTTAGAGCAGGAGCAGTACTAGGTAGGCTCGAGGGAGTTCTTGTTTTGTACTGGATATTGGAATTGAACTCGATTGTGAAAGAGTGACTTACCTATGACTTTAGCCTGTTCCTTCATACGCACTAAGTATTAATAAAGAATAGGGGCCAAGAGATCTGTTCCAAACAAGGATAAGAACAAGTAGCAAATTCCATTCTTGAATCAGAGGTCCAAGCAGTCGTTTTCTACCTTCCCTTCCACGCCTAGGTATTCATGAAAGAAGTGACCAACCTCACCACTTTGCTAGACAATTACTCCCTTATTTACTACGGGCAGTCAGAATAGGGTTCCAAATTCATTATAAGGCCAGTTTCCTAGTTTCAATGAGAGATTTCCCATAACACTACTGAATTGCTGTTTTAGTGCTTTTTCGTGTGTACCTTGACCCATCCTTTACTGGTCTTATACTTTAGAAGGTGCCCTACTTACCTCCAAGAAGTTAATAGGAGCCGAGCCTGAGAGGGATATCCTAATCCTAAGTGACTTTCGAGGGTGCCAGATCAGAGCACTTGTTTCATTCAGTATGAGTAGCAAGAGGTAGATTATAGTCCAGCCCCATTTCCAACCTAAACTCTCACTGATTAAACTAGTTGTAGAGTAGAATCCCGGTAGTTGTAGTCCAGTAAGAGACAAGCCACTACTAGATGCGGCAGATTGGTCATATTAGTGAAATTCTTATCTGAGTAGTAGTAATAGATATACCTCGGCTGATTAGTAATAACCTTACTTTAGAACTGGAACTGTCACTGGCAATTCTCCCGTTATAAGTAAGGGAAACTGTCACTGGTAGTTACCCACGAGACTTTACTTTCCTTCCCGCTTCAGATCTGAGAACTGGCACTGGGGATTCTCTTTCTTCCCTTAGTCAATGATATTCTTATATATAGTTATGAATTCCGCAAGTAAGCTTCTGTGAGTTTTGCTTCTCATACCTATTGCTCCTCTCTGCTAACTCGAAACTCATCATTGAACCCTGCTGGCTACTATACCGAACCTCTTATCTTGCTCCTCTCTTGCAACTATACCCCTAGTAAGTAAGGATTCAACTCGCCAAGCGTATACTACTGGACTGGCACCCGAAACAAGACTTGTGAAGTTCAGGAAGGAGTTGATCCAGTATAAATCTATTAGTAAACAAGCCGACCCGACCCCCAGGCAAAGAATGAAACGACTAAGTTCAATTCTGACTTTAACTACTGAGGTTCCGGAGATGTCTGTCACTTGTTTCAGGCTGCTACTCACTCCGGACAGGCTGCAACTCATAGGTTTCATTCTTCAATTGACTTTCCTAGTTGTGAGTTGAAGACCGAGTTTCCCTTGTTGAATCCTATTTCCTATATAATAACATATATCATTTTGTCTGTTTTCCTATACTGAGCTTCTACTGTGTGGGTCTAGGGTAATTGGCCTATCGTTTTTCACCTGTTTTATCAATTCCAACGGTGTTAAGTAAACTCCCCGCTCGTATTGGAATTCAACGACCAAAACCCGAGTAACTTCAGTCAACTACCCGCCAAGTAAGTAAACACGCCTACCCTCGCCCCTACCCTAAGTCACTTTTCTGGGAATCGGTTGACTCCTGACAAGTATTAGCCTTATACTTACTCCTTTTATTCTCACTTTCTCACAGGAACTGTCATTTTCTCATATCTCTCTGACCCTGGTTACCCAATGATTCTATACCTGGGCTCACTCACTAACGCTTACTTCTTCCGATCTTGGTTCTGTTTCTGATCTTTCTTCTGCTGACGACTTGGATTGGATTCTTATTCCGCTCTTTCCCCTGCATATCTTCTCTCGTTGACAGAACTCCAGTGAAAGAACAACGTCTGACAACGGACTTTGGCACAGGGGATTCTTGGCTTCCATCATAGACAACACAAGCAACAGAAAGAGATGCAACTTCATATAAGCGAAAAGATACCGCTACCCACGTAAAAGAGCTAGATCATCTTCGGCTTCTGCTTCTAAGCCAGTAATATTCTAGTCTTACCTTTACCCGAAAGCTTCTTCTCCGACTTCTAATCCAGTAGGAACTCTACTTTCATTTCCGTTTGCAGCTGATAATCCTTTCTGTAACTCGTAGACAAGAAACTCGAGCGGAACAATCTGTTTACGACTTTGACCATAGCGAATGAGCAATATCTTTTCTTTTTTCTCTGAGAACTCTCCATCAAGCAAAACTTCTGAACTCCACTTTCGCACTCCACTTCGATTTCCGTACCGCCGCAACAGCACTTGTAGCGTCGAGTCAACCAGGAGATTCTAGTCTACGAAGATCGTCTTGCCCGAACGTTAACTCAATCTTTCTTTGCGCCGGAGTCAACCATATCTTGTGCCGAGGAAAACTGTGAATTGAACTTCCACTGATGATCCAGATCCTGCTGATTCAGTTGCTTTAGATACGGATCTCGTTGATGATTCTTCTTCTTTGTCGATGTCGACTTTCCTGGCACTGAACAAATGTTAGATGAGCATTAATTCGAGCTAGATTCTCTTCTTGATATGACAACACAATCACCTCCCTTCATTCAACTGAAACTGCAAAGCCTGTACTGATTCCTAGCACGGAAGAATCCGTTTTTGAAGAAGCAATCTCACGTTAGTTAGTTACGGACACTCTACTTGAAGTTGCAGTTCCTTTCCTTCCCGCTGAAGATACTGATCCAGCTGAGAATCTCTCTTCAGATCCAGCATTTGATCTTGTCTCGACTTGCCCAGTGCCTTGGCGGTCGTTAGTAGTTGCTTGCCGTCTTGGCTCATCTTTTCTCATTTCTTTGATTTAACTACTCGCTTCACCACCCGAACCTACCCCTAAACTAGACACATGGGTTCTACTATATACTCTCCCATACCTATACACCTCTTACCTCTTACCTCTTGCTCATCTCTGGCTCCTCTAACTCTGATACCTCTGCTCGCGTTCAATTCT
The DNA here is from genome assembly GCA_004837865.1 of Musa balbisiana. NCBI lineage: Eukaryota > Viridiplantae > Streptophyta > Magnoliopsida > Zingiberales > Musaceae > Musa > Musa balbisiana. Next base: position 547,837 of record PYDT01000460.1, on the reverse strand, counting down.
GACTTTGAGTGAAACACAACCCCGAACTCTCCTCTCAGTGAAGACCTTATACCCTAACTCTTCTCTAGCCCGAACTCTCCTCTCAGTGAAGAAACACTTGCTTTATACCCTAACTCTTCTCTAGCCCGAACTCTCCTCTCAGTGAAGAAACACTTGCTTTATACCCTAACTCTTCTCTAGCCCGAACTCTCCTCTCAGTGAAGAAACACTTGCTTTATACCCTAACTCTTCTCTAGCCCGAACTCTCCTCTCAGTGAAGAAACACTTGCTTTATACCCTAACTCTTCTCTAGCCCGAACTCTCCTCTCAGTGAAGAAACACTTGCTTTATACCCTAACTCTTCTCTAGCCCGAACTCTCCTCTCAGTGAAGAAACACTTGCTTTATACCCTAACTCTTCTCTAGCCCGAACTCTCCTCTCAGTGAAGAAACACTTGCTTTATACCCTAACTCTTCTCTAGCCCGAACTCTCCTCTCAGTGAAGAAACACTTGCTTTATACCCTAACTCTTCTCTAGCCCGAACTCTCCTCTCAGTGAAGAAACACTTGCTTTATACCCTAACTCTTCTCTAGCCCGAACTCTCCTTTCCTTCTGAAGTAGTTGCCCGTTGCTTGGCCCGGAGTGAAAATGGAGTCTGTTTCTTCCGATCCGATCCTTAACTTCAGTACTTCTAGCTTAGCTTCCTCTCCTCTCCTCTTGCCTTTCCTGTGTTCGTGGGTCATAACCTTACTTTAGGGTGATTTCTAGTGTCTTGGCTGTTGCCCTAGGTATGCCGAATTCAGCAAGATAGTTGCCAGCTGCGGTGCCTGTATTTCATTCAACTCCTTGACAAAGGTGCCTTTCTGGATTTTCACTCCTGTAGGTTCAGCTACCTCTGATTCTCTATACTCGGCTTGCTCTTGGACAGGACAGGTTTTCTCTATTTACAACCCCTCCAGATTACTGAATCAGGGGAGTTATCAGAAGATTGGTCATAACCTTACTTTAGAACCGGAACTAGACTCAAATCAGACTCGGATATCCTATACCTATTGCTACTATACCAGAATTCGGCTCCTATTAACTTATTCTTAAAACACATAGCAAGTAGTCAACAGGTTCTCTTGCCCTACTCAATTCTATCTTCTATAGGATAACAAACTCGGACTAACGCCATGAACGGAACAAAGGACTTATACTTGAGAGCACGCCGGTTAGTATAGATCCAAGTAAAGACATAGCTCACCTGAACCCCCACCCCCGGCTTCCTTATCCGCTCTTGAAACAGCTTCCTTACCAGCTCTGGAAACAGCTTCCTCGCCTATAACTGTGGATTCTTCTTAAACACCCTAACTTGACTTTTGAACTGGAATAACCTGACTTGAGAACTTGAACTGGGGATTCAACAATAACTGTACAGGCACCCGACCTCTCTACTTCTATAAAAGAAAGGAGTGGAATTGGAAGACAGAAATCAGAATTGAGTGGACTTACCAACAGTACTACTACTACCGGTATTAAACAATCACTCCCGGCTCATCTAATTCAGGCAACTATTAGCTGCTTCCCTTTTGCTTACTTAGCAGTTTCATTCTTCTACTAACCCAACTTCCCCTTTTGCCTACTTACTAGCTAGATTGCTTGCTTCTCCCCTTTTGCCTACTTACTAGCTAGATTGCTTGCTTCTTTAATAACTGTATTCTGTTTTATACCGGAATTAGGCTCTTACTTCACTAAGGGTTCGACTTAACCTCTTATTCAGTAATTCCTCCTTTCCTACTTGTGCTAAGTCACTCATCATTAAAGCACCGAACCAGTCTCTTTACCCTGACTTGATCTGATCAATTGATACCCTTGATCTGAGCATCTGGGAATTCATACCTGAGTGTTAGGTTCAGAGAATTAAGACCTTAGTTACTACTACTTGTCAACTGAAGAGAGGACTAAACTAGGGATGAAGACTATCACTTGACTCTTACAGCACTACCTGGACTACCTGGACTACCACGCCTACTTCTTGAAACAAGCCCTGCTGTCAACTAATAACTGCATGAGGCTCCTATACTTCTGGCTCTTTGAACTAAGTAAGATCTTTCTTTTCTTCCCTTTACTCTCAACTTGAAGAACTCATCATTTCACCCAGCGGGCTCCTATAACTCAGAACTCTGGCTACTATTAACTTAACTGAATTCGGCTCCTAGGCTACTAATACTAACTCTCCTCAGGCTACAAATCAAGTGATGGCTCATCTAACTCTTGCTCATCTACCGGAGTCAACTAATACAACAAATACTGATTCCACTAGGGATGAAACAGGAACTATAACAGGATCGGTATTCAACTCATAAACTACTGGCACCCAAAACTCCTAATACAGATGAAGCTTTACTACTCTACTGCACCTCTGGCTAGGCAAGGGAAACAAGGGAAACTGGGGGATGAAACAAGAAAGTCGGAAAGTGAGAATGAAACCCGAAAGTCAAGAATACAGAATTCAACAAGTAAGTAACAGGTAGTTGCTGGGCCTCACAACACTCCCACTGGTGCTACTATCTGAACTCACTCCTACTGTTCTGCTTGCTTATACTTACTATTCTGTCTGCTTGGTTGCTCTTTCTCTCAATTCAGAACGAAGTGTTACCGGATGGGATTCTATCTTACCTGGCTCAGGCTTCTGTACTTTATGAATTGACTGAATAATTAGAGTCGAGTTCGGGTCGGATGCTAACCTCACTTGAGTTTTCTACCTTCTCCGCCAGAGGTATAGGCCAGGAAGCTAAGCTAGAAGTAAGGAAGTGCAGAATTGAACTAAGTAGTCCATAAGTAGGATTTACAGAATGAAACTGGCACCGAGTCCACCCGGACAGGACAGGCTCACAGGCGTAAGTAAAAGAATCAATCCCGACTTTCGGTAACAACTGACGCACACTGTTTTCATTCAAATAGAGGTTCAAGCTACAGTACTAGAGCAAGAGCCACCCTTATCTGGTGCTTGTTACTGAAGAAATACGGGAGAGTTCTCTAGCTAAGCAAGAAGTAGTGAAGTCCGCTCTTCCTCAGTAGACCTATGAAAACGACTCAGATAAGAATGGAACTCAGAAGACAGAGAATCAAACCTGTTAGTAGAAGCCTGAAGTCGAGAACTCAGCCTGTAGCTCACTTACCTCAGACTCAACCTGGTACGCTCGGAGGAAGGACTCAGAATCAAAACCCTCCGCTCAAGCCTAGGAACCAGTAGCTCTAGCCTGCTCCCCCGCAGCTCGAGCCTGTAGCTCACCAATTGTAGCTTCTCGAATCAGTGCCTCAGAATCAAAACCAGTAGCTCTAGACTGTAGCTCTGGGAACTTAGCCTGAAACCGGTCAGTGGAGGCCTTAACGCTGGTACTCAGAAGCAAACCCAGCAGTCCAAGTCTCTTTCCGGAAGTCACTAAAACCCGGGCAACAACGCTGCCGCGTCAGCGGACACAGGACTTGGTTATAACTGCGTTATAACTACTTATTATTGCTGGCGCGTAACGTTAGTAGTTACTTGCCCCTGTTCCTTGGCTGATAGCGACCTGATTTTAGCTAATAGAGAGGTCAAAAGTCATGATCATTTCACGGAACTCCCTGCCGCGTAACATTAGTAGTTACTTGGCCCCGGGAAAAAACAACGCCAAGTCAATTCCCCTAATAGCTCGGTGAATTTCGAGGATTTCTTGACGAAACCCGGGTTTTTTCGACGCAAAGGAAATTCCCTTAATAGAGAATCCGAAATGACTTCTTTTTTCCGTTTTCCCGTGCAACAACGCTGCCGCGTCACATCCTGTTCCTTGGCTGGTAGCAAATGGGGAAATAGTACTTGACTTCTGTTCTGCTTGTCTCCTTGCCTACCTAAACTCTCTATTAATGAAGATGGAAATTACCGATAACAAGATTGGAACACTCGCCCCTAATGACTGAAATCGTTGCTATCGGGGATGCAACAATATCCCGACTAACTGGAATGAAGCCGACACTAATCCAGAATAGAGCTACAGCTGATGAGAATGAAAACACTGCTAATAGGGCCGAACCCGCAACGAAAAGAAGCAAACACATAACTCAGACTTTAACTATAAGCTACCAAAATGGAACTACTCCTGAAAAGACTGGAACTTTGAACTACAACTTCCCCTACTGACTACGCGCCTATGTCTCCTTTCTTTTCTTCTAGGACTACAGAGATCCGGATCTTTATTGATTTGTTTTTACCCTTTGACTAATGACAGTAAGCCTTCCTTTCTTGACTCTCTTTCTCGAACTACTGGGAACAAGGCTCTCGCCCCTGCCATCTTATTCTTACTATGCCTTCTCCTTGGCCTGCCCTCATTCCCTTACTGCTTACTTTCGAACTCGCTTGTTCGTTTTTGAGTCTGATAGTTGTCCCTGTCATTCCCTATCCCCTTGTGCCACTCTTAGGCTCTCGCTCCCAAGCCTTACTTTTGAGTTTGATTGTTATGCTAGTAGTTTTCATCTATTTGATTGCTATGCTAGTAGTTTTCATCTATTTGATTGCTATGCTAGTTGTTTTCATATAGTAATTCCAGTCGTTTTATTCTAGTAATTAGAGCAGGCAAGGTCTCTTTATTGACTCTTCCCTTCGATGCTACACACATGGGTTTTACTACCAATACCAACTTACCTTACCGACCTAGACCTTGAATTCCGTGTTTCACCCTTGAGTTTGCCTCTCCTACCCCCCGTGCTAAAAGTATCGCCTGCCGCTCCTATAGAGCTCCAATTCTTACTGCCCTGGAGAAAAGTCTTAATAGCTATTTCAAACACCTGTCTGCCTTGTCTGTTGCGAGTCAGCCGTATTGGAACTCAATCTATGAGTCAAAGAATGGCACTGACGCTTCTCATAGTGGAGCACCCGGGCAACCAAGCTCTCCATACTGCTTCTAGGATTCGCTGCCCAAACAACGACTCTTTCGCAACTGCATCGGATCTTTACCCTATTGCCCTCGAACCTTGCGTTACTTTATCTAAGCCTACCTTACCTGTCTTTTATTCTTACTTGTGCCCGGGTTTCCGCCCAACACCCCTGCAATTAAGTGTACCATTGCTTTCTTTGATTCTTACTACCCGACATCCGCATCTGTATCTTGTCTGTTAGCCTTTTACTCCTTTCTTTCACTCTGGCACTTTTGAGTTTCAAACTTCCCCTCCTTGCTCTCATTTTCTTTATTGCTCCCTCCTTTCAACCGGACATTGCCTTATGTGATTCTTTTACTCCTTAGGTTAAGCCATCTAAAGCTGACGCTGCCCTTGCTTTGAGACACCACTGCTTCCAAGGTTTCTTTAATTCCCTCGCAGCGGATCCCAATGCTTTAACCAATGCTTTTTAGGCTATATCGCTAGGCCGTGGAGGGGAATAAAATAAGTCAATCACGGATTTCAACCCATGTTAACAAGACCTGAGCTAGTGTAAACAAGAATCTCGCTGCAAACTAGGAAATCAACAAATAATGGAAAGAATCGATCCACTGCTTCTCATATAATAGGGCTGTTGTCAAACAGGCTGACTTCCGAAACTCTAGGTCTGACTATCCTAGCTAGAAAACGGACATTACCTGTTCGAAATTATGCCCACGCTCTGTTGGTCTTCCGCAACTGTCTTTGAGTCTTACTTCCCGGGTTCTTACTCTTTGACTATTGCCGGCTTACTCTCTTTGCTTGAAACCTCTAATTGCAGCTAACAAGGCTTCCCTCACTGGGCACTTTGCTGTGATATTGATTCCCCTTCTTTGATTCTTATTAGTACGGCCTTAAGTCTATAGCTCCTTTACCTACCTTTCATGCTTTAACGCTGCCTTCCAAGCCTATTGTACGTCCCCCGGCCTGACTTTCTTTAGTTATACTCAATATAAGAATCGAACTGGTGCTAATAAGACTTTCTCCTTTACATAAGGAAATCAATTTGTAACTCTCGTACTTGAACTGGGAACTGGGAATTCCCCCAAGTGAGCCCATAGAACCTAAACCATATACAGGGGCCGGCCTTTGAGGCGTATCTTACCATCTCGGAGTCTCTCTATCCTCGCGCCAAGCTTAAACTAAAGTCAGTTAGCCCACCCCTCTTTGCTTACAAACAAATACCCCTTCCTTTATTTCTGAACTGCCCCCTCCTTCATTCCCTAGTTACTTATTCTATTTCGAATATCTATGCATGCATGGGTTTCTTCATTCTAAGTTGACTTATTTCTTCTTCAATTGGGTATTCCGTTTTCCTATATAAGATCAAAGAGTATTTTCTTATCGAAACATGGTCTCAAAAAGGTAGTTGATTTTCTTTTTTTGTATCAACACAACAACCTTTTCTTCTTTTTCATTGAACGATAGATCTCTTGTTTGGGTGTGAAGTCCAATCTTTCCTCTGAGATTCAAACGGGGAGGGGCTCTACTTTGATTCAACAACTGTAAGAAGGAAGGACCAGGCCAGGCGATACACACTCCCAACTGACCTTACCAAACCATACCAGAGATTCTTTATTGAATAGTTAACTCGGACTTCCACTCATAAGTCAGTAGGCATTTAACTAGTAGCGATAAGACTTTGACTCTCAAGTAAGAATACAAGACAACAACTCACAAGTAAAACAATGAAATCCATCACAACAAGAAGAAAAAGAACACATTCAAAGAAGAAAGCAAGGGTACTGTGTTTCATTCCACCAAGCCACTACTAACTCGAAAACCAACACTACTGCTACTTCATTAAGCGCTTTCACTCTCCCACCGCTGACTTTCATTCTGTAGTCAACCTCTATCTTAGCCTTTCCTGTTCGCGGCTTGACACACGAATTCTTTTATTTGACCTATGAGCCTGCCCATATCCCTGAGTGCAGTCTGCTTTTCAGGCCTATGAATCGTACTGGACTTTATCTTATTCTCCAACCACCTAGCTATTAGGATCAACCCCAACTATAACAGGCTTGCACAAGTGCTTTTCATTCTTTAGCTACCGACCTCAAAGCAGTGCTTCCTTTCTTCGATTCCCACTCTCCAGCCTTTACTATGTTTCCTATATTGAGTCAGTATCCGTTGCTTGGCCCCGCTTCTCAGCCAACAAATAAGGATTCCAGTCACTCTGCGGATGCTTACTTGATACTTGGGATTCCAAAAGAGATTCTTCCCGAACAAGACAACGAGCTAGAGACCCGCACTCGAAGGATCTTTATTTAGAGGTTTTCCCTCGTAAGTCGAGTCACTCCGTACTTCTAGAATGGAACTCCTTGTTTACCAATAGAACTCTGTCTTTGTTTACCAAACCATCTGCTTAGTTTTCAAAGGTTTTGACACCAGGAAGGGCAGGCCAACACACCTCCAAAGTTAAGGGTCTCATAATTGAAGTAAGCACTACAATACATTAACGAACACCCCAGGCTCAAAGTAAGGTTAGGGAGATTCATAGGCCGCAGGGGGGTAAAAGAGAGGATAGGCTCTAGGCCTGTAATACAAGAATCAAAACACGGGATCCGAATCAGCAGTTCTAGCCTAATAGAGCGGGGTTGTTTCCTAGGGTTTTCAAGAGAGAAGTCAGATACGGATGGGAACTCGGAATGACACTATGCACTAGGAGACCTTTCACTAGGAAATCAGACTTACTTGACTTCCAATGGGTCTTACTGCCTACGTACTATTTGAGAACTACCCCGACTATTATATATTAGAAGAAAATAGTGCACTAACGAATGGAACTACTACGGACGAGAATCAAGCTATTACTTCCGAGAATAAACCAAAGAGTATAGAACCTAACTACCGCTTCTCGGGCTTAAGTCAATAAGGTTGAGTTCGAGGCTAAGGTGAGAGTCGAGCAGCTAAGTCAAAGAACGCAATAAGGGGCATAGGGAACAGAACCGGGGCCACCAATACTTTATCTTGTAATGAGGAAATCAACTCGAAAAGGCAAGACTGAACCCGCTACCGGGAAGAATCAATCCAATATGTGAATAATACTTCCTTACAGTCTCAGCGCTCAGTGAACGACTATAGTACCAGAAAGGATGGAACAAGCGCTTATAGGACTTTCACTCACAACCGGAAATTGAACTAACAAGTAGGAAATCCACTAGTGTCTTTAAAGCTCTCACTACAGCTCTCAAGGCTAACTACCTCGGCTTTCACTCTCAGGGCTCCCTATTGACTTTATTGCTTTTGAGCTAAAGTGTGAAACTATTGAATCAAAATCGGATACCTCTGCCAACAAGAGTAAGACAACAACATACTCACTCTTTTCATTCCGATACCCTGGCATCGAAATCTTATTACTAAACTAATAAGGATGGGACTGCTGAAGGGAGACTGCCCTTATGACCTATTTGTTTGACTTTCCTTGCTCTCAAGCACTAGAACGACCGACCCCCTATTAGATTAGACTTTGACTCAACTATATTGGAATTAAACGACCCAACCATAAGTAGTGGTTTGGTTTCATCCCAGTTCCCTTAGGAGTAAGTATCAGATCACTCTACCCAGTAGTCGGAATGCAACTAAACAGTATAAGAGTAAAGACTCACAGTAAGGGAAGCTTTAGATGGCAGTGTTCAAGAGGTAGGTTGTTTTCGTTTAATAGAAAGGTATGGCAGGCTCTAAGGCATTACCGGATCAGTAGCTCTGGTCTTAGGTTCGATTCTAGTTAGCCCGAGTTCCCAGCTCCATTCTCACTTTTATACTCCGCTTGGCGAAGCAATCTCGTCACTCTAGTACTGGAAAGAATGCACTACTTACCTAGTGGATCAAACGACTCTTGTAAATATAATAAGAAAGGATGTAGAAACCTATACTAGAATATAATAATGAATAATGTTTTAACAAGCCAATCAAGAACTGAATCAGGATTTCTCATTGTTTAAGCACTGATCTTCTCTCTTCTCTTAGTACCAACCGTCGTTTTGTTCTGACTTGAGAATTGAGTTGACTCTAGTTCATGGGCATAAGAAAGTACTCGTTTTGCTAACCTAAGTCTATGAGAAAGAAGTTGGTGCTATGGTTGTATAAAGTTCATGAGTTATTCCCTTGTGTATAAGTCTGCAAGAGAAATGATTGGCGCTTGTCAGTTGCCCGCTAAAAGTATTGATTACTCAGATATGTGCTTGAGAAGTTAAGACAAGAAAATAAGTGTCGAAGTCGGCAAAAGGAGAGGATGGTGTAGTTCCTGTTGTTGGCAATGATCTGTTATATTCCTTTTTGACATATGAGATGCGCAAGCAAGTTCAATGACTGGTTTTACACGGTTTTACTCGAAACAAGATGGACTAAGTTGTGAAGTTGAGTGCGTAAAGTAAAGTTGACATCGACAAGAGGAGAAGTAGGAACAGAGGCACTGTTTTTAGGCTAATATGCTTTAGAACAGCTGTGACAAAGGCAAGATAGGTAATTTGCTTACAAGATCAGAGGATAAGTATAGGAGAGGAGCCAGAGTGAAACAAAAACTGCCGCCAAGTAACGGATAGACAAGTGTAACTGTAGTTGTAGTAGTACAGTTCTTGTTCCTGTTTTCTCCCTAGTGGAATCCTAGTCTACAATAGAAGAGTAATCTTAAGGATCAGTATCAATATAAGTAGTAGCGCGGCAGGCTGCTAGTTTGAACGGTATCGAGCTAATAAAGCTTAAGGCTGCTCCTGTTATGAGGTACCCGGAGTGATGAGCAAGTCCACAGTTCTGTTGCGCTAACGGGAAGGGATTTCCATTCATTAGTTGTTGACTTCGGATCAACTGCTCCAGCTCCAGAAACCAGTGTTGGAGCCCTTATATCATAGTAAACAAGGAGAGTTCTTGTATCTGGTTCAACAAGGAGAGTTGGGGCAGAGGAGAGTACTTGCTTTGAGGCGAGGGAGAGGTAAACTCAGACTTGTACCTTTACCATTCTTTATTGAAAGCTTCCACTCCCTGCTCTCGGCCTGTAACTCCTTTATTGAATTCTTTGACTGTTGATTTGGATTCTTGCTAAACCACCTAGAAGAATGAAACAGTGAATCAAGTCTTCCGCTCCTTATTAGTGAGAGTTTAAGTCCTCGACTGATGAGCTTAGTTCGTTAACCTAGTTGTCCGCCACTACCTTCTTTCATTCCCAGATGATGAGTTATAAGACTAAGGGTCCTAGTCCTAATAGGGAGATATAGCGCAATCTAGTATAAGAGTAAGAAGAACCTAGTAATAGACGCCGAAGGATACTCAGAATAGGGTGATAAGAAGCTCTGAAAAACCTCCTCGCGATTGACTCTACCTTGACCTTGCTTGGATTAAACTATCGAAAAAAAACCCCTCCTTTCACTCTTATCTTAGGCCTCCTGCCTTCAATGCCTATATGGGTGGGCGAGTTTGGATCGATCTAACTTTCCTGCCTGGTATTCTTACTTGCAAGTTGAAGTCTGAAAAGCACTAGTTACGTTCCGGCTACTGAGTGGAATTCAGATCGGCACCCCTATCCTTTCACTCCTACTTAAGAGTAACAGTCTCGTCAGTAACAGTGTAATTCCCTTTCTCCGTTTAAGGTCTCGTATGCCCCGGTTCGATTCTTCTAGTTAGTCGAGTTGGATTCCAGCTTCTTTGTTTTCATTCCGATTAGCATTGGGTTAAATCTGGTAGTTAGTAGTTTGAGTCTGCATTGTCGGTATTGGATTCTTTGAGTTAGTAGTGACTTTGTTTACTTAACGCCTGAACTAACAGCTAAAATCAAAATAGAGAAACTCAACCCTAATAGTTTCCCTCATAAACAACTCTAAAATAGAATCCAATATAACAGCAAGCACTTTCAATACTCTATCAATACATAATATGAGAATTAATGGAACAAGGGTTTTCTCGGGCTTAAACCAGTGCTAACAAGACTGGAGTGGAGGAGCTTAACTTAATATTAGAATGGATCAAGGGCATATGAGACTTTCCCTGCTGGACTCAAAGCAGTAGAATCTGTCCTGTGTTCGTCAACTCTCACTCTAACAGTACTACCAGGCAATTCCACTTACTTGTTTAATCTTCTAAAGTCAAGAAAGCTGGGTTCGTTTTCTAGCTAAGATATAGTTTGAGAGCTGGGATAGTAAGGCTTGGCGCTACCGGTGAGTCAGATTGACTACCCAGATAGTGAATCATTATTTGTATGGGGTTCATTCCCTATTACCATTAGTTAGATCCCATGTTTCTAGTATAAGTATGAGAAATAGTCGTTTGATTCCTTATCGGGTGTTCTAGTCCGTTTGCCAGTCACTCAATTCTCTTATTAATATTGGTTCGAGCCTTGTTATCGGTAGTACCAGTTAATAGCAAATATAATATGAAACCACGCATATCAATAGAAGTCAAAAGAATAATTAATGGAAGGTAAAATCATAATCAATATTAGATGAGGGAATGCTAGTTTAGAATCCAGTTTGAAACAAGCAAGCAAGGAAGGGAAAGTGTACTCGAGAATAAACTGTGTCTAGATGAAGCTGTGCGGGCAATCGGTGGTCTAGTAACTTACTTAGGGGAATCGGTGGTCTAGTTACTTCCTTCAGACTTCATACGGGCAATCGGTGGGCTGGTTTCATTCTTTGACATATGAGTGATATTCTGCCTCCCGGGGCTTTCAGGCTTATACGGACGAGTTGCATTCTGAACTTCCGTACTGATAGCTTAGCTTACTCGCCTCTCCCTGGCGCCACAGCCTTAACAAATACCCTTCTTTTGTTGGGTTCGAGTTATCCCATAAGTATCGCTAGCATCCCATGGTCGTAAGCCTTAACCGTGAAGAAGAGTTCCAGTTCGCTCTGTGGGCTAGTTATAACAGAGGTCTTACCGTGAGAATGAATGGCCTTTTCTCTATGAAATGCTATGGCTATAGGGAGTGGAGTCACATTCCTATATGCTTATATGCGATGTGCACTAGATTCAATCCAATCTTATGTGCGAGATAGAGAGCCTACTAAGCTATCTTATATTATCTATCTGATCCTCTCAACAAGCAATCGCTGCTACTTACTTACCTTCTGGTACCCTTCTCTAATTATATGACAAATGATAGAACTAGCAAACTAGTAAACGCCAAGGGCTTCCTTCTTTCTCTTCTGGAACTATACATAAATCCTTACTTTGACTTAGTGGGCGGCGCACTCAAACCAGCGAGCTACCTACTTCAAAGAGCACTCCAACCAGCTTTGCTTCCTTTGCTTTCCATTTCGAACCTCACTTGGAATCTAAAACAGGCAGTGCTCCACCTTATCTGACTCTATCTTCTGCTGACGACAACACCTCTGATTCTCGATTGGTCCACTACCTTCGAGACGAACTGCGGAATCTCATTTAGTGTACTCATCATATAAAGAAGGCACACCTGTCATTAGCTGCAAACGAAGGGCGGGAAGGAAATCAGGGAGTATCCATCTAATAAGGCCTAGAGTGAGTTGGCTTGAGTAAGTGAGGTATCGGAAAGGTGCTTGTCGATTCAAGGTAGGCTGTATCTTTACTGGGATCTATACCAGATGCTCTCGAATCCAATTCCCATTTATGAGTTGTTGACTGAAGTGTAGTTCAAGTGTTATCTAGGTTCGGTGTTGCAGGATAAGGAGAAGGAAGTGTTTATTCTAAGTGCAGCTTCGGGGTGGGTATAGGTAAAAGAATCTCTAAAGTGAGTCACCCCATGGGAGTTCTCTGGCAAGCAAGCCTAGCAAATTCCATCTTTTCCTTGCTTGGGGTTACATGGTAAAAGCGAGCTAATAGGTTGTGCAGTACTGTTTTTCCAGAAGGGCAGCCCGGCAGTGCTTGTCCCTTAAGCAAGAAGCTCACATGGCACAAAAGAAAGGTCCATTTTCCAAAATTCTATAGAATCTAGCTAGCTTCAAATAGTGTACATCCACCATATCAAAGCTTCAAATGCTTCTCTGAAAGCCTTTCCTTTTCAAAGTCCATAGGGGTTTTGAATCCAGAAATCCAATTCCAATGGTGACCCTCCGCTTGCAATTCCGTTGGAGCATCCTTTCCTTTCCACTCAAAGTTAAAGTTCCTGGCAGAAAGCTTACATGCTGTGGGCGAACCCTTTTCTACCAAGACTCTTACTAGCGTGTATAATGAGCATCCCGGACTGGTCTTTTTTCTTTGCTTTCTTTAGTGAGTTGGATGACATAATGGATTACCTTCTACGGGAATCTTCCTCTTTTTCCCTAGTCCCAATCTATTAGTCGTTATTAATCTCATTCTTTCTTTGGAAGTTTTACTTTCTTTTGCTGTGGTGCCAGGCGCTTTTCTGGGTTTCTACTTTCTTTCTCTGGGATTTGGATTCTATCTAGCCAGAGTCCGTTTCCGTTGTTGACTATACAATCAATATCAGTAGAACACTTTGGACCAGTATTTGTTTGCTCTTCAATGTACAAAAAAGGATGGGATCTCATTTCGAATAAATAAAGTGAAGTAAGAAAGCTAGTAGGGAAAAGCCTGTTGTTTTTTCCTTGCTAAAAAGAACACGAGTGGTGCTTCCATTCTCATGGAGCTAATAAGCGCTCTTACTATATAATTGACTGAAAACCGATACACGTTATTCTCATGGAGCTAATAAGCGCTCTTACTATATAATTGACAACCTATACTATACACGTGCAGGTGTTTCTCACATCTCCCAGACTAGAGAAGATCCCATATTCTATCGAGCTAGCCTACAAAATATGGCATACTCCACGAATTCAGAAAGACCACTAGAAATCTTATTAAGACATTATATATAGAAGTATAGGACACCCATCCGGGATTTGCTTTCAAGTATTTTACTAACATTCTAATCGGGGGGGTTGGAAGTGCAGAATACCATTGGATTGTGTTTTTTGCTTTGGCAGAATACTCTCATAGGCTTGCTTGCCCATCTGGAATGGAACTCCTTTCTTTTAGTTTCTTTTGACCTCGTCCCATCCCGGGGTACTAACTCTGTATAATTGAATCACTCTAGAGAGACCTTGACTGAGACGAACAAAAGACTTGAGGAACAGCTCACTCCTCACTTTACTCACTGAATGGAATATCTCTAGAATTACCCTATTATATACATACTACTCCCTTCTTATGTATCTGTAGAAGATGCAACTAGTACTGTTTAATCTGATCCAACAGATCTTGCTTCAGCGGATTCTCTGGATTTTGCTCCTTATTCCGCTCTTTCTTCTTTTCTTCCTATAACTGCTCGCCTTTCCTTTAGTACCCTTCGAGTGAGCGCTCTATTTGACGTTGCTAGTTTGGTTCCCCGAGAGAAACTCCCTTATTTCGCGGAGTGACGAGCTTCTTTCTTCCCCTAAGCTTCCAGACAAATCAGTGCTTGTTCCTTGGTTGTTGAATGAAATAAGAAATCAATAAATACAGTTGCACACATAGTATAGAGGTCAAGTCCACTCACAGCTTCCCTTCTGCCATGACTTCATTAAGCGATTGTCACCGCGAGTTTCTTCTTTCAAATCATATAGCTTGTTGCAATTGAGATAATGAAAATAGTATAGCTGACTCCTTATCGTATAGCTGACTCCTTATATAGTAATCGGACTACGGAATATAATTTAGGCGGCTGGAATCCTCATTATAGGACAGAGAGAGAGGAGTTATCTTATAGGACAGAGTCGTCAGCGGGAGAATATGCGGGTCAATAATCTGGATCAGAATATAGATCAGGTACAGGATTTGCAGCGATATAAGTTCTTGGCTAACCGATAGGAGTTGTGGCTTTCTTCATTAATACAGACCTTAGCTTTGGTTGGTAACGTCAACATCTTGTTCCTAGAAACTCCGTAAGCGCTTTCACGAGATAACGTTGAGCTCATCTACTAACGCTCCCAATTCTGAGTTGCTTTTTGCTCTTTCAACAAATAAATTAAGGAACGAACTGCCAAGCTACGACTAAACAAAAGGTATTCTTACATTGCTGAATTGAGAGCACAGAGCCCTTACAGGATTGGTTCTAAATCTCGATCATACCTGGGCGGGTAACAATCATTCTGATGTTTCTTATCCTCTGTAGCTTATGGTAAATAGGAATATGCTTCCCTTTATGTGGAGTTTAATACGAAACTGAGTCTTGCCCGAACCCACCTCTCTGATTTCTTACTAGCTTTTATATACCCTCGTATTACTAGCTTTTATATACCCTCGCTTACTTATATTTCTTTCTGTTCCTGCTTCACCTATTTACTTATGAGAAATCTAGGTCAATGACTCTTATGGCAAATTACACACTGGGGCCCCAGAAAACAGGACTTGTTCCGAGGAAAACCAAGTGTTCCCTTAAGCACTCCGGTAGGCATTCGCACAATATGAAGTTGTCAACTAACACTCGAGTTTCCTTTCGAACAGAAATCGACTTGACTCGACCTACTGCTACCCTAAAAGAATTGTCGACAATAGACTCTCCGCCAATAAACTATTATTCGATTTTGACCAACTTCCATACAATACCAAACTAAACAAGCGGGTCTGCAAGTGCAATTCGATGCAACTCCACAGACGCTAGAAGCAAGACTCGGATACCTCCAGACAACACAGAATCATTCGAGTGACCCACTAGGTATGTGATTGTTCCCCGCTCTGTTTCATAGAGAGAAATCTGAGTAATCAACCTTAGTGCTCTATCTCTCTCAATGAAAACAGTACTTGCTATTGGCAACATATTAACACGCCGATGAACAATTGCTGAATGGGGAAATCTATCGAGTCTCTTGCACCTGGTACTGGTATGGAACCCTAGTAAAGAAACAACAACCTCCCAAAAAGAGAATCCTGCCATTTATGTATCGCTACGTGGGTCCATCTTCTTAATAAGAATAAATGTACTAGAACAGCTGTTACAAAGGCAAGAATAGGGTTCAAAAAGCAATGATTTTGCATCTTTTACAGGACAGCTTATTTGCTGCCGCTACACCAATTATTTAAGTGCACAGGAATTGTTATAACAAAGTTCTAACACACAGGTAGCAGCCCTGCCTAGCAGCAACCAATTATTTAAGTGCAAAGGACTTGGCGGGATCAGGACTTGGTCATAACTTATTTAGAACCCCGTATTTGTTGTGCAGCCGCCGAACACATCTTCGGGTTAGTACAATTCAAGCTTTCACGGGTTAGTACAATTCCAGCTTTCGGTAGTGTCCTGTTACTGGCTTCTTTCTATACTAACCGTCTAACCGTTTTCTCTAGATTCAAGTTGACTTTACCTCAAGCAGTAGAGATGAGATTCTTGCTCTTCCATACTACCATTATTGACTTACCGCTTGAAAGCTATTCCCTAAAACTTGGAACTACTTAGCGCTTGCTTCAATTTCAAACTTTGACCACACCGCTGCTTATTGAGTTGTGCCATAATCAAGCTCCACTGGGCGAGATCGTATTTCTAAAGCTGGAATTGAATCAAACAGCTCACCGGGAATAGGGTACTACTCAGAATTTCACAAGTCAGTAGCAGTCTATACGTTGCTGGGTCGGCTCCCGAAAACAGGAATCATTCTTTCTTGCGCATAAGCTTGATTAGGTGAGGCAGAATTGGATGTTTTAGTTAACAGTTCATTGATCCACTTGTAGCGCTATCACTTATGGAGTCTCTTCTCTTTGGGTGCACAAGGAAAGGAACCATCAATATTAGCAAATTCATTAGAACTGAAAATAAGTCCGGGGGTTTATAGGTGCCACATAGGATTAGTGGAACATGGCTTAAATGAAAGGAAAAAAACTCCCCTAACGCGCAAGTCCGGTCAGAGCAAGAGAGCAACCAACGGGACTAATAACAAGCTTCGGAAGAAGGCCCTACTAATAACAAGCTTCGGAAGAAGGCCCTCAATGTGAGGGCGGGCACACATGAAGTATACCTTTTAGCATTCGCGGGCAGATTAGCTAATGAAGAAAAAGAATACATTTGATTAGTGGAACAGAGGTTCAACAACGCATAAAGGCCACTCACTATTGGATGGATCGGGCCTTACTATCTTTGTAGTTCTGTTCGAGTTGAATCGTCAAGCGGGCTAGTTCCTGTTCATAAGTTAGGTTATGACCGAAAAGACCGATATCAGTCACTGAAATCAGTAGAAGCCCTTCACTACTTACTATCAGATTGAAGCCTGAGCTTGGATTCTGGCTCGACGAATGCATATTAGATTTAGAAAAGTGAACCCACCCTAATACTCATTAGTGCTTCAAAGCCTATAACTTCACCCGCGCATTATGTGTTGGGGCTAGTACAATCCTCATCCCTTAATCTGCTCCGTGGGTCAATGAGCTTACGCGCAACTTAATCTTCTTTGGTCGACAACAGAACTGGAGCAGGCCGCTACTACCACTACTCGCTCAAGCCAAGTCAAAGGAATAGAAAAAAGCAGTACCGCAGTGCTCAATAAGCAAGATCCACTGTCAATTCCTTATTTCCTTTGTCAGTTTGTGACTCTGCGCAACAAGTTCTGTTTCTAGCGTAAGTGAGCCAAGCCAGCCAAGCCAGTTACGCGTTAGTAAGCGGCTTCTTAATACGATTACACTCGGCAAGGGCGTTAGGGAGTTACAG
Source organism: Musa balbisiana (assembly GCA_004837865.1). Lineage (NCBI taxonomy): Eukaryota > Viridiplantae > Streptophyta > Magnoliopsida > Zingiberales > Musaceae > Musa > Musa balbisiana. The sequence goes on along the minus strand of PYDT01000460.1, from coordinate 530,343 downwards.
AACTTTCACTCGTATTCCACTCTCACCTGCGACCCTCACACTGAACTTACTCACAACTCGGGAAAGAATCAATGTATTAGCTTCGAAATCCAAGATTATAGGCGGAACTCCCTATGTTGGTAACCGAAAACTTGAATTGTGAATCTACTGCTTTCGGGAGTGGTGACTCTTACTTTCATTCTATAGAAAGCTCTTTCTTACTATTTATGGGCAGCCTCATCCTCTCTCTGCCTCCGCCTCCGCCGCCGCTTCACCTGAATTGAATGCTTGGACTAGACCACTCCGCTACTAGTTTGGGCTGTAGGCTGTAAATCCGGATATGGAGGCGGGCTCAACAAATACAGGATTTCCTTCCATCCTGTAGCTTAGGATCAAAGTACAGCACAACAGAGTCAAGCACAACAGCAGCTCCTTACCCGGAAAGGAAAGGCTTTCTCAACAAGAACAACAGCAGCTACTTACGCTCGCACAAGCACTTCTGGAATTCTACATTCATCTGGAACGGAACTCTCCTTTCCTTTAGCCCAGTCAACACAAAGAATTCTTCCACATATATTTCTACATTTACGCAATTAACTTAAGGGCCAGTACTTGATTCTCTTCTTGTTATAACAATTCCTTTCTTATTTCCATTTATGTATTCCGGGCAAAAGGGTCGCTAGTCCTGTTGTTGCAGTTATAACTACGGCCAAGTCACTCTCACTTCACCGTCTCAATCTTGCATCATATGGGCCTTCCCAATGGTAACCGTTACGAACTTATTGACTTACACCTACCAGTAATCATCTTGAATCTATTGACAAGAGAGTTACTTTCTAAGAGCAGGGATTGATCACATCTTCCAAATATCCTTTTACCTTATTGTTATAGGCGCTCTTGCTACTTTCTTTTTCTAGATGGTGAAAGTGTTTTATGGCCTTCTCTTCTGGCTTTCCTACTCTATACCGTCCAATTCCACTAACATTGCTTCAGTAAACTCGGGTGGGGTTCATCATATGGCTCTATACGGTGTGGACCTTAGGGCTGGATCTTGAGTCCTATAGAGATCTAGTAATAAGGGATGGGATCTTTTCAATGACTTTTAAATAAGCTAATAACATCGATCGGACTTAGTTTGCCGGGTGTAAAGAAATCAAATAGGCTATTAAGGTAAGGAGCGGTCGTCCCTGAAATCCTGAATTCCTCTTCCAATCATAAGGGCATAGAAGGCAGGGTTTGAAAGAACTATAGAGTTTCTAGAATAAGTAGGAAAATCCAGGGCTCCCTATCTTGTCTATCTATTGGTGGCTCTATAAATGCATGAAAACCTAACATCTTTGGCGCCGGCAAACACCACTGAAGAAGCACCTCTATCAACTCGAACAGAAAGTCACTTTTGTACACCCAAGCCAATCAATCACCTGAACCCGGAAAGTAAGCGAAATATTGGCACCCTTGAACCTAGGCACCCTTGAACCTAGGGCAACCCTCCAATTCCAATCTCAACTCCAATAAGGTGCTTGCTTTAGTTTACTTGTTCCATGACTTTTTCTATACCCTTGAGTTTTAGGAATGGAATACTTGTTTGTTTGCTTTAGGAATGGAATCTAGCGTTACGACTCTATAAGATTCTAAGGGAAACTATACTACTATCATCGTTCGTTGCTGGTTCCGTTGATTGTTCCTCTTCAAAGCGCTCTTCCTATAGGTAGTTAACCTTCTTCTAGCTCTAATACCTGGCTCAAGGTAGAGTAACATAAGTCGTTTCCCCAATTCTATATAATGAAACGCCCATTCAAAGAACTCTGAACGCCATAAGAGAATTCGAGTTTGAGTTTCGGGATGCCTTAGTGAGTGAAAGAGAGTCTATAGTTTTGAAACAATGTGCAGTCTGTGAGTTTATAGAACAAGAAGCAAGGCAATAATGAATCAGTTTTGGGTAATAATTAAGAAGTCGAGCGTAGGGATCCGCCTGCCAATAAATAGGATTTTAACCAAGCAAAGCAAGGGAACTCGCAACAAAACATTGTGTGTGAGGTTGTTGAGTTTGCCCGTGAGGCTTTGTAGGAGTAAACTGTGAGGCAGCAGAATCCGCAAGGGTAGAACGTATTGTTCCAGCATAAGAAGGATCGATCAGAACCATAAGAAGCAAGGAAAGTAGAGTTCGGCAAAATCAAGGGAAGCTGTGTCAGCAAAAGTCAAAGTTCCATTAAGTATGGGCTTCGGAACGACTGTCCCAACGAGGCCAGATTGCGTAGCCGCCTCCCCTCAGTAAAAGATTAGACTTGCGCAACGGGCAGTTACTTGTGGCTCTGAAGTCTATCCCTTTAGAGTGAGAAAGGAGCTACGTATTTGCATTAGCTAGAGGGGTTCTGCCAGCAGCTATTCCTTTTGTGAACTTTACCTTAGTTATCGACTTTCATCCAATATAGAAGAAGAAGAGCATCTATAGCTCGAATCTCATGCCAACTACACGTAGCAGTTGATTCTAGCAAAACTCAATACGAGTCTATATCTTCGACGAGTGCTGTATCAAGTTTAGGAACAGGCGCAAGAGCCCTTATTGTAAGTTTCAGCTGCCATTCTGGTTCTTGGCTACTTTAGGTGTAAAGTGACTCACTTATGGAATTTCAGTCGTCTGTGTGCAGCAAGGAAGGTTGAAAGTCGAGTTCCAGCAATACCACCGCTGACCACTTACCTTTCCACCACTGATTCTCTTGTCGATGTTGACTTCACGGATTCCACTCATGATTCAAGCACTAGGCAAACATCAAACTTCACTTCATCAGGACTTAGCGCTGAGGAATCCGAAAGAAGGAAATTCTCCACTTCACCCCGCTTCAATTAGACGACTTGGACCACACCGTGCATCATAAGTACTGGATTTAGCCCATAACTATACTTTCCAAAAGCAGATTCCTTTAATGGCTTCCCTTGTTGATCCTGCATCGAATCCTTAGAAAGCTTCTGATCTCTAAGACCTAACTCTTACTGCTTCATATGTTGTACTTGCTGATTCTCTCTATTACTTCACTCTTATTCATTCTGAGTTTAGGGTTGACTTCACTTAGTTTAGGGTTTACTTCACACTTTAGGCACCCCGGACCCCTACTAGGCTTGAAGCACCTTACTTATAGTTAGGTTTTATTACTAGGCTTGAAGCACCTTACTTATAGTTCTGTGGCCCAGGTTCCTGTTCACTCAAAAAGAATGGATGGCCATAAGTGACTTCGATGGGGCTAGCCTTTGTTTGAACCTTGAAAGAGATTGAACTCTCTCTCGCCTTCCTCCGAAACGGAACTAAACTAAACAAGCAGATGCCCTACGGAACAAGCAAACAAGTGAACAAAAGCAAGGGGGCAATAATGAAGTACTTGTTAGTAAGTTCCAGACTACAGCGAATGAACTCCCGTTAGCCGACGAAGACAATAACTCAGATAACTCCTAACGACCTTGTGCTAATGCGAGTTAATAGAGCAGAGGCGGAGGCAATAAACCTACCTAATGAAAGCACATAGGCGGAGGCACCGTCTATTGAATAAGCTGTCATCTACAACCTCACTGCAAAAACTCCCATCAAATATGTTTCTTCCGTTATGTTTGCTTGGTCATTCATTTGAATTTCGCGTGTGCATAGTATAGAAAGAAAAGAAGTCAATAAACGGCTGCCTAATATATAGATTCTATATTCTTGATGTGTGCTGTGTTACTTCAATTCCATGATTTGATTAAAGGTGCTGTGTGTGTTACTTCAATTCCATGATTTGATTAAAGGTGCTGTGTGTGTTACTTCAATTCCATGATTTGATTAAAGGTGCTGTGTGTGTTACTTCAATTCCATGATTTGATTAAAGGTGCTGTGTGTGTTACTTCAATTCCATGATTTGATTAAAGGTGCTGTGTGTGTTACTTCAATTCCATGATTTGATTAAAGGTGCTGTGTGTGTTACTTCAATTCCATGATTTGATTAAAGGTGCTGTGTGTGTTACTTCAATTCCATGATTTGATTAAAGGTGCTGTGTGTGTTACTTCAATTCCATGATTTGATTAAAGGTGCTGTGTGTGTTACTTCAATTCCATGATTTGATTAAAGGTGCTGTGTGTGTTACTTCAATTCCATGATTTGATTAAAGGTGCTGTGTGTGTTACTTCAATTCCATGATTTGATTAAAGGTGCTGTGTGTGTTACTTCAATTCCATGATTTGATTAAAGGTGCTGTGTGTGTTACTTCAATTCCATGATTTGATTAAAGGTGCTGTGTGTGTTACTTCAATTCCATGATTTGATTAAAGGTGCTGTGTGTGTTACTTCAATTCCATGATTTGATTAAAGGTGCTGTGTGTGTTACTTCAATTCCATGATTTGATTAAAGGTGCTGTGTGTGTTACTTCAATTCCATGATTTGATTAAAGGTGCTGTGTGTGTTACTTCAATTCCATGATTTGATTAAAGGTGCTGTGTGTGTTACTTCAATTCCATGATTTGATTAAAGGTGCTGTGTGTGTTACTTCAATTCCATGATTTGATTAAAGGTGCTGTGTGTGTTACTTCAATTCCATGATTTGATTAAAGGTGCTGTGTGTGTTACTTCAATTCCATGATTTGATTAAAGGTGCTGTGTGTGTTACTTCAATTCCATGATTTGATTAAAGGTGCTGTGTGTGTTACTTCAATTCCATGATTTGATTAAAGGTGCTGTGTGTGTTACTTCAATTCCATGATTTGATTAAAGGTTCCATGATTTGATTAAAGGGGCTGTGTGTGTTACTTCAATTCTTTCTGTGTGACACTCTCTGTTTCATTACTATCCTCTCAGTTCAGTTTGATTACTTACTTCTGAAAAGTCTATCTTTGTTTTGATTACTTACTTATTGATTGATTACTTCATTCTTTATATACTCGCGCCTCTCTATCTTTGTTTTATTACTTCTTTCTTTAGAACACCTCCTCTGACTTAGATTACTTCTTTCTTTAGAACACCTCCTCTTACTTCATTCATTATTACTGTATTCTTATAACGCGCCTGAAGAAGCACTCTTTTTGTGATTCATATCTGAGTTGATCGCGCACTCAAGAGCTTACCTGTTGCTTCTTTCTGTTTCGCTCTAGGGTATTGGTGGAACTTGTTTTTCGCTCTCGGGTATTGGTGGAACTTGTTTTCCACACTTATTTCTAGAAACACACCATATCAAGAGGCACGTCTCACCTTAAATGGACATTGGAGGCTTCTATCTAACAGAAAGATCTTAAATGGCGAAAGAACCTGTTTCGTGCTCATGTAAGTTACTACAGTCAGGTTACTCCTTCTCTTCTCATAACTATCTTCACATCAAAAGCCTATAAAGTGCAGAGCCAGGTCGTCTGTAAGCTTCTATTGGTAAGGAAGCATTGAAGTCTGTAAGCTTCTATTGGTAAGGAAGCATTGAGGTGGGAAGGCCGACCACTACACGGATATATTTCTATACCCAGTAATGAGCGATAGCGAAGCCAAGCCCCGCTCTACTCGGTTTCCGCTCTTTCCCTCTCACCAGTCTTTCTACGGAAGGCAAGAGAAAGAGCCAGAGACCAATAGCATGTAAGTTCTTCTTCAAAGGATACCCTGTAAGAAGGCCTCCCGCTCATACTGCTCCCAGCCAGCAAGCAGTTAGCATTCCTTGTATCAGAATGGAAGATCTACACACAAAATGAGAGTTTTCAACATAGTGTAATTCACTTATTATGGCTAACACCACATGGACGAAGAAGCTGTTGAAAGATCCAAGACTAAGGCTTCCTTCGGCAATACCCCTTCCTTTCTGGTCCTATGAAGAGAAAGACTGCTACGGTTGACGGTTGCGACCGGTTGGTTCGGCATCTTGGGGTTTGTCTGCAAAGATGGATTCAAAACGGCTCAATTCCTCGTAATTACTGAAATGGTGACTCCGATAACGGACGATTGGCCCGGTGCTTTCTAGAACTTTAGCCCAATAAATATTCATTAATCATTTAGCCAAAGATGCACGCACATCCTTCAGAGTCATTGCTTAAGAAGGGTGGTAAAAACACAGAATGAAATGAACAACTAACAGAAATCAAATAAGGAGAGTATATTAGGTAAATCGAGAGTTCCAAAAAATAGTTAAGAAAGAATCCAATCGTTGCGTGGAGAAAAACACAGAATGAAATGAAGTAAATCGAGAATCAAATAACAAGTAAATACAGAGTGAAAACAAGTTCCAGTAGTAAGCCCGAGATCAAGGAAGGACAGGCGAAACGTGTGCTGTGCCCAGAGAGACTGAAAGCGCTGTTTGTTGTCGATAGGGCCGCTCCATAAAAGGTGTTTTGTACTAGTTGTTCCCGAGTCCTGTGTCCGTGTTTTGTACTAGTTGTTCCCGAGTCCTGTGTCTGACTGTTACGCGGTTTCGAGAGTTTTATAATAAAACCAATCTTTCATTGAAGTCTGTAAGCTTCTATTGGTAAGGAAGCATTGAAGTCTGTAAGCTTCTATTGGTAAGGAAGCATTGAAGTCTGTAAGCTTCTATTGGTAAGGAAGCATTGAAGTCTGTAAGCTTCTATTGGTAAGGAAGCATTGAAGTCTGTAAGCTTCTATTGGTAAGGAAGCATTGAAGTCTGTAAGCTTCTATTGGTAAGGAAGCATTGAAGTCTGTAAGCTTCTATTGGTAAGGAAGCATTGAAGTCTGTAAGCTTCTATTGGTAAGGAAGCATTGAAGTCTGTAAGCTTCTATTGGTAAGGAAGCATTGAAGTCTGTAAGCTTCTATTGGTAAGGAAGCATTGAAGTCTGTAAGCTTCTATTGGTAAGGAAGCATTGAAGTCTGTAAGCTTCTATTGGTAAGGAAGCATTGAAGTCTGTAAGCTTCTATTGGTAAGGAAGCATTGAAGTCTGTAAGCTTCTATTGGTAAGGAAGCATTGAAGTCTGTAAGCTTCTATTGGTAAGGAAGCATTGAAGTCTGTAAGCTTCTATTGGTAAGGAAGCATTGAAGTCTGTAAGCTTCTATTGGTAAGGAAGCATTGAAGTCTGTAAGCTTCTATTGGTAAGGAAGCATTGAAGTCTGTAAGCTTCTATTGGTAAGGAAGCATTGAAGTCTGTAAGCTTCTATTGGTAAGGAAGCATTGAAGTCTGTAAGCTTCTATTGGTAAGGAAGCATTGAAGTCTGTAAGCTTCTATTGGTAAGGAAGCATTGAAGTCTGTAAGCTTCTATTGGTAAGGAAGCATTGAAGTCTGTAAGCTTCTATTGGTAAGGAAGCATTGAAGTCTGTAAGCTTCTATTGGTAAGGAAGCATTGAAGTCTGTAAGCTTCTATTGGTAAGGAAGCATTGAAGTCTGTAAGCTTCTATTGGTAAGGAAGCATTGAAGTCTGTAAGCTTCTATTGGTAAGGAAGCATTGAAGTCTGTAAGCTTCTATTGGTAAGGAAGCATTGAAGTCTGTAAGCTTCTATTGGTAAGGAAGCATTGAAGTCTGTAAGCTTCTATTGGTAAGGAAGCATTGAAGTCTGTAAGCTTCTATTGGTAAGGAAGCATTGAAGTCTGTAAGCTTCTATTGGTAAGGAAGCATTGAAGTCTGTAAGCTTCTATTGGTAAGGAAGCATTGAAGTCTGTAAGCTTCTATTGGTAAGGAAGCATTGAAGTCTGTAAGCTTCTATTGGTAAGGAAGCATTGAAGTCTGTAAGCTTCTATTGGTAAGGAAGCATTGAAGTCTGTAAGCTTCTATTGGTAAGGAAGCATTGAAGTCTGTAAGCTTCTATTGGTAAGGAAGCATTGAAGTCTGTAAGCTTCTATTGGTAAGGAAGCATTGAAGTCTGTAAGCTTCTATTGGTAAGGAAGCATTGAAGTCTGTAAGCTTCTATTGGTAAGGAAGCATTGAAGTCTGTAAGCTTCTATTGGTAAGGAAGCATTGAAGTCTGTAAGCTTCTATTGGTAAGGAAGCATTGAAGTCTGTAAGCTTCTATTGGTAAGGAAGCATTGAAGTCTGTAAGCTTCTATTGGTAAGGAAGCATTGAAGTCTGTAAGCTTCTATTGGTAAGGAAGCATTGAAGTCTGTAAGCTTCTATTGGTAAGGAAGCATTGAAGTCTGTAAGCTTCTATTGGTAAGGAAGCATTGAAGTCTGTAAGCTTCTATTGGTAAGGAAGCATTGAAGTCTGTAAGCTTCTATTGGTAAGGAAGCATTGAAGTCTGTAAGCTTCTATTGGTAAGGAAGCATTGAAGTCTGTAAGCTTCTATTGGTAAGGAAGCATTGAAGTCTGTAAGCTTCTATTGGTAAGGAAGCATTGAGGTGGGAAGGCCGACCACTACACGGATATATTTCTATACCCAGTAATGAGCGATAGCGAAGCCAAGCCCCGCTCTACTCGGTTTCCGCTCTTTCCCTCTCACCAGTCTTTCTACGGAAGGCAAGAGAAAGAGCCAGAGACCAATAGCATGTAAGTTCTTCTTCAAAGGATACCCTGTAAGAAGGCCTCCCGCTCATACTGCTCCCAGCCAGCAAGCAGTTAGCATTCCTTGTATCAGAATGGAAGATCTACACACAAAATGAGAGTTTTCAACATAGTGTAATTCACTTATTATGGCTAACACCACATGGACGAAGAAGCTGTTGAAAGATCCAAGACTAAGGCTTCCTTCGGCAATACCCCTTCCTTTCTGGTCCTATGAAGAGAAAGACTGCTACGGTTGACGGTTGCGACCGGTTGGTTCGGCATCTTGGGGTTTGTCTGCAAAGATGGATTCAAAACGGCTCAATTCCTCGTAATTACTGAAATGGTGACTCCGATAACGGACGATTGGCCCGGTGCTTTCTAGAACTTTAGCCCAATAAATATTCATTAATCATTTAGCCAAAGATGCACGCACATCCTTCAGAGTCATTGCTTAAGAAGGGTGGTAAAAACACAGAATGAAATGAACAACTAACAGAAATCAAATAAGGAGAGTATATTAGGTAAATCGAGAGTTCCAAAAATAGTTAAGAAAGAATCCAATCGTTGCGTGGAGAAAAACACAGAATGAAATGAATAAATCGAGAATCAAATAACAAGTAAATACAGAGTGAAAACAAGTTCCAGTAGTAAGCCGAGATCAAGGAAGGACAGGCGAAACGTGTGCTGTGCCCAGAGAGACTGAAAGCGCTGTTTGTTGTCGATAGGGCCGCTCCATAAAAGGTGTTTTGTACTAGTTGTTCCCGAGTCCTGTGTCCGTGTTTTGTACTAGTTGTTCCCGAGTCCTGTGTCTGACTGTTACGCGGTTTCGAGAGTTTTATAATAAAACCAATCTTTCTAGTAGGTAAATAAATAGTGAAATAGCGGGTGATCAAACAAATCTTCCTTTTCGGGAATGATAGAATGCGAGCAAAAGTCAAGTCACTCTGTTGGTTACGCGCCATTGTTTGTTTGAATTCAAGTAAGGGTTGCTGGGCTAACATAAAGGCGTTGAATAGGAAATGCAAGAGCGGGTGGGCGAGCACAGAAAGAGAGAATTTGGAGTCAAAGCCATTAGCTATAGAATCCAATTCCGGGTTGCAAGTGTATTGTTGGGGGAAGAATAGAATACTTGTTTTTAAGCGGGAAGTAACGTTTCAGTGCTCGTCCTGGTCCTGTAGTTGTCGAGTTTCCTGTTGCAGTGGATTCATAGTCCGGATCAGAAACAGTGCCTGTCAACTCCATTAGCGCAAGTACGGGTTTCCTCTCTCACTCCTTCCTAAGCCGATTTCTACTCAATTCCATTCTTTCGAACAAGTGCTTACGTTCGACCATGTAGTTTCATTGTTGTCAGTAGTTAGGTTCCTTCCAGAGCAAACAAGTTAACGAGTTGAGTTAACCGAACAAGTAATCAACAATTCAATTCATAACAGAAAGAAGAGTTCGGGTCGATAACAGAGTGCTTTCTTCATCGGGAGTTACGTGAGCGGAGCTTCTATCTACTTCACTTATGAACTACAGCCAACGAGAACTGTTCTTATATGCGCTTAACCGATGCATGATAAAAGAGATGATTCTATAAACGGTCGACACTTTTCACTCCCGAAAACAAACAGGAGCAAGCCAAGTTCTAGTAAAAGCTGCTGCTGGGCGCTAAAGTCAATGCGAGTCTTAAGATTGTTTCATTTCATCTAGATGAGTAACGCCAGATTCCATTTCATAAGTGAGCAGCCAGATTACTGGATTTTCTCCATTCCTTTACGCACAGAAGTAAATTGAAACTCCGGAAGCATCATAATTCAAAGAATTAACTGCCACGGAAATCTGTCTAAGTGTTCTCTTCAAGCAAGCAAGATGGATTCCTGTTTGGTTTGACTTTAGAGCTACAGCCTACTTAAGTGTGAGCTAAGCATTAAGCGTATAGTGAGCTAAGCATTCTTTCTATGAGAACACCTCGTTGAAAATCATCTTTATTGGCATCCCCAAACCTAACTTATTGCCTGGCCCCGACGCACAACTAAAGTAAGCCCCGATACGACGAAAAAAGGACTGGAAGTTAACAAAAGAAAAGGTGATTGAGCTCCCTAAGCAGAAACGAGTAACGCGCCGAGGAAAACTAAGAATGAATTTGAAAACTCCTGACGCTTTAGCCACTGACGCTTATTCACTATCTGATTGCCCTCACTCGACCTCAAGCCAATATGTTTTCGGGAGCTCCCCCCACTCTTGTTCCCGTAGCTACAGATGCGGTTCCCACTCTTGTTCCCGTAGCTACAGATGCGGTTCCCACTCTTGTTCCCGTAGCTACAGATGCGGTTCCCACTCTTGTTCCCGTAGCTACAGATGCGGTTCCCACTCTTGTTCCCGTAGCTACAGATGCGGTTCCCACTCTTGTTCCCGTAGCTACAGATGCGGTTCCCACTCTTGTTCCCGTAGCTACAGATGCGGTTCCCACTCTTGTTCCCGTAGCTACAGATGCGGTTCCCACTCTTGTTCCCGTAGCTACAGATGCGGTTCCCACTCTTGTTCCCGTAGCTACAGATGCGGTTCCCACTCTTGTTCCCGTAGCTACAGATGCGGTTCCCACTCTTGTTCCCGTAGCTACAGATGCGGTTCCCACTCTTGTTCCCGTAGCTACAGATGCGGTTCCCACTCTTGTTCCCGTAGCTACAGATGCGGTTCCCACTCTTGTTCCCGTAGCTACAGATGCGGTTCCCACTCTTGTTCCCGTAGCTACAGATGCGGTTCCCACTCTTGTTCCCGTAGCTACAGATGCGGTTCCCACTCTTGTTCCCGTAGCTACAGATGCGGTTCCCACTCTTGTTCCCGTAGCTACAGATGCGGTTCCCACTCTTGTTCCCGTAGCTACAGATGCGGTTCCCACTCTTGTTCCCGTAGCTACAGATGCGGTTCCCACTCTTGTTCCCGTAGCTACAGATGCGGTTCCCACTCTTGTTCCCGTAGCTACAGATGCGGTTCCCACTCTTGTTCCCGTAGCTACAGATGCGGTTCCCACTCTTGTTCCCGTAGCTACAGATGCGGTTCCCACTCTTGTTCCCGTAGCTACAGATGCGGTTCCCACTCTTGTTCCCGTAGCTACAGATGCGGTTCCCACTCTTGTTCCCGTAGCTACAGATGCGGTTCCCACTCTTGTTCCCGTAGCTACAGATGCGGTTCCCACTCTTGTTCCCGTAGCTACAGATGCGGTTCCCACTCTTGTTCCCGTAGCTACAGATGCGGTTCCCACTCTTGTTCCCGTAGCTACAGATGCGGTTCCCACTCTTGTTCCCGTAGCTACAGATGCGGTTCCCACTCTTGTTCCCGTAGCTACAGATGCGGTTCCCACTCTTGTTCCCGTAGCTACAGATGCGGTTCCCACTCTTGTTCCCGTAGCTACAGATGCGGTTCCCACTCTTGTTCCCGTAGCTACAGATGCGGTTCCCACTCTTGTTCCCGTAGCTACAGATGCGGTTCCCACTCTTGTTCCCGTAGCTACAGATGCGGTTCCCACTCTTGTTCCCGTAGCTACAGATGCGGTTCCCACTCTTGTTCCCGTAGCTACAGATGCGGTTCCCACTCTTGTTCCCGTAGCTACAGATGCGGTTCCCACTCTTGTTCCCGTAGCTACAGATGCGGTTCCCACTCTTGTTCCCGTAGCTACAGATGCGGTTCCCACTCTTGTTCCCGTAGCTACAGATGCGGTTCCCACTCTTGTTCCCGTAGCTACAGATGCGGTTCCCACTCTTGTTCCCGTAGCTACAGATGCGGTTCCCACTCTTGTTCCCGTAGCTACAGATGCGGTTCCCACTCTTGTTCCCGTAGCTACAGATGCGGTTCCCACTCTTGTTCCCGTAGCTACAGATGCGGTTCCCACTCTTGTTCCCGTAGCTACAGATGCGGTTCCCACTCTTGTTCCCGTAGCTACAGATGCGGTTCCCACTCTTGTTCCCGTAGCTACAGATGCGGTTCCCACTCTTGTTCCCGTAGCTACAGATGCGGTTCCCACTCTTGTTCCCGTAGCTACAGATGCGGTTCCCACTCTTGTTCCCGTAGCTACAGATGCGGTTCCCACTCTTGTTCCCGTAGCTACAGATGCGGTTCCCACTCTTGTTCCCGTAGCTACAGATGCGGTTCCCACTCTTGTTCCCGTAGCTACAGATGCGGTTCCCACTCTTGTTCCCGTAGCTACAGATGCGGTTCCCACTCTTGTTCCCGTAGCTACAGATGCGGTTCCCACTCTTGTTCCCGTAGCTACAGATGCGGTTCCCACTCTTGTTCCCGTAGCTACAGATGCGGTTCCCACTCTTGTTCCCGTAGCTACAGATGCGGTTCCCACTCTTGTTCCCGTAGCTACAGATGCGGTTCCCACTCTTGTTCCCGTAGCTACAGATGCGGTTCCCACTCTTGTTCCCGTAGCTACAGATGCGGTTCCCACTCTTGTTCCCGTAGCTACAGATGCGGTTCCCACTCTTGTTCCCGTAGCTACAGATGCGGTTCCCACTCTTGTTCCCGTAGCTACAGATGCGGTTCCCACTCTTGTTCCCGTAGCTACAGATGCGGTTCCCACTCTTGTTCCCGTAGCTACAGATGCGGTTCCCACTCTTGTTCCCGTAGCTACAGATGCGGTTCCCACTCTTGTTCCCGTAGCTACAGATGCGGTTCCCACTCTTGTTCCCGTAGCTACAGATGCGGTTCCCACTCTTGTTCCCGTAGCTACAGATGCGGTTCCCACTCTTGTTCCCGCTTCAGACCTTAACCCTTATTCTTTCTCTTGCTTATACTTCCTAAACAGCTCTTGTTGGTAACTTGACTTCTTTTCTCTATCTCCTACTCCTACTGAAAACCAAATACTCCGCCCAGCTACGTAAGCAAGAAATCTCGAATGAAACTTCCAACCAAGTAAGAATGAAAAGAGATGCAGAGAATGACGTACCTCCCGCATAGAGAAAAGTCACATTACTCACTTATATACAGTACATGCGCTCTACACTATAAGCAGGAATTCCCCTAGAAACAAAACAGGAACGATAGTGGGCCTGGGAATACTTAACGCTTCCGTCGACAAAGACAAAGGATTCTTCCTTCAATTGTCAACTCTGTTAGCTTGAATTCCATTTCCATAAGTGAGTTTCGCTGTGAGAAAAGGTGCACTATCTGATTCCAAAAAATCGAGACTAATCCAATGAAGGCTAGATCCCATTCGAAAACGGATACTTCCAATTGAACTTACGCCAACACCGCTAAGTGGGCATTCATTCTCTTTGGGATTCTCTTCTACTTCTATAGAAAAGATGAAACTTGAACGACTTCCTTTATACGATTCCACTCGAACAGAACCGATTACTGGAGACAATGCTGGAACGTTACTTTCTTAACTGCACGATGACACTCGAACATAAGGATACTCTCCGCCAAGAACCTAGACACCGAACCTATACTTATCAACTTCAAAACTCATTGAATAGGGAAATTGTAATCGAGGTACTCTATTGGCTCTGAGAATGCATTTTCCCAAACAAACTTCCTTATTTGTTCTGAAACCTGTTCCTTTGCCGACCACAACCCCACTCGGTTCAGGCTTTCATCCCATCTTATCTTGAGAGCTTCGAGTAAACCAGCACGCACAGGAAAATCTGGGAGTATTATATAGTAGTAGCTTGTCTGCAGCTGACTCCCTAACAACCAGACTAAGGCGAAAATCCGGACTTGCCTCGCTCTTCAGGACAGAATGTCATTGCATTGCAGCTGACTCCAAAACAGACTATATAGCCGCCTATATGGGGTGAGCTCCGTTAGCGAGTTCTTTTACTTACTCCGCCCGGTCAACTCGGACACTTTACCTTCTATCCTTGCTTGCGCCGTGGAGATAACTTGATACTCGACTTGCGAGCTTCTTCCAATTCTTCCGAACAATCCACTTTCGGGCGCTTACTCTTGGGGTCTGTTAGCTTACTTGAGCGGGTGCGAAAGGAAAGGGTAAGTAAAGAGAAGAGCAGAGGTATCAACTTAGATAACGTGCCTATGCCTCCGTCCTTTAGTGTGAGTATAGGGTTCCTCACTCAAGTACTCTATATTCTAGCCTAAATTGCTTGTTCCCTTTCCAGCTTAGAAATGCAGTTCCTAAATAGTCAAATGTGCCTTTCTCAAATGAATCTCAGATGTAAGTAAAGTCATTTCTCCGAGTTACATTCTGGAACCGCAGAGGAAATAGCTTTGTATTCTTCTTCTTCAAATGTCATTGCATTTCACTCCTATCCGAAATTGGTTAACCGGCTTCCTTCACTGGCTTCGTTGCGTGTAGTGGGCCTGGTACTATTTTCTTGATTCAAAGCATCTGGCAAGAAAGCAAGCGGTCTATACCCTTACCTTAGCCTGTTCACTCTTATCTTATACAAGAGTCAAGCCTTTGAACATCGGATTCTGTAACACCAGAGAAAACATAGAAAAGGTCACACCAAGGGAGGGTCATGGGAACCAAGGGAAACCCCGCCACTGTAAATAAGTGGAATGCTCCTTAACTTTTGGGTGATGGCATTAATATATGCCCTGATTCTTAGTCACTCACTTAATCCAAACCGAATCTCGACAAAGAAAAACGCTTTGAATTAGGCTATTCCCGAACCTTCAAAAGGAAGCTTACTTACCTTACTGCTGACCAAGAGTGAATTGAATGATTCTTGCCCTCGGGTGACTTCACTACCATAACGATTTCCTGACTTCTCGTGTGTAAGAAATTGGGAGTTAGGTTAATAACTGATGCGGGTGATGACAATAGCACTGATGAAACAACCGCCTGTAGAGAGAAAGAAACCATCGTTCACTTGACTTGAGATCATACGCATACTTTGATGAAAACTCTAACCTCTCGAGCAAGGGCCTGTTATTAGCCCCCAGTGCCTTTCTTGTCCCGCCAGTTCCAATACCCATAACGAAAGAGATTTTCTCGTTTTTCTAAGGGAAGGGATGAAAGCCTAACCCCTAAAGCGAGTGCCGTCAATGAAAAAAGGTAAGCCGAAGCTCTTAATCAAGAAAAAGTAGTAATCAGGTTAGAAAGCCACGCCTGTAGGAAAGTTTGATGAGTTATTTGCCTGTTAAGGTGACAGTGAAAGCTCTTGTATGCCCCCCACACATTTAGAGTATAGTACAACCAGCTCTCTTGCCAGTACTGGAGGGACCATCAAGTCAAGCATGCCCGAGTGTAATAAAGTCCGGATATTTTTCCAGGATGATAGAGCAAACCAGTAGCGGGCAAAGGCAAACCACACTCTGCATCTTTCTATTCTTGCGCAACAGCAGTGTCCGGGCAAGTGTCATTGAAATCCAAAGTAGCTCTTTCTCTGTTCCAGCCATAAGTTGGGTATGATTCACGAGCTTTAGGATACGTCCATCCTTACGTGTACGTTACGTGTATCTAGAATGAGTCAGTTGGACAGCCAAGCGTCTTGTCTTCTATTTGATTTCTTCCAGTCTTAGTTATCAAGCTGAAGCAATTGAAGAAAGAGTCGCATAGTTGCATCCATTTGCCCACCCACAATCGAGACCAGAGACTGAGGTCATATATGTTCGAGGCTACATCTAATGATTTCCTTATTGGAGAACCGCTTTGATTCGATTCGCTGTTAGAAACCCTGGGCTGTTGGGCCTACCTGATAATGTCAGGGGTTTCTGATTGGCGGGAGACTATATGGCTCTCAATATGCCGCAGAAAAAGCTCCATCCGTTATAGTACCTGAAATTGACTATGATATCGATGAATTCCAAAACACTATTGTTGACTATCCCCGATATGGGAAGGGGCCTTCCTTAGTAGCCCACGCTTCGAATTGGAGCGCCCTTATCATTCTGGTTGGGATGCTGGATCCTCCGCCCTATCCCTCCCTAGCAAGTGAAGTAAGTTCTCCCGTTAATAAAGAAAATCAAAGTTAGGATCCATTCCATAGCCAGCAAGTTCCTATGTCCCTAAGGCCTGTGCCCCATGGAAAGGGCGGATCATCAAATCAAGTCCGGACAGATTCAATCCTGTGAGAAAGCAAGTATCAGTGACAGGAGCAAGAGTACCCCATAGTTAGAAAGGGGATTTGAGGAGCTGAAGCTTAAAGGCTTATGCCTCGCCCACCCTCGGACGCTAAGCTAGAATCACGGTTTCAACTTGCTTTTGATATAAAGAGAAATATCGAAGAAGAAGCGCCTGTCTCAGTGCCATTGAAAGTTGGCCGGCCTACTTTTCTCGTATCGGGATTTGGCCCCGAAATTCCATATAAAGTAGCAAGAAAGGGGGACCTGACCTTTCAAGGAAGTTTTCTAGCCTTTGCAGATCCGATAGTGCGTGCTTATATAAGTAGCTCGCTTCCTTAAGTATATGCCCTTGTTCGATCAAGTAAGGACGGACCCATTATTTAGTGAGTGAAATAGAAAGCCAGTGGAAAAGTCAGAATGACCCCGCTCAACCCAATTGGGTTAGGTAAGATAAGATCCCACGTCCGAGAGTATTATTCTGATTGGGCTTTCACTCTTATCAAGGAAGGAGGCAACCAAGGGGAGGTCTTTGCTTGCTTTTCCTGCGTTAGATGCGAGTATTTTTGTAATAACTGCTCCGCAGATGAAGGAATCAGAGAAGACAAGACCTTTCATACGCTCTTTGGCTATTTGCTTGACATAAAGAAAGAGTGAATTGACCCGAGCCGAGCCAAGTAGTTCGGCTAAGCCGGAAAGATAGAGTGAGATCCCATTGGAGATGAAATGCGGCAATGCCCGTGCAAGGGTATAGGATAGAGGTGAAGTGCTAAGTTCTGGTATCCATTTGCTATCAGCCAAGTCACGTATAGACAAGTCGACGGTTCATTCTTATACCACAGTTTTAGGCTCCTTAGTCTTATACATACTGGGTGCATTCTGAGCCCACCCATAAAGAACGGAACTCAAAAGTTGGAAAGTCAGAGGGGACCTAAAAAGTAAGAGTTGACCTAGCTCTCGCCAACCGCCTATCTCCTTACTTTCAGAATGGAGTATCCGTTTTCAAGTAGGAGACAAACCACTAGGGAAATCGACCAGAGTAGTCAAGATAAAGACATAGCATCCCTTTTTTCTTTTGAATCTGATTAAGTATCTGATCCTCGCACTGATCCTCGCACTGATACTGGTCTTGAACCGGATTCTTATCCGCCAATCCCATCCTCTTCTGAACCACAACAACACAAGAATCAAACCAGAAAGTGCCTGCTCCGGACTCGTAACTTGAAGAATGGATTGTTGCTTGGAGAACCGGCCGCTACTACCAATACAAGGTAAAGCTGTCAATTTGTTTCGGTGGAAAGTTACCATCTTATAGAATATGTTACGTCCTGTTATATGATTGATTTCGAGTGCGCCTATGATCAATGAGAAACTCCTTTGAAAAAGCAATGAATGAGTTGCACTACTGTTGAGTCTGAAATGAGTGGTTCAATTACTAATATCTCCACAGGCCAAGCAAATACCAGAGGTTATACTACTCCAAACCCGGACTGCCGCTCGATGAAGAAAGGAGAGTTCAGAGGGAAGAGACAAGAAACTAAAAGCCGAAGATACAGCTCCTGCTCCAGCGAAGTGTTGGGAAGACTCGAGTGTGGTGAAATCATATTAATGAGAGTAGACCGAGTAAGTAAGATAATGATAGTCGGCTATAAACCCATCCTTCCATAAGTAACACCTATACATAGCTAATGTCACTGAATTTACACTTTGAAACAGCCCTTCTTCTTGTTCGGGTAAGGCTTCTGAAAGGCTGCTTGTTGGATGAGGCTTCTTACTTATTAATATACTCGTTTTTCAAGTCCAGTGTCCGTTAGGTTTTAAGGTGTTGTGTCAGTAGCTTGGCCAAGAGAGTTTGTTGTTTCATCTTCCTGCTGTTACTTGTTAATAGAATAGAATCATGTCAATATACCCAGCATCCCATACTCCGGACGGGTACATAATCTAGCACTCCTACTTGAAGCTAACTTTCACGAAACTTTGCATTAAGAGCAGTTAAGAGCGAGTCCTGTGTTTTAGGCCAAGTCGACTCCTGTGTTCACCTAATTTGGTTCCTGCTTTGTTCGGGCGTCAGAAGGTGGGGCTAATGTTGTGCCTTAGTCCGACACTCTGTTAGTGCTTAAGAAGCGGGAAGGCGACTCCCACAGCACTTGGGTAAGAAACTGACTCATTAGGCATAGGGGCTTCAATGACTTAAGGGCTCGAAATCAATCTACACACTTTCTACTTTACTTCGAGGAGTAGGGCTAGGGCGAGTAGGTCCAGTCAGCCTTTCATTGACACAACGCGTTAGCACAAGGGAACAATAAGCTCAAAAATCGCTGCAAATGAAGAGCGAGGGGCAGACTTAGATAGGTCGGGGCAGAAGATGTTTTCGCAGAGAAGTCAACTAGTGAGTTACTTCACACTGGAAAAGAGGTAGGACACAGGAAGAGAGGTTGTATAGACCCATGAGTTAGTATAGGCTATAGGAATAAATAAGAGCACGGAGTTTTGGTAAGTACCATATGAGTAAGATACCAATTAGTTAGTCTAAATAAGTAAGATACCAATTAGTTAGTAGAATCCATAGAAGCTTTCAGAATTGCACTCTCAACAAAGAAGTACGCCGCTGAAGACAGAGGCGACGCAAGATAGCACGGATTTATCCGAAAATGGAAGTTGACCTTGAAGTTGACCCGGGCTTGACTGGTTAATTCGCTGTGGTGCTCGAATCGAATCATTCTTTGTGGACGACAGGGACTCGGCACCTTTGAGTTGACTCGGCACGTAAGGGAGTTGTTGACTCAAGAAGTTAACCGCCGCTACTACGGAAGAGAAGGTAGAACTTGTAGGTAACTCAACGGATTGTCTATCCTCTTGCCCCAACTCTAAACTAGGAGATACAGCACCAACACAAAACTTTATCACTGGCAATTCACTTCCCGCAGACCTTGATGGCAGGTATATAAGTGGCACGGGACTCATAACAACTGCTACTAAACAAGCCGACAAGCAGACTCCTGCGGTAGAAAGGAAGTTCATGAAGTCAGCTGCAAGGTATTGTATGTAATATTAATAATTGATATACGTGGTAACTCGCTAACTCTCAAACTCTCATATCACTTAATTCTATGGCTTGTGCCGTTGCTTCCGCTTGTGAACTTGTTTGTTGACTTTTCGTCTATCGTGGGCAAACTCACTGTGTACTTGTTTCCATTGTTTGTTCCACTCAAATCATATCTCTTGCAACCAGGAAGAAGAGTCTATCGTAGTTAAGCTTTCAGGTACATTGGGTATTAAGGAAGGGTATTGCTTTGAAGCGGGAATAGAAGCTGTAGCTGGGGAAGCAAAGCCAACAACCGGGCAGTCCAAGTCTAATACTTGCTTCCCTCGGCCTCGGACCAGTGAGTTGAAGCCTGAAACCGTTGAGTGAAGGACTGGTCTTAGTCTTACTCCGGACAGTCAAGTCCACCAATTCCCGTGTTTTTTGGCAGTGACCTTATTTTGGCTAATAGCAGGGTAAATTTCTTGAAAAAGTTGACAAAACCCGGGTTTTTTGGACGCAAAGGTGAGAGCCTGCCGCGTCACGTTAGTAGTGACTTGGCCCCTTAATAGCTCGGTCAAAAAGTAAGATTTTTCACGGAACTCCCTGCCGCGTAACGAGTTACTTGGCCCCGTGTTTTTTGATAGCAAATGGGGAAATAGTACTGGACTTAAGTTTAGTTTGTCTGCTTGTATCTTTGACCCCTTAGTTTCATTCTGAGACCCCTGAAAGCAAGCCTTAGTCCGGTCGGTATCAGGCTGTTAGTTAGGGGTCCGAGGCTATGTGTTCACTGTCTGAGGCTAGAGCTGCCGGTTCCTAGGCTTTGACTCATGAGTGACATTCTGACTTCCTACCCCCGAGCTCTGAGACCTTAGCTACATAGCATCAGGCTTACTATCCCTGCTTTCAGGCTTTGTGTTTCACTGTTTCATTCTGTTGCTGACCGGTTTCAGTCTGAGGGCAATGAAGCTAAGGCTGCAATTGGCGAGTTACAGGCTACAGGCGCTGGTTTCATTCTTAGACACCGGAGAGCAAGGCTTCCTTTTTCACTGTTTCAGGCTTCAACTTCACTGTTTCAGGCTTTGATTCCACAGTTCAATTCTTTACTTCCTTACTTATAGCTTCCTCCTGAGTTCAAAGAGTAAGTGGATAGGTGGGGTGTTAGACTTTCATCTGTCTTTGTTGACTCCGGGGTTCAAGGCTTATTTGATGTTTAAGGGTATTTTCCCAGTTGGGGTTTAAGGGTATTTTCCCAGTTGGGGCAATCAGAGACAGCCTTACTTACTTACTTCAGCAAGGACTAGCTGCCCATCTTATTGTCCTATGCCTCAGTCAGTCCAGAGCAATAAAAAGGGAATGCTTAATGAATTGAATGTCTAATAGGCTATTATTAGAAGAAGTCACCCATAAAGTCAGAATGGAATGAGATCTTTCCCCCCTAGTCTAGTGCTCTTAACGGAAATCCTCTTCGGGTAGGGCTCGGCTCTGTGCAAGGAAACTCCATTCTGGTATTCGGGATTCTATAACTCCTTTAGCGCCAAAGGAACAGTGACTTATTTGAGTCATGAAGATCTGATTGCGTGGAGAAGACTTTGCTTGTTTAGTAGTTGCTTGGTGGAACTCACTGACGCTCACTCAAGGGTACCTCATGAATACGAGTTCTGTTCTTTCGCCTTATATGGAGAGAAATGACTGGTGGCCAAGGGGCTCTTCAGATTCAATTAATAGCGCTGGCATTCTTCAATTCCATGATGAACTTCAACAATTGGGTCAATAACAGATAGTGACTTTCCTTGTATACGAGTTCGGATCAAGAAGGGAGTTGTCGGAACAAGTCTATTTATTGCTAGGAAAATCTGATCAGCTGCCAAGATATGGGGAAGGAACTTCATGTCCGGTTTTCTTCGTTGTTCTAGGCGTGAATGCATGAGTTGAGCCTGACGAGCGGTTCCATTCAAAAGGTGATCTCGCGTTAGGAGTGAAAACGAACAATTCAATTGAGAAAGCGGAAGCCGTATCATCAGCAGTTCCAGTTTAGTCCCGAGTGGAATACTATACATAAGGTGAAGATCATCTCGAATCGACAAGTAAATAACCTCTCTTATCACCTATTTCTATGCAAGACTATAACTCACAAACAAGGACTTCTTCTGATCCTAAACTGAACTATCTTCTTGCCCGAACAAAACCTTGAAGGGCACTTTCCGCTTACAGCTGACTTTTGTACGGCATCAGATCTCGTCTCGTCGCCAACACCGAGATACTAAATGGCTTCTTCTCTCTACTCCTTATGCTTGAACCGGGTTCTTCTCTTATTCCTACTCCGGGTACAGCAATATTCTCTCTTGTTCCGTATCCTGATCTCGTAGAATATGTATTCTCTTTTGAAATTCCCTATTCCCGGATTTCTGCTCTTATTCCCACTCTTATAATATTTCCGACTCTTATATATCTTCTCTTACTAGCCTACCGTACAGGAACGTATCTTTCGAACGGAAAAGTCTCTCGGTGGCGCACAAGTCCAAGTCAGAGTAGAAAGTGTCAGCTGCAAGGGCGCAATATGTTTGTTTAGAGTAACTGTGCCTCAATTCAATGATTTTTTATTCCTTCCCTTGGTCCGTTAAAGGCCTCAATGAGATTCTGTTTTCTTCCCTTAGTGCGTTAGGAGCTTTTCAAAGCCATAAGTGAGTTTGCCAGAACAAGCAGTTGGGCGCTAGAGGTTGTCCTGGAGCTGCAGAGTGAGTTTACGTTCCTATTAATTTGCAAAGTCAATATTCTTTAGAGCGACTAAGAAAGTGAGGCTTATTGCTCGGGGTTAGTTTGATTGTATTTGCTATGTCATTAAAGGAAGCGCAAAGCAGTTCGCTTAGAGAGTTAGGGATTGCAGTGCCTATACTCTATTCTGAAAGCAAGGAAGGGCACAAGTCCCGAAACTCATATAAGCTAAGGCGCCCCGACACCCAGAGTCAGGGGCATATTCCTTTCTTTGGTGTTCGAGCATCGCAGAGAGTTTTTGAGGAAGCTATGCTGCTTGTAAATCCAATCTATATTCTAAGTAACCAAGCGCAAAGGGGCAACTACTCCCTCCTTTCCCTTTGAAGTTAAGCCAAGCAAAGCCCTACCAGAAGCATTAGTGGAACTGCATACAAGGTATGTATCAATTCTCCTCTTTTGCACTCAATGCTGTTTGTTACAAAATGCTAAAGGAAGCTATGCTATGTTTTTACTCATTTCTCTCAAATGCTGTGCTGATAGATGATTTGAGTTCGCCAAAGTAAGTGCTAATGTGTTTGTCGGTAAAGTCTTGAAGACTCATGCCTAACGCCTGGTTGCTTCTCTCTTCCTTAATTCTCGTAACAGGGGCTCACTAACGCGCAACTAGTTGTTTGTTCCATAGTGCCTTAGTGAGAAAGCCTAAGTGTTTTACACCTTAGAGAGATAGTTTTTGAGTGAGTAATAGATGCTTTTTTGGTCCCTATAGCATAACAGAATATGTAACTTCTATTCAACAAGCGGGGTGCTAACACTTACTTCCGGGATGCAGATATTCCATTATTTGATACTAGTAGGGATGCCTCTCTTCAACAAGCTAGTTTCGTTCAGTTCCGCTCGCGTTAGGAGCCTAACCGTTGCGCCTTTCTTATATGTTGCTGTTCAGTTGAAATGCATTTGAGTCTAAGAACATAGACTATAACATTGCCATGACTGGACCTAAAAGAAGTGGTGCACTCAATTCACAATCAGCATGTAACGGAACAAGCTTTAGGCAAGCAAATCAATAAGCAAACAAGGGAACTGCGCTAGAAGTTGAATCCTCGAATCCAATGCTCGAACCCTAAAAGTAAGGGCAAGGGCTGCAATACATCTTAGATGATAAAGAGAGTGCAGAGAGTGACTAAACAAGTAGGCGAGAGGGGCTGGTACAGAGCCAAAGGCCTGGAGAAACTCTATTATGTGGCAGTTACGAAGCCAAAGGCCAGGGACAAAGGCTCTTTAGTCTCAATATACGAAACGAAGCCTTACCGTAGTTGTGGAGGAGCTAATCAACCTAAACTCCTTTCTATGTATGAATACTCGAAAGAATGAATTTCTCCTTTATAGATTACAAACAAACAGATCAGAAGCCATTGTGTCACTCAGAATAATTGAATTCCATACAAAGGACAGGTCCGTGGGAAGTGACCTTCTAACAGGAATCGTCCATTTGCCCCTCTATGTTCGATGTCCGAGCGGGCGCATAACATGACATGTAAGGAAAGCCAGATGTGTTAATCGTCCCTACGGTCCTTGTACCTGTTCCGAGGTTCGTTTACTCCTTTTAGTCTTGGACTCTTTGATCTTTTCCTCTTATTTGGATTGGTTACTTGCTTGTTATAGAATCATTCCACTTCCTTTCTTTTCCCAGTTAACCCCCTTTCAAAGAAAAGAGTGACTGGAAATTCTGGATACTAGTACCGATAGAGTACAAGATATCTAGGCCTGTTCGTGACGTTTGCTTTCTTAATGGCGAGAGCTTCTTTCTTTCTTTCTTTTCAAACGCGGATCAGGTGTTCAATACAATACATACATATGGAAGTATGGGGAAGGGAATTCTCTCCAAGGCTGTAGCAAGCCGGATTCCAGACAGTAGGGAGCCATCAAGTTAGTACTATCTTAGACTTAGAAGGTGGGAGCCGCAAGCAAGCTATCGAGCCTAAAAAGCCGCTGCCAAAGGGATTACCGAGTCGAATGAGATGTACCGATTGGAATCCTTAAGAAATGCCAGAAGGAGTGGAAAGACCACGAGTATTGACTTATAGGATGGAGAGGTGTATAGTAGGCAGCAGTTACAAAGCAGCAAAGGCAGAAAGAAAGCATTGACCCTTCACTAACAAGAAAGGCGAAGGACAATATGGACTTCCTTATTGAGCTGGTACAACAAATAGAGGCGCGTAGCGGCATTTCCGCTTCTGCTCCAGAAAAAAAAGAAAGAAAAAGAAAAAAACAACCGAATGGAAAAAATGAAGAAGATGGCTTCTGGTTCACGAATGCCCTGTGAAAAGGAATTATTTAATAAGAAGCATCGAATGCAAGCTGTGAGGAAGACGAATTCTCTCTTATTTAACTAGAATGAAATGCTAATTAGTCCCACACTTACCGCAGGAAGGTACGCAAGCACATTTATGGAAGAAGAAAAAGCGCACAATATGGAAATTCTGCACCTGTTATCCGACTCTCTTTATGTATTAAGCAACCGATCTCACGACGATGAGTCACCCCCTCCACAGGCAATCATTTCCTATTATTTGATTCGTCAGTGTCCATACGACCTTTTGTTTTGATGCGGGGTGGCGGATTCGTTCCTACATCTCCTGAAGTCTACAGACCAGACCTTATTCAGTAAGAGGTAAGTAATAGGATGGCATTACTTTTACTCAAGTGAAGGTAGGTGAGGGAGTTACTTCTTTGACTCTTATCTAGTATCGGGTAAATGCCTATGCGCTATTACGCAATCCGTCTGATCTTAGAATCTCTCAAGTGGAAAGAGCTTTCCTTCGCTTCTGAGTCCATCTCTTAGGACTTTTGTGACATCCCTTGGGGAGTTCTTCTACCTTACCCTTAGAATTAGAACGTTTCAAATAAATCATAGCAGGACTCAAGTGCATCTCCCCTTCCTAGGCGCTTTCCTTAAAATCGTAAGATTCTATAGGCGGTCGGTCATTCTCAAGTGTTCTCACGGTTTTGATTCGGGTAAGGAATGCCTAGCTTGATGCTTTATAGAATGTGCGAAAGTTTGGCATTCTATTCTTCGAAAGATGGTTCAGATGGACTGACTCGCTACTTAGGCGAACTACAATCAATGAGACGATGTTCTACCGCACTTCAAACTTACCTCCTGCTCGAAGCTATTGCTTCCATGCTACGCTCAGTGAATCCCGTGCGCTCGCTAGAGTTTCTCGAGATTCAATGGAAAGGAAAGAAAGATCTGACCATGATCTAGTCTTATACATTTCGTAGAAACAGATATTGAAAGAATAAAGCGTCTTGACTCCTACCCATGCTGATGCTGATAGATCGGTTTACGCACCTCCACTATGAAATAAGAAAATGAAAGCGAAAGCCAGCCCCCAATCGATATAGATGGATAAAGACTAATTAGTAATAGGAGTTATGTGAACTGAACCTAGCAACACCCTTCTAAATGAAGCAAGGAATTTCGGTATTGGAAGATCTCTTCTATGTTCTAAGTAAAGGGGAAGCTCCATCCTTATAGGGTTTGGGGATGCGCTAGTACCAGCATGACATTTCAGTGGGGCCCCACGGCGGAGTCGTTCAAAGAGATAAAAGCAGTCGTCAATTATGATCTAAAAGAAAGGAGTCGTCAATTATGGGCATCGGCTTGCTTGCTTTCTAAAGGATTAGGGCTAAACGATAGATGAGGCGGAATTCCTTTCAAACAAATAAGAATTCCGAAGTTACCAGGCAGAGAATCCTAAATCAATCTTGACTAAAGAAATCTGGACTAAAGAAATCTTGAGAAGTTACGTCTTTTCATTAAATAGAGAAAGTGATGTGGATCCTAGCCTTTCTTCTAGCTACTTTGGAGAGTCACCTTTAGCTGTTGGCTGTCATCTGAAAATACGCCACTAAGCTCACGAATGGGACTAGCCGGGGTAAGTCGACTTAGGAGCTATACAATGAATGCCATCTATTGGAAAGAAAGCGCTATTCGTGGACCCATACCGAAACCCGCCCCCACGGCATAAGGCCTTAAGGATGATCTTCTATCCGTCCGTAAGCTAATCTCTTGAACTCATGAAAAGCAAAGAAGGCAGAAGGCCTTAAGGCGAGCGGCCAGGCCAAACAAAGCTCAAAAAGGAAATTCGAAACCAGTCTGCCATTTGACATAAACACCCTTACCTTATTGCTCGAGTCCATATTCTGCCAACCAACACACTAAGTATTTGGATAATAGAGAGGCCTATAGACACGCGTTCTAGGACAGGACCATAACCTAGCATTTCCTCCGGTAAAGGTAAACCATTGCCCCCACTAACAATTCATATAGATTGGCAGAGTGTGAACTAGAAGCCTTAAAGCACCGAGTAGTAGCGTGTAGTCCGGAGTTAAAGAATGAAACAGTAACAGATCGGAATGGAACGGTGGAACTAAGTAGACTAAGAATGGAACTTTGATAAGGGGACTCAGAATTGAACTCAGTAGTAAAAGAGACAAGCGTATACTAGACAAACAAGATGAAGCCCTTTCTTTGTTGACCGGGGATGGAGATCCATTGTGGCTTGTTACTAGGTTTTTACGGGTTAATTACCATCAAGCAAAGTTCTATGGTTCTGGCTAATGCCCAAAGTGGTCTTGCTTGGGGTTTAGTAATGCTCTAAGTTCGGTTAGTACAATAAGGTTCTGCGGCTTACTACCGTGAGGAACAATCTCCAATAAAAGTATCTGATTCTTGGTCTGGTTCTGCGCCTTACCCTTAGACCCTCAACTTCGAATATCTTTTTGCAACTCCCAATTCTGTATATATGGGGGAAACTCTCACTATTGAATACGAAAGCCCTGTTTATCGAATACTAAAGCGGTGCCCCAAAGATTCTTATTTGTAGTGTTCGCCCCCCTTGGATGAAACTTTAGAAAGCATAGATCCACGATAAAGAAGTTCCAGAGGCCCCCCCCAGCGTGAAACTAAATGCGTGTGGGGGCATTGTTTGCTGCTACCTTGGAACTCCTATTGAGTAAAGCAGTAAATATTATATGACTGGCAAAGAAACTAAAGCACCGGACCGGAGCTCTTCTAACCTAAACCCATTCTAAAGGAATACGACGGTCAGGTCGATACGATACTTTTTATGCGCCTCAAAGATTTGCATTCTTTGGGTAGTTTATGAATGGGGTTGGGCAAGAAGCTCGATGCCGGGAGTCCCTAATCTTTTCTTATCGAATACAAACGTGGCTTTGTTCCTTAACGGAAGCTTTCACCCAAGGGATTTTGCTACTCTCAGCGCAGTAACAGAGACAAGGCGTGAATCCACTGCGACATCTTCTGACCCATCCGATGATGCTCACTGAATACACCTCGAAAAGGAAGAAAGCAGTCCATGATCCTATCGGGCAATCTATGAATTAGAAAGCGGCGAACTCCTAAACTAACCCGTTGAGCCTAAAATGCAGAAATGATGTAAAGAATCGTGGTTTATCGTTGGGAAAAGTGAAAGGAAATAACAAGCCCTAAACTCCATCGAAACTTGCAGCTTAGCAACCACCGAACACATACTCATGTTGGCAATGCCATGGTCAAGTGAGAGGACGACCCATTTACCTCAAAATCAAAAGAAAGCCTCCAAACGATTGACGTCAAAGAAAAGCAAAACAAACCCACCCAGCAAAGAAAGAGAGAGGTCTTTCAGCCGAGTACTTCAAAAAAGGAGTTCCAGGCGATAAAGGGCAGAGGGAATTCTTTGTTTTACACCTACATTCCTTATTTATGGGCAGGTTTGTTCCTTTTTGTATGAGTTTCCTCGGCGAAAGGAAAGGGAGTTGACAGTGAAAGTGCTGAACAAGCTTTGTTAGGCGCTGCGCTAAGAGAGAGAAGAGTCGTTAGGGCGCTCTTTTATTCTATGAAAAGATTAAGTAAAATCAGATCTACTTTGACTATTGTGACAAAACCTCTTTCCCACCCCGGACTCTGTATTCTTTCCCTTTCCTTGCTACTATCCTAACTTTACTACTAGTTTCAGAAGAAAGTCAACCGGTTTTAAAGGCAAGGAGCGCTTCCTCTAGAGAATATGGAAGATGTCCGAACAGATTTCCCCAATACCGGAGCAGCTAAAGGAAGTGCATGAATTCTTTTGCAAGTGGGGTTCCGGAGGCGGTTTCATCAATCTGAATAGGCATAGAATGCCCAATAGGCTCTTTGGCTGTTTTATCATCTCTAGAATCAGCAGTTCTCGAATAAGCTGTGGGACAAAGCAAATGCCTTTTTGTTCACAGCAGACTTAGCAGACGATTATCGGCAGTATGGTAAGGCTTTGATTACAGGATTTCAGGATTGACCGCTTCCTTCCCTTCCAGTTGATGCGGAATACAGGCTGCTTGGCTCTTTGCACGAATAAACGGAGAGGCAAAAGAACTCGCCCCTGTGTGATAGAATTGGTTTCCGCACAATGGAATAAGAAGCATTGAATGCGGCTAGGCTAGGGCACACATACCTGAGACTCAACATCCCTTAGTCTAACCTAAGAGAAAAGGGGACCTAGGTTGTTTCCGGCTAATCTCAGCCACATCAATTTCCAGGGTCACGTTGCCTTGTGAAGAAGCCCTCCTTTGTGCCTCTTCCTTAAGCTGCCCTTTTCGGAGAGGTAATCGAGATCCAATCAACAAAAACCCCCCTTCTCCTGTTGATCTTGCGAAAACGCGTAGGCTGACCAAAGAGAGACAGGAACTTAACCCAGAGTAGTATCTTATGGTTCCAGCCCTTAGTGATAAGAAGATGGTTATAGGCCAATTGAACGAGAGTGGTGTTTTTTTCCATGATGACCGGGTAGCTCTCTTTGCCCTTTCGATCTCCTAAACAAAAGGAAGGATCTAGCTGTGGATGATGTCCCAGCAGTAGAGTTTTTCATATGAATGTCTGCCCCCACTATTGGAGATTCCGACTATCAAAACGAATTATGCATTTGAGTTTGATTCGACAGGTATGTGACCTTAGGTTCGGGAGTAGCTTTAGCAATTGAAGCTGGCTCCGGGAGTAGCTTTAGCAATTGAAGCTGGCTCCAGGTATAAGTAATCGAAAAAGATTCGGAAAGACCATGGAGGTTGAAAAACCTGTGCTTTGGGGGAAGCCTCTCATCGAGAAGAAAAAAGAAAGAAAATTGCACTAAACCACAGGGCTCTTTTGATGTAAAGATCATTCTAGTAAAGGGATATTGATGCACTCATTGAAAATAATATAGGTGGGGCTGCCAGTCGAACAACCTTATCCCTCCATTCTGACTTTTGCCAAGGAAAGCCTTGAAACGACTCTTCCAAATGAAAGGTTAACATCTTCGTAACGACTAAGACAAGCATGAGAATGAAAAAGTGGGCTCACATTTAATATATATATACCTTGTTTGTTAATAGAGAAGACCAGAATGGATTCGGTCGGGGTGGTGTGGTGGGCTAAGCAAATCCGCTGTAAGAATGCTTATGGGTAGGGCCAGTGGGCAGATAGCATACCTTGATGAAAAACTCAAATCTTCCTTAGGAGCTTAGGCTTTGTAGACCTACCGTTGTTGAGGAGCTATAGATTCCTTTAATGCCATTCCATTGCCATATATTGGAGTTTCCCTTATGTTCTACCAGCAATAAGCCTCAGATGGTCTCAGTCAGCCAATCGGAGAGCACATGATAGCGGCATTCTCACCTAACAGGGCGTTCCGTTCCCTGCGGGGCCTTACACACTTGCAGTCAAACCGTGTCCTAGGAATGGTGAATATAGTCGATAAAGGAATCAAGAAAGAATCGAATGCCATGGTTAGATAGATAGTGAAGTGTTTAGGGGAGTCTTTACCCAGTTAAACTTCAATGCTTGCAGTCGCCTGGATGAACCGCCGTTGATGTAAGTTGCTCTTAAAGGAATAAAGAATCAAGAGCAGCTAAGCTAGCTATAAGAGGGAGACGGTTTACGATCTTTCCTATAGCTCTTGGCCCTTTCGAGTTCTCTTTCGCTCCTTCGAATTGGATTCTATGAGAAAGTTTACCGAGCTTCTTTCGCTTTTCCTGTAACTTAATATAGTTTAGAAACGTTCTTTGGCGTGTAGTCTTTTGTTTTTCCGACCTAAACGAAACTCTCTGCTCTGAACCGATTGCAGCTTCCACAACTCTGGCTGGCTAAGCTAGGTATAGGTCTAAAATGGGAGTGGTTCTAACAAAGTGCTTTGTTCGTACAGTAGGGGCGAACCCTTCTATTGAGGCCTTAAAGGTTTTCCACTAGAAACAAAGCGCATGATATAGCCCTATTCTATTTACTTCAAAGGTTAGCCCAGCTTGTATTATGAAAGGAAGTCTCGATCTTTATTATTCCCCTGCTCTTTGCGAGCTAGCCCGGTCTTTCATAAACCAGCTCCTCTCAGAACCCGGGGGAGAGACTCAAAGCTTTATCTTGAGAAATCCTTATTCAATTGAAGAGAAACACTTTCTATCCAAAATAAGCACAGTGCTTCAGCTCCGAAAGTAAAGGCCTGTCGACATGAAATCCTTTTGTCCAAACAAATTCAGTAGTGCAGAGATGTAAGATAACGTAAGAGCCCTGCTCCCAATCATAAGACTCTTAGACCCCACCAAACCAACCACACCTGCTTTCTTTTTGGTTCTATGAGTTCAAACACACACACACCTTCGAATCTCCAAACAAAGTGTTTCGGATTCTTCAATTCATTATTCCCTTCCCGAGGGAAGTAAGAGCAATTGCTTTATCGCATTGAGCCGAGTGTGGGATCGATCCCTTTCGAGCTAACGGAACTGCCAACAAGAGAAAGAAGAACTCGCTACTCTCCCTCTCGACACTCGGGATATAAAAGAAACACCTGCTCTTAGATACCCAAGTCTCCATCGTCGTTCTTTTGAAACATCTCTTTCGATTCTTCTAATGTAATGCTCTCAGTCACCTCACCTCTATCTACCCTCCATTGCGCATCCTGTGTAACATAAAGGAAATGGAAGGCTCATACTACCCACGGCGGGAGGTTGTCTTCCAACACATTTTCCCTATAGTGGATCTGCCACAGATTGAGTCTTTTTTAGATGGTAACGGCAGCAAGTGGATCATTCATGCGCAGCCTGCACTTAACTGATTCCCTTTTTTGACCCACCTTCTGCTTTTCCTTGCTTGTGCTCGGTTTTCTGAGGAAAGGGATCTAAAGCAAAGGAGAATTGGCATTACAGAACCCACGGCGCGAAGAAGAGGATTGACCTCGGTGAAACCTGTCTCGATTGTGCTAATGTGTAAAGAAGCCAATCACTTAATATACCGGATTACTATACTTTGCCACTCCAATTAGCGGGAACAAGCAGCGATGACGATGAGAAGAACCACGCCGTTCCAGTAGTCCTGCAGAGGGACCATGGACTTTGGAATGGAATGTGAATGCGACGCACGCAGAGATGTGGCATAACTTTGGATCGAAAATGAAGAAAAGATAAGCTCGGATGAAAGTAAAAGTAGTATTGAAAAGTATCGGTTACAATTATCGAACTGTGTAGAGGTAAAGGACGGAGGATCAATGATGACTGAGAGAGGCAGAGGAGCAACGAAGACTTATAAAGAGCCAAAGAAAGGGTGGTGGAGAATCATACCTACTAGGATAGGAAAGTGAGCTAGGCTCCGCTCAAAGGTAGGGCTTGCTACTCGCTACTAGAAATTACTAAAGAACCCCTTATCATAGACAAGCAAAGAAGGGATTGGATTATGGCCTATTGAAGACCGGAGCAAGCAGACAAGACGGCAAATCAACTCCACTGACGGATTCTGAACCGGGCAAACTGAACTTAGTGCCCGACAACACTAGTCCAAAATCTCTATCCATTTCACACCTTGCTCGTGATTCTCTGCAAGTCAGTACTTCAATCTTTTCTCTTTTCTAACACAGCTAAGCCTCACTATCTTCTGTCCTTCCTGAACCCAGCTTTCCCGGTTCACTCCCATCTTGATTTCTGTCTTTCCTGCTTCCTGTATTCTGATGGCTTCTTCTTCTTGCTTTATTTCATGATCATGTCAATCTCGGTTGAAGAGGAATCTGGTGTGCTTTCGGAATATTCGCCCATTCAATTACAATTAGCTGCTACTACGACTATATCCAATGATGTTTCCAGGCGAGAGTATAGTGCAAATATCTTTCATACCCGAGGGTCTATTGTCCGTCTAGTGAGTTAGCGCTTCTACTTTCTCTCCTTCACCCACCAGTAAAGTAAGGGGCTGGTCATGGTGACAATAAATGCTCTGAAAACTCGATATCTGTAAAGTGCTACTTGTTTCTAATGAGAAAAGGTCCGGTCCGGTCCGTCCTGGTTTAAGCGAAGGAGTCCCTTCAACTCACCGAGGAAAAGGCAATCTTCTCTTTCTACATCTCTCTAGATTGGAGATTTGCTCTTGACGTAGTGGCAACCACCCATTTCTCTAAGACTCAGATCGATAGACAAGCCCCGTGATGTGATAAAGAGAAACAGATTCGATTCTGTAGTCCCTATGTCTTGCTTGTTAACTTATTTCGTCTGTAAATGAAGCGAAGCGCTTCAACCGATGTCTTCACACTCCCTGAGACCTTCTTTCTTTCGTCTAACCTTTCCTGGTATCTAAAGGTGGAAGGCACATTTCCTTCTTTAATTGCGTTTGCGGGGTTTCTTGCCTCGGCATCTGTCTTGTACGTTGGGTACGCAAATGCTTCTACTTCGGCTTATTCCACTGATCCAAGTCTCAATTCCTCTGGCAACATACTTTGATCAAGAAGACATGGGATGTCCATTCCACCATTCAATCAGTAAATTCGTTCCTTTTCTCATCTTTTCCGCTTGTGAGAAAGATCAAATAAAGACAGGCTTCAGGCTGCGCGGCTACGGGCTTGATACAGAGGAACAGACATACCAGAAAGTGG
Source organism: Musa balbisiana (assembly GCA_004837865.1). Taxonomy (NCBI): domain Eukaryota; kingdom Viridiplantae; phylum Streptophyta; class Magnoliopsida; order Zingiberales; family Musaceae; genus Musa; species Musa balbisiana. Next base: position 497,284 of record PYDT01000460.1, on the reverse strand, counting down.
CAAAGATCTCTAGAACTATTCTATTTGAACTCCTTGAATCAAGCGATGCTGTTCCCCATTTCTAGAAACGAAGAGTTTGGTTGCCCTAGACCGGAAATGCTATAAGTTTGTTTGCGATATCGCTTCTCTTGGGCTAATGCTTTGTAGTCCCCTTCAACCCGCCGTCAAAGAAAGGGGAGTGGTGAACACAATCAATGCTTTGATTAAGACAACACCTCTCCGACAATCATAGTATCAATGCATCTTGAGGACAGACTTTCTACAGTGGGGAACCTGATTGATTTGATTATTCTTTTTGATACCTGCTGGATCTTACAAGGAACTGCTATCGTCTGAGTCTATCCCCCAATCCCTATCATGAAATAGCTTAGAGAAAGCTCATGGGAAAAACAAAACTTGGATTGATTTATTCGGTCAATCAGCCCCCAATCTAAACCTGCCTATGAGGGAGTGGCTATAGCTCCTGCACTTTCTATAAGTGGTCTTTCTTTCTATAAGTTGTATGGTATTGGCAAAACCTATATGTTGAGCACTCCTCTAATAAAGCAAATAACTCACCAACCCGGAAGGCATAGGTAGTCTTGGTTGGTTGGGGCCATTGAAACGGTTTCCTTTATAATAGGACGGACGGACTTACTAGTGAAACGGCTTCCTATATCATAGGACTGACTAGTTGAATAGTACGCTGGCCTCGCTCAAAGCCTACCCCGTTCAAGAGAGATAAAGGCTTGGGATTTTCACTCGCACTAAAGCTTTCTTACTGGCAATCCTTCCTCTGTTCGCCTACTAGTGGTCGGCCCATTTGAGCTTTTGAAGATAGTCAACTCAGAGGGGGTGCGGAGGAACATTCCATGTGCAAAGTGAAAGTTCCGTTATTTCTTCATGTTACTTTCCCCCCGTCTGCAATTCGATTAAGGTTGGGGACCTCGTTGTAACTCATGTCCGAAGCTCTGACTAAACCATACCTTCAGTTAGTACGATGGGAAGCTCTAATCTCAACTTCCAATCCAAGGTTTTGACCTCAACGGAAGGAAGGAAATGGGTTTTTACGCTCCTAATTCCGCTTTGCTTGGTAGAAGATAGGTTTCAGATTACTTTATCGATTGATCTATGTTCTTTCACTTGAGACTATGGTTTCATTTCGTTGCTTTGTTGATGGCTTAGCAATAGCAGCGGTTCCAAATCCGGTCCATGATGTGGTTTTCGATTCTCGTAGAAGAGACAGTGTTATTGCTCCTGAAATATAAGGCCCGTCAGTAAGAGAGCTAGCTCATAGCTCAGTAAATAATTCTCTTTCCATTGTGTTGCTGTAGTGCCTGGCGCCTGAACCCGAACGGTCGGGTGATGTTCATGCTATCAGGGTGGAAGCTGTGTACAAAGGATAAAGAATCGGAGGGTGGGAAGCTGTGTACAAAGGATAAAGAATCGGTGGTCTAATGATGGTTCGGTCTTTTACCCTTGCGATCTTGTCTTCATTCCGATGATACTAAACCCCGCCCCGATCCTATGGGCAAGCGATGGAACAGATTCTTGCGAGTGGATCAATGCCCCTTCCTCTTTCGTGTTTGTTTTCTTTATGTAATATAGGTGGCAGGGGAAGAGTTCCCTTACGGGACGTAGCTAAAGCCTTCCACCTTCCAGGCCAGGAAGACTAGGCTATTAAGAGAACGATTGGCTAGGTCGTTATTTGGAACACGAAGTGTTTCCTCCCTTCCGGCTTCTACAGAGGGGAAGTCATCCTTTATGTTTCGAAAGGTAACTAGCCTTATACCAGGGTCAGAACAATTTGCAAGACTAGTTACAGCTTTGTAGAAGACTTACAACTAGTTTCCCGGCCTCACATTTCAAACCGGATAGCGAGGCCCTTTCGAGTGCACTATCCAGAAGAAGGCAACTCAATAGATAGCTTACTCCGCTGTAGAAAGCATCTTGTTAGGACACAGTGTACAACTTAGAATACAGTGCAGCTTCAACAATGTAGCTAGTATATTGCCGGGTTATAGATTGCCTATGCATAGGTTTCGAATGCATCCCATACAGTAGATAAAGCAATGTCGCAACTAACTCCAAGATTTTCTCCTTCCTTTTTCTTCCTAAGTTCCACTAAACCTTCCATTAAAGGTAAGATAGTGTGTGTGTCAGTGAACACCAAGCCATGAGCTATCCCATTCTCCTTCCTCTCACTAGTCCACCAGCCACCCACGACTTATGCTTCGTAAATAGCTTTACCTTAGTTAGCCTCCGGCACCAGTGAGATATGACTATTGGAATGTCAGAACTTTCTTTGATCCAAGGATTCTACAAGGACGGAGCTCGTAGTTTGATGGGAATCGTTTGTGGTGGTCTCAATGAATTTCCTCATGCGCATCTAGTGCTGTGTCTCTGTAACGTGAATAAACCCAAAAAACCCTCTGCTTTAGAAAGATAGCAGCCATATAGACCCGATTTCGGAAAGTCTGAAGCTTTCTTAGTTATCCAATTTCATGCAGCTGTATTACACAAAAGCGCTCGAGAAGGTGGGCATTCAAACTCAAGCATTCTTTCAAACTGCCTAGTATTGCGAAAGAAAACTGGAGAAAGCCCCCTAAGCAGCAGATTCTCATGTAAAACCAACCTGAAAAACTCACCCTTCATAGAATTTGTTTACTTATAGTACTAGAGCAAGAGAGGAGCAAGAGTGGTCCCGCCGAACTCTTCGTGATCTGTCCGAAGACCGGCCTCTGTTCCAGGGACGATGACCGGTAACACTTATTCTATATCTCCCCATGATATAAGAACAACTCCCCACCAGCCAACTAAAAACGGGTATTTCTTTTGCTTCCGTAGCTCTCCTTCCACTCAAGGTGATAGGAAGTGAAGCCTAGCTCGACCGATAGAAAGTAACATGTCTGATAGGACTCATGATCATCGGAATGGTAGGGTTGAAGGGAAATGCATCTGGCAATGACTCTAAACTCAGCTGTGACTTCCTGTATAAGTAGCTGCACATTCATTCTAAGGAAATCTCCCACATCTTGGCAATAAGATCAGTGTGGCCTGTTTGAGTACTGTCAAGTAGCATGAATGGACCAGTTGGATCTTGGGAGTGAATGGAACCTATCCGTCGAAAGGAAAGCCAGTCAATTTCGTCGCGTAGGAAGGACAAAGTTCTAACACATATCCCGATGTCAAGGTGAGACGCTCTTTCAGTCCTCGAAGTCTCCGGCAAAACAATAATCCCAACAAACAAACACACCTAGTAAGATTTCCTCTTTCCAAGAAAGCACTCGAGATCATAAGCTATGCAATCAGTATACAGGCAAGTAAAAACTAACCAAGCAACAGTCGGCTAGTGGAAGTGCTCGTTAAGTCATGTAGTCTAGGTAGTTAAGTCATAGTTCTAGTCTAGTGGAATCTTGGCGTCTGTTTGTCGTATTGTCGGTTCATAAAGTTTAGTGATAGTTTTTGAATTGAAACAGTATAGAAAGACAGAATTGTAACCTTACACCTATGGCTGCAGGCTCCGCTATACCAGCTTACTTTTCGCTTGAATCACTCAGCACCCCGAGACTCCAGTCAGCGTATTAGCTATTGGCTCTTGAAGAGACTCACTCTGTCTTTAAGAGGGGAAAGGCCATGGGGAGAGATAGCGTCTGTGATCCATGAGGAGGCATCTATACGATCAAGCTATTTTTACAAAAAGAAAGAAGAGCGAAGAAAATCAGAGGAAATCCAATCAATTTGGTAATGCAAAAAGAAATAATGCAACAAGGAGAAGGAAGGAATTTACAAAGAAATGAATAAGACCACATATGAATGAAAGAAAAAACCCGTTAATGCAGGAAATGCTAGTAAAATCAACTCCAATCAATGGCTTTCTCAGACCAGACGTGAGTGGATGATTCAAACACGATCTTGAGGAGAAAAGAAGAGCCCTTGATCAGAGGTCAGAGTGATGAGTTCAATGAGTCTTGAAGAACCAACAACAAAGGTCAAATACCTATTTCTCCTATATTCTCCTATACTGCCAAGCAATGTAGTTGTAGACAAAAGCATAGAAAGAGATACAAACAACTACTAGTGTTCGGGAGTTAGTAGTTCAATAGGAGTTTCTAGTTCTGAGCAAGTCAAAACCCGGCTTGTAGTAAGAGCAGGCTTTGCACAGCATTAGATTCTATTATTTGATTATTTGGATTTGATTTGGATTCTTGTTTCGGGATGCGAAAGGGAGCGGTAAAAGGAAAGAATTGAGTCACTCAGGAGGACTGTGACACTTGAAGACCCCTTTGGAATGAGCATGTATATGTTAGTGCCGATATAAGTTCTTATAGTGATTGGTGCTGATATAAGTTCTTCAAGTCAAATAAGCAGTTTTTTTCATACATTCATAGAATCAAATAAACCGTTACATACATTCATAGAATCAAATAAACCGTTTTTTTCATACATTCATAGAATCTCGGCACTAATTACTTATTTACTAAGGTTCAGAGTCACTTTACAACATTAGAGAGTATGCGCACTCAACTCATATCATCTAGTTATCATAATATTGAAATCCAGTCAAAAAACTCCTACCAACTATGCCCCCACAGAGCAGAGCGGGAGCGGGAAGGAATAAGTCTCAAGGGACGGGGAAATCAATCAGTATCAAGAAAGCGGGAAGGAACTTTTTTACTTGAATCACCAGTTCACCCTTATAATGGAATTGCAGTAAGGATAGGGTAGGGCGAGATAGAATCAATTCATTCTTAAGCGTCAAGTATTGCCTGTTGAATCCTTAGTTGCGCTAACATAAGTTGTGAAATAAGTTATTGTTTTACTGTTTTACTCGGCTAAAGGGAAAGTGGCAGTTTCTGAATTGGGTATTGCAAGTCGAGGTCGGGAAAGAGGAAAGGCAGCGGTAAATCAATCTCAAAGGGAGTGAACCCGGGAAAGAGATGGATTGGTTCTTTAGCGCCCAGCCCCGGAACATGAGTTAAATGCCCAGAAATAAGACTAATAGCCTTTACGCGTGGAATGTGCTTTCTAGGCTTTACTCGGATCGGATCAAATGTCCTTTTTCATAGCCTTTACTTTACTCAGAGAATGTCCTTCTTCGGAGCAGCAAGTAGTTCTTGAGTAGAAAGATCCGGATCAGTGTATCTACTCGCTTATATACCTGCTTGAAAGTAAGCTAACACATTATCTATTCCCCAAAGCCCGGCCTTATAGTCATTCGCTACGAACACATAGCTCGCCTTTTCCCTTTGAGCCTGGCCGTATAGTCATTTGCTGCTAACACATTACCCCTGACCCTGGAGACTTGACCGGAACCTGATTCTCCCATCTTATTCATCGCCCAGCAAGCAGCTATTCCTTTCATTGAATACGATAGAGTAGGTGTTGGGCTTAACCGATACTAAAGGTGTGCTTCGATCACTACTTGGGACTGTCAACCCATATTTCGAATTAACACACGTCACAGAGAGTGTTTCCGCAGGATAAAACATGACAGGAATGGAATCTAATCTCTCGATTCTTGCTTGAGTCAACAAATAATTAATGGAATCTCTCGCCGAAATCCAACTAGAAAGAAGGTATTCTTTCGATACATATATAGAATGGGGTAAAAACGAAATTAAATTGACTCTCTGACTCGCTTAACTCCACTTTAGCGCCCAGCCCAGCAGCTCCCACTCCACTTTAGCGCCCAGCAGAGCAGCTATTCTATTCTTTCTGCAGAACTCTAAGGAGCCCTATGGATGGATGGTACTTTACTTATTGCTTGCCAAAAGCGGTGGTGCACTAGATTCCATTCTGTAGTTCAGTGTCTTGACTTTTCCATTCGATACAAGAACTAAAAACTGATAACTCCACTGCAGAATCTGTGTTTGCGAGCTTAGAGTCCAGTGGAAGTTCACAAGGTTTCAAATGTACTTGAATGGTTAGCTTATTAAGTCTAGGTTAGCGGATTGTCCCACTGTAGCTCCTTGTCATAGAAGGTGTTTCTACTCTCTGTCGGGAGAGCTCTTTGTACTTCTGTATCGTATATGCTTGGGGCTTTCCCACTCTCCTTGGCTTTCTCTCAATAATGGAATAAAGTCAATCTACCTATGATAGTATTGAGTAACAACACTGCTCAACTCGAAATACCACAACATATAGAAAGAAGTCACCTAAGACTGCACCGAGACTAATTCCCACCCCCACCCCTGCAACAATAACGAAATGCGTGCCGCGCCCTGTTGTTTTGAAGCAAAAGGGAAGCCCGTTGTGGACTCGAATCTATCATATGTGCTCGAAAGATTGAATTCCTAGTTGCACTCATATTATAGAAAAAAACCATCTAGACTTTACTGCGCACTGCGAAACGGAAAGAAAAAGCTATCATCCATCTCACGTGAGCTCGGGCTCGGGGCTAATACTCTCTGCTTCCTTCGCTTACCGCTTACTTTTACACCGCTGCTTCATTCTCATCGCTAACAGCAAGATATTACACAGCATGTTCTCTCGGAGACAAAACACAGATAAAACTCTTACTAGTCGAACTGAACTGACTTCAGGCAATACAGATACTGGTTCCCTTGCGTAACGGGTAGATCGAAAGCAGTTGAAATGCTTTTTGCCCGATATCTTAGTGCGGAATACGAGTAGAAACAACCTTACCCATACCGAGTTAAGATCCTTTGCCGCCAATTGCAGCCTTTTTTCACGGGGTTTGTTTTTGTCAAAAGAGAGGCCCTTATAGTCAGTTTCGGCAAGGGGGCAAGCAATGTATAGACTCTAGTTCTGGGTTAGAAGAAGAAACAGGATCCGTTTCATAATCTTTATATTCAGAGCCGCAGAATGGCCTGTTCCTGTTGAGTTAGAAGCTTACGGAGTAGAGTGTATCAGAATGATTTGTTGCGATATCACTTATTGACCCACGTAGCAGTAAAGTGGAAAGAGAATGCACCGTCGAAATAGAAAGATTAGAGAATAGGGTAGTATAGACCCACCTGAGGAATTAGCCAGAGGATTGAGCTCCTAACACGCTTAACCTAGATCCACTATAAGCACAAGCGGTTAATTTCATTAAATAAGAAAAGGTTTCTAGTATTGCATAGAAGCGGGTAGTATTCAATCAAGATAATCTGATTCCAGTTGAGAGTAAGAATCATCTGCATAAGATGGAACTGTTGTTTCTGTTTGAAAGGAAGCTACAATTCCAGTGGTTTATGAAGTAGACTGTGCCGAGGAAGGCCTCTTTCTCGTCCTTGAACAGAGCAGAGGGGAAACTTGTTAATGGAATGGCAACCCTATGAAACCACTTATCTGCTCCACTAATGAATTTTAGACTAATATATGTGCTTTTAAGCTCCCGTAAGCGGTAGAGAACAGGAACTATACTTATCTTTCTGAATTCTCCTTTCATAGCTGCTTCCTTTGGCACTGAACAAGAAATATGAATTGAACCATTCACTCCAGACTCGGAACTCAAACCTTATGAAACTGATCTAGCATCTTATGTTACAGCTGATTCTTGGCTTCCATCGTAGACAGGACTTGCACCCAAAGAAACGAAACTCTCTTTCCTTCCCGCTACTTTCTCACCGACTTCCAGACTTGCACCCGAAACTATACTTTGAGAATCGATTGCTGCTTCCTTTGGCGCTGACACTGATACGAAAACGGATCTTGCTCGCTCCTGCTTCCACTATTGATTCTTAAAGAGGAGAGCTCATGTAACTACTCTACAGGAATATGGACCGGCACTTCACTATCTAATTGCCCCAACAAACGCTTCATCCATCTTTCGAGCTTCGAGTCAACCAGTCATTGAATCTTTCTCTTAAAACATCAAACACAGGACTCCCCTTTCGCACTAAACTTTACTTCCCGCTTCAGATACAGATCCCGATCTTTACTCAACAGATTTCATTGTGCTTGCAAGGGAAGGTCCAAATCCCAGAATTTCATTAAAGGGACATTATTTATAACACACATGATTTCTATATAAGTAGTTTGTACCCAAATAGGAAGTCTAGGTTCGAGGAAGAAGAAGGTCTCCCCTATTTGTAGTAGTTGTTTGCTACCACTTCACTTTCGACCCTTGCTTTTTTCGATCGAAAAGTACTGCTGACTCTGTGAAATCACTCTCATCTCACTAATACAAATGGCTTCCGCTTAATTTGCTAACGCCCCACTACAGGCGTTTGTTGACCTGAGAGAGTAGTTTATGTAGTAGCCTAAGCGCTAATGTGAGCTTTCCAGGGGTGCTGATATGAGTGATAAAAGCCATGCTATGTTGTTTGGTTACCGACTTTTCTATATGTGTTTTCAGTTCCATTCTACTTTAGGCGAAAAAGCGGTTTGCTCTAGTTACGAAGATAGCTCAATTCTTTTTAAAAAAGGGAAGGGAACGGTGAAATAACAAGTAGATCGATCTCGCCCAGTAAGAGCCAACACCAAGATACAACACTGGCACACAAAGAAATTCTCCTAAAGCCGGAAGGAAGATACCGTGCTTCAAAGCCGGTCGAACAAAGGACTTGAGCAACACAATCATCTCCTTCTACTTTAACACCCGAAACTATACTAGAATCTGGAACTCGACTTTCTTAACTAATTGATGGTTCAGCTACCTATCTCTTTGGTTACCCCTATTCTTTATCTCTCTTTGGGTAGTTACCCTACTTCTTTATAAGATGAAACTCCAACTGACAGATACTCGTCGCCAACACTGGATCGAACGTCACTTTCTCCTGTTTCTGAGCAGTCTTATTCTTTATCCTCTAGCTCTGCTCTTTACTTTTCATTTCTTTTAGCATCGTTTTAATTCCCAGTTGCTTGCTTCAATCTTGTTACTCAGACAGTGAATTCGTATTTCTAGGGTTAAGGCATTAGAAGCTGCAGTGCAAGTCTAATCATTAGTCGTGAAATTCCAGTTATTGGTAAAACCCCTTGACTTTATTCTTTTATTATTACTTAATAGAATAGAGGTTTATGTAGTATGGTTGCCGGTAGATCTATTCTGAGAAGCAGCAGCTATAGGTTGAAAGCAAGGTAGGGCGCAGGCTAGTCAGAAGTCACAGGCTAACTTGGCGGGCAGAGGAATCAGACTAAAAGCAAGCAGTTGTAGATTGCGAGTGAGGAGTAGGCTACTTAAGTGCATTCTATATTGGGAGTGAAAGCCTATCAGCACTAGTGGAATTCTGTTGCTAGGGAGTGCAAGCCACTCCACATTTGCTATCAAAAAACACGGGAAAACGCAAAAAAAGAAGATCGAGCAGGTCATCTATTAGGTAAAATCCGGTTGCTACCCAAAAACACGGGAAAACGGAAAAAATAAGTGATTTTGATCGGGCTATTAGCGGAAATCAGGTTGCGTTGTTTTTTCCCGGGAAAACGTAAAAATTCTATCTTTTTTCTCGGGCTATTAGGGCCAAGCAACTACTAATGTTGCGCGTTAGTCTAAGGGGCAGTGGAATCCAAGCCTGTCGCTGTGGAGTCAAAGAATGGAACCTTTACCTCAAAAGCTCAGAATTTCCCTCAGTAGTAACAGAATGCGCGGGTGGGCGCTCGGCGAAAGCCTCAGAATTTCCCTAGTGAGTTGCAGCCTTAAGTGAGTGAGTAAGCCTGAGCTGGCGTAGTCAAAGAATTAACCTGGTTGTCTGCTTTCCTCTTCCCCAATTCATGACTTTTCTGGTCCCTCAGGATGGGAAACAGGGTTGCTACCTTTAAGGTCAGTATTTCCAAGTTTCTCAAGGAAGACCAAATCTACGTCTTGAAGTTTCTCAAGGAAAACCAAATCTACGTCTTGATTGAAGGATGAACCCAAACCACTGGGGCGGGCGTAGAGGCGGACTCGTTAGAGTAAGAAAGAAATGCCCTTGCGTGTCAGGTAAACAAGAATGATTATGGGATAGATCCTCTTTGATTCTATAATTTATACAAGCAAGAAGGGCAGTTTTTCTCTCTTCGAATAAGATTCTCATTTGGGTAAATATTCTTTCACGAGGCGTCCTATGAGCACCCTGAATTTGCTTCTTGGATTTGAGGGAAAGGCAGAATGGGAGAGTTTGTTAGTTCGGATTAAGCTATCACAGCTCCAAGTAGAAGGGATGCTTTTGCAGTCTATTCCGATTCCGCTTTAGCTAGCCTGTGACTGATACGAACTAGAGACACTTGACTTACCGAGTGAGTTGTAGAGCCAAATAGCTATAACTCTGGTATGGATCGATGAGGGTCTGTAAGTGGGTATACTCTTCCGTTTCCTTTTCCGTATACTTGTTTGTTGCAAGGATCACTCTATTCGCTAAGCGCTTAAGTTGTAATGAATATGAATCTCCCTCCTGTCACTGATCTCAGAAAAGAATGTTTCGATTTCATTCTAAACGCTTGGGGATGAAGTCAAGTCACTAAATAGTCTTCCTGCGCTTTGTGAGATCCTAGCTCTTTTAAACCACTGAAACCGGGCGTTAGTAGTTCCCCGGCTTGAACACAATCTTTCTCGCCCTAGTATATGAAGCGGAATTCATTCCTTCCTCTCGAAACAATAAATATAGACTTATTTCTTCCCTTGCATTCGATCGGATTGGATTGCAGTCAAACAGCAATTGATTACTGATGCGCTTCTAGGCAAGAATAAGATAAAAGAAAGGAAAGGGGATGGATGCTTAATGAACAAGAATTGACCCATCTTATGAGGAAAATGTACCTATTCTAATAACGGTTTTGCTACTACTTTGATTAGGGAAAAAGAATGGATTATGTTAGATAATGTACCGATGATGGATATCCTGCGATAGTACTGTTAGGATTCTCTACTATAGTGTAACATAACATCATTCACCTTTTGAGTTAGCAGATAAATGAGAAACGGACCTAGCACAGAAAGCTGTACACAGACTCACTTACTACTCACTCAGGAAAGGGGCCCCTGAAACTAACCTATGCATTTTTTTGATTACCCCGACTCGCGAAGAGATCTCCTTGTTTGGGGGGAGAGACTTCCCTCAGACAACAAAGATGAGACCCACTACAGACGGGGAACGACAGGCTCCGGCAAGAGCATCAGCACAAGGAAAGAGCGGAGAGCTAGGATTATGAGGACAGAGAAAAGGGGTCAAGATGTTAGGATGAAATGCATCATAAGGAATGCTTCTTTTCGCCGGTTCACACATTTACCATAAAAGGTATTTCTAGGAGGATAAACAACGATAAAAGATGGGGTTAGAGACTCAAGCGATACCTGTTGGGGGACGTCATAACTCTCCTTTTGTTGGTAAAAGCAAATGGAACAAGCCATAATGACGGTGTACTCAATACGAGGAGAAACAAACTACCTATGCTCTTTGGTTAACAACTTCGAAGGCAGGCAAATTCTAATGAAAAGCGGAACAGTTGGGTAGGTAACTCAATCTATTCTATACTACATGTGCTCGAAACGAAAGATTCCATAAATGATTCAACAAGGCGCTCTCAAGATTCCATTCATGATTTGGTTTCCTCTGCGCTAATGGGAGAAGGGAGTTTCAAGGAGTTTACAGTTGGCGACCAGAGAAAGATAGGGAAGTTGTTGGCTTGAGGTCGTAGCGTAGAGAGTCTTTCCCTAGTAGAGGTATAGTCCAAGCATCAAAGTTCAGTCTAGGTTCGAATTGCCTGAATACGAGTCTGTTTCCGTTCGAGTTAAGAACAGAAGAAGTAGTTTCCAGAGAGGAATGCCCAGATTAAGCAGTAAGCGGGAGGGAAAGGGGTGCCACGAAAGTATCCAACTCTAATAAGGGGTTCTTGGCGTTGCTAACGCCCGGTTCATTGATCATTGAGCGCAAAAGAAAGAATCGAATGTTAGTAAGTTTCTAACGTGCTTAATTATACATTGCTTGTTCCCTATAAAGTAAGTGTTTGTTAGTGACGAGAAAGCCGTTGGTTGCTTTGACGCTTATTGAGTCTGGAATAAGTGTCGCAGTCTGGTTTCAAGGAGTATAGGTTTCAAGGAAGAGTATATAGTATAGTGGATCGAATTTGGATATCTCGACGCCCTGTAGAGTATGATTCTGTCCTTATTAAGTTGATTTGCTTGTTGAATTGAGTTAACCTAAGTGCTAACGTGTAATTGGTGAAGGGTCGGACATAAGAATAATAAATATGATGAAAGCTAGGGCGCAAAGAGAAAGCTAAGTGAAAACCTCGTAGACAACACTCGAAGGAACATCACTAGACTTTAGTACTTTCGGATACAGCGGGACAATCAGGCAAAGGTCAAGCCAATCACCTATATCTACGACTGTGAGCTCCAGGAACGAAACTCGTTATTGTTATTGCAGCTTGCTCCCTTGCATCTTCTGCTTCCTCAGAGCATAGCTTCTTCTTAACGCGCTTATTCCCTCTTCTACTATATGCTCTTGGGGCATGTTTAGTTTGAGCAGACATTATTCATCGACGGATTTCTATTTCATTTCACTGACATGGTTCTAAGACATGAGCTCCGTTCCATGGGCCATAAAAGATTAGTTTCAAATGAGTGGGTCGACTCTCAATCTTTGCGTTCAAGCCTTTTACCCTGACTTCTAAAGTGAAGCTTACGGTGGGCATTCCAAATCAAAGGTATGATCTTCGGCTTCTGTGTAGGATGCAACTGGAACTGCATCTTTAGAAGATTCAACAAGCACTCAAATCCACTACTTTCTGAAGGAGACTCAAAACTGGCTGCTGACTCACCTGGGGATTCATTCTCTCGGGCGAACAGAACAGCTTATAATCCTTGTTCTAAGCCGGATCTTTAGCTTTGAAGGTAGAGTGGAACGTCACGTGGGTGAAACGATGAGAATGGGTCTTATTGCCCTCATTTTATAGCCCAACTCACTCCATTGATTCGGTCAGTACACTTTCATTGAAGTGGAGTTCCAGAAGATACGTCCACAAGAGAAGTCCGCAAGCTACTGTTCTCATTGGCTATAGTGGAATAGAAAGTATCTAGGAGCTCATAGGACCTTAAAGTCTAAAGTCAGGGCAGTGAATAAGCTAGGGAACAAACAAGGGCGAAGCAACAGCTTTCGAACAAGAGAAGCAAGGCAATAATGATCTTATTCAGCGGCCTTTGCCTCAATTCCATTCTTTAGAGAACATGCAAGGGAAATAAGATAGTACGCGGCAATAATCTAGGGAAATAATATAGGGAAATAAGATAGTACTGGAGTATAGTGTGTGTAGGGCGGAATAGAGTCAGCAGTATTATTACATGGTTTTCTATATAGGAGCTCTCGATAGATTCAATTCAACAAGCAATAGATAATGGTGCCTTTCTATTGAAAGAAGATTATTTGTGTGCACATCAGATTCTATGATTCAGTAACCAAACTACCTACTATCATAAATGACAACGAAGGAAGGGCAGGAAGGGGAAATCCAGAATAAAGAGTATCTATCTAATATGGTCTGGAGTGAAGAGCCGAGCAAATAATCTATCAAAAGTCATAAGTGGTCGAGACCAAAGCAGGGCTCGACGAAATGGAAAGTCTCATGGGACTAAGTCCTTCCTTGAAAATGGAACTTGTATCTGTCTTTTAAGGATCAGTAATGGCAACAAGTGAAGCGGCAAATCCTTCTCCAAACTAACGTCTGAGCTTACTCGCCTTAGCACAATATAAGAAATCATGGAATATGATCTGTGCTTTGCCTGATGATTTACAGCTTTCCCTTTGCTTTGTTAGTGCTTCTGTAATGGACTTTTCCTTTGCCTGAGACAGCTTTCCCGAGTAGCTCTCGCCTTCTTATTCTCTTATTGGGTCCTATCCTTCCCCTATCAATTCTGCTTTTATCTCCTTCCGGCGGGAAATCAATCAGTATCAAGAAAGCTCTCTATAAGCGGGAATGAAAGAAGAAGAACTAAACAAGCAAGGTCAAAAGCTACGGAATAAACAAGCTACGTAACAAGCTCCGGAACAAACAACTACTAATGGAGAGCTAACGGAGAACAAGGCAATAATGAATGAGTTGCGGATAGGGTTTAGCTTCCAATAAAGAGCATTTTCAGAAACTTCAACAAGCAAGCAAGAGTCTCATAGATTAGCGGTTAAACAAGCGAGTCTCATAGATTAGCAAGCAGGTAATGTTCATCTATTATCTCATATGCGAGATAGATTCCATTGGGTAGCCGAAAACTCTCCCGTCTTTCTTATTGTAATGGTAGCTTTTGACGAACAGTTGAGTTGGCTTTAGTTCATTCTATCGTCATTCCTTAAGTCAAGTAAGTAATTCATTAGAAGTGGGTTGAGTAACTAACTGTGCCGATATTAGTGATTCAAGCTTCAAGTCCGCCCGCCAGGCCAGTATCAAGTATGGTGCTACGTCGCGAAGGAGTTATGTTAGGTTCCACTCTCTCTTCCATATGACGCGACTAATATAACTTTCCATTCCATTAGGCGTCTTGTTTGTGAGTGAGTATGCTGCTAGTCAATAAACAGTATATTTAGAGTCAACAAGCCCCGAACCCTTAGCACCCCGCTCGCTAACACGCCATTAACTTGTTTTGTTGGAAGCAAAGCAGTGAGTTTGTTACTTCTTTCTATATTCAAATGTGCATATTCTGGATTTCGCCGTTGTCCTAACGTTAGCTTTTCTTCTTTTGGGGCGGGCAATAAGTTAGCTTATGAGTTCGGGGTTTGTGACTGAGACTCTTTTCTGGGGGGTTGTGACTGAGACTCTTTTTATTAAGTGGCACCCCCCTTCGAAAGACTTAGTGCGTTAGTAAGCTTTGGAGGAACAAGAACTAGTAACGACGTTAGGAAGCAATGCTTTGTCTTGTTACTAGATTACATAGTGCACACCACCTATGATATTGAGTGACTAGAGTTCCGAGTGAGGAAGCAACGGCCTTAGTTCAAGAAAGAATATCCAAGTTGACTCAACAAGCAGCGGGAACAAGTAAAATAGCAGAAAGACCAGAACAAGCGAGGGAACAGCTAAAACCTGTGGGTGAGTTAAAGCAATTGAAACAAGCTATAGAATAGGAGTCCGCTGCTGTTAGAGAAGTTAGAGAATAGAGTTTGCAGTTAGCAGTCAGTTGAGGTGAGCGAGTTACTTAAAGTCAGCTAAGGCGAGTTGTCGTTTTTTCCAGAGCGTAGTTGCAATTGATTGATACCTACGCGAGATACGATACTTGTATTCACTATGGATTTCCAAAGGCTCTTGAAGAAGCACTTTCCAACCCAACTGCTTCCCCCAATTGAAAAACAAACCCCGAAAAGCAGAATTAAGAAAAAGACTATATACCGTGTAGTGGAGAGGTAATGAAGAAGAGATATGGCTTGCTCAAAGAAAAAGAAGGTATTGGAACAGACGGCTACAAGAAATGCGCTCTGGCAAACAAACGGGAATGACTCGATCTCTTTTATTGGCAACCCATTCATTTGTTCGTTCGGTGGGTTTGGTTTCTCTTCTTCCCGGGCCTGGCCCTCTTGGGGCGCTAACGTATTTAAGCGCGTTAGTCTACTGGTATTAATAGCAAGTCCATAGAAACTCCTATTTAGAAGCTGTGCAAAGAGAATCAGTGTCAAAGTAGATATAAGCGGAGGCTAAAGTCAGTGGGTAAGGAAGGACTGGAAAGCTGGGCCCTTACTCTTAATTGCCGGGAATCAGAAAGTACTGGCAGGCCGGTTAAGGTAATAAGAAAGTCAAGGCTTTGAGGCTGGGGTAGTGGAATTCAACTCACTCCGGGCTCCTGCCGCGCCACAATAACTCCTGGATTTCGAAGATATAGATCCGGGTAACAAACCATGGGCTCTCAACTTCAAATACAGAATGCAACAAATAAGGTCAATCAAGGCTTTGAATCAGTTTCAATAGAATCAGCAGCCTAAGAAGTGATTGTTTAGGGTTTACTTCACATAATAGTAGAAAGGTACTCGAAAGATTCCATTCATTATTGTTTTTCCTCGGGAGCTAGACTCAGTGCTTACGGGTCAGTGAGGCGCTCACAAAGTTTCAAGGGACTGATTTGATTGCCCTGAGTCCAAGAGTCGTCGACGAGAATAGAAAGAATCCATTCGTCTTCGAAGAAAAGAAGGAGCTGAGCTGGAGAAGGGACAATCTGTTTACCTGGATATTGGATTTCTTCAACTTAATAAATGGGGTGGGTGTCAAGAAGTTAAGTATGAGTATGAGGGCAGGGCTTCACAATTCCAGTTTTCGTCATCGGCTAACGCTTACTTTCGGTTTCGGGCTGCGAGTGATTAGAGCTTAGAGTCTGTTGTCCTGGAGAGTGCTTATACTCACCACTGCTATATTGACTGAAATTAAAGAAGCAACGGCAGAAGCAACGACATTAGTTAGCTTTGGAGGAAAGGAAGTAACTGAAGAATCTCTCTCTCTCTCTTAAAGTCATAAGAACAAGCAGGGGCTTTCTTCCGCTCGCTAACGGAGTCATTTCCGCATTAGCTTATTCTAGTTTCAGGGGTGCCGACATCAATCCTCCATTCAAGGTTAAGGGAAAAGAGGTGCCAACATCAATCCTCTATTCAAACAGGGAAGGTATGCCGACATCAATCTAATATGAAAGTCAAGGAGTTAGTCAAGTAAACAAGCTATTTATTGTTCCAGTGCGCTAAGTACTGAATACGAGCCGCTCACTAACGCACTTAGGCGCCAGTATATCAACTATGATGCTACGTCGTGTCGCATCGGACCTACTACTGCTCCCCTACAATACCTGCAAAGCTGTCTCGTATGAAAGTAGAAAGTATCGCTAAGTTAGCTATGAAATTCCATTCTTTCGAGTTTAAGGGATGCCTAGCTGACTTTACGGGGTGAGGTAGGGATGCCTAGCTGACTTTATGGAGTGCACAGATATCATATTCTTCAACGTTTGGTGAGTTCCTGTTCTACCTATTACGGCAGGATCTGCTCTAACTGCGGACTTTTGAACGGATGATTCTCTTGAAACTGTGCCTTCTTTTGTAGACAAGAAAGGGAAAGCGTACCGAACCTCTCTCGTAGACTTAGGGTAGGGCATAAAACCCAGTACTTTATTCTTCTTCTATGGGATTTTTCTTATTATTCCATTCCGTAACTTGAAGTTCATCATTGAATCTCCATCTTGCCGTTAGCGCAACAAACTCATCATTTATGTCATCTCCATCTTGAGCACCACTGATATCCAAATGTAATCTAACTGCTTCCTCGGCTGCTCCATCGAATTCTGTTGTCGACTAAACTTGACCGTATTCTGATCTCGGTGCCAACACAAGAACGTAACTCGCATTGCTTAACACAAGTACTACTATACCAGAGGAGGAGTTAACAGTACGGGGAGACTGCTTCAAGCCATACAAGGACTTATTCACTAGTAGTCAAAAAGCAAAGGGAAGTTATATACCATTGTAAAAGTCTTATTGATTCATTATCTGTTACTTCATTCGAAGTCAAAACAACCAAGTAGACATCTAGACATTCAAAACTCCGCGACTCCTCCTTGATTCACTCAACTTCATCGGGGCGTTCAAAAGAGAAGATCCCGTTCCCAGCTTTTTCCAGAGACGGGCGGAGCGATTTCCCTCTGGCAGAACTCGTGCAAAAGGGCCGTAGACAGATTGGATCGATTTTAGAATATCATAATATCATACTGGAGAAAGTGTCATAACTAATATCATAATATCATACTTGAGAAAAAGGTATCATAAGACCTCTCTGGAGAAACTCATAACTAATATCATAAGACCTCTCTGGAGAAACTCATAACTAATACCCCCTCGGAATTTCCCGTGCGTGGCTCACAGGGAAACTGAACCCTGTATGAGAGAAAGGCCGAATTTTGTTATGTGAAATAAGCGACCATTAGCTTTAGAACTCTATATATGCTATGCTATTACTTACTTGCTGCTTGCTTTCTTTGAGTCATTTCTGAGTGAAGGGCGATGCCAGTCGATTGATACTCTGATTCCTACATACCAGACTTTGATCAATCCTACATGATAGGAGAGAAATCGTCTGATTAATAAAGAAGGGAACTACTAAACAAGCTCTCGCTAATACAAGACGGGGAGAACCCGGACATGACCACTGAATCCATTCCCTTCTTATATAGGGGGAATGAAGATACCGAATAATAGGGGGAATTCTGATACCGAATAACGAAAGTGAGGATGCCCATGCCCTGTTGCTTATCTTGAAGCTTATTAACCGCGTGGGGGCTTCTCCGCTTCAATTGAGCATCTTCACGACCACTGCTCGCACCTTCCCTTGGCATCTAGGAATTTGGAATTCCGGCCGAGGTACTCTTATCTTTGTCAAAGTCAAAAAACAACTCATCTGCCTTTTTGAGGAAAGAAAGAGATTGTACCCTTCTGACCCTTGTAAGATCAAGGAACTGAAAGAACGACTATCCATATCATATTAACTAGGGATTTGGATTGCTACTAGAAAAAGCTCTCTCACTTGATAGCTTTCAATCTTCCGAACTTGTAACTTCCTTCCATTTGAAAGACTCCGATAATGCCAATAGGAAGAAGGCGACTAGGATGCCTTTAGGAATCAACCTCACTTGCGTTTTACCTAAAATCCATAGTATAAGAAGAGAATGCTCCGCAGCTGCTAGTTGTTGTGGGAAATCTACAATTTGGAATACCTCCAGCGGAGTGACTAGACTTTCTCACAATAGCCCCCGTTTCACCATAGCCCCCGTTTCTACAACTCCACTCGCTTCCTTTTAGCTATTCTTTCTTCTTTCATAATCTCATAAGAATCGATCTGAGCAGCACATCCGGGGAATTCTCCAAATACAACGGAAAAGGTTGTCCTATCTAGAGCATCTTCAAGCCTATTGTTACGATGTCTGCCCTTTTTTTAGAGAAAGACGAAGGGGCAGCCGTCCAATTGTTCCAGAGGAGTCTTGAGTGCCCTGCACGGAAATGGTTTACGTCACTAGATCATTCGAAGTTGGCGTCGTTTGAGCAATTCTCTAAAATTGGAATAAATCAGTACTCCTACGACTTAGATGCCCAACCAAATGAATCGAGTTATAGGTGTCCCGTTATTGAAATCCATACAAGAGTAACTATCGACAACACCAACAGATGAAACAAGAACAAAACCACTTGCTTTGACACTTTCGAACAGAACTTGACTACTTGGGACCTCGAACTACTTCTTCTCCAGCGGATGATCTTGCTGTTGCTGATGGTGATCTACCAGTACCAGTTTGTTTTCTCCGGATCCTGATCTCGTCGATGAAACTAAAACAGTTCATGCACTTTAGCCACTTAATATTGTTGGGCCTGGTAATACTTATGTGAGTATTCAGTCAACTACAAATCTACCACTGATTCTAGTGCGTCGAGTCAACAACTCCCGTTAGCGCGCAATGAGATTGAAATGGAACTTACCCTTAAGCGCAAGGGCTAGCAGACAGGAATTGAAGAGAATAGAAGTAGCACATCGCCTATAAGCACAGGAATCTGACTCAAACATCTTAATCACCACTACAGCAATAGTCTGAATCACCACGCACGACCGATAGAGTATTTTGCTTGCTTGTTCGGTGTACTTTCATGACGAGAAAGCTCCTTATTTGCATTTACAACAGGGCCTTAATACGAGAAAGGGCGGGTCCGGGAAGAATAGAGTGGAAAGCTGGGTGCAGTTCGTTCAGGGAAGAATAGAGTTCAAGCAAGGCTCTGGTCTCTGTTTAGGGAGCTCTATAAGAAAGAGATTGGATCCTGAGGAACAACAATACTAAGTGCAGATGGTCGGTATTTACTACATTCTATACTTTGTCTCGATAAGATAGATATGAAATTCAAAGAGGATGAGAATCCGGTTAGGGAAGCATCTCATTCCTCTGTTGTCTTTGCTTACTGGAATAATATCGTATAAAGAAATAAGCTCTTTTCGAATGCTTGAGACAAGTAGGGGACTTTCGACTGTTCCGACGCCTATATCGGAGAAGGAACTACAGCAAACTTGAACTTGAAACCTTACTCGTATACTTGGAGCGGCATCCTCACAACACTTGAATGCTTGGACCACTGAAAAGTAAAGCAAAGTACTACCCGAAGAATTTGTGGAACTGCTAAACGGCTCAACGCCCAAGCTAACGAAACTCCTAAGGCACTACCAAGGGCTTTTCGAAAGGAATCCATCTCGCATCCCCATCTGATAGAAAAAGGAGTAAACCTCTAACTTCAACTAACTCACTAACTTCGGTGAACCCCTCACTCGCAACAGAGGCTCACTAACGCTTGAAACTCCTCTAGTATAGAATAGGATTTGTGC
Organism: Musa balbisiana; assembly: GCA_004837865.1. NCBI lineage: Eukaryota > Viridiplantae > Streptophyta > Magnoliopsida > Zingiberales > Musaceae > Musa > Musa balbisiana. The sequence continues at coordinate 477,073 of PYDT01000460.1, read as the reverse complement.
CACTATCTGCTCTCAGGGCGCGAAGGCGAGTTAAGTCTACGAGAATGGACTAATTGTCTTGCATTTCTCAGTTGAGCGTTTACTCTTTCTTGTCTTTCTCCACCTCTCCTTCTTTGTCCTCAAGCAAACTAGCAAGAAATAAACACGCCTACAAAGGAAGGATAGGAAAGAAAGGATGAGACTTAGAACACTGGTCACTCTCTTAGCGCCATTGCTAATTTTGCGCTAACGGTAGCTTCATGAGCAAGTCCATAATTCCTATCAGATATTAGTTAGAATAGCATTAGTCAGAAATGAATGAATTACTTTAGCGTTAGGGTAAGTGAGCAGCTTTTACTTGTGCTACTGGAGTTAGAGTAGTTCCTTTCCAGCCTTCCGCGTTGGGGCAATCTGATAGACTACTTCACTTAGGAGGAGGTCAGCCTCATTCTTCCACTTCTCCTGATCAGACTGAACCCGCTATTGGAAAGAAATTCACTAGTGCCTATAAGGCTGTAAACTCATACCTATCAGACTGAACCCAAACTATCAAGAAGACTGACATCGATACCAAGAAATCCATACCAGTAAGAAGAAAACTGAAAACTGTGAATTCCACTTGTTACTACTAGAATCGAAATGCTTAAAGCAAGGCTCCGAACTGAAGCTTCTCAGAATAGAGCTACCGCTAGAAAGAATGAATACCCGGAACTGAAGCTTCTCAGAATAGAGCTACCGCTAGAAAGAATGAATACCCGGGGGTTAGAGGAAAGATATAGCTTTGGTATTACAAATCATAATTCAAGTGAGAGTAAAGTAAGTAGAATAGGTATGATCCGGTGCATCTAGGGTATGGTATGATCAGGTCAATCTAATGTTCGAGAAGAATAGGGATGTTACTTAACTCATACAAAGAAGAGAAGAGGGGAACGAAACGCTACCTACTACTATATTGATGGAACGAAGCTACCCCACTACACTATAGATTTAGTATTTCCAGCCCTATTAGCACTGGTTTTATTCTTCGCTTATGCCCCTTAGCACTCTATTTCTTATACTTAATGCGCTGGGGCGTACCTCTATTCTAATACTTTTTCTTTCTTTGCTTGATTCTTTATTCTTAGGGTTTTGTCTTAGCCTGGGGATGTGCTACATCATACCCTATGAGTTCACCTCCGCCCCCATACTAATTAGATTACTGGATATACTAGATCATACCTATGAGTTGCGCAACCCAACATTACTATTATCCTAGGTGCGCAGGCTCTTACCCCTTTCACACAGCCGCTACACAAAAGTAGTGACTTGGCTGGGGGTTTACTTAACACCGTAGGAATTGATAAACACTGGCTGATAACCGACTTCCCTTGATGCTCTACTGACTAAGTATAGGAAAGCCCACTAAATGAGATCTTATCCTCATATATGAAAACTGATGCAACTCGGGAAACAAGGGATTATGACTCACACTCGAACAGGAGCAGTACTACCGGAGTAACAGAGCAAGAGAGGTCTTAATGTCAGCAAGTCAGAATTTCACTAAGTAGCAAGAGGAGAGGTAGGTTCGGGTATAGAAGAGAAGGTCCTAATACCTAATGGGTAGCGCATCCATAATATCTGAATTCTTCTATCGAGCAGGCCCTAATACATAATTGGTAGCGCATATGGAGCTAACCCTGCAACTAGTAGGAATCCTTTCTCCCAAACGACATTCTTCGTTATCAACTTTGCCAACAACAAGAACTGGAGTTATTAGTGTGACTTATTAACAGCAGTTGCTTGGCCCGTTGCTTGGACCTTACGTAGTTGTTTGTCGACTTGCCCTGTTGCTTGGCGTGTGGAATGAATCCCTTTCTTAATCCTATCCACCTTGGTGAATCAGGAGGGGCAGGCTAACGACGGGAACCAAGGGATTGGGCAATGAGAAACAGTAGTTTGAGTTCAAAGTCAAGATATAGGTCTGTTCTGTTATCTTAGGGTTAGAGTGAGTAGCGCCAGGCTAATCGCTTTTAGTCGCATTCTTGTTATCGTTAGTTCAATCCGCTAGTTAGTAGTGAGAGTCTAATCGGATAGTAGTTCATTCCTAGTTGCAAGTTCCAGTCTCATTGGCTTTAGTCGGATCGCCCACTTTATTAGCTTAATGTGAAGTAAGTGGTAGCAGCCTATAAGTTGTAGTTGACTCCCGAGTGACGAGTGCCAGTATTCGAAGTCGTAGAGGTGGGCAAGGCAAGTCGGAAGTCATAGAAACCCGTGTTTTTTGATAGCCAGGTCATTTCCCCTAATAGCTGGGTAAATTTCCATGAAAAGTTCACGAAACCCGGGTTTTTTGAACGCACCCAGATTTTAGCTAATAGACCGATCCATTTCAATGAGATCTTGGCGTTTTCCCGGCTTTTTTCAACGCACTGGGATTTCCCCTAATAGCAAGCCCAAAAGTCATGAATTTTTGACGAAACCCGGGTTTTTTCGACGCAAAGGTGAGAGCCTGCCGCGTCACGTTAGTAGTGACTTGGCCCCTTAATAGAGAATCCGAAATGACTTCTTTTTTCCGTTTTCCCGTGCAACAACGCTGCCGCGTCACATCCTGTTCCTTGGCTGGTAGCAAATAGGGAAATAGTACTGGACTTGACTTTACTTCAGTTTGGTTTGTCTACTTGCCTAGTAGCTGGGTCCGTTGCTTGCCTGTCAAAATGATCCGATCGATGATCAAGCTCACAGTAAGGTTTAGGTTCCGTAGGGGAAGGCTCGGTTTTAGGGTATATCTTATCACTTATAAGTAGTAGTTAGATTCCCAGTTTCTAGTTGCATCCTGGGCCCCCGCTCGTCTATCGGGGTAGTGTTGCATTCTAATAGAGTAGACCGCATTCCTAGCTTTTCATTGGATTCCTTTTCTCCAGTTCCATTCTCAGGTTCGACTCCTGTCAGCACTAGTTCATTTCTTATAGCGGTGGTTGTCGTCTATCAGCTAGTGTGGAATTCCCCAGTTAGTAGTTCCATTCTTATTGCCCACAATGAGCGACCATTCTGCTACTTCGGTGAGTCCCTAGTTGTTGCCTTACTGGCCTTCTTATCGTTCAATTCTAAGACTTGGGCAATCCCCTAGCTGTAAAGGATTTCCAACTTCAGTGAATTAAAGTCCTATCAGTACTATACTTATTCCATTATTAGACCTATAGCTACGAGTCTGGTTGGGTGCCAGAAGAATGAAAGGTGGAGCCTAGGACTAAGATAAAGGAAAGGCATACTTTTGTGTCTCGGATAGTCAGCCTGATGGGCACGGGTTACAGAGTCAAAGCGGTGAAAGGGGGACTCAAGCGTGGGAATAAGAATTCTAATAAGTGGGAGCAACAGTGGAATGCCCAGTTTCCCTTGTTTCATCCCGGTAGTCCAGGTGAGAGTGGAAAGGGAGAGAACAGCGCTACCTAGCAACCCATTATTGAAGTGCACTGGAATGGAGGAAGGACTTGGCAATGACTGAGCTCCTGCCGCTACACATGAGTAGTGACTTTACCGTACCAACTCGTATCTCGCTAACGCGTAACATTCTACTGAGCTTGTTCATAACGTTAGTAATTATCCATTTCTTTGTTTGTTTAGCTCAAATTCGCTGACGCTATTAATGAGGACTCGGACTACCGCTGACGAATAATTCACTTGTCTACTTTTCTGTTCCCTTATCTTCTTCTTTTTCTTTGAAAGCAGCGGATTCTCTTTTGTCCCTTCTTCTTTTCTTCTCCAGTCGATGTAGACTTTCTTCGAACTACTGCAGGTGTTTTATTAGGGGCTCATTGAGTGGCATTACTGGCTCTAAACCCTTGAGCTGTTTGTTACATTACATACTGGCTCTAAACCCTTGAGCTGTTTGTTACATTACATACTGGCTCTAACTCCTTGAGAGGGCTGGTCGTAGGGCTAGAGTTCCACGGTCGGTAGGGCTGGAGTTCCATTCTGACTTATTAGTGTAGTATTGTGTATTTGTCACCTGGGCTTTTACTACCTTTATTGTCTACTCCTAACCCGCAGAAGGAGTCGTTGGCTAGAGAGAACCTCTCCTTACAACGGAGAGCCAGATAATAAGGCCTACCTCAAACAAGAAAAAGAATCAAACCAATAAAGGGAAGGGGAAAGAAGAGTCGAGGGGAAAGCTACAAGAGTAGAAAACGGAATATGGTTAAGGTATACACTCCAAATTAACTATAACACAACTTATTTAGTTTGATGGCAAATGACCTATTCTCTTTGCTTCCCCGTTCAATAAATGCATTTCTTCCTAACATATTGATGGTTCTGAGACTCCATTCTTTCTTTCGACTGTTCCTGTGTGGGATGCAACTTCACTTCTCTAACACCGGAATCCAGACTTGTTGGGTATAAGTTCCACTCTGTTCCCTTACTAAACTGAGTCTGATCCTAATCCTTATTCTACCGCAGCTTAATATCTTTCTTCAGATCTGGATTCTGCTAAGGCTTCCGATACTGCTGATTCTGTTGAAACTGGCTTCATCCGATATTTCTGCTTATCCAGCTACTTTTTGAGCCGATGATCTGTATTCCTAACCTGAACCACTTGTTGCGTTGTACCCGGCTTCTTCACTACAGGTACTTGTTCCTTCCCATTCTTGCCAGTGACCTCGGGCTTGCTTCTTGTATTAACTATTGATTGAACTTAAGTAAAAGAATGAAACATAGACTAATTAGAGCTGTTAGGGTTAATAATCGAATATCTTACTTGTGTGCGGGGAATCAAAGAATATCTTACCGCACAACTCAGCGACTCCTAGAGTAGAGTATAGTTCCTATAGTCATTAGTTTACAAACACAGGACTTGCTCCACACTCGGTAGTGAGTACTTAGGCAGGCTATCGATCTACCCGCTGCAGCTTGTTTCAGATGGCACAGCTTTAAGGTACTCGTTCGGCATTGCTTGTTCCCTGGAAATCCTCCTTTTCAAGCGCACATACGCTATTCCTTTCATAGAAGTCGAGTTCCAGTCCGCTCAGTAGGTGGAGTTGGACATTCCAGTTCTCAAGGAAGCAAGCCGACAAGCGGATACTAAACAACTCTGGATTCTAGTATAGTTAACGAGAGAATCTTAGTCACTATTTATTCTATTATTCTATTAATCTGTAAAAGAATGATCCAACTGTAAAAGAATGAGATAAGGTAAAGGGCAGGGCGGCCCATTCTATGGTACAGATCCAGATCCAGCAGTGAAAGTGATAGGTAGAGCAGGAGCTGGTGAGGAATCAGAGGCTCAAGTCAGGTCGAGGTCGGCAATAAGTCTCGTCTCTTTCTGTGTTTTTGGTGCTTGAGAAGGCAAGGCCAGGCAATTCAATAAGTGTCGAGTTCGGGAAGGACAGGTATAAGAATTAGGCTCCGGGTACGGTCTAGCGCTGGCTCATTGCTTTTGTCAAAAACTCCCTGCCAACATTGAGGAGAGTAACCAAACCGCCTTTACTTTATTTTTCCCTGAACCCCTCTTTCATTGCAGCTTACAAGCATTACTCTTACTTTATCTACTTAACCGCATAGTGGAGTGGGCAGTTTAGATTCGCTTTAGAAAAGAGATGATCTTCTTTATACCGATTATACTCATTGTCATGTCCCGCCCGGACTTTCACACCGCTACCGCTGATTTGGAGTCTACAGATCGATCTCTAAGAAACGGATCTTATTGCTAATGTTGTAAGGCTGAAGAAGGCTTCTTTCGAGTCCTTGAACATAGGTGCAAGTTAGCAAAAAGGCAACTATTGGATTGATTGGGGTGCTACTTTGCTTAGGTACTTGTGTCCGAGAATGGGCTTGTCCCGCTGGAGCTCTCTGTAGTGATTACTCTGATCTTGGGGTGCGAAAGTCGTCTACTTGTTCTGTTGCGCTATCACTTATTTACCCACTTGCGGTGTGTGAAGCATTAATCGATCTGCGCTAACGGGAATGGATGGAAATTAATGAATGAGTTGCGCTAACGGGAGCTCGAAGCAAGAAATAGTTCTCAGAGAAAAAATCATATATGCGCTAACGGGACGGGAAGAGAGTTGTTGACTTTTTCTTTTGGGAGTTTAGAGCAGCTTGATGACATTCTTCACTGAAATAAGAGTTCGATTGCAGAGAAGTGCCCCTGCTTTATACCTTTATGGCTTTCCCGCGGATTCTATTACCGCAACATAACTTATCGACTTTACTTCTTCTGGAACAGCTTATTCTGGCAAAGGCACAACTTCTTCTTATCCTGATTCTCATCCATCAGAAAACTATTGACTTTCAAACAGGCCGGCCATTCTCTGGTCATTACTTGGAGCTAGAGTAAAGTAAACAAAACGAATACCCTCAGAAAAGCTTAGCGACCGACCTCGAAAGTGACTTCTTTTCTTCCCCGAGAGACCTAAACAATAAGTTAAGCTAGCTAACCTTACTTGTGCCTGGCAAGGAAGCACTAACTGAGTTCAAAGAGCAAGATCAGAGCCTCATTCAGTGAATAGTTGCCAGCAGGGCCGCTAGTTTTCGTTGAATCTTGAAACAAGCCCAGCAGGGTTCAATGATTTGTTTGACTTCCACAACTTACTATAAGGGCCCGAACTGGATTGATTGTCTCTTTGACTACTTAGTTCAATTCTGACTTTTGAGTGGCTTGGCTCTGTGACTACGGAGTGAAATTCTTGGAGATTGGAATCGGTCACTAGCTTGGGAGTTTACAGAGGTATGTATAGTTGCCGAATGAAGCAAGTAAGTAAAACACCCTAGTGCTCTGTACTCTTCAATTCCATTATGACTGGGTTTCAGTCGCATTCTGAGTTTGGAGCAGAGGTGGGCAGGCTGGCTAGTCCAGAGTCTAGGTCGGCAAGGGAAGCTTTTCCTGAGGTCGGCAAGTCAGATAGAGTGAGTTCGGGTCTCGGTGTAAGAGAGCTCATTCTTCTTTATTAACTTCAAGTCCTGTGTTCTACTGTCCTGTTGACTCGGCGTTAGGGGAGGAGCTCCGTGCAAGAGAGTTCAATTCCAACGCTTTTTGATATGTGCACGAGAGAAAGAGATATTGGATAGCAAAAAACACCTGCGAGTAAGGGAGTTCGGGCAAGAACTAGTACATCAGTGGCTAAAAGGATAGTGAACAGTAAAGTTTAGGTTCATCAATCTCAGTTCGTTCAACTTGAATCATATCGACACGAATGCCCAGTTTCCGTTTCATCGTAGAAAAAAGATCCGACAGAATTCTCCATTGGTGAGGTAAAGTCTCCGCTCAAAGGGAAGGGAAGGCGAGCTATGTGTTCGTAGCGAATGACTATAAGGCCGGGCTTTGCTTTTGGGAAGGGAGTTTACAATTTCCATCCCTATCCATATATGAGATGCGTGAGATTCAATTCATTTTCTTTGTTTTCCTCTGCGTGAGATTCAATTCATGATTTGTTGCGCGGTCAGTGAGCAGCTTTATTACCTTCCCTCTGCTTTGCGTGCTTAGCCTTACCATCCCATCCCTTTGCTTTGCTTTACGAACCTTTCCATTCCTTTCCGAACCCTAGCCTAGACAATCGTAATAGTCGTGATTTCTTCGTTTACTTAGCAACTAAATTGTAAACTTAACTTCTAAAGTCTGTAAGTGCTTCAACTTAAGGCCCAGTTAATTACCTCTTTTGAGACTCCACACTCTTATTTCTTTCCACTCGACTTTCTGAACGAACATAAACTGAATGGAATTGCACTGAACTAGCGCCGAACCTCCTTTCTTCTTCAATGAAACCACAAGGAGCGGCGAGCGAGACAAGAAGTATACCTCGATTATGGTCTTCCCTAGCGTCCAGTCCAGCAGCATCTTTTCCTATCACTTAGCTCCTGCCGCAGACTTGTTGAGTAAACAAGCCCTCCCTTAACTACAAGTTTCAGTATACTCCACTCTTGCTCCCGCTAGCTCACTTAGTGTTTCTGACCTTGGATCAATTCCTTCTGATGCTAATGCTGTTTCTGTTCAAGAAGAAATAAGTAGTTAATCGCTTTAAGGCGCGCGCAAGGAAGTATTTCAGTAAGTTGCAGCAGTGAGCTTTGTAGGAGTCCGCATCATAGGGAGCAAGTCAAGTTTCTAAGTATAAGAGCATTCCAACTTTCATTCTCTATTATATGAGCTTATATAAGAAATCCAGAAATCCAGCGAATCAATCTATTAGGGGTGCAGCGTATGGGTAGTTGTGGTTTTGTAATAGATGTGGGTTTCGTTAGTCAGCTCGAAGACCCGGCTGGCTTTCCCCTGTATTGTATCATGCCCCTCTAAGATGGTTTCTATGTACCTACATCTTTCAATGAAGTAGCTCTTGCGCCTCTTTCTTTTGCTGACTCGGGAATCAACCCGAACATACAGACTCCCTTTCTACTTTTCTGGTAGGCGCCTCTCAAGGCTTGCTTCTTTCTGGTTTCCTTGGTCGGGGAATCCATAAAATAAAGAGAAGGCGACGCGACACTTGCTTGTTTTCGCGCTTGGTTTATGGAAGCATCTAGGTGAAAGGTTCCGCTTAATTAGGCTAATCCATAATGAATGCGGCTGGACACAAAGCACAGAAGGGTTGGTGGGTCCCTTCTCTTTCTAATGGGATTGGTTATTCTGTCCCCGCTTCATTGCCTTCACAACCACTTCAAAGAAAAGGCTAGAAGTGAAAGTAAAGCTCTTGGAAAAGATCTAGTGGCTGCCCTACCCATAATTCCGGACTTCCTCCCTGTCAGATGTCCATCCATAACCTTCCATTCGTTAGGTGTTAATTATTAACTAACTAATTTGTAATACGACTGTTATTAGAGAGACTTACTTCTGAATTTGGTGTTTGGTGTCGGCTTTTGAAGGCTTTAGGGGCGCCTCAAGCACGAGTATACCATTGCTAGAGTAGAGTCCTTTTGGTGCACCCAAGCTTTGCTGCCGGCATAATTTCCAAATATGGTTTGTCTCAGTTGGCACAAGAAGGCTAACAGTCACCATATATCAAGAAGTCCTCTGCTCTGGCTGCTATTGACTAAATTGTCTCACTGAGCTGCAATGTCTTTGTACCTTCTAATGGAGGAAACATGGGCCTTCCTGCACCAGCCTTAAACCAACCCTAAAGATTCATAGCAGTTTTACTGTTTCATTCGATACAAGTTCCGATCCTTTGCTTGCTGAGATATCAATGGGAATCACATTCGTGTTGATGTTAACACAGTCATATCTTTTGCTTCTGTTGCTGCTGAGTCAATAGGGATTGATCTTCCGAGTAGGAGAAAGATGACAGCTTGGATGGAGTACACAGATGGAGCAAAGTTTACTCAGGTTTGTTTGGGCTAGGGACTCTCAGATTGAGGCCTTCCTGTCCTATTCTTGTGGCTCGGATTGACCTTTCTCAGCATTTCAAGGAGTATATGCATGTTGGTTTCTCTGCATCTAACGGGCAAGGATCAGCAGCTCAGCTCACATTCATTGTTCATCATTGGGGAGATTTCTCCATTTGCCCCTACTTTTACCCCTATGGATAGAATTGCAGAAGTGGTTGCTATCCCAAGAAACAAAGACAAGCCAAGTCATCTTCATTCAAAAAAACAGAGATAAGATGAGAGGTTGGAAAGGGCATTTGTACTCTATATAATTGGAGTTATTGTCAGAATCGTTTTCTTGGTAGTGTGTAGAAAGAGGAGTATTAGCAGAAGTAAAGAAGGCAGAACCAGTACAGTAGATTGAATAGAGTGCCATCAAGGTTGTCAATTTCGGAGATAAAGTCAGCAACAATGGGGTTCGTTTTCATCGCAAAAGAATTGTCCGTCAAGGGGCTTCCGCTACGGTCTATAAAGGGTCTCCTCCCTCAGGCAGTGGCTATCAAGAGGTTTGACAGGGATTTACTGTACTAGCAATCCTTTTCTCAGATCAAGCATCCGCAGCTTACTTTAGATTGATTGGATTTGGCCCTTGACGAAGTGAGTGTTAGTTCCATTCTCTTCTTTAGAGCCAACAGTCAGTCGTTTTGTTAGGTTACCTATGCCACAATTAGTTGTCTCGTTCAGATTCCATTCTTCTGCACTCTCCTCTTAAAGCAACGCGCATTAGCGCTTATTGACCCACAACAAACTCGAACTAAACAAGCTTAGGCGCAAGGACAAGGACAGTTTCGGGGGCAAAAAGCTTAGGCGCAAGGACAGTTTCGGGGGCAAAAAGCAACGACTATACAAGCAACGGCGGCTAGAAACTCATATTCGAACATTAAACAAGTAACGACTAAACAGTACCTGAAAGAAGCAACTGCATTAGTTAGCTTTGGAACAGAAAAAGTATGTTCTTATAAGGAAGCAAAGCAGTCACGATATCAACAAGCTACGGAACTTTTAGGATACAGGCCCTTATTGTATAGGTCATAATCAAGGTTCAGGGAAAGATTAATTCTCCATTCACCTATGCCTATGGGAAACGAATCGAAGGTACCACATATCGTTGAAAGAACCCTCTCAGATGTTCTATTGCTTTTTTGACTCTTCTATTTTTGAGATAATATGTTGATTCTTTCCCTGTGCTCGGTGAAGGCGGAAGAGGGACAAGGACAGAAACGGAGAGTCAGCGAAGTGGCTTTACTGAGAGTCAGCGAAGTGGCTTTACTTACTTATCTAGATGATCTCGGTATTGAATTGAACCTAGCGGGACGAATTTCTTAGATAGTGCAAAAAAGCTCCACCAATAGAGCGGAGCACTGTTCCTTTGCTTTTCGATACTACTGGGTTGCGCCAGCGTACGACATTTGGGCTTGTTCCTTTGATTCATGTTCCAGTGTTTGTTAACCGAAACTCCAAAGATCATAGGCGCACCACTACCTAACGTTGCTTGTTCACGGAGCACAATAAGAAGTTGTTTGCTTTCTCTGGCCTGGCAGAGGCACCCTTATTATGAGTTGTTGGCTTTCCACGCCGGAGGGCTCTAAGTGAAATAGTAATAGGAGTCCAGTCCACTTGTCTAGTAGTTCCTTGGCTCTTTGCTTTTGTATACTAAGCTTTACCCTGTTCGAGTGTTGTTATAGTAATAATTCCCTTGTTTAATCTTACGACGGTATAGAATTCCTATAGTGTTCGTCTCCCTGCTGACAACTATGTCTATTCAATAAGGGAACTCCTACCCCACATCTAGTATGGAATTGAGTAACAAGGGAATCCTACTCCGCTTCAAAATACATAATGAATATAAGGTACAGCACATAAGGAGATCGAAATGCAATTCCGTATTGAGAGCAACAGCGCGAAGTGAATGAAATAATGAATTGAACTCCCTCTAGCCTACCCTGTGCCCTCAACGAAAAAGGGAAGAACGACACTATCCACTAAGAATTTAACTTGGAAAGGAAAGAACCAGAAACAGAAGTCACAGAATCCGAATAAGAAGTAATGGAATTATATGCACTATGCACAACAGATTCATTCGAGTTCCCCGGTTCCCCGCTCCAAGGTAATAGATTGAGTCACAAACCGGCGTGCTAGTTCTCTGTCTCGTAAACCAACCGAGTCTAGGCTACAGCAATTCCATTCCTCAATTCCATGTGAAAAGGTCTTGGAGTAGGAGCTGGCGAGGAAGCAACAGGTAGATCAGCAACTCCAAGGTAAGAAACCGAATAAGAGGGTTTAGCTAGGTGGAATCGAATAAGTCACTATACCCCCATATGCTCTTTCTCTCAATACGGAATGCACCTTCTAATTCCCATAATTTCAGAAAAGTCATTAATGGAAGAAAGTAGGTCGTAATATCAGAATATGGGCCAAGCAGTATGTATAGTTGGCTCATTCAGCAAGTCAGAATTCCGTTATGCGAGCGTAGAGGTACAAGAGTTGGACTTACCGTTTGAATTCTGTGCTTCCAGTTTCATTCTTTCCTCTCCTATTGAAAAAAATACGGAATTGGATCTTTCGAGCACCGAACTTATCTAGCCCCACAAGTAACCTCACATTGCTCGCGCACCAGTACTTTCTTCTTTTCTTTTTCCTACCTCAGCTTGAATTTCGGCTTCTTATGCGGCATCTGAAACTCCCGCATATAGAATATAAGTAATAAGAATAAGAGAACAACTCCGTCGGAATGCCACTACTATACTAATAAGAATCAAACTCTCAAGTCCGGATACTAAGCATGGGTCCGTACGATCTAGAAGAAACTCCCGCATATAGAATATAAGTAATAAGAATAAGAGAACAACTCCGTCGGAATGCCACTACTATACTAATAAGAATCAAACTCTCAAGTCCGGATACTAAGCATGGGTCCGTACGATCTAGAAGAAACTCCCGCATATAGAATATAAGTAATAAGAATAAGAGAACAACTCCGTCGGAATGCCACTACTATACTAATAAGAATCAAACTCTCAAGTCCGGATACTAAGCATGGGTCCGTACGATCTAGAAGAAACTCCCGCATATAGAATATAAGTAATAAGAATAAGAGAACAACTCCGTCGGAATGCCACTACTATACTAATAAGAATCAAACTCTCAAGTCCGGATACTAAGCATGGGTCCGTACGATATCAAACTCTCAAGTCCGGATACTAAGCATGGGTCCGTACGATCTAGAAGAAACTCCCGCATATAGAATATAAGTAATAAGAATAAGAGAACAACTCCGTCGGAATGCCACTACTATACTAATAAGAATCAAACCAAAAATAAGGAATTGCCAGCCAAATTGTGTGCTGTGCAATGAAACAGGACCCTGGGAATGAAACCACTTCTTGCCTTCTATAGATGGACAAAACCCTAGTGCTCTTTATCGCCAACCGGAGCCTATTTCCTGAAAGTAGTAAATCAAGAATGAAAGCTACGAGGAGCAAGGATGAAACCAATCAACTTTGAATTGAGCTACAGGGTACCGAGGCTTTCACTGCTATCTCTAAGGCAACAGCAAAGAGTCAAGAATGGAACTGGCCTAATATCTTTATTGCTTATCGCCCAACCAACCTCTACTTTTCGTGGAAGTGAGGAATTCCATTAAATCTCTGGTCTGGAGCACCTGGTATAGAACCCAGTAAAGACAATGCTTCTTTTCCCTTTCTGATCGGCTTGGCTTGTTGCAGTTGCTTGTCGGAGTAGATACAAACACTGGAGGTATTGGGAAATCTCTTCCTCCTCTTGGGCGTAATCAAAGAAGTTGACGTCCGGGGCTTCCTCTTTCCCTTTCCAACCGCTGAAGTCCATCCGAGAACACGAACACAGCACTTGCTCATAAGTCGTAGCTTGGCTGTTTACAGAGGTAGAGAAGAAAGAGTTCAAAGAGCCAGAGAAGGGTAGCTGAACTACAGAATGAGATAAGGCAGTGTCAGTTTGAGAGCAAGTGGACAAAGGCAAGGACACAGCGAAGCAAGGTTCAAGGGCGGTAAAGGAAGTGTTAGTTGAGGGCATAAGTGCTGTTAGCGCCAGTTCAATTCATTGTCATAAGATAAGGTATTAGTTCCAGTTAGCTTAGCCTGTTTGTAAGAAGTCAAATGTTCATTAACTCCGATTGATTAGTGTGTTAGGGTAACAGAGTGATCCTCTCACTATTGAGTTGTATTCTTTTACGTACAACTTCGATTCTTTATTGCGCTTGTACGGTCTTCCCTCAGTTTCTTGATTCCGAGTTTAGAGTTTCGTTCTTGCTATCGGTAGTCGATTTCCTAGTTATATGAGTGCAAGTCCTATTGGCATCGGTTCTCTTCTTTGATTTATGGTCCGACTCAAGTCTTGCTTGTATGTTAAAGAATCCAATCTGGTGAAACTCCAAAGGGGTATAATGTTATCTGCCCTACGGAAATGTTTCCTTTCCCTCCATACAAAATACGTACTGTTTAAACTAAGTCAGGGGTCTAATGGATGAGATAATTCATTGGTTCCAAAGCTAAGTATAAGTAAGAGAATAATGGGTAGCACAAAGTCCGTATAAGAGAATCATGGGTAGCTAAGTAAGCCTGTTTCGGGGCACCTCGCATCAAAGCAATAATCGAACATTGTAACAATCGACTGGAGCAGCAGGTATGCGAAACAGCATACTCAAAACTCAAAGATAAGACGGCTCGGAGTGGAAGCCTACAAATAAAGGGAATAAGGCCAGAGCGCCCCAACAAAGAAGATATTCTTATGCTAGGGATATGTTCCGTTACTGCTGGTTTCAATTCTTTATTTACTCAAATAAGTCTTCTGAAATGGGATACAAAGCAAAACTTCCTCTGAGTACCCCGGTTCTATTGCTTATGGGTTGGATTATGACTTATGTGTTCGAATTTCTTACTACGCCCACTCATAGAATCTTATGTCTCATCATCAAAGAGTGAAAGAGGGATTAACTACCAGCTAATAAACAAAACCAGAGAGCGTAGGCATTGAAGGGACAAGTATCGGATTAGTTTACAAGGTCTGGCTTGTGGAGAGGGTTGGGGAAGAGTGAGTTAATTCCGGACTTAGCTACCCATGATGTTACTACTAATTATTGTACTGCTGAGTTCAATCCCTTGTTGAATCCCTTTCTAGTCGGTTTTTGTATTCTTATGAGTAGATATTATATTAGCCTAAGTGTATGGGGTGTTTGATTCGCCCTATCAGGGTTGGCATCCATCTCATGTTCCGATAGTGACACAATAAAGCTATCATCAATACATAATTAAGCGCAAGTAAGGACAGGCTAAGAGGAGGGAATTTCCGTTTTAGGTGTTGGTGTTGAGATACATAGTCTGAGCAGTTAGGTTCCTATACTAGATGAAAGGGGTACGTTCGAGAAGAAAGAGGGATGTTTCCTATGAATTAGAAGAATGAAGTTTCCGAGAAGCAATAATAATGATGTTTCTGAACACCCCCACAAGCATAGAAAAAGAAATGAGAATAGAGATATCATATAAGACAACTAATTCTAATGTAAGTTAATTAATGGAAGTAAAGTATAGTCTACTTGTTCTGTTCTCCTAGTTTGCGTTAGTCAAGGATGCCTCTATTCGTTAGACAGTGGACAAACTCTGAAAGCATAGTGAGTTTGGGTCTTATTCTTTCTTATAGGAGGCAAGATAGAGAATTAGCCATTTGGATGAGTCAAACAGTAGTTGCGTGTCACTTGTCCGATGATCCATCTTGGTTTCCAGCCCAGCCCCTAGTAGTGGTTAAGGGAAGAAGAAATATCCCCTTCTACTCGTAGTGGTTAAGGATAGTCGTGTGTGTGTCCTTCTTTTACCGACCTGACCGTTAGCTTCTTCTTTTATAGCTAGCTCAATCCTATTCTACCTAACTCAATCCTCTTTGCTTTCTTATTAGGTTGATGCCCTTTACTGAGGGGAATCCGGTTTATGCCCTTACTGCGGAATTAGGGTTATGCCCGTTAGGGGGAATGATTACTTTCTTTCGAGTTGAGAGCAAACAAGCAACTGTACATGGTTAGTGACCTTCTTTTATAAGATCTACTATAAGCCTCAGGATTCTGTTTTCTGCGGGGTCATTTTCATTCTGACTTCTGAGTTTTCTTCTTACTTTTTTCCTGGGACGCTAGATTGTTGACTTCTCCATCTATTTAACCTCTGGCTAATTATTCTATTTATTAACTTCGAGTAAAATTATTACTTTATTGTTGTGGTCTTAACCTAGGTACAAATACAGAATCGAACTGATGCTCCATAGGAGAGGAAGCAGTATCGAGAGTCAGAGCATAAGATCATATTGCTGGAGAATAATAGGGTTAGGAAGCTGGATCCGGGGAAGAAAAGAAGCTGTGAAGTCATTTACTCAAGCAGAAGCAGATCGGTTAAGAGCATATTTGATTTACAGGCTTTTACCGGTAGCGCGATGGACTTCTCTGTGTTGCAGAATGGAGTATAAGAGGCTCGGTTGGTTACCCACTTCCATCTTACCTGGCTAATGATTCTATTTCTTAGCTTTCAACTTACCTGGCTCATGATTCTTTTGAAACGGAAACTAGAACAACAAATTACATATCTCCCCTAAGCGCCAAGGAAACTAGATTATGAAATTCCGACGGAGAGGGCTGGTTTTTAGGGTGGAGTCATTTTTACTCAATTCTCCATCAGTTGGGGGCTAAGAAAGAATGCTCCTTTTGAGCGCCAGAGTCCATACGGAATTGATTCTAATGCACAGAGGAGAGGAAAACAAACAACAGGAAAACCATCATCTTTCTTTCGAGCTTACTTTCCTATAGCTTAATTCACTAGGAAAACCATCATCTTTCTTTCGAGCTTACTTTCCTATAGCTTAATTCACTTGCATCCGAACTCACTCTCAGAACCAGAACCGGTTGGTTGGTTGTTGCCTATGCTCGTGCTCGAGCGTAACTTGATACTACTTCTTCTTATCCTGTTTCTGCTTACTTACTTTCTTCTTCCCCACCCAGTAGGAAGTTACAAAGATAGCTCAACTCCCCTCTTAAAGCAAGGCACAAGTCTAAGTTCTCAGTTTTCAATCAGAGAAGTGAATTCCTGTAAACTGGGGAGAGGACCCGAGAAACTCAACAGATTCAGAAGAAGCCTTAGTTCTTAAAGGAAGGAAGCAAAGTAGTGTCACGTCACCTACGATAGAAGGAGCGGTTTCTGAAGTGTTACCAACGAAAGAACGCCATAACTCGTTATAAGCAGTGAAAGTGTTGTTTACGAGATCCGAAGCTAGATAAGTTGTTGAGTTAAGCGAGACTGGAGAGTCAAGTGAGTTTGTGCCAGTAGTCAACAGTCAGAGAATAGAGTTAGAGTTATTCAGTGAGGTTCGGTGGAGCGGAGCACTTATAGAGAGTTAGATTGAATAAAAGGTTACGGATAGGGTGGGGGTGCGCCTATTTTCGTTTGAGTTCCTAGCTTACGTGAGTTCAAATCCACAAGTGATAGAGTTCCAGCAACGGTGCAAGAAGCATAAGCCATAATTTCATCTCTATTTCACGCATCCTCATCTAAAGTCAAGTCAGAATCTCGCAGAACAGTCCAATCTTGGAGTCCTTAAGATTGCTTAGTCTACATATCTAACCTTTGAACCTAGCAGTAAAGACAGTTGATCCTCAGTAAACCAACCTGGAATTCTTAATAGAAATGGAACTGCATGCTATATATGGTAGGAAATGAGCAGCTCACTAATGGACTTAACGTAGAGATCAGATGCTCAAGAAGGAGCGGGATAAGTCAAAGATGCTTAATAAACTGGATCTTAAGCCGGGGGCGAGGGTGAAACAACATATTTTGGTTCCACTAGTCCAGTATTCTGGGAAGCTGTGGGTTATCCCGGTAAAGTCTCAAGTCAGTAAGCAAACGGTTTTTCAAGTTGTTACGTTCGAGTGTAAATTCCTAAATGATAGTCGGGTGAAATAGATGATTGTGGTACGGTAAGAAAAGAAGAGCTGACCTCTTACCCTTCTACGGCTTGAGATCTGGATCTATATTCCGCTTCTTGATCTTTACCACCAGCTTTCGACTCTTGGAGATTCTTCCCCAACACTCCTGATTCTGAGTTTTGAGTCTGATTGAGAATCCTTTCCAGGAGACTTTACTGCTCCGTGGGCTTCCATCTACAATGACAGCACTGCTTCATCTCGGCTTAAATGAAATTGATCCATCCTTAGGAGAAGACAGATTGCCAACGTAAAGAACCGCTCGTCCTTAGACACAAGAACTGGAACTCGAACCTAACTTCTTACCGGGTGAGAGTTTAGCCAGCACCTTTCCTTTCCTCTTTCCTGAGTTCAACAAGTGGGGGTAGTCAAGAGATTGTTTTGAAGCAATAGGGATGCGTCGCACAATAGCTTATTCGAGTTTCGTGCCTATATTCATTGTTGCGAGGTGCGCTAGTAAGTCTTGAAAAGCAAGCAAGCAAAGCAGGTTATTTACTTCTGGTTATTTACGTGTAATTGCTACTTCCTTCTTTAATTAAAAGCAAGCATAGCTATTTACTTGACTTCACGTGTACTATGACACTTCTTTATTGAATGAAACAAGTAGTTGGCGGACAACAAGTAGCTGGCGGACAACAAGGAGTAAACAAGTAGCTGACGGACAACAAGGAGTAAACAAGTAGCTGCTAGTACGCTACACCCCATGAAGTGCTTCTTTCTTTACTCGGAACACCTGTTCTGCTTGAGAGAGCGGGCCGGGCCTTTTCTCATGTCATTTCGTCAGAGAGAAGAGATGAACTTCCAGATACCGAAACTATTCACCTCTCTCGTAACAAGGAGCGTCAGCCTATTTCTTTCACCGTGTAGTTGGTGAACACAGCGGATTCTCTTGGTGGGGCGCTTGCGGTTTCAAAACAATACACTCACCGCCTTGAATTCATCCAGCCCAATTAATGGAATCTCTCGAACACCTGGATAGAGGTTAGTTTGTCAAGTCAAGTGTCGAACGGTCTATTCTCTGGCTTCTGATCCTAGAACAGTAACAGGGCATTCTCCGCGAGGCTTCACTCGCACTGCTTAAGCATTACTGGGCATTCATTCTTTCTTAATATACAATTTCATTCCAACTAATGTTCAATGATTGGATTTTGGAGCGGGTGCAAGAGAAAGTGTGCTAAAGG
This sequence comes from Musa balbisiana, assembly GCA_004837865.1. NCBI lineage: Eukaryota > Viridiplantae > Streptophyta > Magnoliopsida > Zingiberales > Musaceae > Musa > Musa balbisiana. Next base: position 458,602 of record PYDT01000460.1, on the reverse strand, counting down.
TCAGGTGCAATGATAGGTGTTATCACTCGAGTCCCGGTATTGCACTAAAGGAAGAGAGTTGACTTGAACCATAAGGATTAGGGTGTCAAATTCACTATAACATAAGCCAGAGGAGAGAGAGGCGAGGCTCCTATAACTCCATTTCTTTGATACCTTACTGCACACTGGCTGAAGAATGGAGCAAACTAACAGGATAGTCGAAGAATGCAGCAACTAATAAGTCATAATTCAACATCAAGGGAAGCTATTCCTAGAGCTAACGGGAAATCCTTTGTTTCTTTGGCTAAAGGAAAGGGAGTTGGCAAAGGATCAGAACCAGTCCAGTTTGGTATTAGTGCAAGAGAGATCAAAGAAGTATTTGTTGCTCTCCAGCGCAAGAAAGATGGATAGAATTCTGTACTGCCCTATAGCTAAAGGGACAGGTCTGAAACTATTATATCATTCTAATACCTGAGGTGGAAGTACAGCCTTTGATGCGAGGTATCTTCATCAACACCCGATCCTGATTTGACTTCTGCTTTAATTGGACTTAAACACCCTTCTCCACACGCGCACAACTCGTCTAATTTCTTTGTTGCAAGAGGATCAGTATCTGAGCCGATACTCGTTTGGGCAGTAAACTCACTACGTTGGGTAAGGTTGTTTTGCGGGGAATGACTAATGATGCACAAGGTTATCGAGATTAGGAATGCAGCTCAGAAGGGATGGAACTAGCTTGGAGAGGAGAAGATACACTTGATCCCGAAGCCACTCCTCCGGCCGAAACTGTCTTGTTCCCTGAGAAAAGGTTCAGGCCGAAACTGTCTTATTTCCTGAGAAAGGGTCCCGGCCGAGACACTCTTATTTCCGGAGAAGGAGTTTCCGGAGCAACCATTAGGAAGAGAGTGAGAACTCGTGAGCGTAACCTACTGCAAGTGGGAAGTTTTCGGAGGAGGGCAAAAGGCAGTGGGTAAGCAACGAGGGGAAATGAGTAGCGACCCGCTCTAATGGGTAGAAAGACAGTAGTAGGAGCACCAGCCGGGAAGTTTTAGAGAAATAGGTTACTGTGAATAAGGATACCCCCCAGTCTCAGTCAAGAGGAAGAATTTCAGAAAATACATTTGATTAACTCTGTCGAGAGCCGATCAAAAGCCGCAGAGGGAAGCCATTACGAAAGCGGAAATTGTCCTAAGGATCACTACCGCCTTCAAAGCTTGCACCACCATTGTTGTGGCAAAGGAGGAGCATCACGAGAAGGGGCATAACTTGAATATTGTTATTTGATTGGAATCGGGAATTATGGGGAAAAGCGCTCCTAAGACCTTCCGGAAGTTGTTCCAAGCAAGAGTGGGAGGGGGCCCGGCCCAGTGACACGTGTCCTTTCACAAAGCGTGGGCATCCATTTTTCAATCTCTCTGGAAATAGGATCCGAATCTGCATATATGGGGAGAAAAGAACCTGGCACTGATTCAGGAGGAGGTTAAAGCGCAGGAAACACACAGGAAACTGCCCTGAAAAAACCAAGAGCTTGTTGAGAAGCTAAAGAGCTTGGACGAGTGGGAGCAAGTATATGAGGATCAGGAAATAGTCAGGATCATCTTTTCTTCGTACAATGCAATAAGAGCTGTGTTTGAGGATATGATCATTCTCAAGGGTAGGGAAAGCTGTCTCCAAGGGAGGTTTCTCACTTAGCTGAAAGACTTGGGGTGGCCGGAAGAGTACACGGTAAATGAGTGAAAAGAGAAATACTTCCTTCTAGACTGGGGGTTGCCTGCAATCTCATCTTTGGCAGACCTATAAAGACCAAGCAGCTATTGGTTTATGGGGAGCCGAGTACGCAAAAGACTCAGATCTTTGAAATGTGAAATGCTGTGCTCAACATATACCATGCCACGACGAGGAAAAACCACTTTACGGGTGCACATGATTAACTTCACGGGTGCACATGATTATTATGACTTGTTTGTGGTTATTTTATGAGTTCCATGTGGCGGAGGATGACTCACTCTCTTAGCTCGGGGGAGTAACGCAGGCTATTATGGCAGCTGCGAACAACACCCTACAAAGAGTTTAGGCTGGGCAGCAGTGAAGATTGAATGGCAAATATGGAAGACTCTTCAATCAGAAAAGGAATGTGCCAGTAGTAACCATAACTAATGACCCTGTAAGGAGTATAAGGCAAGAAGGGCCCTTCCATGAAAGATTTATGCGCCTGAAATGAAAGAACAAGATCCAGAACCTAAAGCAGGAAAGAGTCATCGCGACCTTATATGGGTGTATACAAAGGAGACTAAACCAGAAGGCCGTGTTATGGGAAAATGCTCAATTTAGACCCTTGCAGTATAACGAGGAGCTGGCGCGGATAAAACTGTTCCCGGAAGGTACGAGCAGCGACGAAAATGGTGTACAGCAGAGTGAGCAAGCGGTGAAGCCGAGGCAGTGCGAACGACTCCTCAAACTAGGCTAAGGGGGATGCTCAAGACACAGAGGAATCAGCTCTGGAAAATGGTACTAGCTGAGAAAGCTCTGAAGCCAAAATACTTGGAGTGTGAGTATATGCACTTTCAGGCTAAAATGAGAACAGAGCAATTGCTGACAAAGCGGGAAGAGCTCAACGGTGCCCTAGTGTATAAGGATTAGGTGTTTTCGCTCTTGGAATTTTGATACGTACCTCTGAAGCCGCAGCTGGAGATTGATGTACAGCTAAATAAGTACAAGCCGGTTCTTTGGCAACTGTTCAATACCTTTGAGAGGCAGCGAAGACCCTTTCATGTTGGACTGCTGGGAAATGCAAAAGATGCCAAAGCGTACCCGTGGGAGGGCATGCCTAGAATTCATTAACCGGCCTGGCGCACAGTCAGTTCAGTTCTATTCTTGCCCCGAAGCCTAGTGCGGTGTTCGTCGCCTTTGCCAACAACTAAGTCAGAATGCAACTAGAATGAAAAAAGCTGCGGGCTCTCTGTTAAGAGTAGAATCTTAGACGGAAGGCTCCGTATTTGCATTTGCGACAGGGGTGATTCATCGCCCAGCCCTTGAACATGGGTTAAACGACTGATTGTCTTCCTTGATTATTGCCTTCTTCGGCTAATGCTGTTCTAGTTGAATCGTAAAGCTAATCTCTCAATTATAATGCTAAGTGGAAAGTCCGGGTGGGTAGCCAAGAGAACAAGTGTCGGTGTTGCAGTTCAATTCAATTCTATATGATTGGATTTGGAAGAGTTCAATTCAATTCTTAAAGCAAAGGAGCGAGCACCCCAAGATCAGAGTAAGAAGTACAAAGAGCTCTCGCGGGACAAGCTGCTTAGGCTAACTCCACTCTACTTTCTATAGCGGAAGATCTTTTATCTCCACAAACTCGAACTAAAGAAAGACTAAACACTTGAAAGTCATAACTGCTTCCCTTTCTTGAGCTTCTGATGAACCCCAAAGACTAGACTTGCGCTTGCTGCATCATCGGATACAGCCCCATCTTATGCTTCCATTCTGATCGAGTAAACTTACCTGCTTATACTTACTACTGGGATGAAACAAGAACGACTAGATGATTTCCCCAACTAAACTACCCTTACCCTTAACATCAAGTAAGCCTTATTGTTAGTCTGTTCCAACTCCATAAAGAAAGAAGAGAAAGCAAGAAATGAAAGAGAAGTCTAAGAAGGATCTAAGCTCTGATCTACGTAAATAGGACTGCGGATCCACATAGGACAGATTGACCCCTCTGAAAGCGAAACTTGTTAGACTAACTATACATTACCAGTCTATCTCTATCTCACGATGATGGTATCCCAAGGGTGCACTTCTCCTTTCTTTGATCGCCGGACTTGTACTGACTTTCTCTCTCTCTCTCAATGAAATGGGCATGCAAAGAATCTAGTCATATGATATTATATAGTGAAAGATAATAGGGGAAGCAACAAGTAATGGAAACTAGCAAGAGAACCACGCGTTGTACTGAAGTAGAGTATCCTTGGGTGCTTGTCGTAGTCGTAGATGGAAGCAAGCTCTGCCACTGCACTATAAATTCCGTATCAAGTATAGTAGCTATGTCTATATGATCTCGCCCTTAGGTGCCTTCACTAGAATCGAATACTTCACTATAATAGAATAGTAGTTGTTTAGGCTGGTTCCCAGGGTGGAAATCAATTGTATTACTTTATTATTACAAACTGAGATTCTTACTTCAACTGACTTCTTGTATGACTTGATTCGGGACGATGCTTCAAAGCTGACCGAATCACGGAAGCACAAAGGTAAAGAGAAAGGACGAGTGTCTCTGATAGCACATAGAAGGCGGTTTTGGATAGCACCGCTGAAGCTGTGTCTCACTGGCTCTATATCTCCATCCATCCCTTTCTCGGCGTTAAATCCTTGACCTCTGGATCTTGGTCTCACTGGCTCTATATCTCCATCCATCCCTTTCTCGGCGTTAAATCCAGTACTACCCCGCATCTCTTGGTCTCCCTGGAAAAGCGATATGACAAGAAATTACCACCCCAAACGGAAAGAAAGAAACTCGAGACTATAGCTATCCATCAGACAAGCCGACCTCTTTATTGTGCTCTGTGGAAGGTGTTTCTCAAGGGGAGGAAGCAGAGGTTCTTCACGCGACATAGCTACGCTCAGGTTTAACCAACTCCGCGTTGCGTTCACTTCTAAGTTCAATCTTGTTGTTAAAGCAAAGCGGTGGAACTCAAGTTTAAGGACTGTAGCGAAAGGTCTAGCTAACCGGGTCAATTCAAACGAAACTGCACATACTCTATGGAATTGCCACCCTGTGTAATTGCTTTTCGACAGCTGCTCCTTTTCTGCCTATATCAATCATTTTAGATGGCCCGTCTGCCCACTACTGCACTACTGAGCAGGCCTTACTCCCGTGAGCAGGTCCACGCGCTTTTGCCTTTTCCGATCTGGCATGATAACAACTCTAACTCAACAACTTCTATTCTTTCAAGAGAAAGCACCGAGATCCCACCGTCCTTTGCCCGTTGCCAATAGGATCGATCTACTTGGGTAGTTATATGAAATTGCGAGATTAAGAAAGACTCAAGTCTAGTAAGGGACCAGAAATCAGAAATACTCAAGTAAGGGACCAGAAATAAGAGTATGCAAAGTGTTGTTCTAAGGGACATCAAATCCTTGCTCTACGGATCCAAGGGAGGGGTTTTGGAAGGAAGAGAAGAGAAGGGCTGCTGGACAAATGTCACAGGGTGTTCGGGCAATAAAATAAGGAAGAACTCGTCAGGCAAGAAGGAACTGATAACTCTTAAGAGGCGATGTAATCTCAGATAAAGCAAAGCAGACTTCGGGCATGAGAAAACAAACAAGAAATATGAGTGCGCTCCTTTTCTGCTGTAGTGAAGCTCGGTAGTAAGGGATTGGGAACGAAAGAATCAAAACATAGAGAAAAAAGCTACGGAACAAACAAACTCAAGTAAACAAAAAGCTACGGCGATTGTAAGGAAGAAAGAGAAAAGCAAGTAACCAGAAAGCTGTAACCTGTTTGTTTAGGGGGCTAGTTAGTAGTGTTTCGGTGCTTAGTTACTCCATTCCATTATAGGATATATATATATAATAATGATCTATTTATGGATGGTGAGTATCTTTATAATGATCGATCTATTTATGGATGGTGAGTATCTTTCATTTCCATAATAGTGTTTGACTTTCGACTTCATTAACCGAACAAGCATTAACCGCCATTACAATAAGTACAAGAGAGTTGAGTTGGGACTGAAAAGAAGGAATCGGTAGGAGATAGCGCATTATCTGGAGTGGAATTCTTAGTGTAGCTGCTCCCTAAGACCTTTCTTTACCCCTTTCCTTTCCCTCAGACACTCTGCTCTGACTCAATCGTTCTATTTCTTTTCTCGAGCCTTGGTCGGTCGGTCTGTCTTTATTAGATTGTTCTACACAGAGATATTTGCTTCATCAAGAATCTTCCCAAATCTCCTTCTTTTAGTGCTTTTTTGATCCTTCTTTGAGTTTCGCAGCCGTTGTGGTGCAGTGCAGGGTTTTCGTTCCTTTCATCTTTCTCAACTTCAAACCTAATGGGATTCCAGTCCAATAACCAAGTTGATGTTGGAATTTCCCCCACACTGCTTTCTAGTAATAGAACTTCCCCTGGTGGTCGAGAATACTCAACGTAGTCGACCCTTTTTCTTCACTACATACACTAAAGTCAGACTCACTCGCTTATCAGTCGTAATAACACGAACCTCATCTTCTTTTTACGGCCTAAACTTATACTTATACTCATTCTAGTGAAGGCACCTCTAAACAACAACTCAATATCTCAAAACGACCACTCATTCTAGTGAAGGCACCTCTAAACTCATATTACTACTACTTTAGGGCACCTCTAAACAACAACAATTCCAACTTACCTGGGTGGGCGAGATCTCTATTTTCGAAGTGGAATGCCTTTTCTTTCATTAACAGAGTGTATGGCGTCGTGACGCTGTCTAAAGTAAATGTATGGGTCTTTCTTAGTTTGCTTAAAAACTCTAACGGACTATAATGAACCTTCTCCACTGATATAATATACCTCTATAGATATGGACTTCTGCCGAGAGTAGAGAGGAAGGTTGTGTTTAGAATCCCGAGGTCCTCTTGGCGTCTGGGACTCCATTCACGGGTAAGGGGCGGTGAGTATCTTTATAATGATCTATTTATGGATGGTGAGTATCTTTATAATGATCTATTTATGGATGGTGAGTATCTTTATAATGATCTATTTATGGATGGTGAGTATCTTTATAATGATCTATTTATGGATGGTGAGTATCTTTATAATGATCTATTTATGGATGGTGAGTATCTTTATAATGATCTATTTATGGATGGTGAGTATCTTTATAATGATCTATTTATGGATGGTGAGTATCTTTATAATGATCTATTTATGGATGGTGAGTATCTTTATAATGATCTATTTATGGATGGTGAGTATCTTTCATTTCCATAATAGTGTTTGACTTTCGACTTCATTAACCGAACAAGCATTAACCGCCATTACAATAAGTACAAGAGAGTTGAGTTGGGACTGAAAAGAAGGAATCGGTAGGAGATAGCGCATTATCTGGAGTGGAATTCTTAGTGTAGCTGCTCCCTAAGACCTTTCTTTACCCCTTTCCTTTCCCTCAGACACTCTGCTCTGACTCAATCGTTCTATTTCTTTTCTCGAGCCTTGGTCGGTCGGTCTGTCTTTATTAGATTGTTCTACACAGAGATATTTGCTTCATCAAGAATCTTCCCAAATCTCCTTCTTTTAGTGCTTTTTTGATCCTTCTTTGAGTTTCGCAGCCGTTGTGGTGCAGTGCAGGGTTTCGTTCCTTTCATCTTTCTCAACTTCAAACCTAATGGGATTCCAGTCCAATAACCAAGTTGATGTTGGAATTTCCCCCACACTGCTTTCTAGTAATAGAACTTCCCCTGGTGGTCGAGAATACTCAACGTAGTCGACCCTTTTTCTTCACTACATACACTAAAGTCAGACTCACTCGCTTATCAGTCGTAATAACACGAACCTCATCTTCTTTTTACGGCCTAAACTTATACTTATACTCATTCTAGTGAAGGCACCTCTAAACAACAACTCAATATCTCAAAACGACCACTCATTCTAGTGAAGGCACCTCTAAACTCATATTACTACTTTAGGCACCTCTAAACAACAACAATTCCAACTTCTAGTGAAGGCACTATTGGGTGGGCGAGATCTCTATTTCGAAGTGGAATGCCTTTTCTTTCATTAACAGAGTGTATGGCGTCGTGACGCTGTCTAAAGTAAATGTATGGGTCTTTCTTAGTTTGCTTAAAAACTCTAACGGATATAATGAACCTTCTCACTGATATAATATACCTCTATAGATATGGACTTCTGCCGAGAGTAGAGAGAAAGGTTGTGTTTAGAATCCCGAGGTCCTTCTTGGCGTCTGGGACTCCATTCACGGGTAAGGGGCACCCGAACGGAGTAGTAACACTTCGTGAGATAAGGTTTCGTCTTCTTTTCACAAGTAACCTTTTTCTCAATTAGTCATTCGTTCTTTTCCATTTCCATTCCAGAGTTCCTCAGCATAAATCAGATCTTTTGTTTGAAATGCTGTCCTTTTAATCTAAACTATTTGGAGAATCTTTCTAGAAGGCTAGTAAATAGGGGTGAGGCAAAGCAAGAAAGAAGCAAGCGAGACTAGGACAGGACGGAATCACCGATCGTCAATGAAAAAAGGTTAGAATATGCAATGAATGAGGAAAGGCTTATGTGAGGATATGAAGGGTTTAGTGTAGAGAAAACGGATTCCATAGCTGTAAATTATTGGGCATTGAGAAGAAGCGCAGATAAAACATCAATTTCCGAACTAGATGTAAAGTTGGAATTTATGCCACTCCCTTTCCGTTAGCGCCTTACTGACACCGAGTAAACTAATAAGGATCTTTCAAGCGCAATTAATTGAAGAGCATGTAGAGTGGCTGTATAACAAGTAGATATCGCCCATACTAAAATCCCAGCCAGAGAACTTGAAGTCGAGTCCTGGTCCTTGTGCTTGAGAGTATATTCCTGGCCCTTGTGCTGAGGCGAGTTTTCCACTTGTTTCTTGCGCCTTGGCTTGGCTTTTGCTTGAAAACGAACTGTTTCCTTTCTTTGGCTTTCCCGTTCACCCTCACTCTCTGGTCTCTCTTTCTGTCCAACTAAATAATGCGGAAGTCTGTATTGATTGCCCTGACTATCTTCATAATGCGCGCGTTGTCAAACATCTTCTTCTATAATAGAGTAAAGAAGGATCGATCATACTATAGAATCTAATAGCTTGTTTGAGCCGTTGCTTTTCCTTGCTTGTTATGTTGCTCACTCATAGCAATCTCTTTCTTGACTAATTGACCACCTATCTAGTTCCACTATGTAGGCTTTTTGCTAGGAATCCATTCAACCAGGCAGGGACAAAGATCAAGGGTATCCATCCGACCGAGTGAATCAAGATACTTGTTCCATTCCAAAGCACCCGATGCAGAGTAATGGTTGCCAGAGAGAGAAGAGAATAGGAGGGATCGGGAGAGCGAGCCAGGTGGGCTTCCTTCCTTTCCTTGCATGGTGCAACTTCTCTGGTCAGAAAAGAAAGAACTGGGACTCGAGATATATGAAGAGCGGGGGACTGCTAGAAGTGCCTACATTCCCTCTAAGCTGAACCTCCACCTCGAAACAGCTATCATAACTATCCACACGTAAATCCGGATCTATCATTGCGGGCCACCCAGGCGGTAACCAACCAAAGCCAATTGGACTCGACCCGGGAAAGAATGATCCTATCTGATCTTCTGCTCGCTTGTGATCAGAGGAGCCGAGCACCTACCAAGAATGCTGCTGCTTTAGACAGAAAATGGAGGAATCGAAAGACGGATATGGACCTTTTCTCTGGCTGCTACCTTCCTTTCCCCTGCTAAGGAAAGAGCTCTCATAACCAGTTCGTAGGCTTGCCTTCTTTAGAAGCAAGGAAAGAGCTCTCATAACCAGTTCGTAGGCTTGCCTTCTTTAGAAGCAAGGAAAGAGCTCTCATAACCAGTTCGTAGGCTTGCCTTCTTTAGAAGCAAGGAAAGAGCTCTCATAACCAGTTCGTAGGCTTGCCTTCTTTAGAAGCAAGGAAAGAGCTCTCATAACCAGTTCGTAGGCTTGCCTTCTTTAGAAGCAAGGAAAGAGCTCTCATAACCAGTTCGTAGGCTTGCCTTCTTTAGAAGCAAGGAAAGAGCTCTCATAACCAGTTCGTAGGCTTGCCTTCTTTAGAAGCAAGGAAAGAGCTCTCATAACCAGTTCGTAGGCTTGCCTTCTTTAGAAGCAAGGAAAGAGCTCTCATAACCAGTTCGTAGGCTTGCCTTCTTTAGAAGCAAGGAAAGAGCTCTCATAACCAGTTCGTAGGCTTGCCTTCTTTAGAAGCAAGGAAAGAGCTCTCATAACCAGTTCGTAGGCTTGCCTTCTTTAGAAGCAAGGAAAGAGCTCTCATAACCAGTTCGTAGGCTAAGTGAGGTGTGAGCTGATCGAAAAGCAAGATAGGCGCTCAGTGATCTACGGCCGAAAGAGGTAAATCGGAGAGGTAACGATCAGGTTCTTTTAACAAGCTAGGAGAAGTGAACACGAGAACTCAAGTTCGAGGAAGTGGGTAAGCAAGCGCCCGACTTATAATATCAAACATCAATATACTAATCCGTCTTCAATCATATCAAACATATACTAATCCGTCTTCAATCATATCAAACATATACTAATCCTTATTTCTCTTCTTATCTCTAAGCCAGCGAATTCCGAATCCGTCTTCTCTTCTTATCTCTAAGCCAGCGAATTCCTAACAAGCTACGCACGCACCTTCTTGTACTCAATAAGGCAAGGCAGTCGCTCTTCTTGAGTGAAAGAAATGGTAATCAGATAATGGATAGGCAGATGGTAGGGTTTGGACCAATTCGAAAGCATAATCCGGAAAGCGGACATTCTTATTAATTACTTTCTGTCTTAAGAGAGCTAGTACTTAGGAGTTGCTAGTAGCTCTTACTTACTCTATACTAGTAGCTAGACTAGGAATGTAGCAGTGAACGGACGGAGAAAGGAGTGAGCTTTGCCCGTTCCCCCTATAGGGAACTTTTGTTGCAGTAGTTGCTTAGGCCGGGACTCTACTTAGGCTTAGGAAAGGAAGTTTACTTGCTTACTTTTTTGTATAGAAAGACAGCTTAGCAGTAGTGAACTTGCTTGCGGCTAGCTAAGTCTGGTTTGCTCTTGCAAAAGGTAGGACTCGCTCTGGGCGCTAATGGTAGGGCTAGCTCTGGGCGCTAAGGAAAACTTGAGCCGAGCTACGGACTTAAGAATAGGAAAGAAGGCAGCTAGTCGCTTTTCGGAGCTCGTTCTATGGACATGACTTAGGCATCGAGTGAAGAGCAAAGAAGAAGTCAAGCCAATCCACTCTACTCCCAACATGACTTTTTTGGAGACTCATCTTGCAGTAAATATGGACAGAAAGCCTAAGAAGACCAAATCCTTCTTTTTCCCCGAACCTATAAATTGTAGTGATAGCAGCCCCTCAAGGCAGGCAGGACGGCTTGTTCTCAATCGGCGAAGCTAGCATCAATCCGCTTATGCCCTTGAACCCGACCAAGCAAGACTCATAGGAATAAACTGTAAGAAATCCCTCGTTAATATAGAGAAGATCAATTAATAAATGAATCAAAAAAGAAAGATAAAGGAATAGAACTCTGCTACTGCTATTCCATTATATCATTTGAGAACGCGTAGTTCCGTGTATCTGATATATCGGATTTTATACCTACCTAGAAGTCTGGGTTTCGAAAGAGTGGAAAGGTCAATGGAACTGGTCAAAGCTTAGTTATTGAAGTATTTGAGTATCAATATATATAGGAAAAGAGTATGATTTTGAAAGCTGTCCAAAAGGAAGGGAATGATTGCTGATAGAACCGTATGTATACAATTGGTGTGGAGGACCATTTCTGCGAGCCCTCCTTCTTAGGAATTGAATCCATAGTAACAGAAGGGGACAAGTAAAAGATTAAGGAAAGGCATCAGTTTCCATTTGCCAAGGAGAGTTGTTCTGGAGAGAAAGTGATTCGCAGCTTGAACCCTTTCGGAGCTTAAAAAGGAGTAGCAGAGATTTGAATTGGAAAAGAAGATCACACTTAAGACTTTTAGACGGTCCTCACACTGTAAAGAAAGAAGTAAAGGAGCGGAAGTCGATTCGCCAACTGAGAGGGAAGTAGGACATTCATACGATTTGCCAACAGAGAGGTCGGTCGGACATTCATACGCGGACACTAAATTTAGGAAGATGCCCAGAAGAAGGTGACAAGCATCTAATTTCTGGAATAGGGTACTTGGCGGACTCGAATAGATTGTTAGCCAAGAGAATAGGGTACTTGGCGGACGGACTATAAAGGCTTGTTAGCCAAGAGAGAATAGGGTACTTGGCGGACTCGAATAGATTGTTAGCAAGAGATTGAATGAATAAGCTCAAATGCCCAACACAGCCTATACTAAGAAAGCGAATAAGCTCTTGTAAGGTATAGAAGCAATTACTCAATAAGCCGATTACCTTTAGAACAAACAAGGGAACAAGTTAGCTTTGAAAAGAAGATAGTGCTCCACTCCAGCCTAATGAGCTTTGAAAAGAAGATAGGCTCGACTCCAGCCTAATGAGCTTTGAAAAGAAGATAGTGCTCCACTCCAGCCTAATGAGCTTTGAAAAGAAGATAGTGCTCCACTCCAGCCTAATGAGCTTTGAAAAGAAGATAGTGCTCCACTCCAGCCTAATGAGCTTTGAAAAGAAGATAGTGCTCCACTCCAGCCTAATGAGCTTTGAAAAGAAGATAGTGCTCCACTCCAGCCTAATGAGCTTTGAAAAGAAGATAGTGCTCCACTCCAGCCTAATGAGCTTTGAAAAGAAGATAGTGCTCCACTCCAGCCTAATGAGCTTTGAAAAGAAGATAGTGCTCCACTCCAGCCTAATGAGCTTTGAAAAGAAGATAGTGCTCCACTCCAGCCTAATGAGCTTTGAAAAGAAGATAGTGCTCCACTCCAGCCTAATGAGCTTTGAAAAGAAGATAGTGCTCCACTCCAGCCTAATGAGCTTTGAAAAGAAGATAGTGCTCCACTCCAGCCTAATGAGCTTTGAAAAGAAGATAGTGCTCCACTCCAGCCTAATGAGCTTTGAAAAGAAGATAGTGCTCCACTCCAGCCTAATGAGCTTTGAAAAGAAGATAGTGCTCCACTCCAGCCTAATGAGCTTTGAAAAGAAGATAGTGCTCCACTCCAGCCTAATGAGCTTTGAAAAGAAGATAGTGCTCCACTCCAGCCTAATGAGCTTTGAAAAGAAGATAGTGCTCCACTCCAGCCTAATGAGCTTTGAAAAGAAGATAGTGCTCCACTCCAGCCTAATGAGCTTTGAAAAGAAGATAGTGCTCCACTCCAGCCTAATGAGCTTTGAAAAGAAGATAGTGCTCCACTCCAGCCTAATGAGCTTTGAAAAGAAGATAGTGCTCCACTCCAGCCTAATGAGCTTTGAAAAGAAGATAGTGCTCCACTCCAGCCTAATGAGCTTTGAAAAGAAGATAGTGCTCCACTCCAGCCTAATGAGCTTTGAAAAGAAGATAGTGCTCCACTCCAGCCTAATGAGCTTTGAAAAGAAGATAGTGCTCCACTCCAGCCTAATGAGCTTTGAAAAGAAGATAGTGCTCCACTCCAGCCTAATGAGCTTTGAAAAGAAGATAGTGCTCCACTCCAGCCTAATGAGCTTTGAAAAGAAGATAGTGCTCCATAAAAATATATATACTGATAGTTGTAAGTAGTAAGTATATAGTTGTCAGTAGTAAGCCAACGGAAGAAGATGAAAAAGCCAGAGCAGCGAACATGCAACGGAACAAACAAGTCACTAACTGTGCCAGACAAAAGTACTAACGGGAGTTCTCAGGGGCAAAAGCCAGAACAAGCAGTGATGGGTGTTGTAACGATATGACATATGTAGTGGGTATCTCAATTCTATACTATATGACATATGTAGTGGGTGGCTCAATTCCTGACGTCAAGCTTCAAACAGCACTAGTAGACTTAGTAGCAAGGGGCCTATCCTCTATTCTGGCACTCCTTTCAAAGCAAACGGACCTATCAGATTTTCTTGTCTTCGATTCTGGCACTCCTTTCAAAGTAACGGGTCTATCCTCTATTCTGGCACTCTTTTCAACAAGTGAGTTGATTCGCTCGCTAAGGCACAAGTAAATAAGCTTTTTGAGCGTAACGGCATTAGTAAGTTCGAATAAGAGGGGGCGAGTGACTTAACACAGAACATAGTGTATAATGGAGCAGCTTCTACCGGGAGTTGAAACAACTCTGCGCTCGGTTAAGGCTGTAATGATTAGTGTCCAAGCAAGGAATTCGAAAACAAAGAAAGAAAGAAATCAGAAAGAGAGACTATCTATCGTGGAGCTCACTTGATACTTAACCAACTGTATACGATGACACTGCTTTGCTTACTGCTTAAGAACGAATTGAGCCACTACTAAGAAGCGACCAACGGACTCGGGGGCTCCCATCCTTCATAGACGTAAAGCCTATAACAGCACTTGTATACAATGAAAGCACAAACCCGCGCTAGAAACCCCCTTTTGCTTACCCTTCACATGATAGAGAGGAGTCAAACCCACTACGGCGCAAGTACTTTTGGGATTAATAGGCCTGCTTCATCGGGTAATCCCTATTTATGAAACGGAAGAAGAGCTGCTACGGTGGGGGAACCTAACTCACCAGTCAATCCTAGGAGTCGGGCACTTGACTAAGAGCCCAGCAACGGATCTCAAACAAGGGGGTCCTGTCCTCTTGACAAGAAAGAAAGTATGGAGATGAACTGGTGGAAGTGGTGCGAACTCCTTCTCCTGGACCGGGGCCTCCCCTACGACCTATTTTTCTCGGGACCGCAGCGGCTCAACAATTCGCGCTCTTCGTATCTGGCTTTTCCACTATTCGGGACAGAGCTTTTCCTGCATTAGAGAATCGAGACCGCTTGCTTACCGCCCCATCTTTCCCTTCGGGAAGTTTCATATTACCATAGCACTTCCATCCATCCCTCTCACGATCGGCGTTCCTTGTCTTATTAATTCGATCTCTGCCTCTAAGGTCTAGGTAAAGATCCGCACGTCCATAAATCAGGCAGTCGGTAACTGCGCTTCAAACCGAATTAAGAAAGAGCGAGCGCATTTTGTTACTATAAAGATCCTATCCGACTCGGTCGAGCAAGACCTTAAGTAGAATGAGAAGTGTCTCTGTCGGTACTGTTTAAATAGATCACCTTTTTTATTCTGTAGAAATCTGGATTATGACATCCCAATTCCTTCCCGAGACCTCCCAAGGCGAATCAGATAAAAAATAGACGGGTTTGTTTGAGCTTATCCATGCGGCACTCTGAGAATAGGAATCCATTTGATGAAAGATCTGGGTCTCCGAGATCCTTTCGATGACCTATTTTGTGTTGAAGGGATATCTAAAAGAAAGAGATTCTTCGATCGATTGCTTAAAGCCCGAGGTAGCAACGGAACCGGGGATAGTATACAGAAAACACTGTTATATTAGCTTAGCATTTGATATTAGTTAGTCATCTCGGTTCAGTGAGTGCTTTCTGACTAGATTAACTGGCAGTCGCTTCACTGTATAGCTTTGCTTTGGGCCTATCCTCTATTCTGGCACTCCTTTCAAAGTAACGGGTCTATCCTCTATTCTGGCACTCCTTTCAAAGTAACGGGTCTATCCTCTATTCTGGCACTCCTTTCAAAGTAACGGGTCTATCAGATTCTTGTCTTCGAGTCTGGCACTCCTTTCAAAGTAACGGTCTATCCTCCTATTCGGCACTCTTTTCAACAAGTGAGTGATTCGCTCGCTAAGGCACAAGTAATAAGCTTTTTGAGCGTAACGGCATTAGTAAGTTCGAATAAGAGGGGGCTAGTGACTTAACACAGAACATAGTGTATAATGGAGCAGCTTCTACCGGGAGTTGAAACAACTCTGCGCTCGGTTAAGGCTGTAATGATTAGTGGTCCAAGCAAGGAATTCGAAAACAAAGAAAGAAAGAAATCAAGAAAGAGAGACTATCTATCGTGGAGCTCACTTGATACTTAACCAACTGTATACGATGACACTGCTTTGCTTACTGCTTAAGAACGAATTGAGCCACTACTAAAGAAGCGACCAACGGACTCGGGGGGCTCCCATCCTTCATAGACGTAAAGCCTATAACAGCACTTGTATACAATGAAAGCACAAACCGCGCTAGAAACCCCCTTTTGCTTACCCTTCACATGATAGAGAGGAGTCAAACCACTACGGCGCAAGTACTTTTGGGATTAATAGCCTGCTTCATCGGGTAATCCCTATTTATGAAACGGAAGAAGAGCTGCTACGGTGGGGGAACCTAACTCACCCAGTCAATCCTAGGAGTCGGCACTTTGACTAAGAGCCCAGCAACGGATCTCAAACAAAGGGGTCTGTCTCTTGACAAGAAAGAAAGTATGGAGATGAACTGGTGGAAGTGGGCGAACTCCTTCTCCTGGAGGGGCCTCCCCTACGACCTATTTTTCTCGGGACGCAGCGGCTCAACAATTCGCGCTCTTCGTATCTGGGCTTTTCCACTATTCGGGACAGAGCTTTTCTGCATTAGAGAATCGAGACCGCTTGCTTACCGCCCCATCTTTCCCTTCGGGAAGTTTCATATTACCATAGCACTTCCATCCATCCCTCTCACGATCGGCGTTCCTTGTCTTATTAATTCGATCTCTGCCTCTAAGGTCTAGGTAAAGATCCGCACGTCCATAAATCAGGCAGTCGGTAACTGCGCTTCAAACCGAATTAAGAAAGAGCGAGCGCATTTTGTTACTATAAAGATCCTATCCGACTCGGTCGAGCAAGACCCTAAGGAGGATCGAGCTGAGGCTTCCACGACGGGTCCAGGTCTATTACCGTAGTTAGTCTTTCATTCAATTACGAGGTGCCACAAGCCGCTCGAATGAAGAGAAAGAGTCTTATTGGGCGACACACAAACAAAGATCAGACAAATTGCATCTATCGGGACAAGATCGAAAAGAATAGGACATTGCTATGGGATTTGTTGGAAAACCCAAACCGCGACGACGTCTTCCCGTCTTTACCTTGGTTAGCCCAAGGCGAGATTGAATACAAGTGTTTTTCTCGATCTCGAGCAAGAAGCGGAACTAAAAGACATTTCTGACGATTATGCCCAACAGCCCACTTGAGCAATTTGCGATTATCCCATTGATTCGATTATAGGAAACTAGTCTTTCGGAAGCAACTTAAGTAGAATGAGAAGTGTCTCTGTCGGTACTGTTTAAATAGATCACCTTTTTTATTCTGTAGAAATCTGGATTATGACATCCCAATTCCTTCCCGAGACCTCCCAAGGCGAATCAGATAAAAAATAGACGGGTTTGTTTGAGCTTATCCATGCGGCACTCTGAGAATAGGAATCCATTTGATGAAAGATCTGGGTCTCCGAGATCCTTTCGATGACCTATTTTGTGTTGAAGGGATATCTAAAAGAAAGAGATTCTTCGATCGATTGCTTAAAGCCCGAGGTAGCAACGGAACCGGGGATAGTATACAGAAAACACTGTTATATTAGCTTAGCATTTGATATTAGTTAGTCATCTCGGTTCAGTGAGTGCTTTCTGACTAGATTAACTGGCAGTCGCTTCACTGTATAGCTTTGCTTTGGGCCTATCTCTTTTATAGAGGGGTGCTCCTGGTCAAATGATGGATCAAGGGCTTGGGGCCTATCTCTTTTCTACCAATTTTGGGTAAGGCTAGAGCAGAAGCATAAGAAGCAAGAAGCGCCTACATAAGCAGCAAGGGCTTAGTCAGTCGACTACCACAAGGGAATAAATTCTATAATTCATTCGGATCGGGGGAAGAGCTTATTATTTGAACTAGAACATAGTCCAAAGCGATTTCGCAGCTTAGTTGTCGGAGTCCTCCTATATCCTTCCTAAAGCTTCAGAATGGGGAGAATATTGACGGCAGCACCATTATCCACCAATACCCTTCTTAGAGGCAGAAGCGGGTAGTTGAACCTATCCTAGTAGAAAGCCGTGGAAAGAGAACCTTATTTCTTCACCTTAGACCACTGAAAGAAAGAACGGAACTGGAAGGACCCCCATGACTACGGTTTGCCCGGAACCTACTGAGACCAGATCATGACAAGAGTTCTAAAAGCATGTCTTGTAAACTATAAGAATGCTGATCAAATGCATTTCCTTTTCTGAACCACACACCAAGATCGAAAGAAAAGAATGTAGTTCCTCGGCCTATAAGACTGCCGATTTGCTTGATTTCTGCTCTTCTCTGTTTACACGGTTTGATAGGATATCGATCGGTCTTTGAATCTTGCTTTTAGCCACCCCTCTAGCTAGCCTAATTGAAACGGGAGCAAAAAGGAAGGAAGGACGATTTCTCCCCACGGTGCGTGCGGTACGGTATACTGCTCCATTGATAAGAACTGCCTTCCTCTACGAAGAAATCCATCCTTATTGGGTTTGGTTACTCCAGCATGTACTTACTTATGCATTTCCCTAAAAACCTACTTCCTGGTGGCTACGGCTACCATCTCCCATCTCGCCTAGAATAGAAAGGGTGGAAGGGGAATCTGGTACTATACTATCAAACAAAGGTCCTCGTCCCACAGCGCCGACAACAGCCTAACCGGAATTCTATCGTTGCCATTTGATCCTTTCCGGGTGGGCAATAATGTATTGATCAGGACGAAAACTATACTAATTACATGGAAAAAGAAAACAAAGGCCGAAGAGTCCTCTCAGTCCACGAGGGCGATATAAGCTTAGCAAGATCCAGGAACTTACGGTCTAAACGGACAGGTGGAATCGGGTCAACAGCCCTTTCTCGGTCGAAGCTTTTAGATCGCAGAGGTCCGTGTGATCAAGATGCCACATTGACATTCGATTCGTGTGTCGCCCACAGTCGGAATGGTTACTGGACAAGGGCTTGGGGCCTATCTCTTTTATAGAGGGGTGCTCCTGGTCAAATGATGGATCAAGGGCTTGGGGCCTATCTCTTTTATAGAGGGGTGCTCCTGGTCAAATGATGGATCAAGGGCTTGGGGCCTATCTCTTTTATAGAGGGGTGCTCCTGGTCAAATGATGGATCAAGGGCTTGGGGCCTATCTCTTTTATAGAGGGGTGCTCCTGGTCAAATGATGGATCAAGGGCTTGGGGCCTATCTCTTTTATAGAGGGGTGCTCCTGGTCAAATGATGGATCAAGGGCTTGGGGCCTATCTCTTTTATAGAGGGGTGCTCCTGGTCAAATGATGGATCAAGGGCTTGGGGCCTATCTCTTTTATAGAGGGGTGCTCCTGGTCAAATGATGGATCAAGGGCTTGGGGCCTATCTCTTTTATAGAGGGGTGCTCCTGGTCAAATGATGGATCAAGGGCTTGGGGCCTATCTCTTTTATAGAGGGGTGCTCCTGGTCAAATGATGGATCAAGGGCTTGGGGCCTATCTCTTTTCTACCAATTTTGGGTAAGGCTAGAGCAGAAGCATAAGAAGCAAGAAGCGCCTACATAAGCAGCAAGGGCTTAGTCAGTCGACTACCACAAGGGAATAAATTCTATAATTCATTCGGATCGGGGGAAGAGCTTATTATTTGAACTAGAACATAGTCCAAAGCGATTTCGCAGCTTAGTTGTCGGAGTCCTCCTATATCCTTCCTAAAGCTTCAGAATGGGGAGAATATTGACGGCAGCACCATTATCCACCAATACCCTTCTTAGAGGCAGAAGCGGGTAGTTGAACCTATCCTAGTAGAAAGCCGTGGAAAGAGAACCTTATTTCTTCACCTTAGACCACTGAAAGAAAGAACGGAACTGGAAGGACCCCCATGACTACGGTTTGCCCGGAACCTACTGAGACCAGATCATGACAAGAGTTCTAAAAGCATGTCTTGTAAACTATAAGAATGCTGATCAAATGCATTTCCTTTTCTGAACCACACACCAAGATCGAAAGAAAAGAATGTAGTTCCTCGGCCTATAAGACTGCCGATTTGCTTGATTTCTGCTCTTCTCTGTTTACACGGTTTGATAGGATATCGATCGGTCTTTGAATCTTGCTTTTAGCCACCCCTCTAGCTAGCCTAATTGAAACGGGAGCAAAAAGGAAGGAAGGACGATTTCTCCCCACGGTGCGTGCGGTACGGTATACTGCTCCATTGATAAGAACTGCCTTCCTCTACGAAGAAATCCATCCTTATTGGGTTTGGTTACTCCAGCATGTACTTACTTATGCATTTCCCTAAAAACCTACTTCCTGGTGGCTACGGCTACCATCTCCCATCTCGCTCTAGAATAGAAAGGGGTGGAAGGGGAATCTGGTACTATACTATCAAACAAAGGTCTCGTCCCACAGCGCCGACAACAGCCTAACCGGAATTCTATCGTGCCATTTGATCCTTTCCGGGTGGGCAATAATGTATTGATCAGGACGAAAACTATACTAATTACATGGAAAAAGAAAACAAAGGCCGAAGAGTCCTCTCAGTCCACGAGGGCGATAAGCTTAGCAAGATCCAGGAACTTACGGTCTAAACGGACAGTGGAATCGGGTCAACAGCCCTTTCTCGGTCGAAGCTTTAGATCGCAGAGGTCCTTGTGATCAATCCATTGACATTCGATTCGTGTGTCGCCCACTCGGAATGGTTACTGGACAAGGCAGGGCCGGCTTTGCTTGCCCCGGCCGTGGAATTTGGCCCGTGGTATCGAAGAATTCCACCTACTGATACTTAAGTAAACTCTCTGCCCTGGATCTAAGCCAAGCTTAAGTGACTGAAGGTAGTCGACCGCTTTCGTACGCTTTCCCCAGTATAATGACTAAAGGCCCTTTTAGCCCGTCCTGATGAACTCTGCCTTTCATGCTGGGCATAGAGCTGCTATGGCGGTGCACCTATACATCTTGATGAACCTTACACAATGGTGGATCATCTCATCTATTATAGGAATTTGATGGCTCACATTACATTAACAGCTCTTCCATTCTTCCAGAGGAGTTTGAATAAGTTGAATAAAACACAAAGGGTCCCCGGGAGAAGGCACAAAAGGGTCCCCGGGAGAAGGCATTTTAGGACAAACATCTACACGTAACCATGACCAACTTACTGTCATGCTTACCGATTTCAAGGAGGTGCGTGAATTCAGGCCGTATTCAAAGAAGAAGGACCTTTCTTGCGTTGAGCGAGCGGTAATTCCTTTAGGCCACAACACTCGAACCCCCATCATTTGGATTATTTGCTTTCCTTCATTACTCTCCCGGTTGGTTTCGCTCTCTTTGCCTACCCTTTGTTATTATATAACTCCTAGAAGTCGAACTCGCTCGATGGTAGGGAGAATTGGTGCACATTCATTCCCAGCTAACCAACAGAGTTACTAGTGGTGGGCAAGAGGGTTTACAGGGTTTGTTAGTTTCTTTATGAAATCGGAATTCCTAGTTCACCATTCGTTAGCTTTCGAAACTCCTGGGATATCGACGAGTCATCGCCTTGAGTCTGCCTTTCCTTGTTAGGCAATTGACTCTAGCCCTTACCATAGGCACCGCACCGTTCGTTCGATGAAAGGCACTATCGACTACGTCTTTCTTTAGTACCGCACGATGCCACTGTCCTCAAATTGTATCTTCTACCTCCGCTCAACGGATCTGAATAACATCATTTTGCTAGGAAACATTGCGCTTTCCCTAGGATGGTATATGTTGTTGAAGGGTAGCGGAATCCCCAGTAGGCGAAGTGGTTACCCGAACCCACCTACGAACCTCGAATATACGCGAAACCGGTTTCGTATCTAAGAGCTGGATACCTTCTTATTAAGATGTTTTCTCGACTCTTTCGAACAGAGTTTTATGAACTCACACTCAGTAGCGAGTGCATTTCTTTCTTTCTTAGAGCTTGAGCGTCAGGTAGTAAGAGGATTCTCGTGCTGGTATTACTAGCAATGACTTTATTGCGGGTGCTATGGAATAGTTGGTGGGGGAGTTCCATCATCGTCCCTTCATGAAGTAAGTCAAGTTGTTGAAAGAAAGCAAAGGGCCACCGACGGGGGCTGGGCTCTTTTCGAGCGCAATAAGTTAGTCCTCCAGGATAAAGAGATGAAAACTGCCCCAAGGAAGGTAGAATGTGCGCCTATACAAGGAAAATGGGGCTTATTCTTTGGATCTGTGTTACTCATAGGGTGGACTGCTTGGTGAGAATGCCTTACAACTCACTCTCTTTGTCCGGGCTTGGCTGGTTTCTTGGGTCCTTAGCTGGTGTGAAGCAAGAAGGAAGAGAGAGACCTGTCTACATGCGTTCAAAGCCCTGGATCAGAGTGCTTCGCCCTACCACTTTTTCACTCTATTGGAATTGGTCGCTCCTTGATTAGAGCAGGGCAATGATCTTCTTATTGGCAATCAATTCGGAAGGACCGAGCTCAAGAGATCGCTGCTACAGTTTAGGATGAATGAGTTTCAGGGAGCGTAGGAACCGGGTTGGCTTACTACGGCTCGATTAAGCAGTTTCAACTCTTCTTTGCCATTGTAGAGGAAGTGCACAAGTGGTCCCGCTCTTTTGGGCTCAATGTTGTATAATATCCGACAGGTCGACGTCTAGTAGGGGCTCAAAGAGAATGGGCGAGGTTTAGTAGGAGAATTGGTGCACATCATTCCCAGCTAACCAACAGAGTTACTAGTGGTGGGCAAGAGGGTTTACAGGGTTTGTTAGTTTCTTTATGAAATCGGAATTCCTAGTTCACCATTCGTTAGCTTTCGAAACTCCTGGGATATCGACGAGTCATCGCCTTGAGTCTGCCTTTCCTTGTTAGGCAATTGACTCTAGCCCTTACCATAGGCACCGCCACCGTTCGTTCGATGAAAGGCACTATCGACTACGTCTTTCTTTAGTACCGCACGATGCCACTGTCCTCAAATTGTATCTTCTACCTCCGCTCAACGGATCTGAATAACATCATTTTGCTAGGAAACATTGCGCTTTCCCTAGGATGGTATATGTTGTTGAAGGGTAGCGGAATCCCCAGTAGGCGAAGTGGTTACCCGAACCCACCTACGAACCTCGATATACGCGAAACCGGTTTCGTATCTAAGAGCTGGATACCTTCTTATTAAGATGTTTTCTCGACTCTTTCGAACAGAGTTTTATGAACTCACACTCAGTAGCGAGTGCATTTCTTTCTTTCTTAGAGCTTGAGCGTCAGGTAGTAAGAGGATTCTCGTGCTGGTATTACTAGCAATGACTTTATTGCGGGTGCTATGGAATAGTTGGTGGGGGAGTTCCATCATCGTCCCTTCATGAAGTAAGTCAAGTGTTGAAAGAAAGCAAAGGGCCACCGACGGGGGCTGGGCTCTTTTCGAGCGCAATAAGTTAGTCCTCCAGGATAAAGAGATGAAAACTGCCCCAAGGAAGGTAGAATGTGCGCCTATACAAGGAAAATGGGGCTTATTCTTTGGATCTGTGTTACTCATAGGGTGGACTGCTTGGTGAGAATGCCTTACAACTCACTCTCTTTGTCCGGGCTTGGCTGGTTTCTTGGGTCCTTAGCTGGTGTGAAGCAAGAAGGAAGAGAGAGACCTGTCTACATGCGTTCCAAAGCCCTGGATCAGAGTGCTTCGCCCTACCACTTTTTCACTCTATTGGAATTGGTCGCTCCTGATTAGAGCAGGGCAATGATCTTCTTATTTGGCAATCAATTCGGAAGGACCGAGCTCAAGAGATCGCTGCTACAGTTTAGGATGAATGAGTTTCAGGGAGCGTAGGAACCGGGTTGGCTTACTACGGCTCGATTAAGCAGTTTCAACTCTTCTTTGCCATTGTAGAGGAAGTGCACAAGTGGTCCCGCTCTTTTGGCTCAATGTTGTATAATATCCGACAGGTCGACGTCTAGTAGGGGCTCAAAGAGAATGGGCGAGGTTTAGTCAGGAGATGGACTTTCACTTCACTATCACCGCGATGATCAGTTAGATAGAAGATAGCAAAAGGACGGACCGTGGGCGATGTTAGCCAAAAGGGCAGATCAGACAGAATCCCTCCCAGCATACAAGTAAGAGTAGTAAGCGAAACTATTCTTAGCCTCCTGAGCAGAATCGGCAAGAGATGAAACCGGCAGCAATGAGAAGAGATGCACGCACGTGCGTAGGAAGAGTTGTTTTGAATAGCAGCAGCACTAGTGAAAAGGAACACTCCCCTCACTCCTATGTTTTCAAAGGAAAGTCAATGATATGATAAAGGGAAAGTCAATGATATGATAAAGGGAAAGTCAATGATATGATAAAGACTGCTAAAGCGACAGACTGGAGAGGATAAAGTAGTACTATAATGGAAAGTTGATATCCAATCCCCACCCGAACCTACCTCTCGAGTAGCTAGATAAGGGAGAAACCCTATTTCCTTTTCCTACACAAACGGGTTTCATGGAACATGCCTAGGGCGGAGAAAGGTCCGTTTATCTAGCCCGAATGGCAAAACCACCGGAGGGGCACTTCGTGGCTTCAACGGCTCGATTTGCACTATGCTCCCACCGTTCGAGAATCAATCAATCCAATCAAATACATACATATAGGCACCACGAACAACTAAACCATCCGTTTCGGGAGCTACAAGGAGGAAGCATCCGTTTCGGGAACTACAAGGAGGAAGCATCCGTTTCGGGAACTACAAGGAGGAAGCATCCGTTTCGGGAACTACAAGGAGGAAGCATCCGTTTCGGGAACTACAAGGAGGAAGCATCCGTTTCGGGAACTACAAGGAGGAAGCATCCGTTTCGGGAACTACAAGGAGGAAGCATCCGTTTCGGGAGCTACAAGGAGGAAGCATCCGTTTCGGGAGCTACAAGGAGGAAGCATCCGTTTCGGGAGCTACAAGGAGGAAGCATCCGTTTCGGGAACTACAAGGAGGAAGCATCCGTTTCGGGAACTACAAGGAGGAAGCATCCGTTTCGGGAACTACAAGGAGGAAGCATCCGTTTCGGGAACTACAAGGAGGAAGCATCCGTTTCGGGAGCTACAAGGAGGAAGCATCCGTTTCGGGAACTACAAGGAGGAAGCATCCGTTTCGGGAACTACAAGGAGGAATAAATGGGATTCCTGATAGAACGCAGCCTCGGCGCGGCGCCTTACACTTATTAATGGTTGCTCCAGCAGGTGCCTAAGTGGAAGTCGATGCCAAGCTTTGAATAGGGAACACCAAGTTCAAGGGGGCACGAGGGAACCACTTTTAACTTGGATTGAGTCTTGCAGACAAACCGAACTCGCGGACAGTAGGCATGAAAGAATTGACGGAAGCCAAGCAGCGTCAAGACGAGTTTCTTACTTGAAAGCTATATGGAACTATCCTGTTAAAGCCATAGGGAACTATCCTGTTAAAGCCATAGGGAACTATCCTGTTAAAGCCATAGGGAACTATCCTGTTAAAGCCATAGGGAACTATCCTGTTAAAGCCATAGGGAACTATCCTGTTAAAGCCATAGGGAACTATCCTGTTAAAGCCATAGGGAACTATCCTGTTAAAGCCATAGGGAACTATCCTGTTAAAGCCATAGGGAACTATCCTGTTAAAGCCATAGGGAACTATCCTGTTAAAGCCATAGGGAACTATCCTGTTAAAGCCATAGGGAACTATCCTGTTAAAGCCATAGGGAACTATCCTGTTAAAGCCATAGGGAACTATCCTGTTAAAGCCATAGGGAACTATCCTGTGAGCAAGAGTTCTTCGAAGCGCAACAACGGAAGATGTGCATCAATTGCTTATTCTATTAGTTATCTCACATCTTGGCTTCTCAAACACAATAAAGACGGAACGCCTTTCTCAAAATAAAGGAAAGAAGGCTCCGGGTAAGGCTTCTGCATTTTCGAATAGCTGGGTGAAGACAAACTATAAGCCATTTGAGTATTGCTGAAAGCGCAGGCAAAAGGAAAACCATCTCTTATAACAAGACCCGTAATCCCGCGGAGAAGTTCATACTGCTTGCTTGTTAAGGAGGCTCCTGCGAAACGGTAAATTGCAGTTCCCAAAGGCACACCCCAGCCCGTTTTCATTGAATATCCTTGACACCTCACTCCATGAGCCATCCTACTCATCATCACCATCACGTGTCACTACCATACCACTGTCAAACCCATCCAAATCCAATTCCCTATGAGACCGACCATCCAGTACCCTTGAATTACAATCAGTAGGCTGTTGCATCTAAAGTCTAAAGGATGGAGTGAGCCTGAAGTCACAGAGGGGAATGACGAGATCCGGAAGATGTTAGACTCCGGAGGAGCTGGAATTCAGAAATAAAAGGAAGGGGTGAGTCAGTGGTTAAAGGGACTTATTCCGTCCGTCTGCCCCACTCTTTACTTAATTTACCATAATTAGCTATTTTCGATTTTCTCTCTTTCATAAGACTCGTGTAGCCACCAAAAAAAGAGATCCACTTTGAGCAGAAAGTAAAGGATTTGGAAGCAATTGCTCGAACCGTACCTAGCCTAGCAAAGGTCAGAAGCATCCAAGGCTGCCTATTCATTGGAAGCAAAAACATATCGATGTTTACGAAGAAAGTATCCAAGAGCAGCTCGTCACAATACATTCATACCTTTCCGCGCATCTTGAGATAAACCCTAAAATAGGAAGAGCAAGCTCAACATGATAGCTCAATGTGTTCCACTCTTGCTATAAACACAATGATAAAGAGTTCGTTCGCTTTTCTCTCAGCATCAGAGAGTTTGAGGAAAAAGGGAAGGTTCTGCTGAGACTCTTAGTCCCCCTGCCGGAGCTACTCCAATTATAGCGAAATCAAAAACTCAAACAAAAGAAGGAAGGGAAGGGGTATTATTTCAATTGCTTTTTTCCCAGAGGTAAGGGGCGTGTTCATACGGTCGTATATTCCACAAAATAATAAGAAGCTATATAACTGCGGAATCATACTTACGAAGTGTTCGACTTACTCTAGTTTATTTTAAGCCCCCTGGGGAGCCGCTGCTAGATATGCAACCCCCAAGCAAGCAAGCAAGACTATATTGGTCTTTTCTACTTTACTACAGGGGAAGAGCTGGAAAGAGGGACTGTAAGCTTGGGCAGGTGCAACCAGAAAGCATCCGTTTCGGGAACTACAAGGAGGAATAAATGGGATTCCTGATAGAACGCAGCCTCGGCGCGGCGCCTTACACTTATAATGGTTGCTCCAGCAGGTGCCTAAGTGGAAGTCGATGCCAAGCTTTGAATAGGGAACACCAAGTTCAAGGGGGCACGAGGGAACCACTTTTAACTTGGATTGAGTCTTGCAGACAAACCGAACTCGCGGACAGTAGGCATGAAAGAATTGACGGAAGCCAAGCAGCGTCAAGACGAGTTTCTTACTTGAAAGCTATATGGAACTATCCTGTTAAAGCCATAGGGAACTATCCTGTGAGCAAGAGTTCTTCGAAGCGCAACAACGGAAGATGTGCATCAATGCTTATTCTATTAGTTATCTCACATCTTGGCTTCTCAAACACAATAAAGACGGAACGCCTTTCTCAAAATAAAGGAAAGAAGGCTCCGGGTAAGGCTTCTGCATTTTCGAATAGCTGGGTGAAGACAAACTATAAGCCATTTGAGTATTGCTGAAAGCGCAGGCAAAAGGAAAACCATCTCTTATAACAAGACCCGTAATCCCGCGGAGAAGTTCATACTGCTTGCTTGTTAAGGAGGCTCCTGCGAAACGGTAAATTGCAGTTCCCAAAGGCACACCCCAGCCCGTTTTCATTGAATATCCTTGACACCTCACTCCATGAGCCATCCTACTCATCATCACCATCACGTGTCACTACCATACCACTGTCAAACCCATCCAAATCCAATTCCCTATGAGACCGACCATCCAGTACCCTTGAATTACAATCAGTAGGCTGTTGCATCTAAAGTCTAAAGGATGGAGTGAGCCTGAAGTCACAGAGGGGAATGACGAGATCCGGAAGATGTTAGACTCCGGAGGAGCTGGAATTCAGAAATAAAAGGAAGGGGTGAGTCAGTGGTTAAAGGGACTTATTCCGTCCGTCTGCCCCACTCTTTACTTAATTTACCATAATTAGCTATTTTCGATTTTCTCTCTTTCATAAGACTCGTGTAGCCACCAAAAAAGAGATCCACTTTGAGCAGAAAGTAAAGGATTTGGAAGCAATTGCTCGAACCGTACCTAGCCTAGCAAAGGTCAGAAGCATCCAAGGCTGCCTATTCATTGGAAGCAAAAACATATCGATGTTTACGAAGAAAGTATCCAAGAGCAGCTCGTCACAATACATTCATACCTTTCCGCGCATCTTGAGATAAACCCTAAAATAGGAAGAGCAAGCTCAACATGATAGCTCAATGTGTTCCACTCTTGCTATAAACACAATGATAAAGAGTTCGTTCGCTTTTCTCTCAGCATCAGAGAGTTTGAGGAAAAAGGGAAGGTTCTGCTGAGACTCTTAGTCCCCCTGCCGGAGCTCCCCAAACCTTAAGTTCCAGTCGAGGACAGCTAACAATAAAGAAGGATGTTTTACCTGAATTCCATCTTCCAAAAGAGAAAGAAGGGCAGAAAGAAGCCCATTCTGTCTTTCCTGCCATGGATATATCAAGCAATCAAGTATGAGTCATCTTGTATATATCATACCAACCCGCGGGGATATCTCCAAAAATCGAGTATTGGTTAACTCTTCCCCATCGCTGAAAAGCTGCTCCTTCGATATAAGCGGAGTGGAGTTCAAAAGTGGAAAGCAGTATAAAGTTAAGATCAACGATCATCTTTCCTTTTCTTTCCTCCGCACCATCTCCAAGTTTACATTTCTACTCCAATTATAGCGAAATCAAAAACTCAAACAAAAGAAGGAAGGGAAGGGGTATTATTTCAATTGCTTTTTTCCCAGAGGTAAGGGGCGTGTTCATACGGTCGTATATTCCACAAAATAATAAGAAGCTATATAACTGCGGAATCATACTTACGAAGTGTTCGACTTACTCTAGTTTATTTTAAGCCCCCTGGGGAGCCGCTGCTAGATATGCAACCCCCAAGCAAGCAAGCAAGACTATATTGGTCTTTTCTACTTTACTACAGGGGAAGAGCTGGAAAGAGGGACTGTAAGCTTGGGCAGGTGCAACCAGAAAGCCATCCGTTCCCGTGGTTTTAGTAACTAACGAATGTTTCGTCCCAATCCATATGATTTGGTGGGGAACGAATAGTCCACATCCGATGATCCACATAGTCCTGCTGTTTTATGTCCGTCCTTCAGATTTTTGGGGGTTGTTGAAGAGAAGAATATGGCTCTTTCTTGCTATGACGGCAGGTACAGAATCCTTATTCTAAGGCTCAAGCAGAAGATGGATCAGAAACAGGTAAAGAAGATCTCATTTCTTCATAAGGATGAGCATCAGAAGCAGTTACAATGGAATCAGCAAGTGCCCTGCCCGTATCTGATCCTGCTTGAACTGAATCTTTCTTTCGCCTCGCCGTCAACTAATCATTAATTCCATCTTTCGAGCTAAAGGAAAACAGTAAAGTCAAAAATGACAATAATTCATTGAACTCGCCTATATCAAAGGAATGTCATCTAAAGGCTTTGGAAGCAATTGCTCGAACCGTACCTAGCCTAGCAAAGGTCAGAAGCATCCAAGGCTGCCTATTCATTGGAAGCAAAAACATATCGATGTTTACGAAGAAAGTATCCAAGAGCAGCTCGTCACAATACATTCATACCTTTCCGCGCATCTTGAGATAAACCCTAAAATAGGAAGAGCAAGCTCAACATGATAGCTCAATGTGTTCCACTCTTGCTATAAACACAATGATAAAGAGTTCGTTCGCTTTTCTCTCAGCATCAGAGAGTTTGAGGAAAAAGGGAAGGTTCTGCTGAGACTCTTAGTCCCCCTGCCGGAGCTCCCCAAACCTTAAGTTCCAGTCGAGGACAGCTAACAATAAAGAAGGATGTTTTACCTGAATTCCATCTTCCAAAAGAGAAAGAAGGGCAGAAAGAAGCCCATTCTGTCTTTCCTGCCATGGATATATCAAGCAATCAAGTATGAGTCATCTTGTATATATCATACCAACCCGCGGGGATATCTCCAAAAATCGAGTATTGGTTAACTCTTCCCCATCGCTGAAAAAGCTGCTCCTTCGATATAAGCGGAGTGGAGTTCAAAAGTGGAAAGCAGTATAAAGTTAAGATCAACGATCATCTTTCCTTTTCTTTCCTCCGCACCATCTCCAAGTTTACATTTCTACTCCAATTATAGCGAAATCAAAAACTCAAACAAAAGAAGGAAGGGAAGGGGTATTATTTCAATTGCTTTTTTCCCAGAGGTAAGGGGCGTGTTCATACGGTCGTATATTCCACAAAATAATAAGAAGCTATATAACTGCGGAATCATACTTACGAAGTGTTCGACTTACTCTAGTTTATTTTAAGCCCCCTGGGGAGCCGCTGCTAGATATGCAACCCCCAAGCAAGCAAGCAAGACTATATTGGTCTTTTCTACTTTACTACAGGGGAAGAGCTGGAAAGAGGGACTGTAAGCTTGGGCAGGTGCAACCAGAAAGCCATCCGTTCCCGTGGTTTTAGTAACTAACGAATGTTTCGTCCCAATCCATATGATTTGGTGGGGAACGAATAGTCCACATCCGATGATCCACATAGTCCTGCTGTTTTATGTCCGTCCTTCAAGATTTTTGGGGGTTGTTGAAGAGAAGAATATGGCTCTTTCTTAATATATGAGGGAATTTTGATGCCTAAGTAAGAGGGAACTATCAGACGCATTGGCTGGCTTAAGAAGATCCGATCTATCACGAATAGGTTTAACTGCTGCTGCAGTCACAACAGAGGAGCTCGTTATGAAGTACCTTATAGAAAGGAAATTCTACATTGATAAGGGTTGGTTTCACTTTCATTCCCTCGCCTAGCGTACCTTCCAGTTAGAGATCCAATGCCAATTGACCAGCTCTTCGTATTAAGTAGTAGATTCAGATCCATCAATAGCAAATATAGAAACGATACCCGCTGGTCGGTACAGAGGCATAGGAATATTGATTAAAGGAAGCATCCTCGCCCGTTCGGAAACCAAGCAGAAGTTTACCCCAAGGAAGCGGATCCCATTTTAGTTGGAACCCATTGAAGATGAAATCTTAGATCGAGATCCGGATACACCCGCAGCATAAAGAGCAAAGGCGGGGCCGGAAATATGATGGAAGTGGTTTAGTTTCATTTCCAAATCTATTTAAGGGTCGGAACATTCTAATGCCGGAATTGGACGGGGTTGGTTCAGATCTGGCTCGGATGCTACAGGTAGCGTCGCATTTGGATCTGCTACTCGGATTGCAAATGGTGAAAAATACTGGCCGGAATCAAAAAAACGAATTGGTAGAACTACAAATGATGAGTCAACTCGGTTACAGCTACTTTGATTAGGCGCTGAGCTATGCATGGACGCCTATCGAGCTTCGTTTGACCTGACTCTAGACTATTATATATAAGAAATCCAAAATGATGGGGGTAATGTATCTTTTCTCATGGTGCTCTGGCTGGGTAAACTACTGAGCTGAATCAACAACTTAAAGTAGCTTAGATGCAGCTGTATCCGCATTTCCACTTAAAGGGTCGGATATGATTCAAATGCTGAAGCCTCTGACGCTGATCCACTGGATGCTGCTTCAACTCCCTTTGCCACTTTCGAAGAACTACCGTTAACACTTGTTTCTTGCTATGACGGCAGGTACAGAATCCTTATTCTAAGGCTCAAGCAGAAGATGGATCAGAAACAGGTAAAGAAGATCTCATTTCTTCATAAGGATGAGCATCAGAAGCAGTTACAATGGAATCAGCAAGTGCCCTGCCCGTATCTGATCCTGCTTGAACTGAATCTTTCTTTCGCCTCGCCGTCAACTAATCATTAATTCCATCTTTCGAGCTAAAGGAAAACAGTAAAGTCAAAAATGACAATAATTCATTGAACTCGCCTATATCAAAGGAATGTCATCTAAAGGGCTTTGAAGCCGGAGTTTGCTTGCTGCTCTGCTAACCTAACTGCTTCCATCTTATCTTTATCTTCGAGACCAATCTTGTGAGACTATACTATACGCAAAGCTGTGTACCCGATCAAGTGTTTGGGTGCCTGTTCATGCACTGGAGCCTTTCTTGACCAACTATGAGAATCCCCGACTCTGTTGCTAAGTGGTAGACAGTGGTAGAGCAGTTATCATATTGAGTGTTCCATATGGGTTCGTCTACTTGACTTTTGGGGTGCTATGCTATATTCTATTTAGCTTCGTATAGGTCTAGCTCTGTAGTGAAGGCCACGTATGACTCTTTTTTAGAAAACTTAACCACTTATCCTATAATGAGAATGGGTAAAGTTAATATTGACTTGGATATTCACTGTTGGTACTCGTACTATCACCTCTGTATCCGCTGGATATAGATATGGCTCTAAGGAACTGTCACTTAGTCAACTGGTTCTTCGTTCAAAACCTGGATCAAAGACTAGCTCTGGTGATGCTATTGGTCAAAATGGAACTACTACGGGTTCTTTGACTGGATCAAGGTATGTATATGCTTATGGCTCCGCTCTTGCAACCCTAGCTTATGGTGCTGGTCCTACAAACAGGGTATGCGACTGATGCTTTTGATGTATTAGCCACTTATGCTCCTATAGTTTTGTTGATACTCGGTATGGACTTTCTGAATTCCGTTCCAGGTACAGGCGGATATCGCTACACGCGGGACGTGGATTGGTGGGTTTACAAAAGAACATTAACATAACCCTATCAAAGTGATTACGAGGGGTCCGAGCGACAGAATGAGCAGCGAAAGACCTTTGGTGAAGATGTCTTCCAGTTTATTTGAGAGACAAATCCCACCCGAAGAGCACCACGCTTGTTCACGAACTAAGTGGTAGTCAATTTCTATATGTTTGGTACGGGCATGAAATATTGGATGGACGGCTTCTCATGCATACAGTTTTTTCCCGACGCCCTAATATACGGTATTACGGGCGCACCGATACGTCCGGCTCATCCACTGCTCCATCTTCCGAGCCCCCCTATGTTGTAAGTGATTGGGTTAGGGGGTGAATACAAGCAAGCAGGCAAGAAAGCTAGTTAATAAGAATTCTAGTCAAGATTTACTTGTCGTGGTTTACAGTGGCTCGCTTGGTGATGGAGGCCCCGGCATTCTTTAGACCAAACGGCATCACCTTGTAACCCCTATCTGATATGGTGCGCCGTTTTCTCTCTGTCTCGAAGGTAGGTAAAGTCAAGTGTCAAGTGAGGGCTGAGGTTGGCAAAGGGGGCTGGAGCAGCAACTCTCGCATCAGCTGGAGCGGCGCATTGGAAAGGTGCTTAGTTCGGAGAGCGATTTTAGGCTTTCTGAGCGGGCAGAGGGAAAGCAAGATGATCGA
The DNA here is from genome assembly GCA_004837865.1 of Musa balbisiana. Classification (NCBI taxonomy): domain Eukaryota; kingdom Viridiplantae; phylum Streptophyta; class Magnoliopsida; order Zingiberales; family Musaceae; genus Musa; species Musa balbisiana. The sequence goes on along the minus strand of PYDT01000460.1, from coordinate 425,644 downwards.
CCGGCTACAGGAGTGGAAGAGGCTCTCGAACTTTATGTGAAATCAACAACTTAAAGTAGCTTAGATGCAGCTGTATCCGCATTTCCACTTAAAGGGTCGGATATGATTCAAATGCTGAAGCCTCTGACGCTGATCCACTGGATGCTGCTTCAACTCCCTTTGCCACTTTCGAAGAACTACCGTTAACACTTGTTTCTTGCTATGACGGCAGGTACAGAATCCTTATTCTAAGGCTCAAGCAGAAGATGGATCAGAAACAGGTAAAGAAGATCTCATTTCTTCATAAGGATGAGCATCAGAAGCAGTTACAATGGAATCAGCAAGTGCCCTGCCCGTATCTGATCCTGCTTGAACTGAATCTTTCTTTCGCCTCGCCGTCAACTAATCATTAATTCCATCTTTCGAGCTAAAGGAAAACAGTAAAGTCAAAAATGACAATAATTCATTGAACTCGCCTATATCAAAGGAATGTCATCTAAAGGGCTTTGAAGCCGGAGTTTGCTTGCTGCTCTGCTAACCTAACTGCTTCCATCTTATCTTTATCTTCGAGACCAATCTTGTGAGACTATACTATACGCAAAGCTGTGTACCCGATCAAGTGTTTGGGTGCCTGTTCATGCACTGGAGCCTTTCTTGACCAACTATGAGAATCCCCGACTCTGTTGCTAAGTGGTAGACAGTGGTAGAGCAGTTATCATATTGAGTGTTCCATATGGGTTCGTCTACTTGACTTTTGGGGTGCTATGCTATATTCTATTTAGCTTCGTATAGGTCTAGCTCTGTAGTGAAGGCCACGTATGACTCTTTTTTAGAAAACTTAACCACTTATCCTATAATGAGAATGGGTAAAGTTAATATTGACTTGGATATTCACTGTTGGTACTCGTACTATCACCTCTGTATCCGCTGGATATAGATATGGCTCTAAGGAACTGTCACTTAGTCAACTGGTTCTTCGTTCAAAACCTGGATCAAAGACTAGCTCTGGTGATGCTATTGGTCAAAATGGAACTACTACGGGTTCTTTGACTGGATCAAGGTATGTATATGCTTATGGCTCCGCTCTTGCAACCCTAGCTTATGGTGCTGGTCCTACAAACAGGGTATGCGACTGATGCTTTTGATGTATTAGCCACTTATGCTCCTATAGTTTTGTTGATACTCGGTATGGACTTTCTGAATTCCGTTCCAGGTACAGGCGGATATCGCTACACGCGGGACGTGGATTGGTGGGTTTACAAAAGAACATTAACATAACCCTATCAAAGTGATTACGAGGGGTCCGAGCGACAGAATGAGCAGCGAAAGACCTTTGGTGAAGATGTCTTCCAGTTTATTTGAGAGACAAATCCCACCCGAAGAGCACCACGCTTGTTCACGAACTAAGTGGTAGTCAATTTCTATATGTTTGGTACGGGCATGAAATATTGGATGGACGGCTTCTCATGCATACAGTTTTTTCCCGACGCCTAATATACGGTATTACGGGCGCACCGATACGTCCGGCTCATCCACTGCTCCATCTTCCGAGCCCCCCTATGTTGTAAGTGATTGGGTTAGGGGGTGAATACAAGCAAGCAGGCAAGAAAGCTAGTTAATAAGAATTCTAGTCAAGATTTACTTGTCGTGGTTTACAGTGGCTCGCTTGGTGATGGAGGCCCCGGCATTCTTTAGACCAAACGGCATCACCTTGTAACCCCTATCTGATATGGTGCGCCGTTTTCTCTCTGTCTCGAAGGTAGGTAAAGTCAAGTGTCAAGTGAGGGCTGAGGTTGGCAAAGGGGGCTGGAGCAGCAACTCTCGCATCAGCTGGAGCGGCGCATTGGAAAGGTGCTTAGTTCGGAGAGCGATTTTAGGCTTTCTGAGCGGGCAGAGGGAAAGCAAGATGATCGACCGGCTACAGGAGTGGAAGAGGCTCTCGAACTTTATGTGATCACTACTCGTTGCATATCCTGCTCCTCTTATAATAGCTGTTACTCTCCTTTAGTAGCTAGTCGCTCTTCAGAAGGTGGAGCTCAGTCGAATATGCCGCCAACTGCAGCATCGGTCGATAGGCAGGCGATAGTGGCTTCGGTCATCTTCCCTGTGTCAATCTAGTCCTTTGTGCCATAAGAGTGCCCGCAAGGTAATTCTATGAGGGCTGCCTTACTAGCGTTCCTTCCTATAAGGCTAGACAGACGATTCCACATGTTCGTCCGTTACTCACCGGCATTTCTTCCAGAATTAAGAGAAGAGAGAGTAGAGCTCTTGAAGCAGAAAGCCTATGAGGCTCGGTACGCTATACACATCCTGTTGCCAGCATCAAAGACCCTTCTTTCCTTGCGCTCCGGCCAGGCCAAGTCTTCCCGCTCGCCGGAGAATGATTCCTTTGAGATACTCACTACAGCCCTCGTTGCTAAGCCAAGCTCTCTGTTCTCTTCCATTTGCAAGCTCTTTGATATCCGGTAGTTTCCCTTTGAAAAAAACACCTCGACTCCACTTCGGTATCATTTTGGATTGAGTTAGCTAGGGCTCCTTTGATCGTGCATCTTCCTTACTGCCTGAACTTACTGCCTTCTGAGGATTCTACATGACATGATGTCAAAGACTCAACCTAACCTTTATGAAAGACTGTCCTACCCGAGGCTAGCGAACCCCCCAAACTCATTAGCATTCCTGCCTACCGCTATACGTGGGCGCTGGAAGCTATTGAAATCGTACAATTCATTCGGATTGTTACTGAGACGCGTAACACAGGCTAATCGATGAAATGATAGAGTGATAAAGGGGCTAAGGCACACTAAGAAATTGATGGAAATGGTAGAGAGAATCGGGATGAAAGGTATAGATCAGATCGAGCCCCAGATGCGGATCATGAGCAGAGCAACCAAGATATGAAATGGATATGCAATGAGGGAGCGCTAGCCAAAAGGGTAAGAGAAAGTATAGCTACCCGAGCTGTCATGAGTTCTGTTCATAAACTCAAAGGAGTGGATCTGAGCCCTTAAGAGGGGGGCCGAGGCTGGTCCTACAAACAGGGTATGCGACTGATGCTTTTGATGTATTAGCCACTTATGCTCCTATAGTTTTGTTGATACTCGGTATGGACTTTCTGAATTCCGTTCCAGGTACAGGCGGATATCGCTACACGCGGGACGTGGATTGGTGGGTTTACAAAAGAACATTAACATAACCCTATCAAAGTGATTACGAGGGGTCCGAGCGACAGAATGAGCAGCGAAAGACCTTTGGTGAAGATGTCTTCCAGTTTATTTGAGAGACAAATCCCACCCGAAGAGCACCACGCTTGTTCACGAACTAAGTGGTAGTCAATTTCTATATGTTTGGTACGGGCATGAAATATTGGATGGACGGCTTCTCATGCATACAGTTTTTTCCCGACGCCCTAATATACGGTATTACGGGCGCACCGATACGTCCGGCTCATCCACTGCTCCATCTTCCGAGCCCCCCTATGTTGTAAGTGATTGGGTTAGGGGGTGAATACAAGCAAGCAGGCAAGAAAGCTAGTTAATAAGAATTCTAGTCAAGATTTACTTGTCGTGGTTTACAGTGGCTCGCTTGGTGATGGAGGCCCCGGCATTCTTTAGACCAAACGGCATCACCTTGTAACCCCTATCTGATATGGTGCGCCGTTTTCTCTCTGTCTCGAAGGTAGGTAAAGTCAAGTGTCAAGTGAGGGCTGAGGTTGGCAAAGGGGGCTGGAGCAGCAACTCTCGCATCAGCTGGAGCGGCGCATTGGAAAGGTGCTTAGTTCGGAGAGCGATTTTAGGCTTTCTGAGCGGGCAGAGGGAAAGCAAGATGATCGACCGGCTACAGGAGTGGAAGAGGCTCTCGAACTTTATGTGATCACTACTCGTTGCATATCCTGCTCCTCTTATAATAGCTGTTACTCTCCTTTAGTAGCTAGTCGCTCTTCAGAAGGTGGAGCTCAGTCGAATATGCCGCCAACTGCAGCATCGGTCGATAGGCAGGCGATAGTGGCTTCGGTCATCTTCCCTGTGTCAATCTAGTCCTTTGTGCCATAAGAGTGCCCGCAAGGTAATTCTATGAGGGCTGCCTTACTAGCGTTCCTTCCTATAAGGCTAGACAGACGATTCCACATGTTCGTCCGTTACTCACCGGCATTTCTTCCAGAATTAAGAGAAGAGAGAGTAGAGCTCTTGAAGCAGAAAGCCTATGAGGCTCGGTACGCTATACACATCCTGTTGCCAGCATCAAAGACCCTTCTTTCCTTGCGCTCCGGCCAGGCCAAGTCTTCCCGCTCGCCGGAGAATGATTCCTTTGAGATACTCACTACAGCCCTCCTTAAGGGTCTTGCTCTTGATCCTATAACTCTGAAATCCTATGATTGGGGTCTTTGTCTTTGGGCTCCATCTTCTTTCTTATTGAATCTATAGAACTCGCTCGAGCAAGCTTAAGAAAAAAGGGGGAATTTCTGGTACTAAAGGATAAGGGTTCGTGCCTTTCCCCGATGAAAAAAGAAGGAAGATCATCTTTGTTCTATGTTTGGGAGTAAGCCAGTCAATGTGCCCGCTGTGGTGTATGAGCAAGCGATCTGATCCTATGCGCCTTTCTCCTTTTAGTGAAACCAACCGTACCTTAGCTCGTGTTATCAGAGTCACTTCATCCAGTGAAAAATAAGGATGAGAGGGCTTTGAATGAGAGAAATCATAGTTGGGGTGTGGTTAAGTCTTGGAAGTAAACTAGCTCGACCAGTTGCTTATAAAGATTTTCCAGAAGAAGGCAGAATTGCTGAGAAGGCTAATCAGATAGTGACAGCATTGGTTGAAATATGTACCCTACCCACGAAGGGTTGGATCCTTCCGCAGTAGAATCTCGCTTGACAACTGGTATGTATGTCCGAAGTCCCCCTCGTTGCTAAGCCAAGCTCTCTGTTCTCTTCCATTTGCAAGCTCTTTGATATCCGGTAGTTTCCCTTTGAAAAAAACACCTCGACTCCACTTCGGTATCATTTTGGATTGAGTTAGCTAGGGCTCCTTTGATCGTGCATCTTCCTTACTGCCTGAACTTACTGCCTTCTGAGGATTCTACATGACATGATGTCAAAGACTCAACCTAACCTTTATGAAAGACTGTCCTACCCGAGGCTAGCGAACCCCCCAAACTCATTAGCATTCCTGCCTACCGCTATACGTGGGCGCTGGAAGCTATTGAAATCGTACAATTCATTCGGATTGTTACTGAGACGCGTAACACAGGCTAATCGATGAAATGATAGAGTGATAAAGGGGCTAAGGCACACTAAGAAATTGATGGAAATGGTAGAGAGAATCGGGATGAAAGGTATAGATCAGATCGAGCCCCAGATGCGGATCATGAGCAGAGCAACCAAGATATGAAATGGATATGCAATGAGGGAGCGCTAGCCAAAAGGGTAAGAGAAAGTATAGCTACCCGAGCTGTCATGAGTTCTGTTCATAAACTCAAAGGAGTGGATCTGAGCCCTTAAGAGGGGGGCCGAGGCTGGTCATACAGGTATGAAAGCCAAACCACTTTCAATTAAGGGAAAGCAGAGCCAGCTTCTTCGTGCTATGCTATAAGTGGGCGCCCCTAGACCATAGACAGAATAGAGCCCACGGTGCAGCTTCGGACTAGGTAAGGTGTCGAACCTCATGTTTTCGATCTCAGCCCCACTTCCGTTATGCCAACTACCTGTATTAGAGAGTGCCCAAAAAGGAAGCGAAGCTTGAGTTCAACTTCTATTGAAGCTATATAACCTTCCAGCGAGTTTTCCTATCCCCGAATCTAAGGGGTCGCTTTATTTACTAGAATACTTGTGCCCTTACAGTAATTGCATCCGAACATTTTCTACATCAACCAGGGACGAATGGGGGTAGCTTCCTCTCCGCTAGGCTAGGAATAGGAATACTTGAATGAAAAGAATTAGAAACCCTTGCCTTACTTCCGAATCCATGCGGCTTTTCTTAGGTCTGTTTTTGTTACCCTTTGACTTAGAGTTATAGTTCATGTCTCTCTCGAAGTTCTAAGATTACCACTTTTGTCATTTTATTCCCGTTAGAGTTGGATTTCTTTACGATACTCTCGCTTTGAGAACCTGTTAACCCAGCATCCGAATCCGATAAAGAAAGGACTTTTTCAAGGAAGACTGAAGAAGTGAAAAGGGAAAGACAGAGTTGGTTGGAGTTCTGCGGGTAAAAGCGATACTGGCTCCACTTCATATGTGTAGATAGGCTTCTTGGTTCTTTGGAGCCCTTAGCCTTGCTTGGCTTTCTCTTAGCTTCAGAGTAAAGTCCCGCTTTGTATAGAAAGAGAGAAGCCCCAACCTAGTAGTTGCTTGGCCTTGTTGAAGTCCTGTTAGCTCGGATTAGATTCTTTGATTTACACTAGTTTGGATTCCCTTGTGCTTACTACCGCGACTCTGATAACCATAATAGAGCATGCTACTATGGGTAGAAATAGAGTCTAATACTGCTGAAGCGAATTCTTACTATCAGAAACTCCAGTCTCGATACCTGTTATATAGGATTAGACTCCGAACTTGATTTCTGTATTTTGGGGGCGCTGTGCTAGTCTACTGCTTTCCTTCCCTGACTTTGAGTGTTGTAATACTTCTTTTCATTCACGCTTCTGTGTTTTCTTATTATCCGTACTTAGCCGTAGTAGTTCTATCCGTACTGGCTACCATTCTTACTGTCTTACCGTCTACATTGCCACTCGAACTGCGGCTAATCAGAATGTAACACTACCTAATAAGACCTTAGGCTTACTGCCAGAACCTCTCTTTGTTGGCGGAAGCTGCTTATGCTTCTTCGGATTCTCCTCCCTACAGATTTCGATTAAGGTTGACACTCGCATATAGGCATTGAAGTCATCAGTTCGTTTCTCATTAGCAGTGATGGAAGCTGTCAACTTAGCGCCAAGAAGGGAGACTGAAAGTAAGTAGTTAGAGCATGAAAGCGGGTAGTTCTACCGTGAACTCCGAGGGGGCAGTGCCAGGCTGGCTGTTTGTAGTTAAAGTCTGCTTGCACGCAAACACATTCTTTTGCAGAGTTATTCTATTCTCGTAGTAAGTAGCCCGGGAGGCTGTAGCTGGGGAATGAGAAACTTACAGTAAAGTGAGGCTTAGGTATAACAGTAGAAGCCTAAAAGCCTATAAGCGACAATGGGGGTGGGAATGAAAGAAAGCAGTATCAGAGTGAGAGTTTGGAATGTCAGATACAAATACGGATATTAGATCGGGAGTTGAAGAGGGTGCGGAAGAGTCGGCTAGGTATTTATGAATTGAAGACAGTGGTGTCAGCTTGATATACATGGGAATTCGGCTTGGAATACCGATATAGATAGTACGATTGACGGACAGCCACACAGGGATAAGGCGAGGTCTTATCCGGGCATGTAAGAAGGCTTTTACAGCAATGGGACACATAATAGGGCTTTTGTTCTGCGCCACAGTTCACTATGCTAGTAAAAAGTTGCATTCTCTTACCTTGGACTGGGGGACCGGACCTTGTATTAGAATTACATTAGTCGATGCGCTGGGCCATATACATATTCTCTATCCCCGGCCGGGGTTCTATGTCCTACCACATATATCCCTTATTCCCAATCCAGGGTATACTACCCATATTCGGATTCCTATTTCTTATTATAGCAGATGCTGTGCTACATTGTACTCCGGAGTAAAAGAACGATAGGAAGGAAAGCAAGGGTGAAACAAGCGAGTCAGAGAGTTCATATCAAAATAAAGAAGCAAACAAGTAATTCTCAGACTAAAAACAGGAAAGTAAAGCTAGACCACCGATTGACCGAAGTCAGAATCAAAGTTGTGGGTATCAGGCTTCAAGCAGTACGGCCAAGACTGTAGCTCCGGAGTGAAAGAATTGAACTGTGGAATCAAAGCCTGTAGCTCCGGGGTCACAGAGACAAGCCTACCGACCGAGACGAGAAGTACTGAAATCATCTATTTGCGTTCAGCCAAGTAACTACTAATGTTACGCGGCAGCGTTGTTGCCCGGGTTTCGTGAACTTTTTCATCAAATTGATCGGGCTATTAAGGGGCCAAGTCACTACTAACGTGACGCGGCAGGCTCTCACCAATGCGTTCAAAAATCCCGGGAAAACGCACAAATTCAGTTATTTTTCTCGGTCTATTAGGTAAATTTACTTCGCTATCAAAAATCCCGGTAAAACGTGAAATGATCATGACTTTCTGGTCAGCTATTAGGGGCCAAGCAACTACTAATGTTGCGCGGCAGGAGTTCTTCAGGTCGCTATCAAAAAAGCCGGGGTTTAGTGACTTCCGACTGCCCGCCGAACAACTACTGGATTGAATCCCAAGCCACTTCTGGTTTCCTATATGAAGTGAGATGGCTTTTCCCCTACTGTGTAAGTAGAGCGTCAATTCCAGTGGTTTATCAGTCCATTTATCTATTCTGCCGGTGTTAAGTCAGCTCTATTCTTTAGTTCACTACACAGAATTCAACCAGCCTGCCCTCTACCCGAGTCACTTCATTGAACAACTCCCCTAGCAACTTTCCTGGAGCTACAGCACCGACACTCGCACCGCTAACACTTCTTTGAGCTCCGGGCTTACGTGAGTCTTACTGTCCCGCTTACTACATTGGAGAAGGTCTCGTAGACAACAAAGATGGATGGATTCTACTCATTCACTTAGCGAGTTACATCTCGGCAAAGGCACTGAGAATCTTCTAAGCGTACGAAAGCAAAGCGTTGGTTCTGAGGCACTAATGGTTATGGGAGTTTAGAGAACTAGCGCAACAAATCAATACTATCACTTCACTGCGGATTCTCCTACGATAACTCTACTTTCTTCCTTAGACACAAGTAACACCCGAACAAGGCTTTCAGCTTCTAACGCTTTAAGATACTCGTATGAGGCTTCTGATCTCACTTTGGCTTTCGCCTCTGTTCCTGCCTTCCGCTTCTTCAGTTTATCATGAAATTCTCAAATGCCATTATGACTCTCGAGCATCTGATATAGATCCCAGTAAATACACAGCCTGCATCCCCATCTTTTGAATAGAATTCTGGAATGTCAACTAGAAACTCCCCTTCTGTCAGCGCACTTAGTCTTGTTTCTGATTATGATCCTTTTGTGAATATACGGATTCTTATACCCGCGGTTCATCAAGTGAAGGAGAGATCGGGGTCGGCAAGTTACGAGTCAGGAGCAGGTTCAGTTTGCAGAGAATAAACAGTTTCATAAGCCGGGGGTCGGTGCTAGTTTCATCAGATACATAAGCAGTTTCAAGATAGGAAGCCGAGCCAATAGAATAAACAGTTTCATAAGCCGACTTATATGAATCCGCAAGTGCGTTGTCTCCAACAGAGGTGAGTGGCTCTAAGTCTAAGTCAGGAGTCAGCTTAGCAGTTTAGTATCAAGGTTCAGTTCCAGTGTCATCTATGATTGAATCAGACGCTCAAGGGAAGGAATCCTTTTTCGAATGCCCAAATCTCGGTGTTGGTTAAAGGCAATCAGGCGGATTTCCAAGTCAAGGCAATAATCTTTCTCGTCTACTAACCTATGTTCAACGTAGCTAAGAGGTCAATAACAGGTTTCACCCACGCGATAAAGAACTTGAACTGTCCTGTCCGACAAAGATCTCTAATCTGAAACAGCAGAAGATAGAGTATCAAGTATTGTTCCAGAAGTCGAAGGATCAGCATCGGCAGAGTCAGCATCAGTAGTCATAAGGGAACCAGCAAGCGCTTCGGCCCGGAATACGAGTTCTGTTCTAGTTTACAGTGATGTCGATTCATAATCTTCAAGTGGGGGGAGTTCCCGCGGATTCAGGATAAGAAGAAGTCCCCTAGTTAGTGAGTTTGAGTATAGCATATAAAACAGGTAATAAGAGATGGAGAGATGGAATCCATTCTCTTTCTTTCAAGTATAGGGTCGGGGGCAAGCGCTTCTGTACAGGATACGAGAACAATTCAATAAGTAAACACGCAGACAAGTCGACAAGCAACAGAGGAATTATTGCTACCCGCATTTGCCTTGAAGGGACTAACTCTCAATAATAGGATTTTTCCTTATGTATTGCAGTTTCCAGAGAAGGATCCAAAGAAAGAAAGTCGACATCAACGAGATCTTCAGAGAAGGTAAAGAATCAGGTCAAAATACAGGTTCTTATGCTTGTTTCTTCCTTTTTGACTCCCGAGTTTTGAATTCTTATGCTTGTTTCTTCCTTTTTGACTCCCGAGTTTTGAATTCTTTGTTTGTTTCTAATACACGTATATTATTCTTTGCGCTGTTCCCTTGCCTTATATATTCCCTCTGGCTGGCGCCCTCCCTTACTTTTCAAATGGAGGATGTTGCACAAGAATAGAACCGAGTAAGAACACTGCGGACTTTTAAGTTCAGTGAGAATTGAGTGCACGTCAACAGATTATCTGTGCTTTGATTACGAGGGGAGAGATCGGAAAAAGAAATGAATAAAGATCAAGTACTGGCTTTTGATGCCCTAAGCCCTAAATGAGTTGAACCCGGGCCAAGCTACAAGGCAAGTCACTACTTCTGAATAGAATGGAATGAGTTTCCAGAGGAGAGGTGGGGGTTCACACTAGAGCTCAGGTAGGGGAATTAATACCCTTCTTGCACCCATCTGTTTTCAATTCAATTAATTCAATAAGTGTTTGAGCGGAAGGTGAACAAGACGGCAGCTTACTTCCTTTCTACTGAACCATAATCCCATACATATGAGCATTCGTCTTATGGAACTCTACATAAAAGAGCTACAGCGGGACAATCCGTTGATACGGGACCTCGTGAAGGAGATTCCACTGATCTCGTCGACTCTCTTGCACCACATGGAAGTTAATTATGATTATCCGGGAAGCACTAACACCAATAACCGAACTGGAAATCCAATTGTATTCTTTCCTTCCCGCACCAGATCCATATCCTGAATGGAATCTCTCTCCACGACAACTAAGGTCAAAACCCTCTCCTCGCAGACAATACTCTCGGGGAACTTGACTCGCGGGCAATTGACTTGAGAACGGATTTCGCTTATGCTTGAGACTAAGATGAAGATCCCGATCTTGTTCCTGTGACTCATTTATGTGACTCATTTCGAAGGAAGAAATACAAGTAGTAAGAAGGAAGAAGGTACTCGAAATAGCGCAATGTTCAATTCAGTAATTCCTTAGATATCGGTGTTTGCCTGTCTCCCTTGCCTACCAATAGTTCAGAATTGAATGGAATTGATCCCGTATAGATCTATTAGTGAACAAGCCCCCTTCCCTTACCTTAACAGCAACAAACATGGGTGATACTACTCCCTAAGCTCATGGCATTCCCCTATCAGAGGTAAGATCTATTGAGCTGGCCCTAATACATAATTGGTAGCGAATCTAGTAGAACACTTATAATTGAACAAGCCTTCCCTTAAATCATTTCACTCTCCAGCTGATTACTTTTATTTTATGACTACCTGATCCCGGGTCCTTTCACCCAAACTCGACCTCGACCTTTCAGTTCATAATTTCAGATTACCTTACCTACTGTTCCTTGAGACTGAATTGGATAGTGTAGTGGACAGTCTCAAATCTCTTCTTTCTTTTAAGTCCAAGCGCAACACAGAGTCAATAGATGCTTCACACTCGCTAAGAAAGAACCCGAAAGCGTTAGCACCCCGATCCTTAAGAAAACTCACAAAGAAGGGTTTCTGCAACAGCTTCTGGAACTCTGCTACTGTAAGCCCTTCCGTTCCGCCCTTTCCTTTCTTTCTTGTTCGCTAGTTGATATGTCCACATAGCATCAAGATGGGAATTTCAGCACTCACCCCGGCGGAAAGTCAGCTAATGTTCTAGTCTTGCACCGGAAAAAACTCACTAACATAACTTCTGACAGCGGATGCTTACTCCAAAGAATCGAATTGGATAGGCCTCGTTCCACTTCTTTAACGCGCTTCAACTAACAAACACTTTCAGAGTTGAATTGCGTGGTTGCGCTTGTTCGAAGTATCAACTTCTTTATTTTTGTACTGCTTTATGTAAACCCTATGGAATTGAAGTAAGGGGGAAAAGAATGTTGTTAGAGAGCAGTTGTCTTGACTTAACTCCCTTCTTTAAGAGCATTACCCATAATGAACGACTATATGAAACTGACTCTGGGCTGCTATCTTTCTTTATTGGCTAAATGCATTAGAACAGCCGTAACACTTTACCTCAATGAGATCCATCTCTTTTACATAAGCAAAGTGAGACACAGAGGCTTAGATAAATAGGGGTTCATCACAACTTTCGACTTAAAGGCTTCAGATCCTATAATTAAAGATCGGACTTGCAACTGAACTGAGGCTAAGGGCGACTCTATACCTATCTATGTGGTTACCCTAACCTCATTCTATACTAAACACCCCCTACCCCTATCTATCAACTACTATATACTTTCCTCGAACTATAGACCTCTATCCTCTCCACTTAGTAAAGCTAATCACCTAGAAAACACTCGCACTGCACTTAGAGCTGGTTTACAACTACTTAGAGCTGGTCTACAATAAAACACTGCACTTAGAGCTGGTCTACTACTATACAAGCAAGGTTCAAATGTCTTTCGACTCTACTTGATACTGCTTAAGCATTAACGGCTGAGTTTGGGCCAATGTTGAGTCACTCTACCCCGCAACTCCCATAAGCGTGAGCACAAGAGTTCATTGAATCTCTCTTTCTTGCATCTGATAGAAGAACATTATTGATTAATAGACTATTCTGCTCTGCACGAGCGGATTCCCTTTGGCTTCTCAACTAATCTATCTCCTATTACCGAGTTTTCTATACTCCGAAAACTGGAATGGAATCTTCGTGGTCAACTTCCCTTCCTGCTGAAGATGCGGCTTCCGATCTTTCTACGGCCACTGATCCAACAGATGATGATGATTCTCGTAACTTAACTTATTCGTCTCCTGCAACAGATCCGGATAAGGCTTCCAATCCTGTTTCCGCTTCTGCTTGAGCTTCTGATGATGAGTTCTAGTACGATTCCACTCTCTATACTAGAGCCCCCATCTGTCTTCAATTCTTCAATGAAACAAACCGGATCTTTATCCATCTTCTTTCTCTTTACCAGCTTCCTCTGTTACTCTTGATCCATCTGATGATCCAGCTCTACCTAACCCTGAAACCAGAAGTTCTTTACTTGTTACGAAGGGAAGCAGTGGGAGTATCATTCATTGGTGTTGGCAATTCAGGTAGTTGAGTTCGGGTCAAGCCAAGTGATAGGGCAGGAGGTGCAAGCCAAGTTCAAAGAACTATAGGAGCAAAGCCAAGTTCAAGGGAGCAGCGAGGGTCAAGTCAACAGTCAGTTTCGGAGTGTTGCACCGGAGACAAAGTCAATGCAAGCGGTTCTCCAAGTTCAATTTCCTTTCTGGTTCTTGTTTTGTCATATATAGAAGCCGAGACAGAATGCTTAGGCAAAAGTGCTGTAGCAAGCGGGTAATCCTCAAGTGGAACAAACAACTGGCTTTCACACTCGATTGAGAGTTCCGGGCAGAATCCTGTAAAGGCTTTTATGCCCTCATGGGAGCGTTCCATTCCATTCCAGCAATCGAATGAGCTGTTCGATAGGTTATTGGCGGGGCTCAAGGTTCAGTAGAAGGTCCGCGGGAAAGAAGCTCCGTTGACGCGCAACACGTGTAAAAGGCACTCGTTTATAACTGGTTGTTCTATGCCCAACGACGATTCAGGTTTAAGCCCATTGCTGACATTCTGGTTTTGTTACTCGAACCTATTACTGCCCGGCACACAAGCACTTCTGGAACTATACTGGAAGACAAAACTCGGGATGAAACTAATTCCATAGGTCTGAATTCTGACTTGCTTCTTAAATAACTAACTATAGCTCATCTAACTCTGTAAACTAAGAAAGTTATTGCTCTGGACTCTGTACTACTCCACTACTATTGCTCCTCTCGAGCTCTTGAAACAAAAGTACTGCTTCCAAACCGGTCCTACTACCTTATTAGTTCTCCTTTACTTGCTTCCAAACTTCGTCTTGTGACATAGTGGAGTCTACCTTACCCTCTCTGAAACTGAGATCGTTACTACTAAACCGATATTACTACCTATAGGAATGGATGGCATTAGTGCTTCTCGGCATTAAGCTTCTAATAAAGAATTGTACTCCTGCGGATGATGACTCACCTCTCAAAAGGGAATGAAAATGCTCACTATAAGATTCAGTAAAGGAATAAATAGTTGACAAGGTAAGAAATACGTGCAAAAGCAAGAATTACTGTATCATTTAAAAGACCTGCTACTGGTCCGGCTCCTGACTCACTTGCCAGAGAACTCAACTTACTACTATAAGACTATTGCTCCTGGCTCTCGAACTGACACTGCTTATTTTCAACCTAGCACTCCTTTCTACTGGTCTGACTTGACTGACCTCGGATCCGAACCACTCTTCTCTCACTCTTAAGCTCCTGTCTCTAGTTCTCCAACAAATGACCTCGAAGCTTACTCTCTCTGCTTTGATTCCATCTTTTCTTATGATATCAAGTATTCAGATACCTGGTATTCTGTTCACGTATTAACTGGAATGCGACTACTGTAACTCACTAAAAGAATAGAGAAGTGCCCGCTCATACTTTCACTCGGAGCTCGGACTTTCCTTGCTGGCTTATAGTCTCCTATTGCTTTATCTCATGCTACAACTAATAGCTACTAGGATCACACTACTACTGACAGGAATGGAACTCTCGCTTCTCACACTCGAACTGATGCCTAACAAGGCTATGGCTCTCAACTATTAATTCAACTCATAACTAGGGCCGCTGACGATGGCTACTATTAGAATAGGACTACCGCTTCTCATAATGGAGCTTATACTAGCAAACGGACTATCGCAACTGTTTCTCTTACTCTTACCTATAATAAGGGTCGATGTAATTGAGCTACTGCCAATAAGAGAACAAACTATGGCTTATGAGAACTCACCTCACAAACTGGGTCTGCCCCTACTGCTATTACATCAACAGTGCCAACTCGATTCTCGCTTTGGAACCAACGATTCTATTCCTGCATACGCTAGATTCTCAATAGTAGGCTCTATAAAGCGGAGATCCAGTTTTCAAGACAGGAAAGATCGCTTTGAAATCCGTAGGGAAAGTCCTAGTTATTGGTTAAAGTATTGATAGCCTAGGTTCTATTCTCTTATGTCTCCTACTTGATCAAATTTGTTACTTTCCTTACTATGGAGTCGAGGTAAATCATGTATTTCGTATTGGATTCTTTCTCAACTTTATTGGATTCTTTAGTAAATAGCTGCAATGCCTATGCCTTATTACCTCGATGCATATGGCGAGGTGCACTCTGTTACTACTGATATCAATTATGTATTTGCCTTTGAACTACGTTACTATTGCTTTGAAGCCTGCTCTCTTACTATATCCTAGTCTAACTTACCTTCTGAAACTGACTTCTGCTAGCCTGCCTCTCTTTGCTTTCAAACCAAAACCTCTGCCAACTATCCTTTAACCACTGCTTACTGGGCTTACTACTACCTGCTAACGACTTCAACGGAAAAGCTATAATACGGGTATGGTCCTACTCACTATAGGAACAACCCCACTGCCTAATCATCATAATGAACATGTCCGGATCACAGGAACCAACGAGTACTAAGTGGATTCTTTAGTAAATAGCTGCAATGCCTATGCCTTATTACCTCGATGCATATGGCGAGGTGCACTCTGTTACTACTGATATCAATTATGTATTTGCCTTTGAACTACGTTACTATTGCTTTGAAGCCTGCTCTCTTACTATATCCTAGTCTAACTTACCTTCTGAAACTGACTTCTGCTAGCCTGCCTCTCTTTGCTTTCAAACCAAAACCTCTGCCAACTATCCTTTAACCACTGCTTACTGGGCTTACTACTACCTGCTAACGACTTCAACGGAAAAGCTATAATACGGGTATGGTCCTACTCACTATAGGAACAACCCCACTGCCTAATCATCATAATGAACATGTCCGGATCACAGGAACCAAACGAGTACTTCTAAGAGCGGTACTCAAAGAAGACAGGCTGAACCCACTATATAAACAGACTTGCACTGAACTTACTATCATAGGAGAATCAAATCAAACCAACCACTGTACTATGGCAACCTAAGAGAATAGTACTACTGCTTCTAAGAATGGAATTGCTACCTTCTAATACTGATGGAACTGGCAATTAACAAGACTCGAGCTGGAAAAAGGGAACTCAACCACAGCTAGTTAACCACTGTTATTGGAATCAAACTAGAAAAGGGAATTCGACTAAGCACTAACTGGTCCTTAATTAGCAATCGGGAAATCCACCACTACGGAAAAGACTGCGACTCCTTCCTGATAGTCTTGCTTTGCTTTCTAACAGACTGACTTGACTACCCACTTTACCAGCTATTGGCTTAGAATACTTCCTTCCTGGGCGGGTATTACTTATTTATGAAAGGTACCTGGCTTTCCTGACTCTATCGAATTCTCCAACTTACTATTGGACCTAACAATACTACCTAATAGGATAGAGATGCTGACTTCAAAGCCGAACCTACTGATAGCGAGATTCAAACGAGTAGTAAACAGAAAGGTAACAAATAGGCTTTCACTCAAGACAAGTCACTTCAATAGTATGCTGGCGGGGTTTATACCATTCACTCCTATTCTAGCTTTACTGGCAACCGGCCTATATCTCTTTGCGTTCAAGCTGGTTGGTACTATTGCTTCTAAGAGCCAAACCTTGTATTATAAGAATGTAATTCCAAGTAAGCGGCGCAAAACTCCTTTGGGATCCTGCCTTTACTGCTTTTAAGACCGGATCTGGAACCCCTATTGGCTACATCACACCTTTGATTGATTTCCTCGCTCGCCAACTACACCTATTGATTCCAACTTCACCGACTTACTGAGATTCATGCTTTTTCGCTGAATTCGCTGATGCACCAGCTTAGACTTAGTATCTCCACCAGGCTCTCCGCCTTGGAGCCCTCTATCTCAGTAATAGGCTCCTTTCCTTGATTTCAGTATTACTTCCCTGGCGACCATTCCTTAGCTACTGATTCGGATCCGTGCTTAGTTCACAATACTCCTCCCCTCTTTCGTTCTGACTTTACTGACTATTAGAATGGAGCCCCACAAACTGGGAATTTGACAGTGCACAATGAGGCTTGCACTCGAAACTATGAATACGGCCACCCCATAAAAGAATACACTAGTGACTAAGCAAACTATAACCTTTAAGGAAGAATGAAAATAGCACTTATACAAGGACTTTGACTAAGAAACCGGGGATTCAACTCACTAAAGGGGAGAAAACTAATAAGTGGAGGAACGCAACCAATACTAGAAAGAATGGAGACTATGCCGATAAGCCTGCCTTTCCTTCTATTGGTCTTCAACTTATTCATAGTAAGAAGCGAACTGCTGCTTCTCATAATCGAACTACTGTCAAGCAGACTTCAACAGGGTTGGGTCGGGTAGGACTTACTCCCTCCCTCTCCCTGACAAGACTGCCTCTCCTGCTTTAAAGACCGCTTCCGATACTTTATCTTACAATAAGGAATCTCAATACACCGGAAAGGGAATGGAATCGCGGATAACAAGCCTGACTTCCCATCCGGAAACTCTAACTGTACCTACTACCTGACCCACAACTTGCATTCGTGGGAGCACCCAAAGCACCGACTTCTAGCTATAGCACCTTCTTCTTATTCCTTTAATACAGATATAGCCTCCGACTTTCCTGTAGATAATTGTTACTACCCTGTCTATACAGGCTAGCACTACTATCAGCTTGCCCGCACAGGGAGGCCCTTATTAATACAGTCAACCAACAACGAACAGGGAGGCCCTTATTAATACAGTCAACCAACAACGAACAGTTCTTTCTTTTAACAACAACACACGGGTATTTCTTTTAACAACAACACAATAAGCCCTTACTGCTTTTCTTTCTTGAAACTCAAAAGGGATCTTTGCTTTGAAGCTGGCACTGCTACTTATTAGAATTGAAACACTATCTAACAAGCTAGAACTAATGCTTATAAGACTTCAACAGAAAACTAGTAATTCCACTCACAACAGGGAATCGAACGACTATTCTCAGAATTGAAACACTATCTAACAAGCTAGAACTAATGCTTATAAGACTTCAACAGAAAACTAGTAATTCCACTCACAACAGGGAATCGAACGACTATTCTCAGAATTGAAACACTATCTAACAAGCTAGAACTAATGCTTATAAGACTTCAACAGAAAACTAGTAATTCCACTCACAACAGGGAATCGAACGACTATTCTCAGAATTGAAACACTATCTAACAAGCTAGAACTAATGCTTATAAGACTTCAACAGAAAACTAGTAATTCCACTCACAACAGGGAATCGAACGACTATTCTCAGAATTGAAACACTATCTAACAAGCTAGAACTAATGCTTATAAGACTTCAACAGAAAACTAGTAATTCCACTCACAACAGGGAATCGAACGACTATTCTCAGAATTGAAACACTATGAATTGAACACTACCTTCGAAGCTTGACTCCCATAATGAGGGTCGATGTAATTGAGCCGCTACTTAATAAGCTTGACTATCATAATCCGGAATCCCACGACGAAGACCATCCGAATTGAACTCGATATCCCCTATTCTTAGTACGGAGCTCTTTGCTCTCATTCTGAAAACGGACGACTATTAGTCTTATACCGGGTTCATAGGCTTCTACCGATAAGCACAATTGCGTATCCGTGCGCCACTAGCCATTCTTTTACTACTACATTACATTCTATCTTGTCTACTGCCTTCAATGTCTAGCTTCAAACTCACTATCTGACATCTCAATCTGACTTGACTTATAGGGCTGCCTTTCCCGGCTATCACTCTTTATATCCTAGCTGCTATTCTTTAGTCTTCTCTGTACATTTAAGTCTTAGAGCGATCAGTAACTCAGCCTCCAGCAACATAACTCATTCCTAAAGTAAAAGAAATTCTTCTTGTCTTGGTGCGTTCTTGCCCCTATTAGCCTGACATTCCTTAGTGAGAATCTTGCATTCCACCGAGCTACTAATAGGCCCTATGCTCTTGTTTCAAACTTGATCTCCTAACTGACTTTCACTCTGAAACTATTGTCTCTAGGGCTGACCTTCCGAACTCGAAGTACGACTCTCCTGTCTTTCACTCTTGCTGAACCTATAGAAACACTTGCGTGTTGTATTGATACATAATATGAAAAGTAAGTCTGGAACTCTCTGCTTTTGGGCTTACTACTTACCCGCGCCTCCACTCCTGAAACTAGGAACTGTGAATCGAGGAATGAAACTTTGTAGTCAAAGAATGGGTTTTGATAGAGACGGTCCGAATTCCACTCCGCAGTAAGGATGTCGGAACTAAGGGTTAGGATACTTGTACTTACAAGGGGAATGTCAACCATCAAGCAAGAATTGACTAGTTCCCACAACTAATAGGAATAGAAAACTGGGTGATACAGGAGAACCGGGGTGCTATGATAGAACCAAACTCAGTAGTAGAAGATTGGAACTCCGTGTAGAGAAAAGGGAATCAAACGAAGCTGTAAGGATACTAAGCATAGGCCCTAATACATAATAGCAAGTACATCTACTGGGGGTACAGTATCAGAATATGGGTACGCTCTATCGCATCTACTAATAGGAAGAGAGTCGCCCAAGCCAACTACGACCATTACTATACTAAAAGAATTGATCTAGAAACCGGGAAACCAACTACCGATAACTGGGCTTTCGCTACCGGAACCAAACCTTGCGCTACCGCCTATGATACTGATTTTACCGACTACCGGTCTATGCCCCATTCAGAAACGACTCACTATAGGTCCCACTACGGAATCTAAAACGAGGCCTCTCCACTCCCTTAGGAAAGATTATATGTAAATAAAACCAACTGAACCAATCTTTGCATCCGACTTGACTTTACCTAGTATAGTTGTGCTTGGATGAACCTTGTAGTGGTAGTAGCAGAAGCTTATGCAAGGACTGTTTATTTCAACTCTCACTGGATATTCTCCACGGCAAGCTGGGTCTCGAACACCACTGGCTGTTAATCTGAACTCTATTATTGAGCACTAGGTATAGTCACTAGTAAGGTATAGGAACTAGTAAGGTATAGGAACTAGTAAAACCACACACCATCTTTTGAGATTGAATATGCCCATTGACCCCTTATATACTCCACTAGCTTAACTATACTAAACTAGCTTAACGGCGAACTCCATAGTCTTAACAAACGTAGCCCCACAGAGCAGTAAAGAACAGGTTTCAACCTAGGAGTTACCAGCCCAAGAGTATTCAATAAGAAAGATATTAGGTAGTTGATTAATAGTAAGAAAGATATTAGGTAGTTGATATGCTAACTCACTCTTTGACTCTAAACGGAAGGAAGGAAGCAGTGTAGAACCAAGAAAATGTAAGCTCATTAACGCACAAGCAAACTCCGTAAGCATATAGGTCAAAATGTTACTTATATTCTATCTTCTCTCTCTTAAGTATTGTTGAGAGTGTTGAAGCAATGCAGTGTGAAGTGACTTCTTTCTATATGAGTAGTGCATTCAATTCTCTTAAAGGGGGGCCGAAACTCCAATTGCCATTAAGTTATGCTCGTATAAAGTCAAGTCAAGAAGAACTCGTTATTCGCGGCCGAACACTTGAAATTCCATTGGTTAGTTTGCCGGGGAAAGGAAATATTCGATAAGTTTGTTTGCCAGACCCGAGAACCTTTGCTTGGAAGCACCTTCCTTTGGTTTGAAAGGAAAGAAGTGTGTTTGCCGGAGCACTCCCCTGCGAGGCGAGCTACAGCGGCACGACACCCTAAACAGACTTACTTGCATAAAGCGACCTGCACTCTACTCTTCGGGAAAGCCAAGTACCACTAGGGAAAGCCCATCACTCCACTCGTATACTTTGCCCCGCATATACAACACGGAAGTACAACGCACTGAATAAGGCCATAATCATACGACGCGCGCATTATGTTGTTGGCCCTTTAGTCATTTGTATAGGATTCGGCTGACAATAAAGATTATTTGATTCAAGAAAGCAGGTGATAGCCGTGTTTGTTGTTTAAATCCATAATCGAATGTGCTCTCGATGGATTCCATTATTGAGAGAAAGCAAGGGAACAAGCAAGGGTAGAGTTCCTTGACTATAGCTAAAGGTAGAATTCCTATTATTTATTTATTTCTTTCCCGCCTTACCTCGACTTTTGGAAGTGACTTCCTAACGCCGAGCGGAACTATGGTTGCTTATTTTGTTCCTAAGCTTGCTCCGTTGCTTGTTCACTTCATACGAGTCTCTTTGTTTGCTTTCTGCCTTTCATTCTTTATCGTGAGTTCTGCTCTCCGAGATAATAAGCTAGTTTCTTCCTTAGCTAGTTTCTTCCTTCCTTTGCTAGTTTCTTCCGTTGTGCTAAGGCGAGTTCTATTTGGAGCCCGGTTCGTGTTCATTAATTACTTACCCACAATAGGCTTAAGGGTATGAATCCCATTTGGCTTCATCAATCAAGCGGACCTTATCCACTTACTGTCATTCATTGACAATGACTTGCCTACAATAGGCTTCCGGGCCGGGTATGAATCCAATCTATCAAGAGCGCTACGCACCTCTGCAACTGCATTTCAACAATGAATGATGTTATCTGAAAGCTCAAACTACATGGAGATTGGCTATGCCTCTGTTCAAGTTGGCTGTAGTGAAGTGATGCCTCCGCCTTTTTGAGGAATGGAGTGAACCCTATACTTGCAGGACTCAAAGGACTAATTAGGTGAGTGAGTACTCGTCTCGGAAAGATAGAGGGGGTTTTATGGGTCGCCATGTGTGCATTACATTCTAACACATAGGATAAGTTCATATAGAGATAATAGAACATAGGCCTGAGAAGTTCATATGGCAGATAGATAATAGATTGACATTCCTTTGAAAAGGGAGCCCGCTAATGGAATACTGATCCAGGTCAATAGTCAATAATAAGATATTCGATTTTGTTGGTTGTGACAAGTGCTTTTCTCATTACCTTGATTTGGCTCTATCATTTTGTCTTTTGATACTTCTAATGTACATCTTCCATATGTAAGTAAAATAATGAATATAATCAGGATCCACTATAATGAAACAAACTTATTTCTCTTATTAATGAAAGTATACCTTCTTTTCTTTCTTGTGCTCAAGTGCTTTCTTGCTGGCTTTCGATAGCTAAACTTAGAGGCGCTCCCCTTTCTTTAGACTCGGTCAAGGCAAGGAGTGGTTGGATGCTCTATTGATAGGAAGGGCACTTATTAATCAGGATTAGTGGTCTACGATTGATTGCCTTTTCTAGGATTAGTGGTAGTGGATTGATTGCCTTTCCTAATAGAGAAATCAGGAGTCGTAGATTGCTTTTCCAAAAGAAGAGAGAAGGAGTAGTGCTGAACTCTTAAGGAAAGAAACTGGATCCGTGCTGAACTCTTAAGGAAAGAAAGAAAGGGTAGCATTACTTTTGTTGTACTCGCCCACTCTTGATGAAAAGTAATGCGGGAGAAGTCTGGCTAAAGGAAGATAGCATATCAGAAAGAGATGACAAAAAGCTAATTAAGGCATACGCAAGGGACCTATGTCATTATCAAATAGCTTAGGGAGGGCTTCTTGCTAAAGATCAATTTACATAGAGAGCAACTGATTCCAGGCGACGTATCTTCTCATCTTTCTTATAGGCTGACACACTTTCATCACTCCTTGTAATATACCACCTATCGTCATCACTCAATAGGATAGATGATTCGCGTCATCACTCTAATAGGATAGATGGATTCCTAGCTTATTTAGATGATCGTAGCAAGCCAAGCAGACTTCGTCATCACTCTCATAGGATAGATGGATTCCTAGCTTCATTAGAGTAGTCGAGTCGTAGCAAGCAGACAAGAAAAGAATAGTATAGAGCTGGATTTTTGAGGAAGTTGGGTTACGAGGTAAGGGAGGAAGATGGGGGTCAAGGAAAGACGGATTTCTAAGTGAAAGAGGATAGACAGCAGGACATAGCCTTTCTCCAGAAGTATGGCTTATTGTGAGCAGTAAAGTATGGCTTATTGTTAGCAGTATTATAAGTTCGATGGGTAAGCTTCTAAGAGACCAATAATATCAATAGTGGAAAAGGGTAAGCCATATATATTCTCAACCTAGCCTAGATACAGCTGGGGTTTTAGAGCTCTTCCAGCTTTCCCAGCTTTCTTCGACATGTTAATGATAGTAGTTTGTCTCGAAAGATCTTTTGGATTTAGTCATTATCTGGAGTCTTTCCTTTTCTGAATCAAGTGTTTTTGTGCTAGTTCTATTTCACATCTCTTTCCTTTTAGTTTGGAGTTGTTAATAGTGTTACGGAGTTCTGAGCTCGATCTCCCTCCCTTAAGAATTATTCTAGCTTTCCTTCCTTTTCTCTTATAAGTAAGCGGTGGTTTGGTGTTTCTTTCTGAGTTTGCTTTTTTGTTGACTAAAGAAAGATTGACTGACTTGTTTAGAACTGGCTCCAAAGAGAAGGTACCTTATTTTCGCGGATGATCTGCTTGTCCTTTGTAAAGGTTAAGTGAATTCTCTCTTCTTGCTTTGGAAGGTTGGGTTATTTGCTAAGTTTGCAGTGTGGTCAGGCCTTGCTTATTAGCAAAGATCTAAGTTACTCGTTTTTGAATCGCCCGCACAAGTCTATGCTATTCTTGGGGAGTGGTGTATAAGGTCCATTTTCCTATACTACTACATTTTCTATTTAGGGAATACCTCTGCTTGATCAAAAGTTTCAGCACAGTCAAAGTTCCGCTCTTATTGAGTTCCATTAGAGATATCGTTTACTGTTTCCAATCGTTGTTACTGGCTTTGGCAGATTGGAGTGAATTAGATCTGTACGTCCTGTAGAGTATCCCTAACTTTTAGCAGCCTTCTTTCTAGATACACTCTTAAGACTATTTCCTGTCTAGTCTACTTAGCAGCTTTCTGTAGAAAAGGGGTATATACACACACCATCCGTTGGGCTAAGCTTTGTAGGACAAAGAAAGGAGGAGGGAGGCTAGGGGCTCAGCAAACTATCCTACATCAATGAAGCGCAGTAAGTATGATTGACTCCTGAATCTTATGACTACAAGAAATCAAGTATATTGGGGCTTTCTGGAGACAGGGCAAGTATGTGGCGGGGGCAAACTTATTGAGTCTAATTGCAATCTTACTCTTTCGGTTTGTTTGGAAGGCTATACTAAGAAATAAGCAGGGAACAGGCTTTCAAAGGGTCTCAAATATTGGATAGGAGATGGAAACAATACCATTTTTGCATTCCCTTGGACTGATCAAGGGGCGCTAGACCTCACGATTTCCTTGGATGGTCTGATAAATAGCCCAATAGTTTGAGAGAAGATAGACGGCTAGAGGAAAGACAGCTTCCAAAAAGTATACTACTACCGCGCCATAAATCCTTGCTAAGGACCGCCTTTTCTTGCTTCTCCCTTTGTTACTTACTTTGTTACAGATGATGCCCCCGACCTCTTTAGTCTATTGCTCCTAAGGCTTATTTCTCTTAAATATGGAGTTAATATAATTCCTTATGACTGTCGGATTATGCGCCTGCAACGGACAGAGCTTTCTTTTGCGTATACGACATCTCATTCGTAGTGGGGATCACTCCTTTGCTTCAATTTTGGCAATCTTTCTACAGAGAGTGGAAACCTTATTGTCACTCCCTTGCTTTTTACAGTGATGGAATCCAACACCTAACCCACAAAGTACGTAATTTAACCAAGCAGTCCTTCCTGCCCCGTGGAAGCATCCAATCTATGCGCTCTGAATGGAATGATGTACGCACGGGGGAGAGGAGAACGCTACTTCGGGATAGGGACACCCGAGCGAGACAGAGCCAAAGTCTATCTTGCCATTTGCTATCTCCACTCCAATTTGACTTATTAATGCGTAACGAAAGAGAATTGCTTGGGTCATCAATCCGTTGTCGGATCTAGGTTGAGGGTTCAATCATTCCGTAGTTTAGATATTGCATATAGTATCTGACCTAGCCACAGACTCTCGTTCCTTTGACCCATCGAGTTGGAGATCGACTAGTCATGGGGGGAGCGACGGAGCCTGCGTAAGTAGAGGAAAAAGCGATGGAGCAAGCCAAAGGCTGGAGAGGCAAGGCTTATTACATGACCAGTAGTCGCATCAGGCGTAGTCAAAGACACAAAGGCAAGTTGCTAGAGCAGCTCGATACTTGTCATCTAAGGCATTGGAGGCATTCCACCCTACTGGTAGGTCACTTGACTTGTGGGAAAAGGTGCCGGCTTATTAGAAGTTGGAGGGCAGTACTGGACACCACTTGTAGCTCGGCCTCACCAAGATATAGGCGAAACAACCTTCCTTAACTCGGAAAAGCAGTTATTAATGAACGAGAAAGCGTAACAACTGGACCAACCAACTTATGAAACAAGAGTTGGGGACAACCATACTGAGCTCTCCTGGACCAGCAGCGTACCTCCTTGAGTTCCTATAACTGGAAGAGTGGAAAAACCCTGGGTTGGCATACTGGATTCGATCGCCTTGTTGCAACAATAGCTGGATTTCACCCTATTCCATTGGGACTGTAATTTGGATCAGCGGAGAAAACGACTGACACTGTAACTGGGTCTTGCCAAACTACTGTAACGCGATCTAGCCCGGACTGCCGATCTCACTTAAGAAACAAGCACCTAACAGTAGAATCTATCTACGTCGTTGGAGAGCTGGATGGGGGGACTCTTCACTCCTTGGGTTGGGGTTGCCCATAGGCTTGGATAGAGTGCTCTAAACTCGCCATTTCCTACATTCAAAAGAGTCTTGTGCCGCCCGAGTTGTAAGCCTTTCCCTTACCTTTCTTAGTTTTGTTTTAGTGAAAACGATGAACCCAATCAAACGATTAAATCAAAAGCATTGAACACTTTCTCACCGCACCAGGTTGATTGAATAACAGTTATTCTCACTCTAATCGATCGGGGTCAATTCTCACTCGAAAAACCTATGGAGTTTAGCGGGTCGTTACACAATCCTATCCTGCCTCATTTATTGCTGGAAGCAGACTCATAATCTGATGTTTGAAGTGCAAGCGAAATGAACCTTGTTGACGGAATTGATTCTGCAACCTTAACGAGCCCTGAGACTGGTTTCACTCATTAAGAACGAGAAGCTGGGAGCTTTGAAGCTTCACTACTTTACTTGCTTCCCTGGTTCCGAAATAATCTCTTTAACCATCAGAGAGAGCGGAGTCTACCAACTACCCCGAACCTTTCCTTAGCTTCTTTGACACCAACTTTGTAAAGACTCCTCCGACTGTTGTGTCACTTCTTGCTCGTTGAGCAGCATATCGAACCCAAAGAGTAATAGATCCACCAGCATCATTCGATTCTCTCCAGCATGAATTTCTCTTGTTTCCGATCACTGAATGCAACATCAAGGGGGCAAGAAGTAAAGGCGCCAGTTAATACATAGTAATCTTTATTCTGAATGGGAGGCTCGCCCTCTTTGTTGTCAAATACTCAAAAGCATTATTCGCTAAGTGTTCTAATCCGCTTTCTATGTACGTGCTAAGAGCTCCCTTCATGCCATTCTCGTCAGTAGATTTATATGCTCTTGTATTGTTCCCAGAAATGCCACTAAGAATGTAGGCACTCCGAAGTGCTCTGATTTCCCATGCTCAGGTTGTTCCCGAGTGCTCCCTCTCTCACTAGCTACTCCCCACGTGAATCTTATATTGAACCTATCTCCAAGCTGTTTAGATACGGTTTCGGTTCATTTCCGTTGGTTTAGGTTTTACCTTAGTGGAATCTTTATGGGTAAAAGCCTTCCATTGAAGATCACACGTGGCCTCGTTCTCGTTTACAAGATTGAAAGTGGGAAACTCAGTTACGAGGATTCATTTGAAGTAAATTCTGCCATACCAGAATAACCAGAGGGCATAACGAGAAGAATTGCCCACTTGAAATCTTCCATCACTCCACCTGATGCGTCTCCCACTGCGAAATAGAAATAGCCCGGGCCACCTCTTCCATCACTCCACCTGATGCGTCTCCCACTGCGAAATAGAAATAGCCCGGTCCACCTTTCGAAGCTTTTCAACAATATAGATGCCGGGACGTTTGAACCTCGTTAGGGTAAAGGGAGAGCCCGGTATAACGAAAGAGTTATTTCACAGTACCAGTAGCGAGTCATTCCCGTGGATGATACAAAGATTTCGCTGCTCGGAGTGGGTGAAGCCCCTTTTGGGGTGATGACAAACACTAACCCTTTTGTATAGACGGAGAAAAGGCCTTCCTTTCTGTCGTCTGGATACGTTTTTTGACACAAACAGCGCTACAAGTGAGTGACTCGCGACTCCGTTGACCGACCTTCGCCTGCTCGAAGCCTTTCACCTTTTTCCTGTTCAACATTGCACTGGAGCCCATATAGATTTCGATGAATGGACTGATCGGGCTAGGAGGTTGAGTAGCCTTTTCTAGTTAGTGAATCATTTGGTTTTCGAATAGAGTTGTGTCTGGTCAAAGACCGGTTGTTGATTCACCCAATACAACTTTTGCAGGCACAGGAAAGGCTTGAAGCACCTTTTCTTTAGGCAAGGGAAAAGAGATAAGAAAAAAAGTCCGATAGTATATTAATGGTTGAATTCTTGTATTACTGATCGGGATCTTTACTTTTCATTGGAAGTTCAGAAACAAACCGCTGCACTAAAAGCTGGACAAGTTCTCTAGAAAACAACCTCTGCTCTTAAGTAAGAACTCCGCTGATATTAATCTTGAACCGCTACAATACTTAAACTGGTAAACTAGGAATCATATAAATACTAATGAGAATTTGCTACTATCCGATAAAACATGAGAAAAGCATTGAACTACTCTAACTATTCGACTGCCCCTCTTCGTTGCTGTTAGTCCGGCACTCCCGAATCTACATCTGTATCTCTTGCTCTCAAACTCACACTCCTTTATCTCATCCTGTTATCCCGAGCACCTAATCTGACTTGCTCGCAGCACTCTTATAGTTTTCCTTTGCATTCTTAGGGCACCGACCTCTACCTTCTCTAAGTAAAACCACCCTTGCTTTAAGCCTTACTCCTCACTCTTAGGCTCCTTCCTTTGGGAATAAACCAATAAATATAGTGAACTAAACTCTCATCGTGGAATGCGACTCATAAGTCTAAGGCAACAACCAGTGCTAACAGGACTGAACCCACTACTGGAAAGAAGAAAACCGGTGCTTCTAGGAATGGTCCCTAATGGAAAGAATTGAGCTGGTGATAACAAACCTGCTATTACTGATCCACAGCGCATCCAGTATACTGACTTTACTAATAATACAAATCATAAAACAACGAATCAAGAATAAGAGTTAGTAAGTAGCAAAAAGAGAATCAAAACCATATTAAGAAGAAAACCACTCTGTAGTACAAAGAATTTAGCTAGTGTCTCCGATGCCCGAACTCGGAACTTAGAATACGACTAATACCGATCAAACTGGATCCTTTACATAAGAGAATGGAATCGTAACCTTTTCACACAGGTAAGAGAAAATGAGGAGATGCGATAAGAATGAAAATCAAATGAGTAAGCCTGCCGCCCATAACTCTGACTCTTGCTATCCGTGCTATCAAACAAAAAAACCCTGCTCCGAAAGTCTTAGCTCGAGTTGGCGGGCTCGTTCCCTTTGCTTTAGTCCAGTATTTCACCTTTCCTTCTTGTATGCTCTACTGAGAATTCTTTAGCTCAAATTAGAAGCCTCCTATTGTTGGAATTCTTCAACTAATTGCTTTTGGCCTTGCTTGACTTTTTGAAGTATGCCTTCCCTTTCTATTGGTCTTTGACGACTCTTATTCTCATACTGAAACAAGCAACAGGGTCGATTACATTGAGCTGCTTAATAGGAATAGGAATTGAACCACTAGATATCAGATCGAAAGCCCTACTGATTAGAATGAACTAATGGATAGTCAATCTTACTCACCGGGTAGTAAACCCTACTTATTACTTGATAGAGTCCTCTCCCCTAGGTAACTTGGCCTAAGCCTTCTGCTCCTGGCTTTCATTCTCCTATGTATGAGTAAGAGTCTGACTTGACTAGCTATCAGCACCTTTTCTTTATGATCGGGTTTTGGTGAGCCAAGGAACTACTAGAAAAGTCAAGGAACAGACCCGATTGCTGCTACTACTGATTCAACAGGACTACTACTTCACTTGTCAACTTCAGACTTTACTAGGGATATTCCACTAAGTCCGATCTTTCTTCCCTTACATTACTTGTTTCTTGCTTAGCGCAACTGAATGAATTGCAAACACCTATTCTTCTCCGGTGGGCATGATCTTCGACTTCAACTTCAAATCCGGATCCTCACCATTGATACGAAACCTGGACTTGGAAACCTGCACTTGCTCTACGCCTCTTGTATATAATAAGGAAAGGTGCATGCCTTTGAACCTATGTCGGATCGGCTTGCTGCGCTGCCTTCTCTTACTTTATTATTATACTTCTTAAGCACTAACGGAGTGAAAAGAGTATAATACTTTACTTGACTGCGCTAGCAATTATGTACTATGGCCCCCTATTCGAATACTAGACTTGAAGTGAAGCTGACCTGACTTGAAGTGAAGCTGACCTCACCTCTGACTTGAGCCTAAACTGCGAAACCTCTAGATTCAATAATGACCGGGTTATATACAATGCTTTGACTTTCGTCTTATTCTCGGCTTGTTGAACTAATTGTAGTGTAGCTGACTTTAGCCAAGCACCGAACCCACACCTCACTGAACCAACTCACCACTCGGGAAAGCCTTTCATTCCATCCACTTGAACGAAACTCCCCGCTAAGTCTTGCTAAACCGATCTATACGACTTAACTAACACTCTCACTGCTTTTTCCCTCTATGACTCCACTTCAACACAAAAACGGATCTCGTCGGCAACACCTTCTCATAGACAAGGAAAGGAGCTACTGTCTACAACACCAAGATACCGAACAGCGGATGAGCCTTCTTAAGATCTTGAAACTTATTCGACTCCTGGTTGAACCAGTATCCTCAATGGGAACAGTTTCCTCTCAGGTCTCGCCAACAAATAAAGAAACAGAGGAACCGCTCACTCCTAACTCAACAGGCTCTAACACTGCTGACTAACTTGATCTTGATCCAGCTCCATCTTTTGTCGACTTGACTTCTCCTGCTTGTGGAATTTAGACTAAAGGAATGGAACTTGTGGTTCGAGCTCCTGTTAGTAAAGAATGAGATGAAACTGACGCTGATACTTCATTAGGCTACCTTGGAGTTAGAGCAGAGGTCCAATATACGACAAAAGCAGAAGACGTTTTACTTGAATCCGTGTTTGTTGTCTTAGAGAGAATGAATTAGTATCAAGTCAATCAGTAAGAAGTAATCCGTTCGAGAATCCGCTGTTTCAAGAATAGAAGTGTTATCAAGGTCGAAGTCCGTTTAGGTTAATGCTTTCCAGCTACTCCTTTGGGTGGTAAGGGACTGAGGTGGACTTCCAGATGCTCCACTAGATTCTTCTCAGCCATTTCTCGTGACATCATCTCACTGTGGGGCAAGTCAATCCCGCTTACTGGCTCAATATCTCTTTCAATGGATGAGCTTGCCACAAGACCTGACTGGATAGGAAATCGCCCAACCTTCCCCAATATCTCTTTCTGAAGCAACTGTAATGGAGGGTTCCCCACCCACTAGGGATTTGATCCACGCTGCTGCTTCGGATTCTTGGAAATCCTCCCCGACCAACAAAGTAGTGAGAACTTGTTGAATTGCTTCCCCCTTTTCGCGAGGGTTTAATCATCATCAGGCTCAGTCTTTAGCTCTTTCTTTTAATCATCATCAGGCTCAGTCTTTAGCTCTTTCTTTTAATCATCATCAGGCTCAGTCTTTAGCTCTTTCTTTTAATCATCATCAGGCTCAGTCTTTAGCTCTTTCTTTTAATCATCATCAGGCTCAGTCTTTAGCTCTTTCTTTTAATCATCATCAGGCTCAGTCTTTAGCTCTTTCTTTTAATCATCATCAGGCTCAGTCTTTAGCTCTTTCTTTTAATCATCATCAGGCTCAGTCTTTAGCTCTTTCTTTTAATCATCATCAGGCTCAGTCTTTAGCTCTTTCTTTTAATCATCATCAGGCTCAGTCTTTAGCTCTTTCTTTTAATCATCATCAGGCTCAGTCTTTAGCTCTTTCTTTTAATCATCATCAGGCTCAGTCTTTAGCTCTTTCTTTTAATCATCATCAGGCTCAGTCTTTAGCTCTTTCTTTTAATCATCATCAGGCTCAGTCTTTAGCTCTTTCTTTTAATCATCATCAGGCTCAGTCTTTAGCTCTTTCTTTTAATCATCATCAGGCTCAGTCTTTAGCTCTTTCTTTTAATCATCATCAGGCTCAGTCTTTAGCTCTTTCTTTTAATCATCATCAGGCTCAGTCTTTAGCTCTTTCTTTTAATCATCATCAGGCTCAGTCTTTAGCTCTTTCTTTTAATCATCATCAGGCTCAGTCTTTAGCTCTTTCTTTTAATCATCATCAGGCTCAGTCTTTAGCTCTTTCTTTTAATCATCATCAGGCTCAGTCTTTAGCTCTTTCTTTTAATCATCATCAGGCTCAGTCTTTAGCTCTTTCTTTTAATCATCATCAGGCTCAGTCTTTAGCTCTTTCTTTTAATCATCATCAGGCTCAGTCTTTAGCTCTTTCTTTTAATCATCATCAGGCTCAGTCTTTAGCTCTTTCTTTTAATCATCATCAGGCTCAGTCTTTAGCTCTTTCTTTTAATCATCATCAGGCTCAGTCTTTAGCTCTTTCTTTTAATCATCATCAGGCTCAGTCTTTAGCTCTTTCTTTTAATCATCATCAGGCTCAGTCTTTAGCTCTTTCTTTTAATCATCATCAGGCTCAGTCTTTAGCTCTTTCTTTTAATCATCATCAGGCTCAGTCTTTAGCTCTTTCTTTTAATCATCATCAGGCTCAGTCTTTAGCTCTTTCTTTTAATCATCATCAGGCTCAGTCTTTAGCTCTTTCTTTTAATCATCATCAGGCTCAGTCTTTAGCTCTTTCTTTTAATCATCATCAGGCTCAGTCTTTAGCTCTTTCTTTTAATCATCATCAGGCTCAGTCTTTAGCTCTTTCTTTTAATCATCATCAGGCTCAGTCTTTAGCTCTTTCTTTTAATCATCATCAGGCTCAGTCTTTAGCTCTTTCTTTTAATCATCATCAGGCTCAGTCTTTAGCTCTTTCTTTTAATCATCATCAGGCTCAGTCTTTAGCTCTTTCTTTTAATCATCATCAGGCTCAGTCTTTAGCTCTTTCTTTTAATCATCATCAGGCTCAGTCTTTAGCTCTTTCTTTTAATCATCATCAGGCTCAGTCTTTAGCTCTTTCTTTTAATCATCATCAGGCTCAGTCTTTAGCTCTTTCTTTTAATCATCATCAGGCTCAGTCTTTAGCTCTTTCTTTTAATCATCATCAGGCTCAGTCTTTAGCTCTTTCTTTTAATCATCATCAGGCTCAGTCTTTAGCTCTTTCTTTTAATCATCATCAGGCTCAGTCTTTAGCTCTTTCTTTTAATCATCATCAGGCTCAGTCTTTAGCTCTTTCTTTTAATCATCATCAGGCTCAGTCTTTAGCTCTTTCTTTTAATCATCATCAGGCTCAGTCTTTAGCTCTTTCTTTTAATCATCATCAGGCTCAGTCTTTAGCTCTTTCTTTTAATCATCATCAGGCTCAGTCTTTAGCTCTTTCTTTTAATCATCATCAGGCTCAGTCTTTAGCTCTTTCTTTTAATCATCATCAGGCTCAGTCTTTAGCTCTTTCTTTTAATCATCATCAGGCTCAGTCTTTAGCTCTTTCTTTTAATCATCATCAGGCTCAGTCTTTAGCTCTTTCTTTTAATCATCATCAGGCTCAGTCTTTAGCTCTTTCTTTTAATCATCATCAGGCTCAGTCTTTAGCTCTTTCTTTTAATCATCATCAGGCTCAGTCTTTAGCTCTTTCTTTTAATCATCATCAGGCTCAGTCTTTAGCTCTTTCTTTTAATCATCATCAGGCTCAGTCTTTAGCTCTTTCTTTTAATCATCATCAGGCTCAGTCTTTAGCTCTTTCTTTTAATCATCATCAGGCTCAGTCTTTAGCTCTTTCTTTTAATCATCATCAGGCTCAGTCTTTAGCTCTTTCTTTTAATCATCATCAGGCTCAGTCTTTAGCTCTTTCTTTTAATCATCATCAGGCTCAGTCTTTAGCTCTTTCTTTTAATCATCATCAGGCTCAGTCTTTAGCTCTTTCTTTTAATCATCATCAGGCTCAGTCTTTAGCTCTTTCTTTTAATCATCATCAGGCTCAGTCTTTAGCTCTTTCTTTTAATCATCATCAGGCTCAGTCTTTAGCTCTTTCTTTTAATCATCATCAGGCTCAGTCTTTAGCTCTTTCTTTTAATCATCATCAGGCTCAGTCTTTAGCTCTTTCTTTTAATCATCATCAGGCTCAGTCTTTAGCTCTTTCTTTTAATCATCATCAGGCTCAGTCTTTAGCTCTTTCTTTTAATCATCATCAGGCTCAGTCTTTAGCTCTTTCTTTTAATCATCATCAGGCTCAGTCTTTAGCTCTTTCTTTTAATCATCATCAGGCTCAGTCTTTAGCTCTTTCTTTTAATCATCATCAGGCTCAGTCTTTAGCTCTTTCTTTTAATCATCATCAGGCTCAGTCTTTAGCTCTTTCTTTTAATCATCATCAGGCTCAGTCTTTAGCTCTTTCTTTTAATCATCATCAGGCTCAGTCTTTAGCTCTTTCTTTTAATCATCATCAGGCTCAGTCTTTAGCTCTTTCTTTTAATCATCATCAGGCTCAGTCTTTAGCTCTTTCTTTTAATCATCATCAGGCTCAGTCTTTAGCTCTTTCTTTTAATCATCATCAGGCTCAGTCTTTAGCTCTTTCTTTTAATCATCATCAGGCTCAGTCTTTAGCTCTTTCTTTTAATCATCATCAGGCTCAGTCTTTAGCTCTTTCTTTTAATCATCATCAGGCTCAGTCTTTAGCTCTTTCTTTTAATCATCATCAGGCTCAGTCTTTAGCTCTTTCTTTTAATCATCATCAGGCTCAGTCTTTAGCTCTTTCTTTTAATCATCATCAGGCTCAGTCGTACTTGAAGAAGTGGACTCTTTCTTTTCTCTATGCCCGGCAGACAGATCCATGAAATCCTTCCACCCGGCGTGGTGGTGGCGCTAATGCCAGGCCAGATTCCAGTGTTCCTTGCCTTTGTCCTGCCTCAATTAACTTGTTATTACCAAGTCAAGTATTTGCCCATAGAAATGGCTGTCTTATGGTTATGGGTATCTAACTAATCAAAGTCTCTTATCTTCTCTCTCATACCGAGTATCGATCATCTCCGTACCATACAAAGCGGATAGCCAAGCAAGATTTTGGTCAATGTCCCCGAAAGAAGAGATTTTGGATTTATGTAATCATGACCAGTCTTTCGATTTGTCCCGTTGTTTGTTTCCAGTCGACTATCCCTTCCTTGGCATACTAGTCTCGTCTCCCTAACTTTGGAATAAGAATTGAGTATCGCTCTACGAGTTGAGAAGTTGACAACTTAGGGACGGGCGATCGTAGTCAATCTATGCTTCGAAAAGAATGAAGTCTGATTACGAGTGGAAAAAGGGATCTCGAGCAAGGGGGGCGTCACAGGCATTGCCAAACCTGATTCACTAAACGTAAAAGGGCTCTATCCCTACATCAAAAAAAAGGTGATTCATATCCCCGCTTGGCCTTTGGATTCGTAAGAATTTATTTGTTACTCAGCCCAGAGCAGAGGAGGAAGCATTTGCATTATGCCCCCTTGTCATTCCTTAGAAGAAATTCACTCAAACTGGCAGGCTCGTAACGAGATCGACCATGTTCGGGGTAGAGAGTTCGGGGGTGCTCGAGTAAAGTGCCTTTCTGCGTATAGAACTCCCTCTGATGATCTATCTCTCAGCATAGCATGTTCGAAGTTACTTGAAGTCAAAATGAGTATAGTAAGTAGATGGTGAATAATGCAGGGAATAGATGGTAATGAATGGTTTACGATGAACTACTATCAGTCGTACCAGTAACCCGCGGCCAATCTAATGATTGATTGACCGAGAAACCTACTATCGATCGTGATCCTTTCGTTGCCCTCCTTAAGATGATGATGAAAGCTGAGAAAAGGGTAGGTAGATACCATATGCAGCACGGATCTAGTGATCTTATACTGATTCCGGGATATAGGATCAATCCACTGTAATAGGGTAAATGGAATGGTCCGGGATATAGGATCAATCCACTGTAATAGGGTAAATGGAATGGTCCGGGATATAGGATCAATCCACTGTAATAGGGTAAATGGAATGGTCCGGGATATAGGATCAATCCACTGTAATAGGGTAAATGGAATGGTCCGGGATATAGGATCAATCCACTGTAATAGGGTAAATGGAATGGTCCGGGATATAGGATCAATCCACTGTAATAGGGTAAATGGAATGGTCCGGGATATAGGATCAATCCACTGTAATAGGGTAAATGGAATGGTCCGGGATATAGGATCAATCCACTGTAATAGGGTAAATGGAATGGTCCGGGATATAGGATCAATCCACTGTAATAGGGTAAATGGAATGGTCCGGGATATAGGATCAATCCACTGTAATAGGGTAAATGGAATGGTCCGGGATATAGGATCAATCCACTGTAATAGGGTAAATGGAATGGTCCGGGATATAGGATCAATCCACTGTAATAGGGTAAATGGAATGGTCCGGGATATAGGATCAATCCACTGTAATAGGGTAAATGGAATGGTCCGGGATATAGGATCAATCCACTGTAATAGGGTAAATGGAATGGTCCGGGATATAGGATCAATCCACTGTAATAGGGTAAATGGAATGGTCCGGGATATAGGATCAATCCACTGTAATAGGGTAAATGGAATGGTCCGGGATATAGGATCAATCCACTGTAATAGGGTAAATGGAATGGTCCGGGATATAGGATCAATCCACTGTAATAGGGTAAATGGAATGGTCCGGGATATAGGATCAATCCACTGTAATAGGGTAAATGGAATGGTCCGGGATATAGGATCAATCCACTGTAATAGGGTAAATGGAATGGTCCGGGATATAGGATCAATCCACTGTAATAGGGTAAATGGAATGGTCCGGGATATAGGATCAATCCACTGTAATAGGGTAAATGGAATGGTCCGGGATATGATATAGGAGCAATCCACTGTAATAGGGTAAATGGAATGGTCCGGGATATAGGATCAATCTACTGTCATTTCGATTCACGCCTAAACTCCTCACACAAACCGGGTTCTCCTATAGTGCGTCCTTTTCTCAAACGAGTTTTACAGCAAGATAGCCGGTATAAAGGAAAGGGTAGAACTTGTATACGAGTTAGACCATTGCTAGCATGTTCTATTAATATGGAATAAGGCTAACCGAACTAGCTGTTCCATCAAGAATAGGGCGGCTAACTGTACGTACAAATAAGCGTGTAAACTACTTGCTTAGTAAAGGCACCAAACTCACTGAGATTCTGCATCCTGATTTCCTTGTATGCTAGGTCCCAATAGGGCCTTTTGGAGTTTCAGTAAGGGATGCCCCTCCATCAAGTGTGAGGTCCCGTTCAATTACAATGGCACTAGCTAAAATCAACCCCTGTGAAAGTGAAAAGGCACTCCAACTCTCAATATTCACCAAGGGGAGACTAACTCCGACTAGATATCTTAAGGACTCCGACCATCGAAATAAAGTCCAATTGAAACAGGCAGGGAAAAAAGGCTACAGGTAGCGAAACTCAAGGGCTACGTTCAGGGTCAATTCGTTAGGAGATAATACCATTAGTCCAGCTTAGCAACCATTGAACTCGCTTCCACCAAAAGGGAGATCCAGTAGATCACAGAACAAAGAGATCAGGAGAAAAGAAAACGGATAAAAGAAAACACGGAGCAATTTAGCAGCAATCGAGCAACCATTGAAAGAAAGAGTAGAGTTAAAGTAGGACGAGGTCTGCCTTTACCCTTCCCTGTTAGCAAACTCTTCCAAGAATGAGGGTCGCCATCCTCCTTTCGCCTCTCAAGTCATAAATCGAGTGAAGTGGCTTTACATTCTCTTCTAATGATGGGGTGGACTGGACCCGAGCTCTTTACTATGATCAAGCTCTGGCTGTCTCATGCTTTATTATGCTGTTGAGAAACCATCCTGTCCTAAGGAGTTATCTGTTCCCATTTCCCTCACTCAGACTGGGCTACCTCGGATCTCCCTATCACCGCAAGGTTATAGCACAGAGAGGACTGCCAGGTCAGACCAGCGGTGCTATTTCTCTTCGTTTACTCTTTTCTTTATTTATTGCGATTTACGCGCGACAGAAAGAATTTGACTTTCGCTCACTTCTGACCTATATAGTAGCTAGGAGTGAGCCTTTATCGTCCTTTCCACTAGTAGGCAACTTCTGATTCTTAGTGTCATTTCAGACAGAAGACGAATAAAAAAGGTAATGAACGGGATCCCCGTTGGGTCATAGGCCAAAGAAAATCCCCAAAAGGAATCCGAAGTCACTTATTACTTGCTTTTTGATCCTCCCTGTAGACTACGCTTCCGTAATTCGATCTATGCCAACTGTCTCTTTTTGAGCTGTGTGGGGGTATGTCTTTCTTTTTTTCCTTGACCGCAATGAGTGGACCGGAGGGCAAAGAAAGGAGGCGACGACGATGTTACAGATTTTGAATTCAATACAAACAAATAGACTTTTGGGGAAAAGAAAAGAAGTATCAGTAAAGGTAGAAAGAGGGTAGAACCTCCTTTTAGGTGGCATATAGTTAAGGGTCTAGCCTTGCACTTATTCTTATATTTTATAGTAGGGTACGCATATATCGCATATAGAGAAATTCTTATCCTGTTGCTGACCAACTCGTCTTAGTTTGGGACTTACCCGCTTAAGTAAACTTCTTCTTCTATAATGATAAAAACACTTCTATACTGGGGCAACACCTCTTCTTATCTAATGACTTGATTCGGACCCTGACTGACCCTGAGACCCCCCTAGACCTAAACCCAGCTTTCATTGCAGTTGACCTCTTACTTTAGCCTGTTCCTTTCTTGCGCTTGGAGTTAGAGGTCCTGTTGCAGTTGCCAGCAATCGAGTTTGACTTTTTTGAATTCTATAAGTGCTAATTCCATGTGCGGGGTAGGGGTAATAGAATCTCTCTAGTCGAGAAGACGATCCTGCCAATCTAAGAGGTCCGGGTTTGTTCCTTTTGCTGCAGTCCTAAGGCAAGTTGTGAGGTATTCTTATTTGACCCTTGCCTCTCTGAACTCCCTAAGGCCACATCTAACTCTGTCCAAAAGATGGGAATATGAATGAGATCCACAATGCCTTTATTCCGAACCGACCAAGGCTTCACAGTTATTTCGCAGTCCCATCACTAGCAGGCCACCTTTACTGGTGCGGGAAAAAGAAAAGGAAATCGCGCCGCTGTGAAGGGATTGAGTCCCCTTATGTTCCTGGACAGGGATCTTTGTCTTGATACCGAATGGGAGGCCCATGCTAACTCCACGCGGGAAGAGGTCTTACGACGTCTTACTAGAGCAGGGTAGCAAAGCGAATCCGATGAGGGAGGCATGCTTTATGGATGGAAGCACCGGAGATGGCAATAACGTCTTCTTAAAGATGACTGGAGTCGCAAACAAGAGTATTAACCAGTTGGAAGGTGTTGGCGACACCGACGAAAGCATCAATTGTCATAACTTCGTTCGAAGACTAAGTGGAGTTTATCAGAGAAAGAATAAGAAGAGAAGAGAGTAAAGGCTATGAAAGGTAAGAATAAGAATAAGGATAAGAAGCCTCAGATCATCTAGAATCGAATGAATGCCCAAGTAGCGGCAGCGCAATAACACATTCTTCTTTCTTTTTGTTTCA
The DNA here is from genome assembly GCA_004837865.1 of Musa balbisiana. Lineage (NCBI taxonomy): Eukaryota > Viridiplantae > Streptophyta > Magnoliopsida > Zingiberales > Musaceae > Musa > Musa balbisiana. The sequence continues at coordinate 386,671 of PYDT01000460.1, read as the reverse complement.
GTTCAATTCAAAAGGGAAGCCAGGCCGAGCCGATCAGAAGAGCAGGGGAAGCTATGTCTTTAGTTCAGAAATGGATCTTTTCCGAAACTCACACTCGAACCGGAACTCACCGGCAAGCAGACAAGTAAGATAATAGATGACCCGAAACGGACTTCAAATTTGCGTTTTCCCGTGTTTTTTGGCAGCGAAGCCAATTCCGCTAATAGATGACCCGAAACGGACTTCAAATTTGCGTTTTCCCGTGTTTTTTGGCAGCGAAGCCAATTCCGCTAATAGATGACCCGAAACGGACTTCAAATTTGCGTTTTCCCGTGTTTTTTGGCAGCGAAGCCAATTCCGCTAATAGATGACCCGAAACGGACTTCAAATTTGCGTTTTCCCGTGTTTTTTGGCAGCGAAGCCAATTCCGCTAATAGATGACCCGAAACGGACTTCAAATTTGCGTTTTCCCGTGTTTTTTGGCAGCGAAGCCAATTCCGCTAATAGATGACCCGAAACGGACTTCAAATTTGCGTTTTCCCGTGTTTTTTGGCAGCGAAGCCAATTCCGCTAATAGATGACCCGAAACGGACTTCAAATTTGCGTTTTCCCGTGTTTTTTGGCAGCGAAGCCAATTCCGCTAATAGATGACCCGAAACGGACTTCAAATTTGCGTTTTCCCGTGTTTTTTGGCAGCGAAGCCAATTCCGCTAATAGATGACCCGAAACGGACTTCAAATTTGCGTTTTCCCGTGTTTTTTGGCAGCGAAGCCAATTCCGCTAATAGATGACCCGAAACGGACTTCAAATTTGCGTTTTCCCGTGTTTTTTGGCAGCGAAGCCAATTCCGCTAATAGATGACCCGAAACGGACTTCAAATTTGCGTTTTCCCGTGTTTTTTGGCAGCGAAGCCAATTCCGCTAATAGATGACCCGAAACGGACTTCAAATTTGCGTTTTCCCGTGTTTTTTGGCAGCGAAGCCAATTCCGCTAATAGATGACCCGAAACGGACTTCAAATTTGCGTTTTCCCGTGTTTTTTGGCAGCGAAGCCAATTCCGCTAATAGATGACCCGAAACGGACTTCAAATTTGCGTTTTCCCGTGTTTTTTGGCAGCGAAGCCAATTCCGCTAATAGATGACCCGAAACGGACTTCAAATTTGCGTTTTCCCGTGTTTTTTGGCAGCGAAGCCAATTCCGCTAATAGATGACCCGAAACGGACTTCAAATTTGCGTTTTCCCGTGTTTTTTGGCAGCGAAGCCAATTCCGCTAATAGATGACCCGAAACGGACTTCAAATTTGCGTTTTCCCGTGTTTTTTGGCAGCGAAGCCAATTCCGCTAATAGATGACCCGAAACGGACTTCAAATTTGCGTTTTCCCGTGTTTTTTGGCAGCGAAGCCAATTCCGCTAATAGATGACCCGAAACGGACTTCAAATTTGCGTTTTCCCGTGTTTTTTGGCAGCGAAGCCAATTCCGCTAATAGATGACCCGAAACGGACTTCAAATTTGCGTTTTCCCGTGTTTTTTGGCAGCGAAGCCAATTCCGCTAATAGATGACCCGAAACGGACTTCAAATTTGCGTTTTCCCGTGTTTTTTGGCAGCGAAGCCAATTCCGCTAATAGATGACCCGAAACGGACTTCAAATTTGCGTTTTCCCGTGTTTTTTGATAGCAAAGTAAGGAGTAGCTTGTACCTTTGACTACTGAGCGACAGGTTTACTCCCGCGAGCAAGGCTTCAACTCACTCGTCCCATTCTGTCAGTCGGTGGGTGAAGCCTTTGACAGCTGGGTTCCAGTCTGAGGTCAGCTAGTTTGATTCTTTCACTCCGGAGCTACAGTCTAAGGTGACAGCGCTACAGGCTGAGCCGTACTGGTTTTAGTCTGAGGTAAGCTTGTTTGATTCTTTGCCTGCCGGTTCCTAGGCTTACAGTTACTGGTTTCAGGCTAGTTGTTAGGCGTTAGTAGCTCTCTAACTCCTTAGGTTCATTCTGGTAGTTAGTGTTTTGTTTCTGTGCGGAGTTGGTTTCAGGCTAGTTGTTAGGCGTTAGTAGCTCTCTAACTCCTTAGGTTCATTCTGGTAGTTAGTGTTTTGTTTCTGTGCGGAGTTGGTTTCAGGCTAGTTGTTAGGCGTTAGTAGCTCTCTAACTCCTTAGGTTCATTCTGGTAGTTAGTGTTTTGTTTCTGTGCGGAGTTGGTTTCAGGCTAGTTGTTAGGCGTTAGTAGCTCTCTAACTCCTTAGGTTCATTCTGGTAGTTAGTGTTTTGTTTCTGTGCGGAGTTGGTTTCAGGCTAGTTGTTAGGCGTTAGTAGCTCTCTAACTCCTTAGGTTCATTCTGGTAGTTAGTGTTTTGTTTCTGTGCGGAGTTGGTTTCAGGCTAGTTGTTAGGCGTTAGTAGCTCTCTAACTCCTTAGGTTCATTCTGGTAGTTAGTGTTTTGTTTCTGTGCGGAGTTGGTTTCAGGCTAGTTGTTAGGCGTTAGTAGCTCTCTAACTCCTTAGGTTCATTCTGGTAGTTAGTGTTTTGTTTCTGTGCGGAGTTGGTTTCAGGCTAGTTGTTAGGCGTTAGTAGCTCTCTAACTCCTTAGGTTCATTCTGGTAGTTAGTGTTTTGTTTCTGTGCGGAGTTGGTTTCAGGCTAGTTGTTAGGCGTTAGTAGCTCTCTAACTCCTTAGGTTCATTCTGGTAGTTAGTGTTTTGTTTCTGTGCGGAGTTGGTTTCAGGCTAGTTGTTAGGCGTTAGTAGCTCTCTAACTCCTTAGGTTCATTCTGGTAGTTAGTGTTTTGTTTCTGTGCGGAGTTGGTTTCAGGCTAGTTGTTAGGCGTTAGTAGCTCTCTAACTCCTTAGGTTCATTCTGGTAGTTAGTGTTTTGTTTCTGTGCGGAGTTGGTTTCAGGCTAGTTGTTAGGCGTTAGTAGCTCTCTAACTCCTTAGGTTCATTCTGGTAGTTAGTGTTTTGTTTCTGTGCGGAGTTGGTTTCAGGCTAGTTGTTAGGCGTTAGTAGCTCTCTAACTCCTTAGGTTCATTCTGGTAGTTAGTGTTTTGTTTCTGTGCGGAGTTGGTTTCAGGCTAGTTGTTAGGCGTTAGTAGCTCTCTAACTCCTTAGGTTCATTCTGGTAGTTAGTGTTTTGTTTCTGTGCGGAGTTGGTTTCAGGCTAGTTGTTAGGCGTTAGTAGCTCTCTAACTCCTTAGGTTCATTCTGGTAGTTAGTGTTTTGTTTCTGTGCGGAGTTGGTTTCAGGCTAGTTGTTAGGCGTTAGTAGCTCTCTAACTCCTTAGGTTCATTCTGGTAGTTAGTGTTTTGTTTCTGTGCGGAGTTGGTTTCAGGCTAGTTGTTAGGCGTTAGTAGCTCTCTAACTCCTTAGGTTCATTCTGGTAGTTAGTGTTTTGTTTCTGTGCGGAGTTGGTTTCAGGCTAGTTGTTAGGCGTTAGTAGCTCTCTAACTCCTTAGGTTCATTCTGGTAGTTAGTGTTTTGTTTCTGTGCGGAGTTGGTTTCAGGCTAGTTGTTAGGCGTTAGTAGCTCTCTAACTCCTTAGGTTCATTCTGGTAGTTAGTGGGCTGGTTCTGATACCCACTAGTTCAATTCTTAGTCCACCTCCGGACAGGCTCCATAGCTACCTATACAGGCTTGAGCTACCGAGCTACAGTCTAGTACTTATATCGGAGAAGCGGACCGCTCTTAAATATACTACTGCGGATAAGAAGACCGGTCCCTTGTATATGTAGTTATCGGAGTTGAAGACCGCTTTTAGTCTCTAGCTACCGAGCGACAGGCTAAGGGCATTGGATCCAAGGCTTGAGCAGCTGAGTTACATTCTGAGACCCATGAGCGACAGGCTTGAGCTACCGAGCTACAGTCTAGTACTTATATCGGAGAAGCGGACCGCTCTTAAATATACTACTGCGGATAAGAAGACCGGTCCCTTGTATATGTAGTTATCGGAGTTGAAGACCGCTTTTAGTCTCTAGCTACCGAGCGACAGGCTAAGGGCATTGGATCCAAGGCTTGAGCAGCTGAGTTACATTCTGAGACCCATGAGCGACAGGCTTGAGCTACCGAGCTACAGTCTAGTACTTATATCGGAGAAGCGGACCGCTCTTAAATATACTACTGCGGATAAGAAGACCGGTCCCTTGTATATGTAGTTATCGGAGTTGAAGACCGCTTTTAGTCTCTAGCTACCGAGCGACAGGCTAAGGGCATTGGATCCAAGGCTTGAGCAGCTGAGTTACATTCTGAGACCCATGAGCGACAGGCTTGAGCTACCGAGCTACAGTCTAGTACTTATATCGGAGAAGCGGACCGCTCTTAAATATACTACTGCGGATAAGAAGACCGGTCCCTTGTATATGTAGTTATCGGAGTTGAAGACCGCTTTTAGTCTCTAGCTACCGAGCGACAGGCTAAGGGCATTGGATCCAAGGCTTGAGCAGCTGAGTTACATTCTGAGACCCATGAGCGACAGGCTTGAGCTACCGAGCTACAGTCTAGTACTTATATCGGAGAAGCGGACCGCTCTTAAATATACTACTGCGGATAAGAAGACCGGTCCCTTGTATATGTAGTTATCGGAGTTGAAGACCGCTTTTAGTCTCTAGCTACCGAGCGACAGGCTAAGGGCATTGGATCCAAGGCTTGAGCAGCTGAGTTACATTCTGAGACCCATGAGCGACAGGCTTGAGCTACCGAGCTACAGTCTAGTACTTATATCGGAGAAGCGGACCGCTCTTAAATATACTACTGCGGATAAGAAGACCGGTCCCTTGTATATGTAGTTATCGGAGTTGAAGACCGCTTTTAGTCTCTAGCTACCGAGCGACAGGCTAAGGGCATTGGATCCAAGGCTTGAGCAGCTGAGTTACATTCTGAGACCCATGAGCGACAGGCTAAGGGCATTGGATCCAAGGCTTGAGCAGCTGAGTTACATTCTGAGACCCATGAGCGACAGGCTTGAGCTACCGAGCTACAGTCTAGTACTTATATCGGAGAAGCGGACCGCTCTTAAATATACTACTGCGGATAAGAAGACCGGTCCCTTGTATATGTAGTTATCGGAGTTGAAGACCGCTTTTAGTCTCTAGCTACCGAGCGACAGGCTAAGGGCATTGGATCCAAGGCTTGAGCAGCTGAGTTACATTCTGAGACCCATGAGCGACAGGCTTGAGCTACCGAGCTACAGTCTAGTACTTATATCGGAGAAGCGGACCGCTCTTAAATATACTACTGCGGATAAGAAGACCGGTCCCTTGTATATGTAGTTATCGGAGTTGAAGACCGCTTTTAGTCTCTAGCTACCGAGCGACAGGCTAAGGGCATTGGATCCAAGGCTTGAGCAGCTGAGTTACATTCTGAGACCCATGAGCGACAGGCTTGAGCTACCGAGCTACAGTCTAGTACTTATATCGGAGAAGCGGACCGCTCTTAAATATACTACTGCGGATAAGAAGACCGGTCCCTTGTATATGTAGTTATCGGAGTTGAAGACCGCTTTTAGTCTCTAGCTACCGAGCGACAGGCTAAGGGCATTGGATCCAAGGCTTGAGCAGCTGAGTTACATTCTGAGACCCATGAGCGACAGGCTTGAGCTACCGAGCTACAGTCTAGTACTTATATCGGAGAAGCGGACCGCTCTTAAATATACTACTGCGGATAACAAACACCGTATTAGACTTTCACTCATTGGTTTTAGGCTGTTAGCCGGTGGTTTTAGTCTCTTTCTTACTAGCTCCATTCTCTGTCTTACTAGTTCCATTCCGAGTCTACCCAGCTTCAGTCTGAGTTTAGTTAGCAGCACTCTTTGCCGTGGTGAGCTCAGTTTCACTCCCGAGCTACAGGCTTCAACTGAGTGGTTTCATTCTGTCGCGCTGCCGAGTGATATTCTGTTGCTACTAGCTCTAAGGCGGAGGCTGCCAAGTGAGATTCTTAGTCCGGAGCTACAGGCTTTGACTGCTAGGTCTCATTCTGATTGGTCTGAGTTTCATTCTTTGACTCCTGAAAGTAAATTCTTTCTTCATAGCCTTATACTTCCACTCAAGCTTGCTTCCTTGCCTTATACTTACTGGTTTCATTCTCTTTCTGTATAGTTCAATTCTTACTTGAGAACTGCCCCTCCTCTATCCGGTTCTTCCACTTCATTCTGTCATTCCCTTAGCTCGAGCTAGAGTCTTCTACTGCTTACTTGAACTCAGAAACTCCTTACTCGCACAAACTAGAACTCCTTACTTGCATCCCTATTCCCTTGTTGCAAACTGAAACTTATGCCTTGCTCTCTAGCTTATGAGTTTTGGTCTGATATTGACTTCTTGAATTATGCAACTCCCTTGCCTAGGCTTAGACCCTTTACGAAAGCCTGAATGCCACTACTTTAGTTGAGTTTCGCCTATAAGTTGGTGCGCCCTTACAGTCTTGCTTCTCTGGGTTTGAGTCTTCGAACTCCCCTCGCAGCTTCCAAGTAAGGAGACCTTTCTTTGTATACGAGCTACAATACAAATAGTGGTCGTGGTAAGAATACAAGACCTAAGCTAGAAGACCTAAGCCAAGAACTAAGTCAAAGAATGAAACAGCTACAGTAAGAATAAAGCAAATAAGTCAAAGAAAACAGCACTCCCAGACTTCCACTCTGTTACTTCACTCAGCAGGAACAGGCTATTCTCTTAGAAAAGTAAGCTTACCCTGAGAGAGGGGTGAGTCCGAAACTCCAGTCTTTGAGTGTTCCGCTCCCTTTGCACTCCGCCTCTCCTGCCTTAGATTGCCATGCTCTTGTTTTAGTCTTACAATCTTACGTCGCTATCCAAACCTAACTTCCGGAATTCCACTCAGTAGTCAAAGAATGGCAAGGATAATATAAGTAACAGAGCTCAACTGCCAAGTTGGAAAGTTCTCATTCAAGACAGAAGTAAGGTCGAGCAGGGACAGAATGCATCTTATTAGTCTCAGAATGCCGACCCCATAGATAGGGGAGCAGAACTCAACTCAGTAGTCAAAGAATGGTCTCGGTGGTCTGAATTTCACTGATTGGCACAGGAATGACCCTTGCAAGTCGGAATGAAAGTCTCAATTCACAGAATGAAAGAAGCAAGTATCAGGCTAATACGGATAACAAGTACATCTAGGGGCAAGACAGACCCTTCCATGAATGGAAACAAGTAAGTTCAAGAGTGAAACAGGTAAGTATGAGAATTTAACTCGGGAATCAAACAGTAAAGAAGAAAACACTGCCCAACTGGACTGAAACAAGAAAATGGGAATCCGGCTACTGCTTCTAAGACGAAAACTCCTAAGAGAGAATGAAAATATGCCTCTAACGACTGAAACCACTGCAAACAAGGCTTTCGCTCGGAACTCAGACTGTAGTAACTACACTGCTTCCAAGGCGGAACTGTTGTGCTTAGCAAGACGGAAACTCTGAATAAAGAATGGAACTGGATCCTCTAAGACTATAACTAGAAACTCGGAATTCCACCGCTGATCTCACATCTTGCCCTCTTGTTTAGCCCGACACCCCTTGATCTTATTCTGATACTTGCTCCCTTCACTCTTGTATTTGTCCCTGGCCATTCTTATTACTCGATTACGAACTCCCTCCAAAGACGGGGAAGGTCAACTAGAGCACCGGACACTAAACTCAAAAGTCAGAATGGAACTCGGGAATCCAACTCTCAATACGGAGAACTAAACCCTGTAGTCTGAGTCCTCAATCCGACTCCGAACTTTCTTGCTTGTGAGTTTGAGTCCTCCTTTCCTTTATGCCACTCTGACACCGGGAGGAGACCTTTCATTCTTGCTTGTGAGTTAGGGTATTCCTCTCTTGTCTTTCACTCTGTCTTTCCCGCCTTCAATTCCTAGTTGCTAGTTGAAGCCTGTTATACAGGGAGTTAATTCTTGACTACTCCCCACAGACAGAGGGACCATTCTGATACTTCTTAGGGTCAATCTGACTTCTTCGTTTTCTTCCGTTCCCTTCCAAGTGTGATTCCTGGGGAGCATTTTCATTCTTCTTTTGCTTGGCCCTAAATCATAGTTTTGAGTTTCGTTCTTCCATTCCTTACCTCACATCTGTATTTCAAGTTTGATTCTTATACTTCCTCTGTAGTTAGTGAGTTCTGATCCTTGTTCTTAGAAGTTTCATGCTGATACTCATACTGATACTTCTTTTTTGAGTTCTTATACAAATACTTATTAGTTATATTCTTTTAGGCACTAGTGCATTCTTATACACAGGACACCCACTTATGATCCAGCAACACAAGAGTGAGTTCTGACTTATGTGTTTATTCCTCCTTTTTTTGTTTTAGATGCTTACTTGAAACCTGATACTCAATTCTGAAAGTCAGGAGATAGGCGGTTGGCGAGAAAGAGAGAAATGAATTGTTCACATAGGTTCTCAGTATGATAGTTATTAGCTCCATTCTTTGACTACGGAGTGTAATTCCTCTTTTTTTGTTCTAGTTGGATTCCCGCCTCTCTGGGGCACCTCCTCATTCTTGTACTCATTAGTTCCGCTCTGTCCTAGTCCCTGCAAGGGCCCCTGCAAGTGTTTAAGTATTGCTAGTAGGTCTTGCATTCCGACTAATACTACTCTCAATCTCGGTGTCCAGGTTCGTAGGGCTTAATGCAGACTTTCCTACTAGCTGGGCATTCCTCCACTACAAAGTTTCAGTCTTATACTGGTTTGTTTTGAGTTGGATTATTACTTATGTGTTCGAATTTCTTACTACGCCCACCCATACCACTAGAGTCTTATGTCTCATCATCAAAGAATGAAAGCAAGGAAACTAGGAATGTAAGTAAGCTGTGGAAGGGTAAAGTATAGGCCCTAGAGTGAAGCTAAAGAGTGAAAAAGGCAGGAAAGGCAGAGCGAGAGACAGGACAGTAAGGTACTAGTTAATTCCCAGTTGAGAGTTGAAGTCTGACTAGGCTCCTACGATATTATTGTACTCATTTGGGGGATTCCTAGTTAGTGTGTTAGTTATGAATACTCGCCCACACCCTACCGAGTTGTTCCATTTACACTTTCATTCTGGTTTTTGTTAGTTGCATTCCTAATACCACTACTCCGACTACAGAGTTCCAATCTTATACAACTAAGTTCTATTCCACATCTCTTGTTTAGTTCTTTTACTTATAATAAATAAGAAAGTAATAAATAAGAAAGTGAAATTCCTAGTTACTAGAAAAAAGTATTAATTCTAAGAGTTCCATTCCTGCTAGCACCAGTTCATTCTCATAAGTACAAGTTGCATTTCTCGGTCTTATAGGTCTTATACAAAGATTGGTCCTTGTAGATCAGTATCCTTACTTGATGGTTGAATTCTTGGCCAGTAGTTGAGAGTTGCTAGTGGAATTCTGTTACTACTTAGGTTAATTCTGACTTACATATGAGTGCCATTCTGAGTTGACGAGTGAAGAGTACATAGGCCAGTATAGTTGACTTACCGCTTCTTCGCATACTTCCTAACCTTTGCCAACAACTAGAAAAGTACTGGCACCCTGCGGATTCTCGGCTTTATAAAAGAGATAGATTATCTTTGGCTTCTGTATAAATGGTTGTTGACTTATATTAGTATAGGGGATGTAGAAGATAGTTCAATTACTTACTTGTTTTCTTCCAATGACACTTGATACCCAAATTGATATAATATAATACTCATCGACTTGTCTAGCGGGAGAAGCAGCTGGCTTTGAAAGGAAGGAAGAGTATCAAAGAAGAGTCTAAAGGTCCGGGTTCAGGGCATAAGCGTATTATCGTTCCAGTTTCATCGTCTGGGAGTTCGGGTTCGGGTGTTGGCGGTTAAGATCTGGCTAGTGCTTCTTGGCTCCTATCAGGCATTGGGTGTATTGAGACGAGATCTATCAATATTCTGTGATGAACACGTACGGGCAACATCTTTGGATTTGCCGAAGATCTTTGGAATGCATTTCTTTCTTTCTCTCAGGGTGGGCTTTGGCGCATTTCATGTAACAGGTTTGTATGGTCCTGACTGAGATATATGGGTGTCTCTGATCCTTATGGACTAACAGGAGAAGTCCCACCCCTTTCAATCCAGCGTGGGGCGCAGAAGGCTTTTCTCCTTTCTTTCTTTTGGTCCCGGAGGAATTGCCTCTCATCAGATTGCTGCGGGTACATTGGGCGGAGGCTTATTCCATCTGTACATTGGGCATATTAGAAGGCTTATTCCATCTTAGTGTCTCAAGGTCTATACTAAGGATTACGTATGGGCCAATATATTGAAATGGCACTTTTCCAGTAGTCTAGCGCAGCTGGTTTTTTGCTGCTGCTTTCGTTTTTGCTGGAACTATGTGGTATGGTTCAGCAACTACCCCCCCACAATCTCATTATTTGGTCCCACTCGTAATCAGTGGATCAGGGATACTTTCCGCAATAAATAAATATATGGAAGAGTTAGCGCCCCGAAATAATGGTTTCTTGGAAGCTTGGTCTAAAATTCCCGAGAAATGAGCTTTTGATTATGACATTGGTAATAATCCGGCAAAAGGGGGATTCATAAGAGCAGGGTCAATGGACAACGGGGATGGAATAGCTGTTGGATGGTTAGGACACCGACTGACTCCCGTCTTTAGAGATAAGGAAGGGCGCGAGCTTTTTGTACGTCAGCCTATTTGGAAACATTTCCAGTAGTTCGTTTTGGTAGATGGAGACGGAATTGGGAGAGCAGATCCTCCTTTTAGAAAGGCAGAATCCAAGTCAAGTGTTGAACAAGTGGGTGTAACTGTTTAGTTCTATGATGGCGAACTCAATCGAGTGAATTATAGTGATCCTGCGACTGTGCAAAAAGATGCTAGACGTAGTGCCCAATTAGGTTACTTGAATGATATCGGGCTACATTGAAATCGAATGGCTTTTTCATAGCAGTCCAAGGCAAGGGTGCACCTTTTGACATGCTCATCGGCCTCCTTTCCTTTTCGAGCGCATAAGGCATGGACCGACCTTAGAGCTGGTATTGATCCAGATGCTAAAGTGTAATTGGGAGCATTCCACAAACTTGGAGATCCTACCTAAAAAGAGACAAATAGTCTGTATGATAGGAATGGCCATTGCTCTGGTATCTTGAGCCTCTTATGACATGGGGTAGTCTATATGGGAGTTACTGAAACTAGTCTATATGGGAGTTACTGAAACTAGTCTATATGGGAGTTACTGAAACTAGTCTATATGGGAGTTACTGAAACTAGTCTATATGGGAGTTACTGAAACTAGTCTATATGGGAGTTACTGAAACTAGTCTATATGGGAGTTACTGAAACTAGTCTATATGGGAGTTACTGAAACTAGTCTATATGGGAGTTACTGAAACTAGTCTATATGGGAGTTACTGAAACTAGTCTATATGGGAGTTACTGAAACTAGTCTATATGGGAGTTACTGAAACTAGTCTATATGGGAGTTACTGAAACTAGTCTATATGGGAGTTACTGAAACTAGTCTATATGGGAGTTACTGAAACTAGTCTATATGGGAGTTACTGAAACTAGTCTATATGGGAGTTACTGAAACTAGTCTATATGGGAGTTACTGAAACTAGTCTATATGGGAGTTACTGAAACTAGTCTATATGGGAGTTACTGAAACTAGTCTATATGGGAGTTACTGAAACTAGTCTATATGGGAGTTACTGAAACTAGTCTATATGGGAGTTACTGAAACTAGTCTATATGGGAGTTACTGAAACTAGTCTATATGGGAGTTACTGAAACTAGTCTATATGGGAGTTACTGAAACTAGTCTATATGGGAGTTACTGAAACTAGTCTATATGGGAGTTACTGAAACTAGTCTATATGGGAGTTACTGAAACTAGTCTATATGGGAGTTACTGAAACTAGTCTATATGGGAGTTACTGAAACTAGTCTATATGGGAGTTACTGAAACTAGTCTATATGGGAGTTACTGAAACTAGTCTATATGGGAGTTACTGAAACTAGTCTATATGGGAGTTACTGAAACTAGTCTATATGGGAGTTACTGAAACTAGTCTATATGGGAGTTACTGAAACTAGTCTATATGGGAGTTACTGAAACTAGTCTATATGGGAGTTACTGAAACTAGTCTATATGGGAGTTACTGAAACTAGTCTATATGGGAGTTACTGAAACTAGTCTATATGGGAGTTACTGAAACTAGTCTATATGGGAGTTACTGAAACTAGTCTATATGGGAGTTACTGAAACTAGTCTATATGGGAGTTACTGAAACTAGTCTATATGGGAGTTACTGAAACTAGTCTATATGGGAGTTACTGAAACTAGTCTATATGGGAGTTACTGAAACTAGTCTATATGGGAGTTACTGAAACTAGTCTATATGGGAGTTACTGAAACTAGTCTATATGGGAGTTACTGAAACTAGTCTATATGGGAGTTACTGAAACTAGTCTATATGGGAGTTACTGAAACTAGTCTATATGGGAGTTACTGAAACTAGTCTATATGGGAGTTACTGAAACTAGTCTATATGGGAGTTACTGAAACTAGTCTATATGGGAGTTACTGAAACTAGTCTATATGGGAGTTACTGAAACTAGTCTATATGGGAGTTACTGAAACTAGTCTATATGGGAGTTACTGAAACTAGTCTATATGGGAGTTACTGAAACTAGTCTATATGGGAGTTACTGAAACTAGTCTATATGGGAGTTACTGAAACTAGTCTATATGGGAGTTACTGAAACTAGTCTATATGGGAGTTACTGAAACTAGTCTATATGGGAGTTACTGAAACTAGTCTATATGGGAGTTACTGAAACTAGTCTATATGGGAGTTACTGAAACTAGTCTATATGGGAGTTACTGAAACTAGTCTATATGGGAGTTACTGAAACTAGTCTATATGGGAGTTACTGAAACTAGTCTATATGGGAGTTACTGAAACTAGTCTATATGGGAGTTACTGAAACTAGTCTATATGGGAGTTACTGAAACTAGTCTATATGGGAGTTACTGAAACTAGTCTATATGGGAGTTACTGAAACTAGTCTATATGGGAGTTACTGAAACTAGTCTATATGGGAGTTACTGAAACTAGTCTATATGGGAGTTACTGAAACTAGTCTATATGGGAGTTACTGAAACTAGTCTATATGGGAGTTACTGAAACTAGTCTATATGGGAGTTACTGAAACTAGTCTATATGGGAGTTACTGAAACTAGTCTATATGGGAGTTACTGAAACTAGTCTATATGGGAGTTACTGAAACTAGTCTATATGGGAGTTACTGAAACTAGTCTATATGGGAGTTACTGAAACTAGTCTATATGGGAGTTACTGAAACTAGTCTATATGGGAGTTACTGAAACTAGTCTATATGGGAGTTACTGAAACTAGTCTATATGGGAGTTACTGAAACTAGTCTATATGGGAGTTACTGAAACTAGTCTATATGGGAGTTACTGAAACTAGTCTATATGGGAGTTACTGAAACTAGTCTATATGGGAGTTACTGAAACTAGTCTATATGGGAGTTACTGAAACTAGTCTATATGGGAGTTACTGAAACTAGTCTATATGGGAGTTACTGAAACTAGTCTATATGGGAGTTACTGAAACTAGTCTATATGGGAGTTACTGAAACTAGTCTATATGGGAGTTACTGAAACTAGTCTATATGGGAGTTACTGAAACTAGTCTATATGGGAGTTACTGAAACTAGTCTATATGGGAGTTACTGAAACTAGTCTATATGGGAGTTACTGAAACTAGTCTATATGGGAGTTACTGAAACTAGTCTATATGGGAGTTACTGAAACTAGTCTATATGGGAGTTACTGAAACTAGTCTATATGGGAGTTACTGAAACTAGTCTATATGGGAGTTACTGAAACTAGTCTATATGGGAGTTACTGAAACTAGTCTATATGGGAGTTACTGAAACTAGTCTATATGGGAGTTACTGAAACTAGTCTATATGGGAGTTACTGAAACTAGTCTATATGGGAGTTACTGAAACTAGTCTATATGGGAGTTACTGAAACTAGTCTATATGGGAGTTACTGAAACTAGTCTATATGGGAGTTACTGAAACTAGTCTATATGGGAGTTACTGAAACTAGTCTATATGGGAGTTACTGAAACTAGTCTATATGGGAGTTACTGAAACTAGTCTATATGGGAGTTACTGAAACTAGTCTATATGGGAGTTACTGAAACTAGTCTATATGGGAGTTACTGAAACTAGTCTATATGGGAGTTACTGAAACTAGTCTATATGGGAGTTACTGAAACTAGTCTATATGGGAGTTACTGAAACTAGTCTATATGGGAGTTACTGAAACTAGTCTATATGGGAGTTACTGAAACTAGTCTATATGGGAGTTACTGAAACTAGTCTATATGGGAGTTACTGAAACTAGTCTATATGGGAGTTACTGAAACTAGTCTATATGGGAGTTACTGAAACTAGTCTATATGGGAGTTACTGAAACTAGTCTATATGGGAGTTACTGAAACTAGTCTATATGGGAGTTACTGAAACTAGTCTATATGGGAGTTACTGAAACTAGTCTATATGGGAGTTACTGAAACTAGTCTATATGGGAGTTACTGAAACTAGTCTATATGGGAGTTACTGAAACTAGTCTATATGGGAGTTACTGAAACTAGTCTATATGGGAGTTACTGAAACTAGTCCCCGTGTTCTTTGAATGGATCTCTTAGTTGTTGTGAGGGTTGCCCAAAAGCGGTATATAAGTCGGTACCCCGTGAAGCTTACAAGTATACTAGATATCAAGATGTCGACTAGGGTAATTTGGAGACAATTTCAAGATGACAATGGATCTACGAGAAAATCATTTATTTACAACTACAACGGAATGGTATATATAAAAGTCAAAAGATCTAAACCAATGAGAAAATAGGAAGATTTCTGGCTACACAAACGGGTTAGGAGAGTTATCAATCTGGGCCATAACTCTACAGTAGGGGATTTATTGACACCATTGAATTCACGGAAGAAAAGTTGCTCTGGGCTGGGGGACTACACCACTAATGGGGGTCGGCCCTATTTGCAGTATTCCTATTTCTGCTTTTGTGGTCAATTTCGAATTCAGGAGTTTAACTTGATGGGGAATGACTATGATTTCAGTTTATAAGAACAAAGAAGTCCTACCGAGTTTTCAATCGAACCAACAAACAAAATCTTACTTTCAACACGGCCGCCAAGGCTACTCTTTCTTCTCTCTTTCCACTCCTTCAAGGCCTCTTTCAAGCTAATAATAATAAGACTCCTTTTTCCAGGGTATAAGTATTCTTATCCGCAGATCGGAGTCGTTCACTTCTCTATCGAAAGAGCGTATTCTTTTATTGCAGCAAAAGCAAGCTCATTATTCTTCTCAATCAGTCTTGTCAGTACACCAATCCCAATGGCGAATTCGGCTCTTAAGTTCAGCCCGGAGCCTGGAACTCAATCCGAAATCCATTCTCTTTCTTTTGCCGGAAAAAACAACTACTTCTAATCCACCTACGCTGCTCCCTTTCGAGGCTAAGTAAAAAAACAACTACTTCTAATCCACCTACGCTGCTCCCTTTCGAGGCTAAGTACGAGCTTATTGATCACGGGCCCAATCGCCAAGGAAAGTGGAATCCCCCGAAAACCAAGGGTCATTTTGGAACAGTAGATAGAGTACTATTATCTTTACTCGACAAGCGAAACATCAAATGTGTCATTATAGGTCAGGCAGACTGGCCCCGTAAAGAAGGCCTTCCCATTCCAAGCTCTGAAACTACGAGAAATGGCTTTTATTGCCCACTTGCTCCAATCCGTAAGCAGATGAACCCGGTTGGTACACCTTCCAAAACGAACTAGGAGACTTCTCAAGAGACCGAAAAAGACAAAAAATGGGATTGGATACTGGATCGGAAAAAGCACCCTAAAGATGCACCTGACACGAGCTGAGCTCACTGACGCCATAAACACAGGAGGGCTGCGTCCCCTACAATAGACTCGTCTTTCGAAGAAGGTGATGTTACCTAAAACTATCAAACGATTGATCGACTCTCATCGATGGAAAACTTGGTTGATGGCAGCTGGTGTCAAATAGAACACTGTTTTATTACGTTTCAGTTCAGTTACATTGCACGCTAGGAAGCAAAGCTACCATTACTGTTTGGTTTTTGGCGCCTCTCTCTTTGCTTTTTTCGAGTGTCCATCGCTCTTCTCTGTCAAGTTCTACTCTTTCTTTTGCTAATGCCTGCTTTCTGCCTATCTTTCTATGAGTTGAATCGGTAATTGAATTGCTTCCATTAGCGGTTGAATCGGTAATTGAATTGCTTCTATTAGCTTATATAAAGAAGGAAAGGCGGACTTTTTGGAGTTAAGGTAAATTCCGGGCACAGTCGCTTGATCCTCGAATGTTGCTATTTCTTCTGCCGATCCTTCGAGTGCCGCGGCCTCGCCTCTTCTGCGCCTAGCGGCTAAACTCTGAGAAAGCGGATAGGCGATGAGATTAGGCAGTCGTCAGAGTTTGATCTCTTTTCGCTCATCCAGACAGATCGATCGTCTATAAGATAGCGGCTCGTCTATCTTCGACATTCATATAGATAGGTACGTAACTTCTTGCCGATGCGAGACTAACCCTTTCCATTGAGTCGAATTTAGCTTCTATAGCGCATTCTAACTCTGACTTAATTGTAGGAAAGTCATCTGTTCCATAGAAGATATCATAATAGTGAGATAGAAGATATCATAGAGGAAGCGGGAAAGAAGTAAGTATCAAGAAAGCGGGTAATCCTCATTGACAAAGAAGAGAATTGAACCAAACCGCATATTGAATAGGGTAACCACAGAGCATAGGTAGCTGAACCAGCAACTGCATCCGCAGGGGAAAGAGAATATGCGAGAGATGTATCTGCTGCGGGATAAGAGGATTTCTTATAAGCAGGAAGGAGGGAGGAAGCGGGTATCATTACTCCTTTTCTATTACTAGTGCTCGAAATACAAAATAGAATTAGAAAAGTTAAGGTTTCAGTGTCATATGTTTCTTTCTACTCAACGGGCAACGATACTTCTTTCCACTTAGAATTGGAGTTAGGGCGAGTGCTCAGTCTCAGTAAGAAGAGAATGGAGTGCACCACTGCTTCAAGGTAAAGGCTTGAAATAAATCCTTATACGCAAGCATGACACGCTATCCTTCCAGGCTAAAATGAGAGTCAAGTTGATGAGTGGAAATGATTGAATTCGCTATAATTGAAGTTGACCCTGGGCGACTCGAACTTCCCGTTAGCTAGTTCTTTGACTTATTGTCTTTGCCTGTTCGTTGCTTGCTTGTTTCTGGAATGGAATTGAGCTATCTTATCTACTAGGGCTAACCTCTGGCGCCGTTCAACTGCTTGTTTTGAATTGAAATCTATATTTGGACCGTCTTTCCCACTGACCCTTTCTTTGAGTGATGACTGCCCCCTTCGCGCTTACCCGAACTTGGAGTTAGTAGAGTGACTATGGCATCTGGAAGATGGTGCACAACTACTACTGGAAGATGGTGCACAACTACTAGAATGGATTGCTCCACCTAATATCACTCAACACTTGGAAACGAAACCCAGACTGCTCTGGCTCGAAAATCATATGCACATCCACTAAACTAGAGGAACGTAACCTAACTGCTGACTGCTGGCTCTAAAGAAAAGAATGGATTTCACTAACTTCGTAAAGTGGAATTGAACTGAGACACATACATTATATAGAAGGGTAACCAAAGAAAAGAGCATTTATTGCTTGCTTGAGCGGGGTGCGTACGGTAGCTTACTCTCTCTCTTGTTTCATACTTGCTTGTTTAATGGAATCTAGCGTTACTAATAGAGAATGAGTCACTTTGCTCCACTACTTGTTTGCTTGTTTATTTCATCTTTGCTCCACTACTTGTTTGCTTGTTTGAATTTCATCTATTCTTACCGTCCTTCCCGCTTACCCTTTCTTGTACTGTTGACCCTTACCGGCATGAACTCGCTAACGGAACAATCCAATCAGATAGCGTTCTCCACATATAGAAGTGTTATGAATAACAGAGCATTGCTTCAAACCTTTCCTTCCTTGACTTCAGATATAATCTATGAAAAACGGAGCATTGCTTCCTTCCTTTCCTTCCTTGACTTTCAGATATAATCTATGAAAAACGGAGCATTGCTTCAAACCTTTCCTTCCTTTAAGATCTCATCTATGAAAGAGCAGATACTCTAAGACTAAAGGTGCTTGGCAACATCGAGTAGTGGTCAAAGTCGGCTATGACTCCGGAGTGGTCGGTCACTCAGAAATTAGAATGAGATATAGAGTAAGTGATAGCTGTTAGGTGGAGCATTATATCATATGTGCATTTCTCTCTTTATTATAGTTAAGAGAATTAGCAATAGCGCAACGAACAATCAAGGGAAGGGCGAACTTCCGCTGGCTCTTCCTTTTTTAGTGGTTAGTATGACCTTCCGCTGGCTCTTCCTTTTTTAGTGGTTAGTATGACCTTCCGCTGGCTCTTCCTTTTTTAGTGGTTAGTATGACCTTCCGCTGGCTCTTCCTTTTTTAGTGGTTAGTATGACCTTCCGCTGGCTCTTCCTTTTTTAGTGGTTAGTATGACCTTCCGCTGGCTCTTCCTTTTTTAGTGGTTAGTATGACCTTCCGCTGGCTCTTCCTTTTTTAGTGGTTAGTATGACCTTCCGCTGGCTCTTCCTTTTTTAGTGGTTAGTATGACCTTCCGCTGGCTCTTCCTTTTTTAGTGGTTAGTATGACCTTCCGCTGGCTCTTCCTTTTTTAGTGGTTAGTATGACCTTCCGCTGGCTCTTCCTTTTTTAGTGGTTAGTATGACCTTCCGCTGGCTCTTCCTTTTTTAGTGGTTAGTATGACCTTCCGCTGGCTCTTCCTTTTTTAGTGGTTAGTATGACCTTCCGCTGGCTCTTCCTTTTTTAGTGGTTAGTATGACCTTCCGCTGGCTCTTCCTTTTTTAGTGGTTAGTATGACCTTCCGCTGGCTCTTCCTTTTTTAGTGGTTAGTATGACCTTCCGCTGGCTCTTCCTTTTTTAGTGGTTAGTATGACCTTCCGCTGGCTCTTCCTTTTTTAGTGGTTAGTATGACCTTCCGCTGGCTCTTCCTTTTTTAGTGGTTAGTATGACCTTCCGCTGGCTCTTCCTTTTTTAGTGGTTAGTATGACCTTCCGCTGGCTCTTCCTTTTTTAGTGGTTAGTATGACCTTCCGCTGGCTCTTCCTTTTTTAGTGGTTAGTATGACCTTCCGCTGGCTCTTCCTTTTTTAGTGGTTAGTATGACCTTCCGCTGGCTCTTCCTTTTTTAGTGGTTAGTATGACCTTCCGCTGGCTCTTCCTTTTTTAGTGGTTAGTATGACCTTCCGCTGGCTCTTCCTTTTTTAGTGGTTAGTATGACCTTCCGCTGGCTCTTCCTTTTTTAGTGGTTAGTATGACCTTCCGCTGGCTCTTCCTTTTTTAGTGGTTAGTATGACCTTCCGCTGGCTCTTCCTTTTTTAGTGGTTAGTATGACCTTCCGCTGGCTCTTCCTTTTTTAGTGGTTAGTATGACCTTCCGCTGGCTCTTCCTTTTTTAGTGGTTAGTATGACCTTCCGCTGGCTCTTCCTTTTTTAGTGGTTAGTATGACCTTCCGCTGGCTCTTCCTTTTTTAGTGGTTAGTATGACCTTCCGCTGGCTCTTCCTTTTTTAGTGGTTAGTATGACCTTCCGCTGGCTCTTCCTTTTTTAGTGGTTAGTATGACCTTCCGCTGGCTCTTCCTTTTTTAGTGGTTAGTATGACCTTCCGCTGGCTCTTCCTTTTTTAGTGGTTAGTATGACCTTCCGCTGGCTCTTCCTTTTTTAGTGGTTACTATGATAGAGTGATGTGACTTTATTAACTACTATGATAGAGTGATGTGACTTTATTAACTACTATGATAGAGTGATGTGACTTTATTAACTACTATGATAGAGTGATGTGACTTTATTAACTACTATGATAGAGTGATGTGACTTTATTAACTACTATGATAGAGTGATGTGACTTTATTAACTACTATGATAGAGTGATGTGACTTTATTAACTACTATGATAGAGTGATGTGACTTTATTAACTACTATGATAGAGTGATGTGACTTTATTAACTACTATGATAGAGTGATGTGACTTTATTAACTACTATGATAGAGTGATGTGACTTTATTAACTACTATGATAGAGTGATGTGACTTTATTAACTACTATGATAGAGTGATGTGACTTTATTAACTACTATGATAGAGTGATGTGACTTTATTAACTACTATGATAGAGTGATGTGACTTTATTAACTACTATGATAGAGTGATGTGACTTTATTAACTACTATGATAGAGTGATGTGACTTTATTAACTACTATGATAGAGTGATGTGACTTTATTAACTACTATGATAGAGTGATGTGACTTTATTAACTACTATGATAGAGTGATGTGACTTTATTAACTACTATGATAGAGTGATGTGACTTTATTAACTACTATGATAGAGTGATGTGACTTTATTAACTACTATGATAGAGTGATGTGACTTTATTAACTACTATGATAGAGTGATGTGACTTTATTAACTACTATGATAGAGTGATGTGACTTTATTAACTACTATGATAGAGTGATGTGACTTTATTAACTACTATGATAGAGTGATGTGACTTTATTAACTACTATGATAGAGTGATGTGACTTTATTAACTACTATGATAGAGTGATGTGACTTTATTAACTACTATGATAGAGTGATGTGACTTTATTAACTACTATGATAGAGTGATGTGACTTTATTAACTACTATGATAGAGTGATGTGACTTTATTAACTACTATGATAGAGTGATGTGACTTTATTAACTACTATGATAGAGTGATGTGACTTTATTAACTACTATGATAGAGTGATGTGACTTTATTAACTACTATGATAGAGTGATGTGACTTTATTAACTACTATGATAGAGTGATGTGACTTTATTAACTACTATGATAGAGTGATGTGACTTTATTAACTACTATGATAGAGTGATGTGACTTTATTAACTACTATGATAGAGTGATGTGACTTTATTAACTACTATGATAGAGTGATGTGACTTTATTAACTACTATGATAGAGTGATGTGACTTTATTAACTACTATGATAGAGTGATGTGACTTTATTAACTACTATGATAGAGTGATGTGACTTTATTAACTACTATGATAGAGTGATGTGACTTTATTAACTACTATGATAGAGTGATGTGACTTTATTAACTACTATGATAGAGTGATGTGACTTTATTAACTACTATGATAGAGTGATGTGACTTTATTAACTACTATGATAGAGTGATGTGACTTTATTAACTACTATGATAGAGTGATGTGACTTTATTAACTACTATGATAGAGTGATGTGACTTTATTAACTACTATGATAGAGTGATGTGACTTTATTAACTACTATGATAGAGTGATGTGACTTTATTAACTACTATGATAGAGTGATGTGACTTTATTAACTACTATGATAGAGTGATGTGACTTTATTAACTACTATGATAGAGTGATGTGACTTTATTAACTACTATGATAGAGTGATGTGACTTTATTAACTACTATGATAGAGTGATGTGACTTTATTAACTACTATGATAGAGTGATGTGACTTTATTAACTACTATGATAGAGTGATGTGACTTTATTAACTACTATGATAGAGTGATGTGACTTTATTAACTACTATGATAGAGTGATGTGACTTTATTAACTACTATGATAGAGTGATGTGACTTTATTAACTACTATGATAGAGTGATGTGACTTTATTAACTACTATGATAGAGTGATGTGACTTTATTAACTACTATGATAGAGTGATGTGACTTTATTAACTACTATGATAGAGTGATGTGACTTTATTAACTACTATGATAGAGTGATGTGACTTTATTAACTACTATGATAGAGTGATGTGACTTTATTAACTACTATGATAGAGTGATGTGACTTTATTAACTACTATGATAGAGTGATGTGACTTTATTAACTACTATGATAGAGTGATGTGACTTTATTAACTACTATGATAGAGTGATGTGACTTTATTAACTACTATGATAGAGTGATGTGACTTTATTAACTACTATGATAGAGTGATGTGACTTTATTAACTACTATGATAGAGTGATGTGACTTTATTAACTACTATGATAGAGTGATGTGACTTTATTAACTACTATGATAGAGTGATGTGACTTTATTAACTACTATGATAGAGTGATGTGACTTTATTAACTACTATGATAGAGTGATGTGACTTTATTAACTACTATGATAGAGTGATGTGACTTTATTAACTACTATGATAGAGTGATGTGACTTTATTAACTACTATGATAGGTGAACTTCTCTTATGTTCTATGATTGAGTACCGGGCCTAGGATAATACGGAAGGAATGTGGGCACCCGAGTATTCAATGCTCTTCCTTTTTTAGTGGTTAGTATGACCTTCCGCTGGCTCTTCCTTTTTTAGTGGTTAGTATGACCTTCCGCTGGCTCTTCCTTTTTTAGTGGTTAGTATGACCTTCCGCTGGCTCTTGCCTTTTTTAGTGGTTAGTATGACCTTCCGCTGGCTCTTCCTTTTGAGTAAGTATGACCGGCCTCTTCCTTTTTTGTAAGTATTCTCAAGTGGGAAATAGCATATAAGGCAAGGGAAAGCATATCCAAATAGGAATGACAGAATCAACGCGCTAACGCTGACTAACCGGGGTGCTGATATGAGTGCAACAATAAATATGTATGCTCCGTAATATTCATCTGTTATACGCTATGCGCACTAGATTCAATTAAGAAGTGATAGAATAAGAAGTCCGAAGTGCTGGATTGATTGATGGAAAGTCTGCCTTGCCTGCCTAAGACAAGACCATGCAGTGGCGAAGAGCTCTGGCTGTGTTTTTGATAGCCAGGATTGGTTTCCTTTCAGGGCACCCGCCTTTTACGAGGGGTCATTGGATAATCAGGAGATTCGCCGCTACACCCATTGGTTAGCATCTGATGCTGCAACTAGTTATATGAGAGAGAAAGAACTGTGTGACTGGGGAAATAAGTGATACTCAAGTTCAAGTTCCTATCTACGGAAAATCGAAATGGAATATACCCTTATGTTCTGGCTACAGCTCCTTCTTGTTTAGATTGACTTCTTTTCTTTGGTGAAAGAATCGACTCTTGCTTGGAGGAAATGCCCTCTTTGCAATTGAATCCACACCCGACCGACGCCTCTCTAACCTGAGAAGCTTCATAAGTAACAAACACACTCCATATCAGGATAGGGTGGTGCCTATTGCTCTTGGTACATGGTTAATAGAGGTCAATTCTCAAGTGTTGTGTTGGGGGCTATGATATTATGTAGTTCCGAGTGGGATCGATCTTATGAATGAGCAAAAAGGGAGTGTCATAATTGAGAATATATTGGATTTGATAGAGTGATGTGACTTTATTAACTACTATGATAGAGTGATGTTACTTTATTAACTACTATGATAGGTGAACTTCTCTTATGTTCTATGATTGAGTACCGGGCCTAGGATAATACGGAAGGAATGTGGGCACCCGAGTATTCAATAAGAATTAGATATAGAATAGTTCAGTACTAAGCGCTTCACTAATATGGTTTCAGTCAGGAGTTCAGTTACTCAATTAGATCATATATGCTATGCACTCAATGAATAAACGAGCAAGCAATGTAGTGTTTTACTTCATTATATCATCTGTGACTTCTTACTTCAAACTGTAACTTTACTTGAACGAGACAGAGAATTTGAGTTTGGGTCAGATCTACTTGTTATCTTGGCTTGGCAACCCTATATTCTACATAGCAACCCTCTATTCTACACGGCAACCCTATATTCTACATAGCAACCCTCTATTCTACACGGCAACCCTCTATTCTATTCTACACGGCAACCTTAGCAACCCTCTAGTCTACCGGCAACCCTCTATTCTTAGACTCATTCACTTCAAATAGTGTATGTCTATTCTCTATAAGGAAAATCAAAACCACTGCTTTGCTTACTTCCACGACAACAAAGAATGTTTGCGCTGTTTTATGGAATCATGGATTTCTCTAACCCTTAGAACCCTTAATCCAATATGGGTACGGATCTCCATACGTGAATTATGCATTTCCTACCCTCCGCTCAAACAGTTACGCACAAGCAGGCAATTCCAGTCCAAAGTCGGCCGGCGCCTTTCCTAATCCTCTGGGGCTATAATCAATGAGTATTATGGTACGGGTCATTCATGACAGTAAGGCTTTCTTTCTCAAATTGGCTGTGCAAATCTTCTTCTGCGAGTAAGCATTCTGGTCTGGCTTAATACATTGGTGTGTCCCTCCTTTCTGGGGCAGGGAAGCTCAACCACGGGAATGAGGGGCTTTGCATAAGAACTCATATTCTGGCTTGCCCAAGAGGTGAGATACGGATTCAGGTTCTAGATCGTCAATGACTACCGACGCAGTATAGATTCGATGAGGGGCGCCCTTTTCCCAGCATATACATAAGTTTAGGAGTTTAATCGGGAGTTGAATACCTAGCAGGCCCAAGCTTACATTAGTGTGTTTTTTTGAACTGACCGAAGAGCGATAAAAGCAAGAAACGTAGAAGTCAAGGAAGGGGTTCCAATCTCATATTGTTGCTATTTTCTCCCTTCTTCCTAGGTTTACGAAAGATAACTCGCTCCGTGGAGTATAGTAAGCCTTATTCAATTCTAAAAGACATAGATAGCGAACTCAAGCTTTAGGGCGCGCACACACCTTTACAAAACCAGAAGCTACGCGCTTTTATAAGCATCTCAGAAAAAGCGAAAGCCGAAAGATAGGCGGAAGAACAACTTAAAGGCAGGTGCCATCATTTCTCTCATGGGTATAAGATAGAGGTGGTTTTGTATTCATCATTTCTATCAGATAGAGCTTTGCTTTTTGTATTTTCTTAAAGATAATATAGGGATCGATCGTGCCTTGTAAGCCATTCTCTTAGTAACACAGTTTGGTTACCGTTCAAACTAAAGACAGATGCAAAGAGGAAAACCACAGCATAGAGACCGTAGGAAGCATACAACAAGTGACAAAGACGGGTAAGAGAACAGAACAGAGTGCAGGTGTTACGGGGTTTCTTAATTGTTAAACCAGGTGACCCTTACGCCCGCCAGAGCCGCTTTGATAGGTTAGTAGGCGTCAGCGTAGGCCGAGCGAAGCTCTTTCTCTTTCGTAAGAGATACAGATTGATAAGTGAAATTGTCTCGTATGCTAGTTCTAAAGGTTAGCTAAAAACAGTAGGATTTGGGTGGAAAGCCGCGTCCCCCACTCCCGTCCCGGGGTTTCGTTTTTATTGAAGCCCAACTTCTGCAGATTGCGCACCTGGTCTTGGCTCAAGGCTCTCAGGAGCTCAAGACGTCGAAGAGATAGCCCATGAATCTATAGAATCGAGCATAAGGTTTTGGTGCTTATTTTGTCTGGGCGTTTGTTTCATGTTTCTATTCAGTGGCCGTGGTTATTGGCATGGAAGTCAGCCCCTAGCCAAGGGGAAAAACCACTCTCCCACAGAAAGAAAGAATTCTCAAGAAATCAATCTTTTACCTTACCCTCTATCATGGTGTGTAAAAAGAATGGAACCCCAGCCAGAGGAATGAAAGAATCATCATCATCGAAGAAGGGGCCTGCTACTTATATGGAATCATGGATTTCTCTTAACCCTTAGAACCCTTAATCCAATATGGGTACGGATCTCCATACGTGAATTATGCATTTCCTACCCTCCGCTCAAACAGTTACGCACAAGCAGGCAATTCCAGTCCAAAGTCGGCCGGCGCCTTTCCTAATCCTCTGGGGCTATAATCAATGATATTATGGTACGGGTCATTCATGACAGTAAGGCTTTCTTTCTCAAATTGGCTGTGCAAATCTTCTTCTGCGAGTAAGCATTCTGGTCTGGCTTAATACATTGGTGTGTCCCTCCTTTCTGGGGCAGGGAAGCTCAACCACGGGAATGAGGGGCTTTGCATAAGAACTCATATTCTGGCTTGCCCAAGAGGTGAGATACGGATTCAGGTTCTAGATCGTCAATGACTACCGACGCAGTATAGATTCGATGAGGGGCGCCCTTTTCCCAGCATATACATAAGTTTAGGAGTTTAATCGGGAGTTGAATACCTAGCAGGCCCAAGCTTACATTAGTGTGTTTTTTTGAACTGACCGAAGAGCGATAAAAGCAAGAAACGTAGAAGTCAAGGAAGGGGTTCCAATCTCATATTGTTGCTATTTTCTCCCTTCTTCCTAGGTTTACGAAAGATAACTCGCTCCGTGGAGTATAGTAAGCCTTATTCAATTCTAAAAGACATAGATAGCGAACTCAAGCTTTAGGGCGCGCACACACCTTTACAAAACCAGAAGCTACGCGCTTTTATAAGCATCTCAGAAAAAGCGAAAGCCGAAAGATAGGCGGAAGAACAACTTAAAGGCAGGTGCCATCATTTCTCTCATGGGTATAAGATAGAGGTGGTTTTGTATTCATCATTTCTATCAGATAGAGCTTTGCTTTTTGTATTTTCTTAAAGATAATATAGGGATCGATCGTGCCTTGTAAGCCATTCTCTTAGTAACACAGTTTGGTTACCGTTCAAACTAAAGACAGATGCAAAGAGGAAAACCACAGCATAGAGACCGTAGGAAGCATACAACAAGTGACAAAGACGGGTAAGAGAACAGAACAGAGTGCAGGTGTTACGGGGTTTCTTAATTGTTAAACCAGGTGACCCTTACGCCCGCCAGAGCCGCTTTGATAGGTTAGTAGGCGTCAGCGTAGGCCGAGCGAAGCTCTTTCTCTTTCGTAAGAGATACAGATTGATAAGTGAAATTGTCTCGTATGCTAGTTCTAAAGGTTAGCTAAAAACAGTAGGATTTTGGGTGGAAAGCCGCGTCCCCCACTCCCGTCCCGGGGTTTCGTTTTTTATTGAAGCCCAACTTCTGCAGATTGCGCACCTGGTCTTGGCTCAAGGCTCTCAGGAGCTCAAGACGTCGAAGAGATAGCCCATGAATCTATAGAATCGAGCATAAGGTTTTGGTGCTTATTTTGTCTGGGCGTTTGTTTCATGTTTCTATTCAGTGGCCGTGGTTATTGGCATGGAAGTCAGCCCCTAGCCAAGGGGAAAAACCACTCTCCCACAGAAAGAAAGAATTCTCAAGAAATCAATCTTTTACCTTACCCTCTATCATGGTGTGTAAAAAGAATGGAACCCCAGCCAGAGGAATGAAAGAATCATCATCATCGAAGAAGGGGCCTGCTACTTATATGGAATCCATCTTTCGGAGACGGGATGCCCTTCGCACGTATACCTGAGCTCCTATTTGGGCAAACTGGCTCTCTCTGTATGAGTAGAATGAGGGAAAGCGGCTCGATCGACAAAAGGAGTGGATGATTCAAAGACGATCTGGTGTTTTATGAACTAGACCTGGAGAAGGCGGACCGAGCTAGCAGCTTTATTTCGAGCAGCAAGCGGTAGGGAGTGCTTCAGCAGCTACTTTCGAAGTCCGAGAAACGACTGGAGTGAAGCACTAACTTATACTCCTGTCCAGCAGCGGGTCTCCCATTCGGTATCAGCCCAGTCCAGTGAAAAAAGGGTCAATAGCATTATTATTTCTAAAGCATAGTGATTAACCTTTCTCGAATAATGCGGGCATACAGAAGGAAAGACTAGCTTAGCTCCTTTAAATACCGCTTAATGTCTTCGGAATAGTGTATGGAATCGGTCGGGGGGACCTGTCTTACCTTTCATAAATACGCCAGAGTCTCTACTTTCTAAGCGGGGTGAGAAAGATCAACTATGTTATCCAAACATCCTAGAAAGCTCTTCTCTTAATATAGGTTCCCAATAAATAAATAGGTTAGGTTCCAAATGAATCATGCCTTCATTCCTTTCTCATTTACCACTTATTCAGTTAAGCGCTCCCCATGCTGATTGATTGACTTCTTTTTCTAGGAGGATCTCCACTCTTTCTTGTCCACCCTATTCACTTCATATATCTGATTTTTGACCCCAACCACGGATTCTTCTACATTAAATGGGATTCAACAATCACTCAACCGCCTGCTTACTTCTCACTTGCATACCGAGCTCCTAACTCAACAACCACTCCATATTCTATCTCCAACTCAGGTATAGCTTCCTGGGAAAGCTTCCCGAACGACCGGCCCGGCATCTCATATTGTTCCTACTCCGGGGCATCTCATATTGTTCCTACTCCGGATCTAGCTTTCTCTCTTGAAACGGAAACACCGGGAACTCTACTTGCAAAACCGACAACACTTTGAGCGAGCACCTGCTTCTGAGAAAGCTTATGAGAAAGTGGAAGATCGAGCATCTGATCGAGGAGACTTCACTGGCACTGCATCCAATCCTTCTCTTGTCCACGTGACTTGCACCGTTCTGTCAATAATACCCATCTCCACTACTTTGATCTCAAAGAAAACTCGACCTTTACCGTTTGCAGATGACACAGAACAGTCTTCCCTAGGTATGAAATGAGTGTTTCCCTATAATATGAGTTTCCCCAACCAAGGGCGACTCTCAATCTGGGTTTACGCGGTCTACAGAAGAAGAGAGAGGTTCAAGTGCTTGTGTCTAAGTAATAGAGAGAATCAACAGCAGCTCCGTAAGAGCAAAGCTGGATCTGATGAAGCATAAGTAGAATCGGAAGCCGAGCCGTGTAAGCAGAAAGGAAGGCTCAAGTCAGAGCAAAGTCAAGAAAGGAATTCAAAGTATAGGTTGGCCCGGGAATCAATTCCGAGTTTCTTCAGGGCTCAAACAGCACTTGTTCATAACTGGGGCAGGAAAGTCATAACTCCACTGGAGACAGGCAAATAAGAATTCCCAAAATGAGTCAAAGAATTTACCTCCTTCTCGCCAGCCTACCATGAATAAAGTCGACAAGAAAGTGGCAAGCATCGCTCATTCGCTCGTGCATCGAAAGTACCTCGGTCATTCTGTGAGCGGACCCGGGGACGGACACCAGGGATATAAACTAACAATACATAATTTCGGGTATGGGTATGGTTCGGGAAGGTCAGTTGATAGGTATGGTTCGGGAAGGTTGGTTTTCATAATTCAACTAGAAAGATGGGTCCCCTACACTACAAGGCGCCTATAAGACACCGAAAGACAGAATTGAGTCACTGAAAACACTGCCAACAAGGCCGGTACTTCTACTATCAAGAGTGGAACTGCAGCTAACGAGGGCATACTAAAAACACAGGAATGGAAGGCAGCACACGGGTTAGGGCCTAGATCGCCCCTTATTATAGCACTCTGATCTTGTACCTGAGGAGTTGGATTATGACTTAGGCCGCTAATTCTGACCAAAACTCCAAACTTGTAAGCATCTAGTAATGAAAGAAAGGAAACTCCGTTTTCAACCTAGGAGCGGAAGACCTTAACTGGCACTCGAGAAATAAAGTAGGGTGATTAGGGCTTAGAGAAGGTTTAGTAAGAACGCTTCGCTAGTAAAGTTCGAATCGAAGACAGAGTACATGGACTGATAGTGGGAAAAGCAGGCTAAACCATAGAAGTTGTGAGGCAAAAACAGCGGACCTAAACCAAGGAGTTTAAGAACAAGATACGAAATACAGACTTAAGTGGGCAAAGGAGTATTAGAGTAGAGCTACTGCGCTTTCAACACCGATTACTACTGGGAGAAAGAGCTACACTACCACTTATAGGAATCAATACAATAATAAAGAATTGACGACCCCACTACATTGCTGGCATCAATAGCATGGGTAGCAATTCACTCTACCTTGACATTGGATGAAACTAGAGCACCTATAGCACCGAACTATTACTTTACTTACATTGGATGAAACTAGAGCAATGAAGCTTTGGGGCGTGCACTCAGAATTGTCTTCGGAATCAATAGATAGGGTTGACGAGTGTCTCTTGTCTGGTCGTTTGTAGTTGCTTGGCGTGTATTGGCGCTTGCCCGTGCTGTCAATAAGATTTCAATGAGTTTTCTTTTGCTGTATAGTCAAACTTGATACTATTTGCTTTTGGAAATCCGGTGAAAAACATAGAAATATAGCGATGCGTAACACATGCCTATTATTGATTTCAACCAATGAAAGAAAGAAAACACACGCTACTACTATTAGAAGATATAAAGAACCCATAAAAGAATGAGGGTCGATATCCCTTTTCTAAGGATGCTAGCTGTAAGTAAAAGAACGAGATCCTGTAGTCAAAGAGTTGAACCCAAGGGATGGTAGGGTATAGTTGCTTGGTGGCTACTAGTTTCAATGTGGAATTTCAGAAGGGGTAGTCAGCCTGCTATTTCATTGTCATATAAAAAAACTAGAAATACAGGATGCCCCAGGGAAGTCGGGATACAATGCATTGGTTAAAGAACTAAAGTCAGAAAAGTAAGCCTATAAGACGAGGTTGGAAGAGCGAGATCAGTAAGTCAAAGAAGAAACCCGAGGATAGGTAGACTAACAACCAACTAGACACTGCACTAAGGAATAGAGTTAGGGAGGTTAGACTAAAAGCAAGGAAGGGTAAGCTTGAGTAAAGGGTTGTAGAGTGAGATCGAGTAAGGGCCAGGCCAGACTCATCATTATTATAGTCAAGTTTGTAGCTCCATTATGATGTAGCGCCCTAGGAGCCCATTCAGAGTAATTGTTGTGGGATTCCTCCTAGTAGACTCAGGCTAATAAGTACCAATATCATTCTTATGGTGAGTATAGGCAGGCTCACTTCTTAGTTTAGGTCTGCTACTTGCCAGGTCCATCATTTGTATTAGTACTTTTCGTCTTGTTTTTGCCCATAGTGAATAGTGCAATTGCCGGGTTAGAGTTTTGGTTTCATGCTCGACGGTGGACTCTTTCTATCTTACATCGCTGTCCAAGCCTTATTGTATCTGTTACATGCCAAGCCTTGCTTATCTTTCCTTAGCCTTGCTTCTAAGCTGGAGTATACCATATCCCCATCCCTGTATACAAGCCACTACTGAACTCAATGCCTAGTGTGGCTCCGCCTCTCCTCTCTTTATTAAGGATTCAACCAAGCCCACCTCTACTCTGTCAACTCATCATGCATTCTTTCTGTCTTTCCGTCCCTAGCCTTACCCTAACTTTAGAACCAGAACAGATGAAACTCGGGATACAGACTAGAACAAGAACTGGAACAGGGCAAAGCAAATAGGAAAGCAGACAACTAGGTGCATTCTGTTACTCATAGGTTCCATTCTTTCATTGGGGAGTGAGATTCTGACTTTTGGGAGTTTTATTCTCTGCTAGACTAGCACTACAGTTC
The DNA here is from genome assembly GCA_004837865.1 of Musa balbisiana. Classification (NCBI taxonomy): domain Eukaryota; kingdom Viridiplantae; phylum Streptophyta; class Magnoliopsida; order Zingiberales; family Musaceae; genus Musa; species Musa balbisiana. Next base: position 355,364 of record PYDT01000460.1, on the reverse strand, counting down.
TCTTTCTCCTCTACCGACTCAGCCTCTTATTCTTATCCTGCTCCTATGGTCCGCTTATGAGATGCCTGTTCTCAGGTTGTAAGGAAAGACAGAAAGAAATCAAGGGTCATTTCTGAATTAAGAGCACTACTTTTCTAATTTCACTTAAGAGAAGGAAGGAGCATTGAGTTTTGGGTGTGCCGCCGTTCTTTCTCCTTTTGCCAGACCTGTCAGTCACCCAATGAGGCTAGAGCGCGAATGAGTAATGGAGCTAAGCTAGTAGGCGCCAACCAACGATTAAGAGCACACGCACAAGGAAGGCGCCCTAACCGGGGCCATTCCAGATCCCATTCAGGTATCCAGCCCTCGCTTTACGAAGCGGTCTTCTTCCAATGATAAAGAAGGTGGTTTCAATCTGGCACACATCGATCATTCACCAGAGGACTTCGTTCAAGTTGCTATTGGTAACGCTCAATTTCAAAATGTAGCTTTATCTCAGTTCCGACCCAACCACTCCACTCTCCCATGATACTATACTGATTAGATACGCCTGTTTGAAAGGTCAGTTTAGATATGCCAGTTTGAAAGGTCAGTCCCGTCAATATCCCTTCGCCCTGGTCAATATCCCTTCGCCCTGTTAATACTCAATGCATGCCCTGACGAGGATAGAGGTTTCGCGCTTCTTTCTGAATTCTTAATAGGTTCCCAGTAGTGCGAGCCTAGCACGAACAAAGAAGGCTTGCTGCCCCTAGGTCGTTATGTCTATTCTATGAAAGGAACGGAGCTACTCGTAGGAAAGACAACCGTAGAGAGCCTATGAGTATATTCATTTCTTAGGAGGATTGGGATATCTACTCAATTCTGAAATAAATCAAACTTGAAGTGAAGAATCGATCGCTGCCCAACACCTGGATACTCAACTGTATCTTCTGTTGCTTTCAGAATGTTGACTTCCCCGCGCTTGCTTGAGACCCTCTTTCGCCAACACCTAACTTGATAACTGGAACTTCAACTAGTAATCAATAACCCTTTGAATTGACACCCCGACCCTAGTAATAGAATGAGGAGCTGAGGGAACCACCCGACCCGCCAAGACACTTGACCACCCCGAGCCTAGCTAAGTCTACCTCCCCTAGCAACAAAACTACCCGAGTAACTTCAGTCAACTACCCGCTCGTATTGGAATGAAACGACCCCTAGCCTAACTAGTAAGTTAACCAGCCGAGCCTAAGAAGTGAGTCAACAACACTACCCGAGTAACTTCAGTAAGTAAACAAAACTACCCCTCGATCAGCTAATAAGGGGCACGGATCGTTAGCTCCTGCACACACACGTGGTACTGATTTGGCCTAACCGAGACTCTTCCTCGATTCGTGGTGATCCGCTGAAACAAACAGGTTGGTTCAGTACGCTCCCCGCCTAGCCCATCATCCCTAACGAACGGCACAAGAGAAGAGCTTACCCTTTTATCGAGCAAAGCCAGACGGAACAGACTGAGGCATGAAGTTCACCGCTTACAGTTAGACGTCGTAGTGTTCCAGTGAAGCGATCTCGTACTAAACGAAACTACTTTAACTTAGAATAACCAAAATGCAAGCAAAAGTGTAACAAAACGGACAGTTCCATTCCAGAAGCAGTTCCCCAGTTTCTTTTCTTACCTTGCTTGTTCCCAGCAACTATTCCTTTCTTCATTGAATACGAGTTGCTCTTCTGTTCGAGTGTAAGTGTCATCATATATAGAAAGAATGGAATGTTCGTAATCATATATAGAAAGAATAGAATGTTCATTAGTATCTCTATATCTATAATAGATAGAAGATATTAATATGACCCAATTATATACAATACACCCTTTTTGATACCTTATAACTTTCCACTGTATACTTTACCTCGAGCGGAAATCAATTATACTCCACTCCACTTTAGACTTTATCTCAAGCAGAAAGAATGTAATCAGATGGACAACAACTATCTCTAATGGCTCAAAGAATATGCACCTCGTGAGATAGAGTAAGGTAACCAAACTTCCTACTTGTTATTATTGCTTCAAAACTCAGTAAACAAACTTCTGACTTCTGAATTATGCTTCAAAACTTACTTCTTCTTACTCTAAACATAGAAATTATTTGCTAGCTGTAAAGCTAACTAATGCACTTACTAGCTTGCTTGTTTACTTGAATCACTCATATTGTCGAACCTTATACAAATGACATTCAGGACGGAGAGAGCCATAGGCAAGACACCATCTTCAAGGACAGAGAGGCATAGGCAACATACATACCATCTTCAAGGCCAGAGGCATAGGCGCCGATCGTTATCTATACGCCGCGAGCATTAGCATTATTTACAAAGTTATTGACTTCTACTTTCCTGTATCAGTACTTCTTAAGAATACGAGTTCCTGCTTCGTCAGCTATACTTCTCTTTTCTATGCTTGTTCCCTTGCTTATTTGAGCACCCCGAGAGTCATAGGTGTTTAGTGACTCCATTCTATATAGTATGATGTGAACCATCTTCAAAGAACTCCGTAAGCGAGTGACTTCATCGGTGTTAGTTAGTTGTTTCTATTACTCTGATTTTGGATTCCCTTGCTCTTGTTTCAATAAATACTCCATATCTAGGCAAACTCATAGTCAGTCACTTGACCTTAGTCGTCTTCTCTTTCGTCTCTCATAGTCGTCTTCTCTTTCGTCTCTCATAGTCGTCTTCTCTTTCGTCTCTCATAGTCGTCTTCTCTTTCGTCTCTCATAGTCGTCTTCTCTTTCGTCTCTCATAGTCGTCTTCTCTTTCGTCTCTCATAGTCGTCTTCTCTTTCGTCTCTCATAGTCGTCTTCTCTTTCGTCTCTCATAGTCGTCTTCTCTTTCGTCTCTCATAGTCGTCTTCTCTTTCGTCTCTCATAGTCGTCTTCTCTTTCGTCTCTCATAGTCGTCTTCTCTTTCGTCTCTCATAGTCGTCTTCTCTTTCGTCTCTCATAGTCGTCTTCTCTTTCGTCTCTCATAGTCGTCTTCTCTTTCGTCTCTCATAGTCGTCTTCTCTTTCGTCTCTCATAGTCGTCTTCTCTTTCGTCTCTCATAGTCGTCTTCTCTTTCGTCTCTCATAGTCGTCTTCTCTTTCGTCTCTCATAGTCGTCTTCTCTTTCGTCTCTCATAGTCGTCTTCTCTTTCGTCTCTCATAGTCGTCTTCTCTTTCGTCTCTCATAGTCGTCTTCTCTTTCGTCTCTCATAGTCGTCTTCTCTTTCGTCTCTCATAGTCGTCTTCTCTTTCGTCTCTCATAGTCGTCTTCTCTTTCGTCTCTCATAGTCGTCTTCTCTTTCGTCTCTCATAGTCGTCTTCTCTTTCGTCTCTCATAGTCGTCTTCTCTTTCGTCTCTCATAGTCGTCTTCTCTTTCGTCTCTCATAGTCGTCTTCTCTTTCGTCTCTCATAGTCGTCTTCTCTTTCGTCTCTCATAGTCGTCTTCTCTTTCGTCTCTCATAGTCGTCTTCTCTTTCGTCTCTCATAGTCGTCTTCTCTTTCGTCTCTCATAGTCGTCTTCTCTTTCGTCTCTCATAGTCGTCTTCTCTTTCGTCTCTCATAGTCGTCTTCTCTTTCGTCTCTCATAGTCGTCTTCTCTTTCGTCTCTCATAGTCGTCTTCTCTTTCGTCTCTCATAGTCGTCTTCTCTTTCGTCTCTCATAGTCGTCTTCTCTTTCGTCTCTCATAGTCGTCTTCTCTTTCGTCTCTCATAGTCGTCTTCTCTTTCGTCTCTCATAGTCGTCTTCTCTTTCGTCTCTCATAGTCGTCTTCTCTTTCGTCTCTCATAGTCGTCTTCTCTTTCGTCTCTCATAGTCGTCTTCTCTTTCGTCTCTCATAGTCGTCTTCTCTTTCGTCTCTCATAGTCGTCTTCTCTTTCGTCTCTCATAGTCGTCTTCTCTTTCGTCTCTCATAGTCGTCTTCTCTTTCGTCTCTCATAGTCGTCTTCTCTTTCGTCTCTCATAGTCGTCTTCTCTTTCGTCTCTCATAGTCGTCTTCTCTTTCGTCTCTCATAGTCGTCTTCTCTTTCGTCTCTCATAGTCGTCTTCTCTTTCGTCTCTCATAGTCGTCTTCTCTTTCGTCTCTCATAGTCGTCTTCTCTTTCGTCTCTCATAGTCGTCTTCTCTTTCGTCTCTCATAGTCGTCTTCTCTTTCGTCTCTCATAGTCGTCTTCTCTTTCGTCTCTCATAGTCGTCTTCTCTTTCGTCTCTCATAGTCGTCTTCTCTTTCGTCTCTCATAGTCGTCTTCTCTTTCGTCTCTCATAGTCGTCTTCTCTTTCGTCTCTCATAGTCGTCTTCTCTTTCGTCTCTCATAGTCGTCTTCTCTTTCGTCTCTCATAGTCGTCTTCTCTTTCGTCTCTCATAGTCGTCTTCTCTTTCGTCTCTCATAGTCGTCTTCTCTTTCGTCTCTCATAGTCGTCTTCTCTTTCGTCTCTCATAGTCGTCTTCTCTTTCGTCTCTCATAGTCGTCTTCTCTTTCGTCTCCTCGCTCGGGATACGTAATAGGCGAACGCGTTACTTATCGAAGACCCAACCCCGTCAGGCAGGCTCAGAGATTTTCGCCGTACGTCAAATCTTTAGCTCTTGCTAATACGGATGGATTTCTCTTACTTGGTTCTTTCTTGTTAGTATTACAAATGAGTGAATTAACGCCCACAGGCTTAGTGAGTGAATGACCGCTCTCAGACTGAATCCATGGTTGCTTACAGACTTATAGATGCTACGACAAGAATGAGCGGGACCACCGAGACCACTTATTGAAGAATTCATTACCAGACTTGAACAGTTAGACGTCGTAGTGTTCCAGTGAAGCGATCTCGTACTAAACGAAACTACTTTAACTTAGAATAACCAAAATGCAAGCAAAAGTGTAACAAAACGGACAGTTCCATTCCAGAAGCAGTTCCCCAGTTTCTTTTCTTACCTTGCTTGTTCCCAGCAACTATTCCTTTCTTCATTGAATACGAGTTGCTCTTCTGTTCGAGTGTAAGTGTCATCATATATAGAAAGAATGGAATGTTCGTAATCATATATAGAAAGAATAGAATGTTCATTAGTATCTCTATATCTATAATAGATAGAAGATATTAATATGACCCAATTATATACAATACACCCTTTTTGATACCTTATAACTTTCCACTGTATACTTTACCTCGAGCGGAAATCAATTATACTCCACTCCACTTTAGACTTTATCTCAAGCAGAAAGAATGTAATCAGATGGACAACAACTATCTCTAATGGCTCAAAGAATATGCACCTCGTGAGATAGAGTAAGGTAACCAAACTTCCTACTTGTTATTATTGCTTCAAAACTCAGTAAACAAACTTCTGACTTCTGAATTATGCTTCAAAACTTACTTCTTCTTACTCTAAACATAGAAATTATTTGCTAGCTGTATTGCTTCTTGTTCTGTTCCAAAGCTAACTAATGCACTTACTAGCTTGCTTGTTTACTTGAATCACTCATATTGTCGAACCTTATACAAATGACATTCAGGACGGAGAGAGCCATAGGCAAGACACCATCTTCAAGGACAGAGAGGCATAGGCAACATACATACCATCTTCAAGGCCAGAGGCATAGGCGCCGATCGTTATCTATACGCCGCGAGCATTAGCATTATTTACAAAGTTATTGACTTCTACTTTCCTGTATCAGTACTTCTTAAGAATACGAGTTCCTGCTTCGTCAGCTATACTTCTCTTTTCTATGCTTGTTCCCTTGCTTATTTGAGCACCCCGAGAGTCATAGGTGTTTAGTGACTCCATTCTATATAGTATGATGTGAACCATCTTCAAAGAACTCCGTAAGCGAGTGACTTCATCGGTGTTAGTTAGTTGTTTCTATTACTCTGATTTTGGATTCCCTTGCTCTTGTTTCAATAAATACTCCATATCTAGGCAAACTCATAGTCAGTCACTTGTCTTCTCTTTCGTCTCTCATAGTCGTCTTCTCTTTCGTCTCCTCGCTCGGGATACGTAATAGGCGAACGCGTTACTTATCGAAGACCCAACCCCGTCAGGCAGGCTCAGAGATTTTCGCCGTACGTCAAATCTTTAGCTCTTGCTAATACGGATGGATTTCTCTTACTTGGTTCTTTCTTGTTAGTATTACAAATGAGTGAATTAACGCCCACAGGCTTAGTGAGTGAATGACCGCTCTCAGACTGAATCCATGGTTGCTTACAGACTTATAGATGCTACGACAAGAATGAGCGGGACCACCGAGACCACTTATTGAAGAATTCATTACCAGACTTGAAGAGTTAGTGACCTATCGTGCTTTATTGAAGACAGACTCTGAGTTACCCTATCTTAACAATGAGTTACCCGACCTTCAGATACAAAGGATTATTGATAGAACTTGGAGAATGCGCTCAGCGACTTTCAGAGTGAGTCTAGTCCATGGTCGCTCGTAGGCCTATGGATGCTCCCCAAAGACTATGCGGTGTTATTCAAAGAATGAGGAAGGTCCTATACACATAGAGAATATAAGTCAGAATAATAACCCCTGTAGGTAATAGGATCCAACTAATGAACAAGAGATGAAAACACTGCTCTAAGACTCAAACCCCTAAAGACAAGAATCAACCCATGCCCTGGAGAACTTACTAATACTGGAATTCTGATTGGGATCCATCCATCTACGACTTAGCCACACGAACCAGACTCTCAACTTACCTTCCCGCGCTCTCCCTTGCACTAGAGCAGAAACCGATTCTTATTATTATTCTAACCATATTACCTCGACCTGAAAACAGCCCCTACGGCCCTAAAGTCCGTATCTCCACGAGGAGCCTCCACCTCAACACTCGGGAGTCCACTACCACTTCTAATTCTCCTGGCTCCCTTATTTGATTCGAACTACCCCCGAACTTTGAGTCTGCCTTTCCTATAACTCCGTCTGAGTGCCCTTTATCCAATTCGAAAATGACTCGCTATTAGGATCGAACTAGTGCTTACAAAACCTTAACTAGCAACAGGGACTTCCACTCAAAGCAGGTAATCGAACACCGCCTAGCAAGAATATCGAACCAATACCGATAAGAACCAACCGTATAAGGGGAATAAAACTGTAAACAAGGTGCTTCAAGCCTACCGCTTTTGAGTCTCTTACTACTGATCCGGGTCCTCACTTTTACTACTTCGTCTCTCATAGTCGTCTTCTCTTTCGTCTCCTCGCTCGGGATACGTAATAGGCGAACGCGTTACTTATCGAAGACCAACCCCGTCAGGCAGGCTCAGAGATTTTCGCCGTACGTCAAATCTTTAGCTCTTGCTAATACGGATGGATTTCTCTTACTTGGTTCTTTCTTGTTAGTATTACAAATGAGTGAATTAACGCCCACAGGCTTAGTGAGTGAATGACCGCTCTCAGACTGAATCCATGGTTGCTTACAGACTTATAGATGCTACGACAAGAATGAGCGGGACCACCGAGACCACTTATTGAAGAATTCATTACCAGACTTGAAGAGTTAGTGACCTATCGTGCTTTATTGAAGACAGACTCTGAGTTACCCTATCTTAACAATGAGTTACCCGACCTTCAGATACAAAGGATTATTGATAGAACTTGGAGAATGCGCTCAGCGACTTTCAGAGTGAGTCTAGTCCATGGTCGCTCGTAGGCCTATGGATGCTCCCCAAAGACTATGCGGTGTTATTCAAAGAATGAGGAAGGTCCTATACACATAGAGAATATAAGTCAGAATAATAACCCCTGTAGGTAATAGGATCCAACTAATGAACAAGAGATGAAAACACTGCTCTAAGACTCAAACCCCTAAAGACAAGAATCAACCCATGCCCTGGAGAACTTACTAATACTGGAATTCTGATTGGGATCCATCCATCTACGAACTTAGCCACACGAACCAGACTCTCAACTTACCTTCCCGCGCTCTCCCTTGCACTAGAGCAGAAACCGATTCTTATTATTATTCTAACCATATTACCTCGACCTGAAAACAGCCCCTACGGCCCTAAAGTCCGTATCTCCACGAGGAGCCTCCACCTCAACACTCGGGAGTCCACTACCACTTCTAATTCTCCTGGCTCCCTTATTTGATTCGAACTACCCCCGAACTTTGAGTCTGCCTTTCCTATAACTCCGTCTGAGTGCCCTTTATCCAATTCGAAAATGACTCGCTATTAGGATCGAACTAGTGCTTACAAAACCTTAACTAGCAACAGGGACTTCCACTCAAAGCAGGTAATCGAACACCGCCTAGCAAGAATATCGAACCAATACCGATAAGAACCAACCGTATAAGGGGAATAAAACTGTAAACAAGGTGCTTCAAGCCTACCGCTTTTGAGTCTCTTACTACTGATCCGGGTCCTCACTTTTACTACTTCCTGGCATCCTTACTAGTTTGTTTCAAACCAACACCCCTGCCATGTAAGTCCACCATTCCCGTCTTTGAGTCCATAGCTCCTGTCTCTCGTTCTCCAGCTACTTACTTCTTTTCTCTCTTTTATTATGATATTCTGAAATGCACTATTCAGTTAACTTCCATAAGATTGATTAGCATGTTATTAGGGAAATGTGGTCCCAAAAGGTCTATTGCTTTTCTATTGAACGAGAGATCTGTTGTGGCGTGTACAACTGCATTCTTATTTGTTTGACTTGCCTGCCGCCCCGGGCTTCAATGAGAGAAGTCGGCCCTATACTTCTGTCCTAGAGTTTTGCTTGTTAGTTCGAGGACTGCCTATACTGTCCCCTAGTACGTCACTCCAGCATCTAATTGTTCCAATCATTACTTGGATTCTCTATATTGTTCCTCGCATTCTTATTGTTAGTGAAAGAAGAATCTGACTCAAACCAAGACTGCATCCACTACCGATGAGGCTAAACCCACTGCTAACAGGACTTACTCAACTAACGGGGAATCCAACTTCTTGGTAGAAGCATACAGGATATGGCTACGATCTAGAGCGAACCCAAAATAGCGAGAATCTCACTCATGCCTATGAGAATGGCAGCCTCTTTGCTTTCATCCCCTTGCCCTCATTCCTGCACAGCTTACCTGAATTCCCGAACCGAGAACTATGAGTCTCACCTGTACTAGGACGAGTCTGCTATTCTCCGATCTTAGTCTATCTTGACTAGCTATCAAACTCAAACTACCGAACCGAACACTCCTATTATTACTGTCCCGATCATCAGTATTACTCTCCCAAACACCTATTCAGACTGTCCCGTCTTAACGTCTTGCTTTACTTACTCCCCCAGTATACCTTTCCCGGCTAGAAGTATCTCTTTCCTTTCTATCAATCACTACAGCCGATAAGACTTTATCTGCGAACTTAGCAATCCAACTCATTAGTCAGAGAATTGGACTCATCAGTAAAAGAACTCAGCCAGGGCAGCCGTATTAGCACCCACAGAGAAAAGTATGACTATTTGCAATAGAAAACGGACCTAGCTACCTCATATGCCAAGCCTTATTGCTTGACTTGAAAACGGCCCCTACTGTACAAGAACCTGGCTCGTTTGTTTAGGTATGCCCCTCTGTGCTTTCAAACCAACACCCCTTGTTTCTAATTCTCCCTTTTCTGCTTCTCGTTCTGCTACTTATTAATGCCTTCAATGCTCAAAAAACCTATTCTTATATACAGTAAGGCATTACTTGCTTTTCGGCTTACTTGACTTTTTCTAAGACTTTTGCGCGACTCACTATAAGAATCGAGCCATCAACAAGGTGCTGAAAGCCTACTGATAATAAGGATTGAACCGATGCTAACAAGAGAACAACTAAAAATAGGGAATCGAGCTGCTGCTTCGGACCTTGACTTGTTGGTTGAAAAACCAGTGCTTTTCATTCTTTATCTATCGATCCGGATCTTAGCTATCAACACAAAACCCAGTTAGCTACCATTGCTTGCTTTTCATCTCCCTTTTCCCTTGCTTGTAGCCTTGCTTTACCGGCTTTGCGTCTACACAACACTGACTTTGTTGAGGTATGGCTTCCCTGCCAATAAGAATGGAATTCACAACTGGTGGGTGCATTCAACTAAAACCATTACTCCTAAAAGAATTGATCCATCTTCTTGCCACTAGGAAATCAACTGCAACTAATCAGAATGGCTCTACTGCCTCTAGGGCTTGCTCCACCTACTATCTGGCCTTACAACTCTATTCTTAGTACAGGGGAACCCACTCTAGCTTTACGGACTCTGGGCCCGCCTCTCTTTACTCCGAGCCTTGCTTCACTGACAACAACACTCAAGCCAAGGATAAGGAATCGAACAAGGGAATACAAGAATGGAGCTTCCTACTAGCAGAATCAAATCAGTGTGCAGGAAGGAATGAACCCAAACATGAGAATAATAGAAATAGAAACAAGGAATTGTGAGCTCATTACTATTGGAACTGACACTGGATCAAGGAAACCAGCTACTACTCGCTCAGTTAAGCCTCCGAAGCTCCTGACGCCGAAAAAGAAAAGAATCCAGAATTTCCTCGACTTGAAGTTCCTTTCACTCACACTGCGGATTCTCTCGCTTCACAGCTAGCTTCTTTCTTCTCGAACTAGGCGAACAGAAAAAGAACGTAGAAGAACCACACTAGGGTAAAGAACTCGACTAGGGTAAAGAACCTAACTAGGGTGAGAACGACACTGCACCCACTCCACTCCTAACGCCATAAAGACCACTGACTCTACATAGCCTTGCCTCCGTTTCATCCAACAAGCAACTACGTGTTAAGCAAGAAAACCAAAGGGGTTGGACCACACCTCGCTTCAAAGCAAGTCAGATAGTCTTTCTGCTTTTCTATATCAGGTGCATTCAATTCAATTGATTCTTAAAGAAAGTATAGAGTCTTCGGGTCGGTTCAGAACTCCATTGTTTCTTGGGGCGGAGGATAGTACTTCTGAAGCTAATCATAGGCAAACACTCATTGAGGATCACTATAGGCGTAGACATTTTATGATCCAGATATTTCCCCTTATTCCGATCTCGTAGACTTCACTGACACTGCATCTAATCCTTCTCCGGATCTAGCTTCTTCACCAATTGCAGCTTACTTTGAAACGGATTATGTTCCTACTCGGTTATGGTCCTGCTTCAATATGATCTTGAACTGGGCGAATAGAAAGATACTCCAAACAAAGATTCAAGTCAAACATCAACTGGATGGCTTAGCGGGATGAAACTGGCATTGCTGACTGCTTTCCTGGCAATAAGAGTCAACTAACTAGGCTATAAAGAGCACTAGCACAAGTGTGAACTGATTCTATTATGCCCCTCCGGTATAAAGTAAGAAAACCTAACTGTGTTCAAGTAGGAAAACTGGGATTCTCTCTGCTACCTCTTGACAATAAATACTCCATCTCAGCTAACTCAGGCTACTAGAACTATGGCTCCTTGGTTACTTCTTTCTATCATACCTATAGCGAGAGCGGGGAACAAGACGGATTCTTTTTATTATTATTCGGATTCTATTGGCTCCCGCTTCGAGATCTTGAAACTGCATCTGATGTTACTGCTGATGGTGATCCACCTGTTGCTGATGGTGATCTACCTGTTACTTTGTTCGTCTTGCCCCACCTAAACCATCCTAAAAGAATTGAATCCATCGTGGTAAGGTCATCATCCGGCTTGGCACTCTTTCATAGTGTAGTGGGCAGACCCGAGCTCAAGTCAAGTGCAAATAGAGTTCTCGGTCAGTGAAAGTTTTAATCGAATAGCTAGATCAGATGGAGCGAATTAGTCTAAGATCCTCATAGTATGGTATGGTATGGAAAGTCTCATATTTGATATGACTAGCTACAAGTGTGATAGCGGATTGCCAGTCGAGGCTGGGACCTTTCGCTTACCTTATTTGTTTAGTTACGAGCTAACCCACTCAGGAAGAAAGCATGGAAGGAAACTCAGTTCGAGCAATGGATTAAGGAAGCAATGCCCTCATTCTCTAACTAGAAGCTCCCTACGCGGGTTCTATTACCATTGAGTATTGGGCGATGCAAATGCCGCCTCTATGAGATCATGTTGTCCCTGTCTAGGTCTCTTCCTCCTTCTTTAGACCCCAGGTAAGCAGGAGGCACTGGGAGATTCCAATGCTCTTCGCCCTCTCCGAGAAGCCTCCTATTGTAGAAAAAAAGAGAATGGGCATATAGATAAGATAAGGTTCAGATCTTTCCTTAATCAATCCTGCGTAATACCTTTCGAAGCCCTTGCCCGCGGAAGTTTCATTGGATAGAGTTTCCTTGCAGAGAAGCCCCGGTTGCTTTATGGAAAAAGATGCCGGAGTGAAGCGAGAATGTCAGGCAGAGAGGCAAAAGAGCTGCAAACAAATGTGCAGTCAAGAGCTGGTAATCTCTGTCAATTAGAAAGTCCGTCTCTATAGGTGCCTATTGCTGGTAACTCCATCAAACTAACAGTATATTGGGGGGCTCTTCCTTTTGTTTCGAGTACTGCTCTCGCGACACCCCGCTGGGCTTGGTCACTCAGCGGATTCCTTGCTTTACCTGTTCCGAGTGATAGGCGTCGGGGTCAATAAGTACATTTCTCACGGTCCCTAGTGCTTAATCAGTGAGTATTAGGAACGCAAACAAGTCATATATATACTGTTAATCTTCCAGATCCTTCGAAGACGCACGGGAGAGATTCACCAAACTAGGGACATATTCCAGATGAAAGACTTCTAATAGTACCGATGAAAGCTAAAGCGATCGATGAGCTAAACAGAGGAGATCCTATTTGATACGAAAGAGAAGAGGAAGAAAAGTCAACTAAACAAGCAACGGTGGGGCAATAATTAGGCAAGAAGTCAAATACTCTCATCTAGGGTAGGGTTAAGGCTTATACTTCATCTTTCTCCAAGTTTTACCTATATGCCTATGTTCATTCTCTAAGTCACACCTATATCTATGTTCATTCTCTAAGTCACACCTATGTCTATGTGAAACGGAACAAACGACTTATTGTGTTCGGGGTGCCCATGCCTCTGTGCTCACCTCATTTATAGTTAAGAGTTCAGATGCCTAGCAGAGTTCAACAAGTAAGGAGCCAGCTGTCAGAGGTGTTATGTGACTCAAGTATAGAACAGGGGCACTCAATTCATAAACAAGCAATGCAACAGAACAAGTAACGCAACAAACAAGCAATTCCACAAGCTAGGGCGCTTAAGAAGGAAAGGCAGAATAGGTGCTTTTGAAGCAAAAGGGAAGCCTAGATACCACACACCTTCCTTCGCCTAATTCGATTCTTTCCTAGCACAGACGCTCTATTGACTTATGCGGCAAACATAACGAGTGTCAGCGGTGAGTAAGGTAGGGCTTGGAAATACGAGGGAAATCTTGGCAATGGTTTCGTCCTGTGTGAAAAGATTGATGCCTTGCTTGAGATTAGCGGGGCCTATGATTGGTTGCTGGAATCAAAGGGATGGATTGGATTCTTTCGGGCCGGCTGGGGGGTTACGAAGACAGGGAATAGTCGTTTTAAGGTGAATGGCGTGTAATCAAAGACTTAATGAAAGAGGGATGGGGCTTAGGTTATATTCCATCGGTGGTGGAGTCGATCATTTGTAGAGGAGTGAAGGAGTCAGCTTCTAAGGTCAAAGCTAGGAGAGAGAGTTCCCTCTCGCTCAAAGTATTATCTGTCGCCCATCATCTTCGGAAAGTCCACCGCTGATCTATCACCTTGGAGTCACCTCCCGCTCATTCCTTCCGGCAACTCTTAATTTGGAGTGAGTAGGCTTATTCTTTCTCAACCAACTGTAGACTACTTGTGGTTAGTTACATACCAGATCAATCCAAAGATTCTCTCTATCTAAGCAAGTAGATACGTTTGTTATCTCTATCTAAGCAAGTAGATACGTTTGATTCGCTCAGGGAGATCCTTTCTAGAGTCATCGGCCAGCCATAACATAAGGATGAACGTTTTTAAAGCGCATCCCCGGGGCCCGTCTAGTTCATTAGGAACGCATCGGCATACCGACCTGCCTCAGCTAAGGAATGGGATTGATCCATGTAACGGCAAGCTGACAAATAGATTGATGTACCTCAGATCCAGTGGTATCAGGCACTTTCCGCTTCGGTGAATGGTCTTTCTCGAGTGGGGATTCCTACGAATGGGATCTCTTCCTAAAGGTTGGCGAGATGGGGCCATAAGAAGCATCGAAATAGCTCGTTCAGACAGAGATGTATGTGTCAAAGTATACCTGCAAGGGCCGGGCACCAGAGTTCCATTACAAGTATCAATAACTGGCTTGAGTAACTCGTACTAGACATCTTTGAAATCCAAAGGATGGATCTTGCAGCTGATGGATAGGGAAAGAATACAAAAATACTCTACAAGAACGACTTATCCCGCGGCTATGGCCGCCCATCCCAGCTCCACCCAGAAGGGAAATTCCGGGCTATGACCAGTCCCGCTTTTGCTCGGATGAACACTTAGTTTTTTCGCTTCAAAGTCGCTAAGATGCGTTTGCTTCTGATTGCTCGAGTTGGAAGACCTACAAGGAGCTCGGGTGTACCATAAATCAAGAAGAAGCGACCTGTTCAATGGATTCCAAATCTTTTATGCCTGGCCATACCTAATATTGCTTTAGAAAGAGGTTCATCCAAAGGCGTGCGGTGTTTTGTCATACCTCATACCTAGTGAGGCCGGGAAAAGAGACTAATAAGCTCCAGTCTCGACGGAAATTCCATTCGAGATTCGCACCGAGTATAGTATAGTAACGAATTTCCGTTTCCTTTCCTTTTCTTAGAGCGGGGGTACATTCTCTTATATTATACAGTTTCCTAGAACGACTTATCCCGCGGCTATGGCCCATCCCAGCTCCACCCAGAAGGGAAATCCGGGCTATGCCCAGTCCCGCTTTGCTCGGATGAACACTTAGTTTTTTCGCTTCAAAGTCGCTAAGAGCGTTTGCTTATGATTGCTCGAGTTGGAAGACCTACAAGGAGCTCGGGTGTACCATAAATCAAGAAGAAGCGACCTGTTCAATGGATTCCAAATCTTTTATGCCTGCCATACCTAATATTGCTTTAGAAAGAGGTTCATCCAAAGGTCTCCTTCCTCTCCTTTGTCGAGCTTCTTTTTCCTTTCCTCTCCTTTAGTGGAGCTTCTTTTTCCTTTCCTCTCCTTTAGTGGAGCTTCTTTTTCCTTTCCTCTCCTTTAGTCGAGCTTCTTTTTCCTTTCCTCTCCTTGAAGTCTAGTGATTTCGTACCTCTGAAGACCGAGTTCCATTCTGTTTGTCGACCAGCTAAAGTGAAGTAAGGAAGAATCCCATCTTTCTTTTAAGGTTTGAGGGAATAAGCGATGCTGGCTGTTGGAGTACGGGCATTAGGAGATTAGATTAGGACTCAGAGCATGGCATTCGATTAGGGTTTTCAACGAATAAGGAAATTGGAATGCTTGCAATGGCCCCAATCCCTTCTTTGTCGGCCTCACTGTTCGAACAGAAAGATTCCAGTCCTAAAGGAAGGACAACTGTCGTCTCTGACACTGTTTCGAGCCATTACTTCCCCTACTAGCTAGCGGCGGCTGTCAATCCGTCCCACTAGAGCCCCTTGATAGAGGCAGAAGCGGGTCCATCTAATCGTACTAAACCTGTTCCACCCTTTCCATATTAAGATAATGAAGTCATTGATGGGGATTAAGATAATGAAGTCATTGATGGGGTGTACTATTGGTGTAAGTGCACTCACAAACTCCCTTTTTCACTTACAAAGAATGCCTTTGTTCACTTTCATGTCCGAAGATGGAGATCTCTTTAATGAATGCTAGAAATCAGCCCTATATTCTTAGAAAATCCCCTCACGCCAACGCTGTACATCCCATGCATATGTTTAGCTCTTTGTGTTGGTGGTTTCTAAGCTCCCTTGGCCTTTGTGAGCCTCTCAGTCTTGTAATTAACCTATGCTATGCCCCCTATGCCCTCCATGTCCACCTTTGTGAGCCTCTCAGTCTTGTAATTAACCTATGCTATGCCCTCCATGTCCACCTTTGTGAGCCTCTCAGTCTTGTAATTAACCTATGCTATGCCCTCCATGTCCACCTTTGTGAGCCTCTCAGTCTTGTAATTAACCTATGCTATGCCCTCCATGTCCACCTTTGTGAGCCTCTCAGTCTTGTAATTAACCTATGCTATGCCCTCCATGTCCACCTTTGTGAGCCTCTCAGTCTTGTAATTAACCTATGCTATGCCCTCCATGTCCACCTTTGTGAGCCTCTCAGTCTTGTAATTAACCTATGCTATGCCCTCCATGTCCACCTTTGTGAGCCTCTCAGTCTTGTAATTAACCTATGCTATGCCCTCCATGTCCACCTTTGTGAGCCTCTCAGTCTTGTAATTAACCTATGCTATGCCCTCCATGTCCACCTTTGTGAGCCTCTCAGTCTTGTAATTAACCTATGCTATGCCCTCCATGTTGTGAGCCTCTCAGTCTTGTAATTAACCTATGCTATGCCCTCCATGTCCACCTTTGTGAGCCTCTCAGTCTTGTAATTCACATGCCCTCCATGTCCACCAGTATCTTCATTCTTGAGATTATATCGTGTAAACCCGTCTGTCAATTGAAATAGGAATCCAGTGCCTTCGGGCCGAGCAAAGAGAAAGAACCACTTGAACCCATTTTGACATAGGATTCGCCCTCCCCTTCTGTGCCAAAAAGTAGTATAACAACAATGGCTTCCTCCCGCTAGGATCATTCTGGAAGAGGGGGTAACCTTGGGCTATGTTCTCAAATTCGAGCAGGTAAGAATGCAGCTTCGGAATGCTTAAATTGAGCAAGCGGCTGGCTAACAGTGTGTTGAAGTCACCTAAGATGATCTGATCCAAGGGGTGTCCCAGAGTTTTCAAGAAAGAAGTAATATCAGCCCAAACTAAGTCCCATTCCTGTAATTATAGCTATTCGAAGCATAAATGAAAGAGAGCAAGCCAAACCAACCCAATCTCGTACTTCACCTTTCTCTTGATAATTCTAAAGGGACCGACTAGACTAAACCGAAACATAAGATTAGATTAACTTAACGAACCATGAACCCGTACGCGTAGCTTTTCTGGGAAAAGTATTAGACGGCCAACGAAAAACTGTAATTACGCAAAAAAAAGGGATTCCGGCTTTGGTTTCCAGATGGGGATTAGCTTCCTATTCGTGTTTGTTCTCCTCATCCATTATTGGTTTACTTGCTTCCGTTCTTTCAAAGGACCTTTAAGACGTAAGTATCCTTAACGAAAACGACGTAAAGATACTCAGAGAAAACACCCAGGAGGGACACTTTAGAACCCCAGGGTCCTCGCGAGACCCCAAGTCTTTCTATGAGTTCAACGGCGCGACCGCTCTACCACTGAGCTACTGAGACTTCCTCTTATCAAAAAAGAATCGAATGTAGAGAATCCATAATGGAATATAGATTTGATGCTCGTATCTTTAGCTGACTGCTTAGTTCGGTTTCCCTTAGACTGTGCGAGCTTCCAGAGCTTCTTGTTTCTAATTGTAAAAGGTATAGAATAAGGGCGGGAACTATTTTTACTTGTTCATCCAAGGTGGTACCACTTCAAAGCCAATCTTGTCAAGTCTTTCTTTAACACTCGGATTATGACTTAAGGAAGTATCACAGCTTTCAATTCCACATTCCTTTGTCATTTTAGAGGAAGAGAACTACCCGTTAGTTGTGATTATGAGATCATGATCAGATCTAGTCGACATCTAACTAATATATGAGAAAGATTCTCAATGCAAATGACCAGACATTCTGAGCATAACTAAGAAAGGTGTTACGGTAATCATCGACACGGGAATGAAGAGAGGATTCTCACTTTAGTCTTTGTTCAAGTCGCAATTCCAGTCTCTGCTTCTTAGGACGAAAGCAATCCGGTCAATTCATCCTTCGAAAGGCTTGGTATCATTGCATTAGCGCTGCTGTCTGCCATTCTAGGTAAGCAAAGTAGGATGTCTCCTGGCCTGCCTCCCCTCCGTAGATAAGCTACCCTCCTGCTGGCATAAAATAGAGGCTGAAGTCTCGAGCTAGGCTCCCTTTACGTACTATGAAGTTGATTTGGATGCTCCAACATCTATCTTCCTTCTTTTGTTTTCATTTTATTGAGAAAAGAAGAAACTCTCATCCTTAGCCCCCCAACATTGATTATTTAGCCCCGTTGAAGCGGATTAGGGCATTGATGGATCGTCTCACTTGCCTGCGAACATGGAGATCTTTGTCAAGCTCGACTCTTAAGCATCAAGATCGCGGATCACTGACAACGGATCATCATATAGCATGATGAAAACTCCGACCGCTTCACTAGTCTGCAGTAAAAACGAATATCCATGCTTTACCTGAACGAGCTATTGAAGTCCTGTTCCTAGCCCACTTCTCGGAGAGCTTATACAGGAGTTTATCACGTCGAAGGAGTTGCGGATTACCTCCGGGCATCCAATGGTTATAACATATGAAAAGAAAGAAAAATACATTTGATTACTCGCCGCAGCTTGTCCCGTTGCTTGTCCAAGTCACTCGCTGACGCCGTGTATTAACTCGCTACCGTTGAACTAAGGCTCCTAACGCCCTGTATACTATTGACTTAAGCTCTTTTAGCTCGCTACCGCCCAGGATAAAGTTTGAGCTCCTTAAGCCATGGATACAGCACTCCGGAATAACCCGTTTATAACTGGTTATGACTTGTGATGCGGTCATTAGTAGTTACTTGTCTGGGAATTACTTTTACCAGCTTTTTACTACCCGATTGAAGCAGCACAGCACGTGCCCCGAGAGTCATAGGTGTGTCAGCAGGGAAGTGACTTACTTATATCATACGATGTGCATATTCTTATGACCCAGAGCAATAAGTGGTAGTTAGTCTGGAAGCAAAAGAGCCAGCAATAAGATAAGTGGTAGTTAGTCTGGAAGCAAAAGAAAAGAATGGATATGAATAGGTTAGGTACCCCGAGAGTTTCATAGGTGAGTTAGCAGAAGAGGCAAGGGAGGTTAGCTATCCTATGGAAAGATCAGACAGAATGTTAATCTATACAGAGCGGAGGTTGAGTGGAGTTCGCCAAAGAAGTGCCTTAGCTTATCGAGTTGAGTTAAGAAATACTCTAGCGGTAGTGGTGATTTGACAGTTTTCCTTTACTGCCCCCTACAGCTAGGTTAATGCGATACGAACTTTCCTGTTTCAATTCTTTTCTGCAGTTAAGCAGTGCGGTATCAAGGCGTAGCTCCGTTAGCTTACTTCGAAGAATTCCATAATGACTTGAGAGTGGAGGGGTGTCAATATGTCGCCCTTGCCAGCGAATACCGTTTTTCATCTAATCTAGCTACCCGTTTGTTTCTTCTTTGAGTTTGTATCTATGATGTTTGTTTCTTCTTTGAGTTGTATCTATTCCATAAGAAGGGGCCACCATTTGACTCTATGCTTGCTTACTTTGTCTCCGGGTTGTAAACGTGGTGTGGTGCTGTGCTCTTCTCTTCCTTGCTTCCTTTGTCTATGACTGCTGGCTCTTCACTGTTTACTCACAATATCGAAATTAGCTGGTTTGCTTTCTTCTTACAAGAATGGAGTGCTCCTATTTGAAGCTAGAGTTTGCGAGCTCGGTCTAGTCAATAAGAAGAAGCCGGCGTACACGCAAGTGGTTATGAAAGTATGTGTAAAGAAGTTGTTTTGTATATAGAAGCAGCGCGGTATCAAGGAACAGGCTCAAGTCAGTCAGTAAGGGCATCAAGTCTCTACGATGGTATCTCAACAGAACAAGCAGTCAGATATGTTAATTACTGGATTCTCTCATGTGTGGCACTCTCCTCTATTCAACAATGAAATAAGCGCAACGGAAACGACGTTAGCGCAAACAGGCGTAGGAACAAGCTCCGGACTTTCTAAGTTGAAGCCAAGACACAGAATAAGGCGCAAGTAAGGTCATCCCCAATTACATTCTGTTCCACAATTCCATTACCGGATCCACCCCAAAACTACCGTTAGCATCCCGAACAACAAGAAAACTACATGTGTTTGCTCGAACGGACCACAACTCTTGAAATCAATCAGTCGTGCGTAAGCGTCAGTGGCTAAAGGGAGCTCCTAAATTCCCATTATATATGAGGTGTGCCCACGTGCAAGATGCCATTCTTTCAAGTCGAAACCAAGATAATGAATCAGTGCCGATAGAATCTGCTGGAGAAGAATCCAAAGCTGTTTGAAAGATCAGAATAAGGAGAAGATGTTGGATCAAGAAAAGAAGCGGGAACAAGCATTGAAGCTAATGCGGTTCTTGTAGAATCTTAGAACATCATCTCTTTGCGAACGAGCGCCCACTACAAGGGTGAGGCGAAAGAAAAGAGTGGGGGTTCAGGTTATTGATTGGCTTTCATTCCAAAGTAGACGAAATTCCACCTTGAAACTTAACCAACAACTCGCTACCCATTAGAAACGAGTCCTGTTAACTTGTATATAAGGGCCCGGGGACAAACAACTACTAGAGAAAGAAAGAAGAGCAGTTCTAAAAGGGGAGGATAGCCCACGTAACGGAGCTACACGGAGCGCTCTGTTGGGAAGAATACTGGCGGAGCACTTAAGGGAAGAAAAGAATCCAGTACTTGTTCGAGTGGCCAAGCTACAACTAACGACCGCTAACGTTGCGCGGCAGGGCCGCTCTTTTCTGGTGCTCTAGGCTCTAGCTTCTTGTCTATGAGTTATACTTGTTTGCGCTAACAGTAAGGGAAGGGAAAGGAGTCGTTTACAGTGCAGTGTCAGCTCCATTTCTTGATGCTTCTGCGAGAGCTGATGGATTCTATTCCCATTCTTTAGCTCCTTCTTTCTCCTTGTCGACCTGTTCCTGTTCTAGTTGAATCCTATTAATAAGCAGTGCGAGAGTGAGATGTTACGCTCACAGAACGAGTGAATTACCGCTCACAGAATAGGTGCTGCTACCTTAATAACGAGCTATGTTACTTTCTGAAGTCGTAGTGCTACTTTTGGAATGAGAATAATGGGTTCGTTCCCCAAAGCTCAGTTCTAGAATAATTGTAATATATATCATAATTTTAGGC
Organism: Musa balbisiana; assembly: GCA_004837865.1. NCBI lineage: Eukaryota > Viridiplantae > Streptophyta > Magnoliopsida > Zingiberales > Musaceae > Musa > Musa balbisiana. Next base: position 334,372 of record PYDT01000460.1, on the reverse strand, counting down.
CGGGGGACGTAAGATAATCGCAGGTTCCCAAGCCAGGGGGCGTAAGATAATCGCAGGTTCCCAAGCCAGAGTGAGTATTACCTCCCGGAAAGTCAGAAGAAAAGGAATAAGCATAAGACCTTTCACTAGCAAGTAAGGAAGGAATCAACTATCAACCAGGGACCTCGAAACTACTGAGCAAGAATCGAATAAAGAACTGAGGCTTGAACTACTACCTCTTGCACTTCCACTACCGACCCTAGATCTTACTTTCCCTTCTTTTATTCTTACTTGCTTCTTTCATTCTACCTATCCGAGTTTGAGGTCTGCTTTTCCTTCCTCCCGCTCCGATACTCTACGGAATATCAATCTTATTCCCTTGTTAATAAGAATGGAATTACAACTTCTCGGGCTGGCTTGGACTAAGGCCTTCCATGCAAGACAACAACTAGTGAGAAACAGAATTGACTACTACCTGGTAAGATGGAGATCCATAACTAATACGTGCACTCAGAACTGGGGCTGTTACTACTGATACGGATACTTCTCTTTACTTCTTTTACGGAAACTAAAACTGGTGCTTTAACTCTTACTGGCCATACTTTCATTATGTATCTCACCTTTGATCCTTACTTGCCTATATGAATCTTACTATACAATATCTTTTTCTGAAACTCATTGGTACGATAGACTAGAGCGCATCTAACCTCATATTGGAATCAACCTACTGCCTTGCATTCTTGAGTTCGGTCCCGCCCTAACAGATGATAGGCCTGCCTCTCTGGAATCTCAAACGACCATTGCTTTATCTCAGTCCTTCTTTGATTCTGCCACCGCTTCCGGGCATCCTGTATTGACAGCTTAGGTATGCATCTCCCTTATCGAATTCTCTGTATCGTGTCTTGCATCCTATATTCCCTTATTGACAAATAGAACCAGTGCTGTGCTATCTTAACTTGAGCTAGTGCCTAACGACTGAAACAAGAAAATGGGGTATAGTACGGGCAAGGCCGATACTGCGCTACTAACTAGAATTCGAACATACCCGGAGAAATAAGACTTTTACCTACTATTGTAAAGAAGGGAACTAACAAGTCAGAAGAGAAGAGCCACTAGCGATATATCCTGTCTATCTAATTATCCCTACCCTGTGGAAACAACCTTGATCTAAACCTATATCTACTGTATCTGATTCTGACTATCCATACCTTTATTCTTATACTCGTTAGCAGCTTAGTGGAATGCAGCCATCAAGTTCAGGGCATAAGGCCCGCTAGGGAGACCAGTCTTCTTATACGAGCTATATAAGGTTTGGAGAGTAATAGTTGTTGTAAGAATGTAAGACTAGAGTCGCAGACCTCAGCTCCGGGGTGAAACGATTGACTATCAAACCCACTTCATGATGCTCTAGCTCAGTTTCACTAATTTCTTTATCGGGAAAACCAGAATCAAATAGGTGTATAAATTCCAAGAATCAAACGAGTGACAAAGCCTGCAACTACTAGCTCTTAAGCTTCCACTAGTACTTTGAACTCTTTAGCTCCTGTCTCTCAGATCGGACTTGTTAGCTTAGCTGACTTTCCCTTCTCTTAGGCTTACTTCCGATACTTCAAATGGGTTTTACAGTTCAGTTTGACAGCAACATAGTTCATTTTGTAAAGGTTCGGTGCTATAGTGTATGGCTCAATTCTTACTCATAGTGGTTTTCACTCTTCTACTTATATCCGTATTGGTGTTAACATCCTTACTTCTTTCTTTCACTCTTTGGCTTTAGAGTTGGATTCGGATCCCCATTCTCGACCGATTCTTATTTCTTTGATTGAATCTAAGACTAACCACCGACACTATTACTTTCATTATTATTTCTCAGATAAAACATATATATTGACTCTAACCTGTCATACCTATTCTACTGATTAGAACTTTGAACTCTTATTGAGAATAATAGAAAAACAGACATCTTGAATCGCTCAACACCACCCCTATTGATTGACTAGCTCGCCAACTAACCTACCTCTATTGATTGAAACCATACTATATCATACCATATTAGATCGTACCATATCATCCCATATCATAGTGCCGACGGGGGACCTTCTATTAATGAGCAACGGCCGTACTATGAATGAATGGGCGCACCACCGACCGAACAATGAACGAGCTCATATGCCAGGGGACCATCGATGCGCCACCGAATGAACAACCTGGGGACCGAGAATGATTGGGCACATAGTAACTATAAGAACTGATTGGGCACATAGTATATATCAGAATTTGCGCTGTCCTTCGATGCACGTGCGGATGCTCCCCGGAGACTGCCCCGTTTACTTTGCATGCCTTTCCCCAAGCGTTTACTTTGCATGCCTTTCCACAAGCGAAGAATTGACGCTCGATGCACGTTGTTTTGTTGTCGAAGAATGAATAAGGTATATAGTCCTGCTCCGATGCATGAGGTATATGGCCCTGCTCTGAGTGAATTAACCCTAAAATGATTTGTGAGTGCACCAACGGCCGAACAAAGACAGAGTTTCCCCGGGGTATGCTCGTTGACGTTGCCCCTAATCAGCATCACCAAGCTACATAGTCAGTTGCGCGGTAGAGCGTACGTAACCGCCCACACACTTGGGCGACCCAAGGACGGAACTACCCAATAAAGGAAAAGAATGATATTTGAGTTTCGGGGGTATGGACAAGCTGATATACGATACGAGGCCGGGCGCTAAGATCAGAGGTATTGGGCGACCTTTATTTTGTCTATGAATATTAATACGAAATCTATATTGTAGTGGGGTAGCTTCGTTCCATCAACTTCCCTTTCCGACCCAACTAAGACGGATTCAAGTCAAACACCTTCCACTCCACTTTCCATTGAAGCTTCCTTTCTTTCGACAACAACAGGAACTGGCCTAGGCCCGCTTGCACCACCAACATCGAGATACCGAACAGCTGACACAGCGGATTCTTTAGATGGAGTTGCTGCTCTTGATGATCTTGATTCAGTTTCTTATACAGCTACATCTTCCGCATCAAAGCAAGTAAGATATTCTTATCCAACTTATTATCTTTCTGAGGCATCTTCTCGAGTTGCAAACAAAGAGTTGAACCTATCTCTTGTTAAGAGGACCGAGTCAAACAGTAGCCCAGTTCTTGCCTTTGTAATAGTGGCTTGGCAGGGGCAGGGTTAAGAATGGAATCTTCTATTGATTATAAAGAAAGAAAGTAGAGGCGGAAAGGATATCTCCCTTACTTAGAGGAAGCCCCTTACAGGATAAAGCCCCTTATAGTCCTATAGCAATAAAGAAGAATGGAATTTCATAGTTGACGGAGAGTCTAGAGCCTCATTCAGTGAATAGTTGCCAGCAGGGTTCAATGATTAGTATCGGAAGTAAGAAAGAGTTTGTCAAATGTATGTAGATGTATAAATTCTTAGGAGTGAAAGAGTTGGTCAGGGAGTTCATTCGTTCTACTATTCCTTCCTTAAAGCCTAGCTTGAAACCTGCATTTCCACCTAGGTAGGGTTAGGTTCTTATACTGTTTACTTTCATTCTGTAGTTGCTTTCTCTAAACACTGACCGGATCTCTGCTTTACTGTTTCATATGTCCCCAATGGCAGATGTAGTGTTACCGCTCCGTGGATGTCTGTAGTAATAGAAATGAATTGGTTGGTTCCAAAACAAAGTAATAGAAATATGTTTATATATATATATAATAATTGGCTCAAAGGGGGCGTAAGAGGATCACAGGTTCCCAAGCGTCTACCTCCCTTCTCAAGTCAGAAGAAAATGAAACTCCGAGAAGACCCTACAAACATGTAGTAGTGCCCGTACCAAATAGAACAGTTGACCGTCACTCAATGAATGATTGAATTGTGTGGGACGCTAACAGACTGCTGGATGTGACTTTTCGAATGAATGACATTACTTAAACAACGAGGGAACAACCTACCTCCTAACTAAGACAAAGAAGGAGTTGTAACACCCAAAGAATGAATGAGTAATTTTTGAATATGATATAATAATTGGTTAAGTCATAGAATCATTGAGAAGTAATAGAATCATTGGTTCAAAGGTATGTATCAAGGTCACCTAGTTAAGGGCAAGAATAACATTGGCACTTCCAAACAAAAGAAATAATGATATGAGAGGCAATAGAATATCTATCATATGAGAAATATAAGTATCAATAATACCGGTCAAACAGTAAGAGAAAGGAATATATTATTTGAGATCGGGACTAGAAGCAAGGGAATGAGCAGTTACTTGGTGGCTAATATAGAGTCATGTTTGTGCTGATATAGAGTAATGTGTTAGTTGGGAGTGGCCGGCCTAAGCTCAAAGTGGAGAAGCAAAGGTGCAGCTTGTTAAGGTGAGCCAACAGTCAGGATACGCCTACTAGGACTAATAATGGATGGAGTTCTAATGCAATTAATAAGAAGTTCCGTTTATGGGGCAGCGGGCACCTATGTTGTTATAAGGAAGAAGTTCTATGTTTAATGGGGCAGCGGGCACCTATGTTGTTATAAGCGCTCGAGGGCTGAGAGTGTTAGTGGTATGATCTAGTGCATCCAAAGATCAGGCTAGGAGCGATGAGCCAAAGAATAAAGCGAGTAAGTCACACCCCGGCAAAAGAACTGTGAAACTCATTGAGATAATAATCAAATAGCAAATAAGGAATGAAAGCCAAGAGCCTAAGACAACAACTCGAACACTAAGTAATGTCAGGTAGAAGTAGAAGAAGTGGTGGGCCGAAGCTCTAACTAGAGAGTAAAAGCAAGGAGAGTTAGAATGATACCCAGGAAAGTGAGATTTAGATGTCAGTGCGACAGACTTAAGGCAGGAATAAGGCATTGCGGAATCCAATATGGAATGCAAGCGCGGGGGGAGTCAAAGTAATGGAAGGGATAGGCGCCTAGGGAGCTAGTAGGGAGGGACTCACTTACACACTTTTAGGCAGGAATAGCAGACTTGCAACAAGGAGCCAAAGCCTGAGATACTGCAATGGTAGTTTGGAGCAAGAGATAAGGGATTCAAGCCTGGGTGGGAATATAGACTTATAAGTTCGAAAGCAAGGTGATAGTATGAGAATGAGGAGCTGACCCGGCAAAAGGAGTTGTTTAGAGCCCAGTTCCAAGTTATCATATTAGAAGCACTAGTTCCATTTCCACTTAGGAGTTAAAGTCAGAGTTCCCAAGTCGAGGAAAAAGCCACCCTGCCGCGAAACACTTGTCGTCTTGGCGAGTGCAATTCCAAGTTTTGAGTTGAAGTCCTAGCGTTCGCATTCGGTTACTCATGCATTGAGGTATTAGACTCATTAGTGAACTTCTGAACCCATGCGCTTGGTGCTCATTAATACAGTGTTTAGTTCTTTTACTTATGAGTGCATTCTGCCCCATCTTAGTGAGGTACCCCAAGGAGGGAGGCTCTAAAACCAACAAGCAGGACTGAAGCGACCAAAGAGAATACGGATTTGGTCCACGCAGGACAGGAGCCAGCCAGTTTGAAACTCGAAATGAGAAGGCTTACACTCAACGGAAAGAGTAGAGGTGAGGGGAGAGTATGCGCCCACAGAGGCAGACTTTAAGCAAGGAGTATAAGAATGAGTGTTGAGTTAATGCTTTTAGTAGGCAGTGCCAGCCTTACTTCGGAGTTGAAGAGCTCTAAAAGCTATAGCCGAAGCCTTTGTTTCAAGAAGCTGTAGCCGGGGCGTTATGAGTTGTAGCCCGAGTGTTGAGTCAAAGTAATTCAAGCCTGGGTGGGAATATAGACTTATAAGTTCGAAAGCAAGGTGATAGTATGAGAATGAGGAGCTGACCCGGCAAAAGGAGTTGTTTAGAGCCCAGTTCCAAGTTATCATATTAGAAGCACTAGTTCCATTTCCACTTAGGAGTTAAAGTCAGAGTTCCCAAGTCGAGGAAAAAGCCACCCTGCCGCGAAACACTTGTCGTCTTGGCGAGTGCAATTCCAAGTTTTGAGTTGAAGTCCTAGCGTTCGCATTCGGTTACTCATGCATTGAGGTATTAGACTCATTAGTGAACTTCTGAACCCATGCGCTTGGTGCTCATTAATACAGTGTTTAGTTCTTTTACTTATGAGTGCATTCTGCCCCATCTTAGTGAGGTACCCCAAGGAGGGAGGCTCTAAAACCAACAAGCAGGACTGAAGCGACCAAAGAGAATACGGATTTGGTCCACGCAGGACAGGAGCCAGCCAGTTTGAAACTCGAAATGAGAAGGCTTACACGAGCCTGTTATTTACCCACATTTCCAGTAAAAGCCCGAGTGTTGAGCATAAGCCCCGTAAGTAAGCAGTGAAAGCCCCAGTTCAAAGAGTTAGAGCCTTGTTGTTGATAGGTAAATTCAGTTAATGCTTTCCTTAGAGGCGCAAGAGAGCGCAAGAATGGAACTAAGTAGACTAAGAATGGAACTTTTATAAGGGGACCTCAGAATTGAACTACGCAGTGGAAGCCTTAGAACCGGGAGCTAAAGCCTGGAGCTCTGTAGCCGAAGCCAACAAGCAGACAAGCAGACCCATCCTCAAGTACTGGAAGTCAAGAAATGCGTTCAGCCAAGTCACTACTAATGTGACGCGGCAGCGTTGTTGCACGGGAAAACGCAAATTGGAAGTCCGTGTCGGGTGATCTATTAGGTAAAATGACTTGGCTACGAAAAAACACGGGAAAACGCACAAATTCTTTGTTTTTCATCGGTCTATTAGCGGAAATCAGGTCACTACCAAAAAACCCGGGTTTTGTCAAATAATCTGAGAAATCCGGTCAGCTATTAGGGGAAATCAGGTTGCGTTGTTTTTTCCCGGTAAAACGCACAAATCTCATTTCCATCTGGTCAGCTATTAGGGGAAATCACTGAGCTACCTTTTTTCCCGTGTTTTAGTGACTTGATGAAGAGCTCCCCTGCCGCTCGAGATTAAGACTTGGTAACAACTCATTAAAACATATCATATGAGTTCTTACTTGTGATGTGTTTGTGAGTTACTTGGCCCTGCTGGCTGTCAGGCTCTTCTACGGCTTAGCCTCTCATCTTTGCTTTCGAACTCAAACTGCAAATTCTGCCTCACCAGATCCCAGATCCTGCTTTTACGCCTAATTGATAGTTTCAGGCTGGAACACTATATCCTTGCTTCTCTTGAAACTTTTGATTCTCCTTCTCCCGATGAAGAAAGGATTTGCGCAAGATACTTTTGATACCTAACTGTTTATTCTGCTTACTTGGGGACAGCTTCCCTTTTGCTTGAAGATTCCTCTCCTTATCCTTATGATTCTCTAGCTTCTTTCACTTGCTACAGCTTCGGCTTTAGACTCAGATCCAGCATCTTCTGATGTCCACCTTTGAATTGAATATCCCTCTCATTTAGCATCTGGTATAGGAGGATAGGCGAAAAACTCACTTATATTACTTGTCCTGTTGAACTCATATCGGCATACCCGAATTGAGAATATAGAATTGAGAATATCAGCATCCCCAAGAGTCAAAGAGTAAGCTAAACTCAATCAAACATCAATTGTGGAACGAGAACGAACAAGCAAGGGCGCAAAGGGAAAGGCGGAAAACTGCACTAATTGTCTCACTTACCGCTTTGAAAGGGCTGATGATCTCTCTTCCGCTTCTGCACTTCCATCTTTTCCTGTTTTCCTCGGTGCCAGTGGAATGATTAGTTGAATCCCGAGTTGCATCTGGTTTCCTATATGAAGTGATATGGCTTTTCTTCCACTTAGTCAGTACTTAGTCGGTAGAGGAAAAAGAGAAGTCGAACAACACTAGCGGCCCTGCCGCGACACAAGTGTCTTGGCTCATGAGATTGAGCTCTTCCGACGGTGTTAAGTCAACTCCCCTCGCAACAGAGGAATGACACGAGCCCTACCCTAAAAGATGGTACTCTCTTTGGACTACCCATACCCGCCCAGTCAGTAAACAAAGATGGTACTCTCTGGAACCACCCTACCTAGTAAGTTCACCTGCCCGCCCTCCTTGGTCTATTTTGACTGTCAATAGCAATATATGTAGGAATTCTTGACTCTTTCTTTATTGAGGAGGTCCTAGGGTTTGCATAGAAACAAATAAGGAAGTGATCCCAACAAGCAACGAACAAGCAACATGAACTCCCTTTAGCGCAACGTTAGGAGCTCTCCTAGGTTAGCCAATCGAGCTAGCTTTCTCCTATGCCTTAGTTGAGTTTGGAAGGGCAATTGTCCACATGACTTTTCTGAGCTCTTGCAGCAAGATGGATGTGCAAGGCTCTCTTATTGTATTGTACTCGTTTGATTGAGTCATATTTCTTCTTTTAGTTTGTCTGGAAACAAAACCAATCCAAAGTCGAATAGCAAATACGGAGTGAAAATCAAGGATACCTTCGCGAACGCCCGAGTGATGATGGCTCCAATAGCAGTGGCACCCAATGATTCCTGAAATACATAACTCTCTGGTTATAGCCCTTGTTCGGTGAAGAACCGAGCCAGCCGGTTGGGATAGAACCTCCCCACAAGCTTCGCGCTCTGCCTTTCTTGCATGAAACTAGACGCCGGGAAGACCTCAGGTATGGCACATCGATCTATTCTAATGGAGTTAAGGGCGCTAGGCACACAGCTCATCCGCCATCCTCTGAATAGAAAGAATCCAGGAAAGAATCATCACGACCTCTTTCTTGAAGTCTTTGCATTAGGGAAGAATGAATGAAGTATCTAGAAGCTCCGCTCCTAACGTTGCTTGTTCACTCATAAGCTAACGCGGAGTTCAACAGAGGTTCAGGTTCCACTTCGATCAAGATTAAGTTCAAGGCCACACTTAGAGAATTCCCTTTGGAAGCGCTTTGTATTGAAGTAGAGTAGATGAAAGCAACGGAACAAACAAACAAACAAACAAGTAAACAAGTGAACAACAAGAAGCAAGCAAGGACAAGAAGGCAAGTATATCGCTGCTACCCTACTTGCAAGAAGTAAAGTCTCTCGTAAGGTATCAATCAATTTCCGGAGGTTTCAAGCAAAAGCCAAGCGGTGCTGTTTTGAAGCAAAAGAAAAGCCAAGATGCAGAACTCGCTAACTCTGTTTGCCAGAACTGGGATGACACTCGTATTCAATGCTTAGCGCTTTAGAAGCCCATAATCAATGTTAAGGCAATCAGTCTGTTAAGGCAATCAGTCAATCAGTGGAGTTACCAACCAGAGGAGAGGTGTGTGTGTTAATTAGTTCCAGAGGTCTTACCTACCACATAAAGGGAAAGCAAAGAACCACTAGGGAAAGCCAATAACTACAAGGGGCGTTTCACCTATGTTCAACAGAGCTCATAGCTAATCCATCATTTCATCTCAACAATAGCTCCGTAAGCGCTTAACTCGCTAACGCTAGATTAAGCTCCACTCCGTTACGTTAGCACAAGGGAAAAGGCCTCAATGAGAATTCTATTCATCGGGAAAGGGTACTGATCTTCGTGATTCCAGTTTTGAGCCCGAGCAGTGTTGTTTACTAATTTCTGGAGGATGTCTCACTTACATGAAACAAGCAAGCCGTTACGCCTTAGGGAGCTACTAAGAGCGTGTTAGGAAGTTCGGAATTTAGTGATGAGTTTCGTGTTTGTTAGGAGTTTTTTTAGTTAGGTTCAGTAACTCCCTTCTATCATGTGTGAGTGAACAAAAACAAGTGAACAAACAAAGGCGCTAGTTAGTCGGCGGGTTTACTTAGCACTTGAACACAGCCAGCAAGCAACGGCACAAGCAATATCATATTGAACACTTTCACTCCAGCAAGCAAGAGCACAAGCTATAGAATGGAATTATGAGGTTCCTTCCTTCCTTACTGACTTACTTACTTATATCATAGGAGAGCACTCAATTCTTTTCTTTTGGCGAACTCTCTCCCTCAAGTGCGGAATTCATGGAATCTTGATCTCCGGATGGCGAAGCGAAGGAGTGTCCACCTGATCCATATTCTATTCAATATCTGACTCTATTCCCTTCTATTTGCTTGCTCGTTTCAAATGCACGACTCATAATCTAATTTGTTGAAGCTGACTGCTGACTCACAACTTGAGTAACCTAACAAAACACCTATTACTTGCAGGCTCAATGCGTAACGGCAAACTCAACTGTCTGAAGAATGTCATCAAGCATAAACTCTGTAAGCCTAAGTGCTAACGCGAGTTCTTTCCGAGCAGTAGGGAGAGTGAGGCCAGTCAATTACTACTTTATGGAATCTTACCTTAAGGCTAAGGCACAACGGCTTTCCTTTCAGAACGACAACTACTAATAGAATAGTGGAACCTGACCAGCAGTTAAATTATGAGCAAGAATCGGGTCTTCAAGCTTAGGAACAGGCAAACTAATAAGAGAAAGGAGAAAGGGTATTGTTGACAAGGAAGCAAGCAAGGAAGCAAGCCATACAATAAGGAATAGAATAGAAAGCCCATTATTGTTATCTGTTTGCCAGAACCCAGGGGGCTTCAGCAACAAGCAACGGCTTCGCCAGACGCGACTACAGTCCCTCTTCCTCCAGGTGCTTTTAAGGGAAGTGTTCGTTCTTTCTTTCTTTATGGTCTTGAGTCCACTTTCCAGAGAGAGAGAGCTTTTGCACCGCCAGGGTCTTGAGTCTACTTTCCAGAAAAAAGAGCTTTTGCACCGCCATATGGTCTTGAGTCTACTTTCCAGAAAAAAGAGCTTTTGCACCGCTTGCACCGAGTAAAACATTCATGGATTATTGAGCACCAGATATTGATTTCTGTAAATACACAGACAACTTCATATCTTGAAACTGCATCTTATGATGTATACTTGAGCTTCTTCTTTCTATGATTAGACTCGAACCGCTAAGGCTTCATCATTCATTTCATCTTCGGATCCTGATCTGGCCTTTACTTCTTATGGGAGAGGTTATTCATCAGCTTATGTCACTATTAAAGCAACGTCAGAAAGTCGAGCTCTTAAAGAAAAGGTTTCAAGTAAATAAGCAGGATCTGGATCTTAGGCTTGATTCAATTCCCGGAACTCCTTCTCTTGTCGTAGATAGACGTGAAAGTTAAGGTGCTTGCTCGAGAGATTCCATTAGTGTTTGACTCGGTGCTTAGGGCTAAGTGAGACCATCCGAGTCCTGTTCTTTCTGGGTTGGGAGGAGCTGGATGAGCCGATGCATCTTTATAGAAATCACTCAATCCAGACCTTGCCCTCTAACTGCTATCACATTGAAGCCAATGCCATCAATCGCCTTAAGCCAGTGCCTCATAGAACCTGCCTATGCGTTTGCCTTTACTACCTACTCGTACCTGTCTGCCTTGAACTAATGCACCTGCGCATACCTTTTTCTTGCTCCATCCAGAAGATAGCTTGAATGGGTATTGTGACTAAAGAGATATAGCCAATAGAATGTTTTATGACCAAGCCACAGGAGAGGAGATGGGTTCAATTGCTAAGGGAGACTCAGGAGTATTACAAAGCGGGAGAGGATAGAGGTTCAGCTAAGGGAGACTCAGGATCATTTACCGTAGAAAGTCAATCATCTGCAAGCGGGTAATCTGAAAGGGGAGTGGATAGGTGTTGGGTAAGAAAGAATGGATTACTGTTTGAAGCGCTAAGCTAAGTAGTGTTGTTTGAAAGAAGGGCTTTGAATCCAGAAGTACTGAAAGGAGAGGTCGGGTAGGGGTGAACTCAAAGGTATGAATTGCACTAAGAGGTTAGCTAGTAGGAAAGTTAGAATGAAACAGCTAAGTAAGCAAAAGGGAAGTAGGAAGTCATAGAAAGTTCACCTATATAGGATTTCTTCGTATTCTGTTCTGACTGTAGAGAAATTGACAGTGCCAGCAAAGCAACCACTTTCGCCGCTCCTAACGTTGTCAATTGTGCTTTACATTCGAAAACGGGCCCTACAGCTCTCGCAAGGGTATCGTAAAGTAGAAGGTCTCTCGTAACGTATTAAGTCGAAGTCGGGTATCAATCCAATATTCAAACAGTTCAGGAGTAAGGAAGCAAAAGCGATCATGTTAGGTTACATAACTCTATATAAGGTGCACTATATTCCATTCCATAAATGAGTTTCTAGTGAGGTTACGCTATTCTGTTTCTAGTGAGGTTACCGCGGAGTGAGCATACAAATCTACCTCTGCTCTTCTCTTATTTGGTTAGTTGAGTTTAGGATATCATTTAGTAAAAACACAGCGGACTTCTCAAGCTACAATAGTATCACTCAGCCCTTGCTCCAAGAGATTGAATGGTACTGGACCTCTCCTCTATAATCCCAAGTCAAAGAGACAGTTTCCGAGTTTCAATTACCAATGTTACATCAAGATGGATGTACCTCATTGGGGGGTCTCGTATTTGATGAAGCAAGTTGTTGATCCAATTCCAAAATAGCACATTCTCCTTTGACACCCAATCTGCTTTTATCCTCGAGGAGGCTCTTGCAATCTTAGTGCACCTTTACTATAGCTTCGCAGTGACAACCTTGATCAAGATCACAAACAAGGGAATCAGTAGTTCTCTGCCTTCTAAGTCAATTAGATAGCTATCTCCACATAAGAATAGAATCCACCAGTGCCCCAGTAATATGAAAGAAATTCTTAAGTGAAGTCCCATTGAGTAACAAAACTCCATTACTCGACGAAAAGCGGATATGCGCTCTCTTTCGGATACTAGACTCTGTAACTTCCTGGCTTGACTGATCGAGAGTGATTTATTGATACGAAGCCATGCTTGATTTGGACTATGATTATAGGAAGTTGTACACTCAATGATATTGGATTGAGAGTTGGCTGTTGTCCTAATGCGAGTTCCTGAAGAGAAGCTCTTGTGCTAACGTATGCGAAACGAACAAGTGCTAACGGTGCTAATGCGAGTCAAAGGTTCAGGGAAGAGAGAGTCTTGACAGGCGCCCCATTATGTGAGACTGAAGCTTTATATTTAGGTACTAACTCATCGGAGTGGGACTTATGATCACTGATCCTGCGCAGGGTAATCCATCGCCTTTAGCTAGGCCCCGGGAGGAAGTAGAGAAGATAGCGAAATTCAATGAAACTCTGTAAGTAAGAAAAAAGCAACAGAACAAGCAATATCAATAATATTGTACTGAAATAATAATAGAGTACTATAGTTGACTTCCTGAAATCGACTAGCTAACCTGCCGCGAAACCCCTTTAGCGCACGAAAACAGCACTCGCTAATAACTTGTTATATCTATTATTATTGCTACCGGCGTTTATTAACTCGCTACCGCCACGAAGACCTATTCACTGACGCTCTAATTATTGAAGTGCACAGGACTCGGCTCAATTGGCACTTGGTTATAACTAGCACGGATGCTCTATATTATAGGAATTGACACCCATACTAAGACTCTTGAAACGGATTCTAAACTTGCTGATTCCCTTGCATAAGCTTCAGACAGGAACTCACTGGACTCAAAACAACTACCTAATGCGCCGAGTCAAACAGTAAAACTGGAACTTTGCAGAACCACTTGCAGCTGCAGCTGGCACAGAGTAAACTCACACCTTTGCCGATGAAGCAACAAATCTTGACTTTAACTGTGTACAACTCTATTAGCGCGGATACATTGGACTGTCAACTGGCAATTCATAAGTTAACTCTCACTTCACCTTTTCTCTTTACCTACTCCGATACTGTATCCATCTTCTAGGCGCCAACACAATAACTCTCCTTTCCTCACTCGTACTTCACTCATATGTTCCGTTTTCCATTCCCCACTCTGGTATTCTGATTCCATTTATAGGGAGCTACCTTCCCGAGTCGGTTACTTGCTTCAAAACTAACTCCTTCGCTTCAAAACTGACTATCCCCACGCGTAGTAACTAAACGGGACTTGACTTCTCGCAACACTAGCACCCGATACTGTGCGCGTACCACACTCAGCCCCGACCTCTCCTCTAACTCTCATTGCGCTGAAGAATAATCCCTATTTCGATTTCAGGTATCGGGAACTCCTATTTCTTATCGTTTAAGCCATGTAGCCAAGCCAAGGTAATGACTCATTGAATACCTAGTAAAGCTGTTATACGGCATTTTCACCTAATACACTGGATGACTTGCAAACTCTCGTTAACACAACTCACTCCAAACGAACAACGTAAACTCTCAACTCTATATTTACAGCTGGCTTTGCTCTGAACTTTGCCTTTCCCTCAAACACTTTCTGATTGCTATGACTCTCAAAGACTTTATGATTTCCCGTAGCTTGTTGATAGGCTTGCTCACTTGCTTTAAGAAAAGAATATTATTTGATTTGGCAACCGAACCTCACTTATTGCCTGGCCCCGAAGCACCCCCAAAGTCCGCTAATGCACCACTCAAAGAACTCCGTAAGCACCCGCTCTATACGATACATAAACTTGACTGAGAGCAGTAGGGCGCAGAAGATCACTTAGTAAGCGCAACAAACAAGCAATGGAACAAAGCTAGAACAGGACTTGAACTACTAAGAGCGTAAACGACATATTTAGGACTTGGTGGACCACTACAAGGTTAAGCCAAGCATGCAAAGTCAAAGGGCAGGGCGAAAGAACAAGTAATGGCATACTAAGCTCATACATAATGAAATAGTGAGTTTTGAGTTAGGAAGCCAAAGGGATGCTGTTAGGTTTGAAAGGTGAATGTTCTTTGCTTTGTATCGTATATGAATTGTCATGTGCTTTCCATTGGAGAGGGGCGGCTTTCGTTAGCACAAGGAAGGGAATAAAAAGGCAATAATCCAAGCTCGGGGGCAGGGCGTAAGACTAAATGGGTTGTTCGATTTGAAGCAGCAGGCGCAACTAACTCAGTAAGCGCAACTCATGAATTTGACTGAACTGTAAACTTAACTGCAACATTGAATTGAATTTGATCTGATGGACAACTCATATTAGTTTTCTCAAAGAATATGCGCATCATACGATATAACTGAGTCAACAACCAACATGGCTTCCGAACCCTTGACAAAAGAGTGACTATTTCGTCTTGCCCGAACTCGCCTTAAGCTTCTTACTTAATAGGAGGAGGCTGAAACAAGAACAAGAGCTACACTTTCCTTCCCACTTGCACAAGAGACCCAGATTTGAGCACGGCTTCTTATACTTCTTCTTATCCTGTTTCTGATCTACCAGTACCAGTAGCTTATTCTTTACCTGCTTATGTACTATAGCCAATTCATTCACTTTCCACTCTCCTTCCCCAGCTTAAGATCAGTATTCCCGTGCTTCAAAGCCAGTAGCTGTTGTTGCGGAGTGCTGTTTGAACCTGCTCCATGGCTTCTGAATGCATTGATTCTTACCTGAACTCGTATTTCTTTGCAACTGACTTCCTAACTCTACTTTCCACTTAACTTCCTGCTGCGCAACTTATAAGACTTCCTGAAGACTCTCGTGTACTTTACTTCGAGCAGAAAGAGGAGAATGAACCCATCCAACAATGGATAGATTTTTGTAAAGATAAGCTGTTCGCCTAGTTTCGAGTTGAATCATATAAAGAAGAAGATCTCGGATCAACGCTAAAGTAAGCTCCGCTCCACAGTAGAAAAGAAAGGGGCAGTGCGCTTCTAAGGAAATATTATATGTTGAAGAGGGCAGCTGTCAATCCAGTTTAGGTAGCAGCGGTACCGGTACAAAGAGCGGGTGTTGTGGTAAGAGAATATGATCTCGGCACACTTCCACCGAGTTTGAATCTAGAGAGCATCCTGATGATGAAGACTTGGAGATCATGGAGTCCGCAACAGAGTCTCTTTCTCTTCTTTGATTTCTTCTCAAATCTCTAGCCTCGTTCACATTCATTGTGTGAATCAGATCTGGACACGACTTGGTTGTTATTTAGTACGTTGGGACATCAATCCGCTTCTTTCATTGCTCCTATCCATTCTTGTTCTTTTTTGTGGATTTCTTCACTACTGAATTCCGTAGGTAGACCTAGAAGTATAGCTAGTACAAGGCTTTACTATGGTTCCATTTTGTAGCTTCACTGACTTTAAAGAAAGCTTGAATGGGAACTCCCTCTTTCCTGAGCAAGCCCATTTAAGTAGTACGTACTCAGGTGTCTGCTCGTGGAATATCAATAGTCGGGTAGTATAGATATGCTTGAGATCCAGGAGTTAAGTGCAAATTATCCTCGGATGGGCGAGATGCAAAAGTACTAAGCCGGAATGAGAAAGGAGATAGACCACCCTTTATACCCTATTAATTTAGGAGAGGGGAGCCGCCGATATTAGTGATTCAACAAAGATGTTAGGAGAGGGTTAACCATATTCAATTCTATTATGTGTCCCGTAAGGATAGTTGTGATGAACTGCTATAATATGTCCCTAATATTGAGTTTGGAGGGTAATCAGAATCATTTTCATAGTGGCTTCCTATAGGAAATCGAAACCGACCCTTTATTCTTATCTTATGGAGACTGTAATGACCTATGATAGAAAATGCTGATATGACTGGGTGACTCAATAATAGGACTACTAATAGACTTGACGAGCTTATTAAGGAAATTGCATAGACTTGACGAGCTTCTTAAGGAGATTAACAAGGAGCGTAAGCGGTAAGTACTGAAGTTTTGTATCAAATCAAAAGGTAATGAAACAAGCAACAGAAAAGGCGGGAAAGAAGATCAGTATTACTCTAAGAGGTCCTATGTTCGTGGTGCTAATGTCGTTGCGCAAGACAAGACTGAAGTGTGTGTTAGAGAGTGAAGAGCTAACCGAACAAGTAAGGGCCGAGCAGAAGAAGAGACTATACTCAAGTACAAGGAGCTACAGCGAGCGGAACAGAGAACTCAACAAATTTATGGCATTTGATTGTTTGCACCACAGCGTAGGGATCGAATTAAGTAACCAAACTGCCTCTCCACCTGCCCAACAGCGAACTCGCAACGAGGGGGGCCTATTGCCTATCAAACTAATACTGATTCCACTAGGGATGAAACTAATTCCATAGGTCTGAATTCTGACTTCAAACTAGAACTCCTGGCTCGGCTCCTGTTGAATTCTGAAATGACTTATTCCGAGTTTTGAGTTATCTTCTTGAATTCCGACTTATTAGTTTGTCTCTGGCTTTCCTACTCCTGAGTGAAATGAGAACTTTATAGGTTCATTGCCGAGAAAGAGCACTAGCACAAGGGTAGTTACCGGATGCTATTAGACCCATAGCTCCATCCTCGGATTCTGACCTTGCAGTAACATTATGACTTAAGAGTAGAGAGCTATGTTACCCTCTTATACTAGATGCGGGCCAAGTCACTACGGAAGGTATCAAACTACAGAAGCTGTTAATAGGAGCAATAACTGTATTAGTCACTTGAGTTAGATGAGATGAGCTGCTATAGACGAGTATCCCTTCCCTGATACCGAGTTAAGTGAAACAAGGAATTTCATCTCTTTCACTCGCCTACCCGACACCTCCAATAAGTGCTCAATAATCCATTACATGCTTTTCAGCGGGATCGGAATCAGAGTAAGAGTAGGTGTGAGAATCAGAGTAAGAGGCTAAGGCTATAGTCGGGTCAGCGGATATTCAATTCCATTCTTTTCTTATCGATCGCTCAACCTTTTATGGAATCTTGAGAGCACCAAGTAAACATGAAGCACCACTTGGCCTACCTCTCTGGCTCTTTGAACTCTAGGGCTCCTATACTATTGGCAACCAGCCAAGTCGACAAGCAACTACGACATTAGGGCCAAGCAACAACCGTTGCGCGGCAGCAACGAATAACGAGGGATACCGAGTTATGAGCAAGTCCTGCGCTCGGCGTCAGGTGTTACCAAGTCCTGTGTCCGCTGACGCGGCAGCGTTGTTGCACGGGAAAACGCAAGTCTTTTTTCTCGGTCTATTAGGGGAATTCACGAAGCTATCAAAAAACACGGGGCCAAGCCAAGTAACTCGTTACGCGGCAGGGAGTTCCGGAAAAATTCTATCTTTTTTCTCGAGTTCCGGAAAAATTCTATCTTTTTTCTCGGGCTATTAGGTAAAATCCGGGTGCTCCCCATTTTTTCCCGGGAAAACGCAAAATGATCATTACTTTTGGGCTTTGCTATTAGGGGAAAGGAAATCAGGGTGCTACCTTTTTTCTCGGGGTTTCATGAAAAAGATCATGTATTGGTATAGCTCACACGGGTTCTATTCTGATTAGCATAGGGGTATAAGTTGGAAACTGGCGTGGAATGCAAGAGCCCAGGTGTTTCGAAGAATCAAGAATCTAAGTCCGTAGTGTCGGGCCAAGAAGCAAGAGGTACGGAATCAACCAAGTAAGTGAGTCTTATAGCTTTGAGCGGTATACTTACTTTCGAGTGGTTCCCTGGGGCCCCTTGTCGGTTTCGTTCTCTCGGTAGGTATTTTGTCTCATGAGGACTACTTCCGGAGTTAGGAGTGGTGTACTAATACGGATGAGTTCAATACCCAGTTCGAAGTGCAAGTAGTGCTAGGCCGCCCTGGAGCATATGAGTTAATTAGAAAACGGAGTGTTAGTTACGCGTTTCAGTCTTACTTGTTGGGGTGTGTTAGGCAGCTTCAATCAAGAGAGGAAGTCTTAACCCAAGGGCAGAATAAGGATCGGGATCTGTGGGAGTGGTCAAGTCTCAAGTTGTTGTCTCTTTTCTATTCAGTACTTGAGAGTCCGCAGCAGGTATAACATTAAAGTCAGGAGTCAGCAATAAGTATAGGTGCGCGAACAGAAGTATATGATCTTCACTATGAAACAGGAACAGGCAATTCCGCTGCTTATGATACAGTTGTCAGATCTTTCAACTGAAACGTTACTTTGAGATTTCTAATGGATTGCAGCTTCCCTCGGAAACAACAACTCTCAATTCTAAAGCAGCTTACCGCTTTTGAACCACTGATTCAGATCATCCTTATCTTTAAACATCAACTACACCTTGAGACTCTAACAGCTTCCTTTGGCACTGTTGACTTACTTTTGATACTTTACTTTACTGACCCGACCCAGAGCTACTAGATACGATGAATTAGACAACTTGAAACCTTGCGAAAACTCCTTTAGCACCCCCGCTCACTGACGCACTTAGGCTTGTGTTGGGACTGGATACTTCACTTAATGCTTCATTATGAATTGCATCCTTTTCTCCGGGTAGCTTTGGAGTGTCCTCTCTCCAGTTGTTGACTCGGCTAAATAGAAGGATTCCTTCCTGTTTGACTCTGAAAGTTGAGTTTAGGGTGCAATCGGTTCATCACCTGAAAGAGAGTTCGGATCTGAAAGTGAAGTTGAGGTCGAACCAGCAGCAGAATCAAAAAAGGGCTTATACACTAATCAAAACAAAGGACTTATCCACTGAATACGAGTATACTTCGACTCTGGTTTTGTCGTATAACAAAGAAAGGCCCCTTCTCTATCCTTTGTTTGACGCTTAGCCCACTCCACTATGCGCTTCAGATCTGAATCAATTCCTTCTTGACTCTTTTGATCGACTACTTTACTTGCTTTTTCTGCAACATGGGATTTCTCATTTCTATCTCTCGTATACAATGACACAAGAAGTCAACTAACCCGCTCACCGACAAAGAAAGGACTAATCGCCAACACAAGCACCCGACTTAAGAAAGACATTATATCAATAAAGGAAGGCTTCTCTCCAAGTAAATAAAGGCAATAAGTAAAAGAGTAGGTACCGGATCGTACTGCTGGGTTTAGGCCTGCTGCTTACTTGTTTGATTCCTTGTTAGAAGTCAAAGGATTCTCCGTATTAGGTGTACTCTGATGGCTGTAGTGAAATCCTATTAAGAGTAGTCCCATCTATTAAGAAGAGTTCCATACCCATAAGTTGTGTAGTTAGCATTCCTGTTAGTAGTTGATAGAGTCCTAGAAGCTGTAGCTCAAGGCCTGGTTCCAGGTTCGGGTATTCTCAGTACCAGTTCAATTCCTTATGAAAAGAAAAGGCGGACACCGAACAAAGTTCCATTCTGTATTTTGTATGTGTAGCTAGTGGTATCAAAGTGGAATTCTTATAAGTAGTTACATTCTTTCCTATTGTATGCCGCTGCTTGCTCCTTCCTATCTTTGCCAGTGACTTGGCCCTTAGTGACTTGGTCTAACTACGTAGCTTGGCCCCTAGTGGAATATACAGTTTCGTCAACAAGTATAGTTAGTAAAGCCATCAATAGCTAGTGTTCGTCTTCTTCATTCTTCTCTTGCTTCGGTATCAAGAGCAAGTCCTGTTTTGGGGATCTAAAGCCGAAGCCTCATCTCGAATCTCATGCCTACTACGCGGTCTGGTCTTTGTGTGAGCATCTCTTTACTTTGACTCAGTTGGGTCTGCCTTTACTCAAACTTGAATCCTTCCTTGTTGGTGGCGAGAGAGAGAATCAACGGTTAAGCAGTGTTGGCAACGAGATCATAAGCTTTAGATGGATATTCTAAGAAACATTCTAATAAAGGGTATAGTTCGTTCAGTCTAGTTCCGGGAAGAAGATGGTGAAGATGGTACTTGCCGGTGTTGGGCTGCAAGCAGTTCTTAAAGTGACGTTCCAGTTGAGATAAGGTCGGAAAAAGCAAAGAGAAGGGCGTCTCGTATATACCATTGGTCATTCTACAGAGGATTAGGATTTATCAATCAGTTCAATAGGCTGTCTGCTCGAGTGTTGGTGATGAGAAGGAATCCGCGGTTCAAAAGGAAGAGCATAATAAGCTAGATCAGTATCATCGGCAGGAACAGTATCATCAGCAGCCCCCCGGAAAGGCAAATAAGGATCAAGGGGCAGGATCAAATGCCAAAGAATCAGAGTCTCAAGCTGGTCAAGGGCCCAACAAGAGCAGGTGCAAGAAAACAAGATAAGGAAGGGATAAGGGTTTTCAATATGGATGGAGTCTTTTCATTTTTTGCGAAATTCGATTCTTAGGGGAGTTATCAAGTCAGAGTTCCGGGCGGAAGAGCCCATAGCTAACACGCTCACAGGAGTCTCGGGGTTACTATCATAGTGTCTAGTCTCGGGGTTACTATCATAGTATCTAAGTTATTAAAGTGAAAAGTAAGCAGAACTAGCAAGGGAAAAACCCAATCATTTGACTTACTTTATGTTTGTAGAAATAGATAACAAAAGAGCATAGGTATTTCAGAGTAGTCCAGTCCAAGAGTCGTCAATTGCAGCGCTAGGTGAATGAGTGGAGTCTATTTATGTTCGAGTTTTGGCTTAGAGATAAGATGAAATGGAAAGTGGGTGTTGCCGACCGACCTTATGGAATTGACAGCTTCCTTGACCTCAATGCCCCTTTTCTTGAGTTGGGCTGGGCGCCATAATAAAGGTATACTAGCTCTCTCAAGCAGAACAGGTGGTGCGTGAAACCTTTAGTCAACAGAAAAATCCAACAAGGGAAACCAGAGAAAAATCCGGATCATAAGCCGTGTGAGCTCCCGAAGAAGCTGTTCGTCTCGAAGAATCAGAGGAATTATAAGCAAATGAAATGAAACCCGGCCAAGCGTATACTGACCCTAAAACATTGCACTTAGATGACACTCGGGCAAGGGAGGGGATGCCTACATCAATCCTATATTACAGGGGTGAGTAACGTTATGAACATGAACAAGCCCTGTGTCCGCCTTCCCGCTTATAAGCTCGCATCTGATCTGGTCTACTTTCCTGGCACAGCTTCTAAATGGGATTCAACTCGAACAGGACTAGGAATTCACTTTCGAACAGGAACTGTCCACATCTCCCAACTCCCTTCCCATCCCTTACTTTACTTAGTCTAGTTGGGACAGTGAAGTCTTCAGGAACCCAAACAGAAACATCATTTAATGGCAAATTACCTATATTACCCCCATATCGGTTGTATAAATGCATTTTGTTCCTATTTGTATGCCGCTGCTTGGCCCAGAGACTGTGAGAGTATGAGCAAGGTCCTTTGTATTCGCGTGTCTTCATCGTCAACAAGTCGAGTGAAGTTATTGGATCTAAGTAATAGAGAGACGAAGGGTAGTTGCTTGCGGCGTTTAGCGTACATGCTCCCCCTCTGCCTGGCTGTGGAATTCTGCCTTTTTTGTTATTTCTGACTTTCCTACTTGGTCGTTTTGTTCTGATACTTATTAGTTTGATTCACAGTTCCTTCCCATATCTAGTAGAACCCATGTGTGTAGTTCAGGGTTCGGGGTGCCTATTTCCTATCAAACGAATTAGGATGCAACTAGCCAAGCAACTACTAGGTCAACTCTCCTTTCTTAAGTGTTTTCCTATATGAAGTATAAGATCTAATCTATTGGGCTTTTTTTTCAGTCAAGATAGGGTTCATGAAAAGATGGGGTTCATGACTTAGCTAGCACTCTGGACTGCTGATCTCGAAGCTCTGTTTGAATAACTGTATACTTACTTGCTTTCTTTCACTCAACAATAAGTTCTTCCGGGGACCAAAACGAAACGAAGAAAGAGGTAGCCTTTCCTTAAGCGTCCCTTCGCCTCAGTTGGTCACTAAGCATTCGTTCGGAGTTGCGCAGACATCGTTGCTGTGCGTCGCAAAAAAGCACTTGTTTCCCGGACGTTACGGACTGGCAAATCAAGATTGGACCGCTCTGCCTACAGGGCCTGGCTCTTTCTCTTTGTATGCGAGAGTTTTCCCTTTTCCAAACCAACCTCGACTGGACCAGCCTTAGGGCTCTTACCCTTCGGACGGACTGGATTCTTGACCTGCACCCCAATAAAAATAGAAGAATTCCGAAAATCCCGCAAAGAACAGAAGAGGAGGTCCAACCATACCATAATATGAGGTAGGGACCAAGGACCATCCATCCAATATTTACAAAGATAACTTTAGGATAGAATGCACCTATTTACAAGGAGACTTTAGGGTAGAATGAACCCTGCTTTCACACTACATTAGATTAGAGAATTGAGGTCAACAACTATACAAGTGAACTACTCACGACTGTTCTGTTCGTCTACTGTTTTCTTTACGCCTTATCATTTCTGAGGCACATATCATTGAATACCGGTACCAACATCCACAACTACAGCATCAAAGAAAAAGAGCGAACGCCTGTACCATACCACACTTATTCCCTTCCAAATCCAGATGGATCATACATGAATCGGGACATAGGAACCCCAATCTAAATCAGATGGAATTCCACTACGAATGAATCTCTAGGCTCATCTTTATGAGAATGCTGGTATAGAATTGGCTCTCTCCTTCCGAAAGTGTTTCCTTCCCTGAACCATCTTTCCCTTGAAGATAATCCATCCAATACTAAAAACGAGAATAGAAGTAAGAGGCACACGAACCCGATACATTAGGACAGAGGCAAGCAAGCCCAATTTCCATTATTCTTGACTTCCTGCTTACCCTTTCTCACTAGTGGGTTCAAAGACTGGGGCTCGGCTTTTGTTTACTTTATGGAAATAGAGGTGACCGGCTAGTCTGGTAGTAGCATCTCCTCGGAGCTAGCTTGTTCCCAAGTGAAGTAAAGAAGCAAGTAGTCAGGGGTGCCAGTCAATATAAGGTTGTAGAGTTCGGGTCAATAACAGAGTTTTGAAGCAGAAGCCGAAGAAGGATCTAATGGAGAAGAATATGGTCAATCATCGGGAGCAGGCAATAATCCAAGTAAAGGCAATCAATACAATCACCTCTCTGGTCCACTTTCCTCGCACTGCGGATTCTGTCGGGCCAGTGCTAGTACTCTTTCAATCTGGAATCGATCTTGCACCTGGCATAGAAACTTGTAGAGACCCGGATCCCGTATCTTCTACAACTTCACTTCCCGCTTCTGTTGCTGGTTTTGGAAAGCTTGACAATCATGTGCACATCTTCTGTTTTGGCTCTGGAAGATAAGATGTTCATATGTTCATTGCTGGTTCACCGATCATTGATGGTTCTGGAACCGAAAAAGAATGGTCCATGCAATAATACCTGAATACAACTTACTACTGTCAAAATGAGTTGAGATCCTGCCTCCTTTTGCCGGCCCAACATACAGGTCGAATCGGTTTTCTTTGTTCAAGATGGGTTGGTTCATTATACTATGTCATTAGGGGGGGCTTCATCCCATAGTCCAAATTCCCTTACCTTAGCAACCATGCAAAGATTTGAATTAAGGCTCCATTTTACTTCCTTTGGCGAACCCTCATGTATGCAACTTTTATATAAGGCCAGATACTAAAGGAAAGGAGGGCGAACGCCTTCAAAGAGAAATGAAAGGCAAGGCTAGCTAGATTTCAATTCTCCGATGATTCCGCAGATCCTAAATCAACTATTCTGGATTCTTTGAGGGATAAGTTTCTAACCCTATCTCGAAAGGGGCACCCCAAAAGGCAAGAACCAGAAAGACCAACATTGTTCTACATCCCGAAACTCAGGAATAGAATCTAGGCACCTCGATCTCAGGTTGGACTCTTTCAAACAGCACACATGAACGCCATACTAGCACTCATCGCTTTCGATGTCTTCAACAACAGTGGACTCTGCGCTTCTACCATTATACAGAAAAAACCAACCAAGACTACCTTACTCCAAACGAGAGCAGCACCCATTTGTCTGCATTAGATAGGCGCGCCTCTCACATCATTCGAATTATAGCCTGCCAGAAAAGCAAGTCTAGCCGTCAAAGAAACACTTTGCTGAAAAACCTTAACAAAGAGTACAAGTGTTGGTTCACGGCTTTAAGAAAGAGCATTTTCGTAAAGACCGCGGGAAAACCATAATAGAAATAGTTGTTCCCATTCTGGTGAAGTGGAAAGGGCATCCATTCCTTCTGCTTTCTTTTATCTAGTTTCTAGACATGAGAAACCGGGACCCTATTGCTTATCTAACAGAGCTCAAGATCAGAATCCTTACTTACATGGAATTACCTGCTCTTTCGACACTTATTTCCAAAAGCTTAATCAACTTCTCCATGACTTGACATCGGCGGATTTCTCATGGCATAATTAGAATGAACCTACGTAAAAGAAAAGCAACATATGGATTGTCGTTCAAATAGGCAACGAAACACACGTTGTACCAGGGACTAGGAGGCTAGTTTAGGGCATAAGATGATTCGTCCCGGAACTCTCTTTCTAGAGGAGATGGTTGCTGGATCAGTTTTTCTTCTTTCAAGCGCGCCTTTAGCACTCTCTATCTATCCTGTATCATATAAGTCTAACAATTCTCACGCGTCTTTATCTCAGTGGCACCAGGAGTTTCTATTCATATCAGAAAGGAAAGCTCATTCTCCTCTTGACTTAGCATACTTAGTAACTGCCTCATGGGCAGGTTGTTTGCAGCTTGTCTCTCGACAGCCAGCACTTGAATGTTATCGTAGTCAGTTGTCATGAGAAATTCCTATAATCGTTGTCCCCCCTGGCGTTGTAAGGATTCCATCTGCCTTTAGACTTGGATTGTGCATTAAGGTGGATTAAAGCACTCATTCTTGTTCCTTGTTTTCCGCTTCATTGTCAGGGATGGTAGTGCTTTCTATCAGATATAAGCGACTATATATCCCGTATACGCTCTTTCTATTCGAGAAGAAGCTTCTTTTCTTCGTCTTTTTGAGCAGCATTGCATAACAATTAAAGCGAGTATCGTAAAGGGATTTGTTTCAAGAGAGAGTTTGTAACCAGGCTAGGTTTTTGTAGGTTTTCGAATACGATGTGCTCGGCAACTAAGCTCTGGGTTTAGTCTCCTTGAAGCATCTTACCTCTTAAGGACTACAGGATCGCCTTGAACCAGGACGGACGGAGCGGAGTGTTTTTTCCACATCTGGCTCATCCAGACCCATTTCTTTTGTTCAAGTGCTTTCTCCTTCTCTGGTATGCTCATCCCTCACTTTTGTTGACTTTGAGATCTCGAGTTTCCATTTCGATACATGCCCAACGGAAATGCTATAACGAATTTGATTACTAGGTCAGTTGGCCGCGAGTCCGATCCTGACTTTAGGTGCTTCAGAACCATCAGGACTAACATAGAGAGCTATAACTCTGCTAAATCCAAAGCCCTTCCGCAATCGACGTGCCTTCTCTTCGTCTTCCGCAATCTAATCGTGCCTTCTCTTCTTTATGTGGGAGCTTATTCCGCTTTTTGACTCAGACCCTCCTCTCCTCTTTATTCTATTCCACTTAAATCGAAATGCATATTCACCTTTCGCTTCCTTCATTGTGAAGCCGACTCGATTGCACTAACACCTAACACAAAGTTTTCTCTCTTCTCCATTCTATTAGGTTGGAAATCCTTTGCTTCTTTTCTACTTTTCACTAGCGAAGAGCCAAGCAAGTCTTTCGAATCACTCTGCCTTATATAACGCGTTCCACCTATACTAGACTTTCCAAACTATAGTAGTAGATATGTGATCATTTTGGTATCCGAGAAAGAAGTAATCTCATCTAAGCATCTATATGGATGAAATCAATCCATGCTATTCTTGTAGAGCAAGCTTACAGAGATTATATAAAGCAGACTTGTTTGTACCCACCTTAGGTTTGTTCAGAAACTGTCCTTTAGGCGAGTTATACGGCCTATTTCCAGATCCACACAATAGCAATCATATTCTTATTTGCTTTATTCTATTTCTCGGCAAGGAAGCGAGAGGAAGTACCGGACACATATTTACGTAGAGTAGAGACTCTAGACCAAGCCAAATTCTCCAGCAAACACAAAGATCGAGAATAGAAGACCCCTGTACCTGTTGAACAAATGGAAGAATTTCAGGTGATGCACAGCCTTAACCAGCCTTGAATGTTATCGTAGTCAGTTGTCATGAGAAATTCCTATAATCGTTGTCCCCCCTGGCGTTGTAAGGATTCCATCTGCCTTTAGACTTGGATTGTGCATTAAGGTGGATTAAAGCACTCATTCTTGTTCCTTGTTTTCCGCTTCATTGTCAGGGATGGTAGTGCTTTCTATCAGATATAAGCGACTATATATCCCGTATACGCTCTTTCTATTCGAGAAGAAGCTTCTTTTCTTCGTCTTTTTGAGCAGCATTGCATAACAATTAAAGCGAGTATCGTAAAGGGATTTGTTTCAAGAGAGAGTTTGTAACCAGGCTAGGTTTTTGTAGGTTTTCGAATACGATGTGCTCGGCAACTAAGCTCTGGGTTTAGTCTCCTTGAAGCATCTTACCTCTTAAGGACTACAGGATCGCCTTGAACCAGGACGGACGGAGCGGAGTGTTTTTTCCACATCTGGCTCATCCAGACCCATTTCTTTTGTTCAAGTGCTTTCTCCTTCTCTGGTATGCTCATCCCTCACTTTTGTTGACTTTGAGATCTCGAGTTTCCATTTCGATACATGCCCAACGGAAATGCTATAACGAATTTGATTACTAGGTCAGTTGGCCGCGAGTCCGATCCTGACTTTAGGTGCTTCAGAACCATCAGGACTAACATAGAGAGCTATAACTCTGCTAAATCCAAAGCCCTTCCGCAATCGAATCGTGCCTTCTCTTCGTCTTCCGCAATCTAATCGTGCCTTCTCTTCTTTATGTGGGAGCTTATTCCGCTTTTTGACTCAGACCCTCCTCTCCTCTTTATTCTATTCCACTTAAATCGAAATGCATATTCACCTTTCGCTTCCTTCATTGTGAAGCCGACTCGATTGCACTAACACCTAACACAAAGTTTTCTCTCTTCTCCATTCTATTAGGTTGGAAATCCTTTGCTTCTTTTCTACTTTTCACTAGCGAAGAGCCAAGCAAGTCTTTCGAATCACTCTGCCTTATATAACGCGTTCCACCTATACTAGACTTTCCAAACTATAGTAGTAGATATGTGATCATTTTGGTATCCGAGAAAGAAGTAATCTCATCTAAGCATCTATATGGATGAAATCAATCCATGCTATTCTTGTAGAGCAAGCTTACAGAGATTATATAAAGCAGACTTGTTTGTACCCACCTTAGGTTTGTTCAGAAACTGTCCTTTAGGCGAGTTATACGGCCTATTTCCAGATCCACACAAGAGCTATCAGAACGGCTTATCCCCTATTGCTATCGATCCGTGGATTGATTTGAGAATGATAAGGGTGCCGAGGAATGCCAGATAGTCGCTTTCTTCTTTGGTTCCCATCCCATATGAAAAGAGGGGCTTAATGCGAGAATCAAAACCCAATAAGGATAGTATAGTTGCTTTTGTTAAGGAGTATACCCAAAACCTAACTTCACCTAAAAGCAGAAAAGTAAAGAGACGGATTTCCATGGATTCAGATTCATTCGTTGTAGGGTATTCTCGTTCGGCTAATAGCTTGGCTTGGTTCGATACATCAAATTTGTTTCATTCAAGGTAGTTCCCTCAGTCTATCAGTCGTGAGGAGTTTTACGTTTCTTTCATTATCCGGATGAGAAAAGACAGAGAAGGGCAAGACTAAAAGCTGACCTTGGAAGATGAGAATGAAACTGCCAATGAAACATTATGTTAATATGATTGGAAGTTATGTAGCTTCCGAAAGAGTGAAAGCCTCCATTAGTGGTTGGATCAAGGGAAAGAGAAAGAGTAAAAGAACTACTGACAAGCGGCCCCGGACTCCTATGATGCAAAGCAAAGATCACCCACTTCATTTCATATTACAAGAAAGGAGACTACGAATCCAAAGTAAAAGGCCATACTATTGGGTTCCTCCAAACAATACTTTGCAGAGTCATTAGAATAGTACACAAGTTTCTCAAGTCATAGGTCTAATAGCAATCATATTCTTATTTGCTTTATTCTATTTCTCGGCAAGGAAGCGAGAGGAAGTACCGGACACATATTTACGTAGAGTAGAGACTCTAGACCAAGCCAAATTCTCCAGCAAACACAAAGATCGAGAATAGAAGACCCCTGTACCTGTTGAACAAATGGAAGAATTTCAGGTGATGCACAGCCTTAACCAGCTTGAATGGAAAGGCAGAGCCCAAATCGAATGAATCAAATAAGCAGGCCGTTTGCGCATAAAAGCATTTTAAAAGAAAGAGGCTGAGGAGGTGATCCACATAGGTATAAGAGGACAGTTAAGCAGTACTGGTCGATATAGTAAATCCTTATGGGGCTATAGACTTGTTAATATAATGGAGAATCCGCCTTACTCATTGCTTATCCACTATTGAGAACCTATCTATAAGAAAAGTGGGTTATATACCACGGATCCCTCATACCGAGACTTCACATACTCGCGGACCAGACGGGATTCCAATCTCTTTCTATTGTTGTGCAACTTCGTAGTCTAATCACTATCTCTTGAATAGAAGGTAAGGTCAACACAACTCAAATAGCAAATCCATTTTTTAGTTCTTGTCCTTATCCTATGGAGAAGAGAGTTTATGTCATCGAGAGCCTATGCTGAGGATTGGATTGTTGACTTTGGTCCTGTTCTTCATTCATTTCCTTTGAAAGCCCATGGAATGCATTAATCCGGGATCTTCTCGCTTTATCTATAACTTGGTGCGTTACTATACACTTAAGACCGTCTATAACGGGTTGTCCCTAATCAGCTCAGCGGGGGTAAACGTTACTATACTCTGAAGCGGAAGCCTGAGAAAAGCAAAAAACAAGAGCTGCCCCTTAAAAAAGAAAAAGTATACTGATATCTAAATGGTAAGGTCCGTAAGAGCTCGTAGCTTTCTGACTTTCTTTCTCTATAGAAAAAAGGAATACCATAGAATAGTGATTTCACTCCATAATAGCTAGCAAGGCACAGGCCCCGAACTCATCTTACTAGCAGGTTGCTTCGCTTATTCAATGACTTGGTTACAAACAACCCTATTCCCTTCGCCCTCTATTCCCTCGCCCTCTATTCCCTCGCCCTCTATTCGGCAGTACAAGGTTCTCTTATTTATGTTTTTATCGAATAGGCTTGATCAAATCCAAGAAAGTTATGACCGCTTACGCGCTTACGCAACAAGGAAAAGGTCACTCTTTTTAAGAACATTCCATTCATTGTGAGTGTGACAAAAGCGAAACATAGCAGTCGTCATCCCGACTCATGCGACCACTTTCTTAGGGCCCACTACCTAACACTCATACGCTTCGCTTTCTCCTGCACCCACGAGGGATGGATTGATTGATCATCAAACAGATTGGTGAGCTGCTGCTTGCTGAACCGTGCCGTGCCGCCCTTCAATCGCCGAGAGTTTAGCTAAGAACGAACGTTCAAAACAAACTATAAAGGAAATAGTTAGCCGAACTTCCTGTAAGCCATGAAGAGAATTCCTCTTGTCCCTTGAAAGTCGAACCTTACTAAAATAATATTTGAAAGACATAAACGGAAATGTCATACTCAAATGCCGGGAAAGCTTGCGCAAAGCGGATTCAAACTACTCGCCGAAATTATGCCCAAAACCCATTAGAACAGGAGACCTTACCAACGCATGTAAACCTGGCGCGCTCAGAGTCGGGGACACCTAATGAAGGTAGCTACGGGCTGGGGGCTATCCTATCTATCGTTTATAAAGAAGAATTATGATACATTCTGAAGAAAACATTCTGAAGAAGAATTATGAGACATTCTGTTGTATAAAGGAAAGAAAACGGATGAATATGCCTCTCAGGTTCCTAAGGCGTAACCAAGCAATCCTTAGGTCATCCGGTGGCGTGATTGTCATTGGTTTTTATACGGGCCCCGGTATGATTTAATTGAACCATTAACTCCGCAAAGCCAAGTTAGGTATGGTTAGCATCATTGGCGATAAGGAATGATTCTCGTGTGATAGCAAAAAACGCCTTTCTTTGGGGTAAGTTCAAGCTTTCGTTCCCTTTGATGTGGAAGGGCTTTCTCGGCAAGAAAGAGTGCCGTTATGGAGGTCTGTGGAAGTCATGCCAAGTGCTATGGTGGGGAATGGATGGAGGGCCTTGCTTGGGTAAACAGGAAAGCGGAAAGGTGCTGGCGTCCTCACAGGATGAATCAGGCCCATGCCCTGAAACGAAAACGATTCATTCAAACAAAGTAGGCATAAGCATATGAGTACTATTAGGTATACGCACTCGAAGCCGGTGGAAGGTTCAAAGCAATAAACAAAGCCTTCTTAACCTTCTCCATCTGCTGGTCTAAAGCACCCCGAGAGGCAGATACCAGTAATCAAGTCTTTATGTTGCCACCAATCCATCTGTCTATTCAATTTAGCTAACCGGCTCATAAGAATCCATTTCCCTTCGTTGCCGGCAAAGCCTTTCTTTTAAGTAGACTAGTGTAACAAGAGAAGAGGAATGATTAGATTCACCCTAGGCTGGAGCCATGCCTATATTACAAAAAACGGTTATTCCACAACACTACAGTGGAAACAACGGCAACGACACTTCCATTGAGCCTGAATATTTGTGCTATTCCTCTATTGCAATGAATTTGATTAGAGCTGTGATTCAACAAGGAGAAATTCGTGTGACAACAGAAGGATCGAAAATGGTGTAAGGAAGCCATCTTTCCAACGCCTGTCGATCGTACTACTTCATTCTTAGTGTGCTGACCAGATATCCCAATAATTAGCGTTGAGCCATAGCAAGAGATATTGCGTTGGCTTCAGGCTTAGTGAGCTCATAAACTGTCAAATCCATTCATTTTAAAGATCCGGGTATAGCTTATTCCTGTTCCCGAGTTGACCAATGATAGATAGGTTTGAATGGCAGGACGTAAACGTAGATAGGGAAGCATCTTACCTAGATGAACCTAGCAGAAAGCAAATGAGCTTTCACTTTAAGAAGTCGCTATCTCTTCCACCGGGCAAAACACACAATTAATCCTTCTTTCCGGAGATTGTATCCAATGCAGTTTACAAAATCCAATCGCTACTCCATTTCTGAAAACGATTCCGAAAGATAACTATACTTTATTAACTAATTATTAACTAATTGATGGTTTAGCTACCTCTTCTCTGACCCCTCACTGGATATTGAAGCTCCAAGGCAATATCTTCCATTTCCATCAGCTGGGCATCTCGCAATATCTTCCATTTCCATCAGCTGGGCATCTCGCAATATCTTCCATTTCCATCAGCTGGGCATCTCATTGATTCACTATCCCTCGAGGGGCAAGGCAATAAGTAAGGAGCCGAAACCGGGTCCACATCCGATTCAGTTCCAGCTAGAAAGAGTGGCTTGCTACAGTATCCGACATGTGTAAGGTGTGGTGGTCTCCAGTAGTTTGATCGTTTTGGTTAAAGTCAACCGCCGCTTGCCCCTATTCCCAGTAGCGCTACTTTCTTGAATGTAATAAATAATGCAGTCCAACTTCGTTTTCACTTTGGATCGTTCTTTCTAAAGGAAGGCTGGAAGCTACTTTGATTGAGGCCCTCTACCCATTTTAGCTGGTACGCTACGAGGTCTTGGTTATTTGGAGATTTCTCTAATGGTTGAGTTTTCTGATTGGGTCTTCGGGTCTATAGGTCTTTTCGTAGGTTGGGCGCATTTCTTTTGACATTCTCCTTTCATCGCCCGTTAGCTAGCCCGACTTTCTTTTGACTCGTAAAAGGCAGTTCATCCACTTTCCATCCACTTTCCATCCACTTTCCATCCACTTTCCATCCACTTTCCATCCACTTTCCATCCACTTTCCATCCACTTTCCATCCACTTTCCATCCACTTTCCATCCACTTTCCATCCACTTTCCATCCACTTTCCATCCACTTTCCATCCACTTTCCATCCACTTTCCATCCACTTTCCATCCACTTTCCATCCACTTTCCATCCACTTTCCATCCACTTTCCATCCACTTTCCATCCACTTTCCATCCACTTTCCATCCACTTTCCATCCACTTTCCATCCACTTTCCATCCACTTTCCATCCACTTTCCATCCACTTTCCATCCACTTTCCATCCACTTTCCATCCACTTTCCATCCACTTTCCATCCACTTTCCATCCACTTTCCATCCACTTTCCATCCACTTTCCATCCACTTTCCATCCACTTTCCATCCACTTTCCATCCACTTTCCATCCACTTTCCATCCACTTTCCATCCACTTTCCATCCACTTTCCATCCACTTTCCATCCACTTTCCATCCACTTTCCATCCACTTTCCATCCACTTTCCATCCACTTTCCATCCACTTTCCATCCACTTTCCATCCACTTTCCATCCACTTTCCATCCACTTTCCATCCACTTTCCATCCACTTTCCATCCACTTTCCATCCACTTTCCATCCACTTTCCATCCACTTTCCATCCACTTTCCATCCACTTTCCATCCACTTTCCATCCACTTTCCATCCACTTTCCATCCACTTTCCATCCACTTTCCATCCACTTTCCATCCACTTTCCATCCACTTTCCATCCACTTTCCATCCACTTTCCATCCACTTTCCATCCACTTTCCATCCACTTTCCATCCACTTTCCATCCACTTTCCATCCACTTTCCATCCACTTTCCATCCACTTTCCATCCACTTTCCATCCACTTTCCATCCACTTTCCATCCACTTTCCATCCACTTTCCATCCACTTTCCATCCACTTTCCATCCACTTTCCATCCACTTTCCATCCACTTTCCATCCACTTTCCATCCACTTTCCATCCACTTTCCATCCACTTTCCATCCACTTTCCATCCACTTTCCATCCACTTTCCATCCACTTTCCATCCACTTTCCATCCACTTTCCATCCACTTTCCATCCACTTTCCATCCACTTTCCATCCACTTTCCATCCACTTTCCATCCACTTTCCATCCACTTTCCATCCACTTTCCATCCACTTTCCATCCACTTTCCATCCACTTTCCATCCACTTTCCATCCACTTTCCATCCACTTTCCA
Source organism: Musa balbisiana (assembly GCA_004837865.1). Taxonomy (NCBI): domain Eukaryota; kingdom Viridiplantae; phylum Streptophyta; class Magnoliopsida; order Zingiberales; family Musaceae; genus Musa; species Musa balbisiana. Next base: position 300,786 of record PYDT01000460.1, on the reverse strand, counting down.
TCCACTTTCCATCCACTTTCCATCCACTTTCCATCCACTTTCCATCCACTTTCCATCCACTTTCCATCCACTTTCCATCCACTTTCCATCCACTTTCCATCCACTTTCCATCCACTTTCCATCCACTTTCCATCCACTTTCCATCCACTTTCCATCCACTTTCCATCCACTTTCCATCCACTTTCCATCCACTTTCCATCCACTTTCCATCCACTTTCCATCCACTTTCCATCCACTTTCCATCCACTTTCCATCCACTTTCCATCCACTTTCCATCCACTTTCCATCCACTTTCCATCCACTTTCCATCCACTTTCCATCCACTTTCCATCCACTTTCCATCCACTTTGAGACTTTGATACTCTAGATATATGGAACAACTCGGATATATGGAACAACTCGGATATATGGAACAACTCGGATATATGGAACAACTCGGATATATGGAACAACTCGGATATATGGAACAACTCGGCCAACTCCTTGACTTAGCAATTCTTCGGATCAAATACCCCTTCTCCTGCTCTAGCTTGTATATGATACTCTATTCTTTCTACTTCGCCTGGAGACTCTACCTCAGCTGTTTATCATTCTGTTCCGACCTCTGCTCTCCCTTTCGCTTCAGCAACAAAGAATTCAACTACTTTTCAGGAACTTGAACGGATTCCTCACCTGATTGATCTTGAAACTGGAATGAAACTTTATGAAACTACTCCCGCTTATGACCAAGACCATGAGAAACATCTTCTTTACCTACTCCGTATCTTGCTTATGCTGACTGACTTTCTACAACTCCATATCCAGCTCTTGGTTGATCCCTTACCAATAATACTTTCTACAACTCCATATCCAGCTCTGATCCCTTACCAATAATACTTTCTACAACTCCATATCCAGCTCTGATCCCTTACCAATAATACTTTCTACAACTCCATATCCAGCTCTGATCCCTTACCAATAATACTTTCTACAACTCCATATCCAGCTCTTGGTTGATCCCTTACCAATAATCTTGAATGGAATCTAGCCTAGCGCCGAGTTCACCAGGAAAATCATTTAGTCATGAGGATCTGATTGCCAAAAACAAACAGGAAGAACCACCTTAAATGCTTGGGGGGACCACTTAGTGCTTTTCAATTGATTGACAACTTGGACAGGACCTCTCCTCTCTCGCAGAAACAACTAACTCTTATCCGAGCATAAGAACAAGCAGTATCTGTAGAAAAGGTATCGAAGTTTTCTCAGAGGCAGTGCGGTATCTTGTTGTTGGCGACGATAAAGGTGATTGGACTGACCTTAGTAGTAGTGGAGAATGCCCTTCTTCAGCGGTAAGTAGTGAATACGATGGATTTCCAGTTCTTGTGTAGGCGCCAAGTTCCAGTATCGTTTATAGAAGGTGCGTGCCAATATTCAATAGTTAGGGCAAGTCACAGTATAGTATGGAGAAGGTGCCTCACTCAATTCAATGGTTAGGGCAAGTCACAGTATAGTATGGAGAAGATGCCTAAACTCAATGGTTAGGGCAAGTCACAGTATAGTATGGAGAAGGTGCCTCACTCAATTCAATGGTTAGGGCAAGTCACAGTATAGTATGGAGAAGGTGCCTCACTCAATTCAATGGTTAGGGCAAGTCACAGTATAGTATGGAGAAGGTGCCTCACTCAATTCAATGGTTAGGGCAAGTCACAGTATAGTATGGAGAAGGTGCCTCACTCAATTCAATGGTTAGGGCAAGTCACAGTATAGTATGGAGAAGGTGCCTCACTCAATTCAATGGTTAGGGCAAGTCACAGTATAGTATGGAGAAGGTGCCTCACTCAATTCAATGGTTAGGGAGAGAGTCAAGGGCGGACAACACCCATTATTGCATCAACAGCATCTATACAGATGGAAGACCCTTCAGATAGAAGACCGGAAAAAAAGGAAAAAAACAAACAGGAAGAACCACCTTAAATGCTTGGGGGGACCACTTAGTGCTTTTCAATTGATTGACAACTTGGACAGGACCTCTCCTCTCTCGCAGAAACAACTAACTCTTATCCGAGCATAAGAACAAGCAGTATCTGTAGAAAAGGTATCGAAGTTTTCTCAGAGGCAGTGCGGTATCTTGTTGTTGGCGACGATAAAGGTGATTGGACTGACCTTAGTAGTAGTGGAGAATGCCCTTCTTCAGCGGTAAGTAGTGAATACGATGGATTTCCAGTTCTTGTGTAGGCGCCAAGTTCCAGTATCGTTTATAGAAGGTGCGTGCCAATATTCAATAGTTAGGGCAAGTCACAGTATAGTATGGAGAAGATGCCTAAACTCAATGGTTAGGGCAAGTCACAGTATAGTATGGAGAAGGTGCCTCACTCAATTCAATGGTTAGGGAGAGAGTCAAGGGCGGACAACACCCATTATTGCATCAACAGCATCTATACAGATGGAAGACCCTTCAGATAGAAGACCCGGAAAAGAGCAAACCAAAGAAAATCATGTAGCTTGTTCGACGCTACTTGTCCCAGCACCCCGGACTCAACTCGCTAACGCACCCAATCACCAATGCTTCCTTTTTGTTAGAATAGAGCCGGCCTTCTCCCTTATCCTACCTTATAGTCATTCATCGCGTTAACACAAAAGCGCATCTCTTGACTGGAACTCGACCCTTGCTTTCGAACTACCCCTTCCTTGCGAATAAGCACTATAATATGGAGGAGATTCCACTCACAGAAGAAGAGAATATCATTGAGTGCACCTTAGGAACAGCGCAAAAGAATGGAATTAAGGCACAGCAAGCACTGTTAGCTAAGTTTCTACAAACTCCCTAAAGCACAACTCACTCCTAACACTGAAAGACAGGAACTTACTTGACCTAAGCACTTAGTATTGTTCCACTGCTTGAAGAATGGAATCGAGTGCGGTGTACCCGGCCTCTCTCTTATTTAGGAGATGAACAAAACGGAGCTTAAGCTGACTCTCGGGGGCTTGTTTTAATAAAATAGCGCCGTTGCTTCTTTAGTGGCTGATTCTTTTTCCCTTGTTTGTTCCGTTGCTTTTTCTGACTTCTGAGTTACATTGAAATTCGCTACCGTTGCTTGTTGACTCTAAACCTAAAAAGAAACCTCTGCTTTGTCAAGCATTAACCGCCATTACAATAAGTCCAAGAGAGTGGGCCAGTGCAGTGTGAAGTCACGCGTACTGAATTGATTCTGCATTCGGATTATTCTTGTTTCATGGAGTTCACCTATTATGGTCCATTAGTAACCGAACGAGAAACTCGCTTATTGCATTGAATCCACCTAGCATAATATAGTATAGAAAGAAAGACGTAAACAACACTGCTTACTGCTAACTCTATTCTGCCTTACGAAACGAACCCGAAACTAGAAGTTAGGACAGAGACACCGTAATCACTTTTGCTATACTAACCAGGCGACTCCACTTGAGACGAGACTTGATACGTGCATGAACTAGAAGTAGGCCTATGAGAAGTAAACATGGAATTGAATCATATATCTTGCACATGATGGAGGAGATAGTCAACTGTATTGCTTCCCTTTCCAAACTAAACTCATATCATAGCACCCTGCTTGAGACTAAGATTCTATAATTACCTACATCTGTACAATAGACCCTTATTTATCTTTATCTTCTCTTTCGACTGACTGTTCCTTGAGACTAAACCTCCGCTGTAGAGATTCCCTTACAAGCCAATCACCGAACCGCCTGCAACGCTTAGAGCTGCTCCCGTGTCAATCACAAATCCATTCCCATTATCACAGTCCACATCTGGGGAAATGAAACATGGCTGCCGCTTCTGGAAGAATCAAACTGGGGCCAAGCCAAATATAGAGCCAAGATCTAAGGAAAAGCTCTTTCTCTTTTGTAATAGAGAGAAAAGGATTGAATTGTTGAGGGGAAGCTGTAGTTCTTCCTGCTTTACCGACCAGCTTATTCACCCGATGAGAAAAAGAGATGACCAGTAGGACCTGAGATAGGCCCTGCCCTGTTCGAAGGCGAATAAGAGATCCTGTTGTAGTCCACCGGCAAGCTTGTTCAGAAAGGAAAAAACGAAAGTCAGCGTATATGGAATAAAAATGAATGGAATTTAGCTATCATCAGAATTATATAGAATGTGTAGGAAAAACACTCATTAAGATAGTAGTGCACATCTTATAGAATTATATAGTAACTAACAACCTATCACTTCTTATTTTACTTGTTGAAGCCCAAATTGTAGGATTGTAGGCTGGGAATCTATTTGCCGGGCGGGCAGCAGACTGATGGAAGATTGGAACTTGGCAGGTGACTTCTGGCTTATGGAAATGCTCAAGCTATTCTGGCTTATGGAATGCGGGAATCCTTCTATCTGGGAATACATACTGGATGAGATGAGGCTTCGTTACCTTAGGAGTAAGGCCATATGGACAGTGAACATCCCTTAAGATTGTTCATGGGCGAGGCTTAAGTGCGGGAGTAAGAAAAAGCTGCCTTAAGATTGACATTTTGTGGGACAGAGAAAGAACTCTGGTACGCGCCTTGGCTTCCCGACTAGCCCTTTAGATTCATAAGTACAAAAGCTATGATTCGGCCAGAGTAGTGGTATAAGGTTTTCACTTTTATCTGTAATGGCCAATAACCCTGTCTTGTCTATCCTTCTTTCTTTAGATTTGGAGTTTCAGATCAATTTCAAAACTTAGCATTTTCCTCATTTCAAAGCATTTTACTTACCTCACAAGCCAATCTTGACCTTGACTCCTACTGGGAACTTCACCATTTACTCAGCCGGATCCGGAAATATGCTCCAACCTGAGAATTCGACCGTATGGTTCCTGGTCTTATGGTTAGCTGTGAAACTGCCTGCCTTTCCTAATCAGTGAGAAGGTAACTCCCCAAAATGCCAGCTCTGTGGTGCTTAAGATGACTCGGAGGCGCATATCTGATGACAATGCGGAGACTCCTTATACAAAGTTCAAGGTGGATATCATTTCATTTACAACTATGGATATGGAACCTATATTTCTGGTTGAAATGACTGGACTTGACATATAAGCAAAGTCAACGTAAGTAACAACTCAATCGGCTAACTCCCAATTCTCATATAATATAACAGATAACCTAGAGCTATCGGACATTTTGGATTCGGTAAACTATGAACAAGAATTCTTTACCCCCTGGCCTGGCTGGATCTGTCTGTATATAGCTAATCAATCCTATGACTTCTGTTCTGGCCCCGGTGGCTTTCCACACTTTCGGAAAAACAAACAAACCCTACCTAGTTAGCGGTCCAATGAAGAACACTCTTTCAACCTATTTGTAGATCTACGAATTGCTTTCTTGCTCTGATTAGGCTTACACAAACAAATCCAGAATGATTTTAGAGTTCCAACCATCCTATTCTAATAAGATTCTCCCATCTCCGCCTTACTTAGTGATAATTCTCCTAAAGCTTTTGACACATCGATTTGGTATTCTTTTTTGACTCCTCGATATCAAGTATATATAGGTAGAGTGGCGGGGCAGGGTCCATGTTGAACTCCCTGGTGGTGCTGATGTCGAAAAGAGGTCTTCTATCCACTAAACAAACAAGCTTACGCTTTACCTACTTACTTGAAAACAAACAAGCTTACGCTTTACCTACTTACTTGATTTTAGGTCTAAGGGCGAACATATTTCTATGAAAGCAAAGCGACTGGTCGAAGAGGGAGGTCTATCTAGCGTTGACTGCCACTCTTTCGGCTAAGGTCACTATACTATGTACAAAATGAATAGCCAGTAAGCCTATTGATCGTGTGCCGTATCTTTCTATTGATTTCAATGGTAAGGAAGATCTCGTCGGCATCAATCGGACCAATGATCAAGCATCGGATGTGGAAAGTGGGCGCCTTTCTCCTTAATCCAATGAACACTTAACTTTACATAGATGTGTGCGAAGCCTAGAAAGACTCAGATAAGACGGGTTGAAGCCATTATGAAGTATGAAGAGCATATGCAATGATACACAAAAGTCTGAAAGAAGGCATATGCAATGATACACAAAAGTCTGAAAGAAGCGAAGCATATGCAATGATACACAAAAGTCTGAAAGAAGCGAAGCATATGCAATGATACACAAAAGTCTGAAAGAAGCGAAGCATATGCAATGATACACAAAAGTCTGAAAGAAGCGAAGCATATGCAATGATACACAAAAGTCTGAAAGAAGCATATGCAATGATACACAAAAGTCTGAAAGAAGCGAAGCATATGCAATGATACACAAAAGTCTGAAAGAAGCGAAGCATATGCAATGATACACAAAAGTCTGAAAGAAGCATATGCAATGATACACAAAAGTCTGAAAGAAGCGAAGCATATGCAATGATACACAAAAGTCTGAAAGAAGCATATGCAATGATACACAAAAGTCTGAAAGAAGCGAAGCATATGCAATGATACACAAAAGTCTGAAAGAAGCGAAGCATATGCAATGATACACAAAAGTCTGAAAGAAGCGAAGCATATGCAATGATACACAAAAGTCTGAAAGAAGCGAAGCATATGCAATGATACACAAAAGTCTGAAAGAAGCGAAGCATATGCAATGATACACAAAAGTCTGAAAGAAGCATATGCAATGATACACAAAAGTCTGAAAGAAGCGAAGCATATGCAATGATACACAAAAGTCTGAAAGAAGCGAAGCATATGCAATGATACACAAAAGTCTGAAAGAAGCATATGCAATGATACACAAAAGTCTGAAAGAAGCGAAGCATATGCAATGATACACAAAAGTCTGAAAGAAGCATATGCAATGATACACAAAAGTCTGAAAGAAGCGAAGCATATGCAATGATACACAAAAGTCTGAAAGAAGCGAAGCATATGCAATGATACACAAAAGTCTGAAAGAAGCGAAGCATATGCAATGATACACAAAAGTCTGAAAGAAGCGAAGCATATGCAATGATACACAAAAGTCTGAAAGAAGCGAAGCATATGCAATGATACACAAAAGTCTGAAAGAAGCATATGCAATGATACACAAAAGTCTGAAAGAAGCATATGCAATGATACACAAAAGTCTGAAAGAAGCATATGCAATGATACACAAAAGTCTGAAAGAAGCATATGCAATGATACACAAAAGTCTGAAAGAAGCATATGCAATGATACACAAAAGTCTGAAAGAAGCATATGCAATGATACACAAAAGTCTGAAAGAAGCATATGCAATGATACACAAAAGTCTGAAAGAAGCATATGCAATGATACACAAAAGTCTGAAAGAAGCGAAGCATATGCAATGATACACAAAAGTCTGAAAGAAGCATATGCAATGATACACAAAAGTCTGAAAGAAGCATATGCAATGATACACAAAAGTCTGAAAGAAGCGAAGCATATGCATTGATACAAAATGGTTCCGCGGCTATCGATCTGAGAAGTCAAAAGAAAGGGCAACATCATGAAGCAGCGTTTTTCCATCAGCATCGGCCTATATAGATCGTACTTAGACCCGTGAGTAGGCTTTGGGGCACACCTATGAACTTCCAATAGAAAAAAAGGCTATGACATCAGTCAACAAGCACTCCTTTACCGAGTCATAAGTCTGGAACCGGTGTTTGAGGGCTCGAACGGAAGGAACGTATTGTTCTCTTTGCGTATAAGTAGGGGAGCCAGTAGTCGGCCTTAACCGCATAGTGGGCATGATAAAATAGCTTCTATATACGATTATATTGATTTACTTTGTGCTGAAGAAGAACCTATATCTCCACCAAGACTTTAAGAACCGAGTGCAGCTGAGATTCCTTTTGCTTTAAGCGCTACGTGGGCATGATCTTATACTTATGGAAAAGACCCCGCTGTAGCTCCTTCATAGTCCTTATAGCTATTCAACATAACCTCCCCGAACCTTTCCTGAATGAAACAAGCAATAGTTTTCAAGCAAGAATAAGCAACGGGAATTCATTGAAATACCAGAGTCTAGCCTTCAATGGGCCACTACTATTAGCCAAGTCACGTATAACCAAGCAACATAGTCCAAAAGCAAGGTACTTCCTAAGCCAGCCCGTACTTAAGCTGGATTAGACTCGAGAGCGGATAGTGGAACAAAGCCCTATTCTATCTGTGCCGACTCAAAACACTATTCTATCTGTGCCAACTCCATAAGCTAGGTTATGTACTGAATGAGGGCCCTGCCCGGGTAGTGGTCCAACAGTCGGTTAACGCTTCAACTCGGATTTCCAGTCATTTCCTCTGGGTGATGAGGAATTGTCATATTGTCCTGCTGTAGCTCCTTCGCTTGCGTGTTTGTTGGCAACGATAGAGCAAAGTGTAATCTTTTTTAGTTTCCGACGATAGAGGTAATTCTGAATAGCTGGACTCTCAATAAGGATTTTAGGCTAAAGTCTGATATGATGCTGTGTGAGCTCCAGAAAGAGAATATTGACTTGCTGCGCGCTTTTACCTTTCTTCGTCGCTTGCAGCTTCTTCTATTGTCGATTCACCTCTCTCTCAACAAAGTCTTGTTGTTCCGAGTCAACCAGTAAAACCCTACATGGAACTTGCCCGAACGGAACTCCCACCACTTTATTGTCTTGCCCTACCTCTACTTTCTTCCGGAAGCGCTTTCTGGTTTCATGGAATTTCTGAATATCTCTTGGAACATACATTATTTCTGAATAGATCTGGAATGACCCGTGTTTCTACGTGTTTCTATACAAGGGCTCGCGAACACTCTAATAACTCTGGCTAACACTCTAATAACTCTGTAAGCTGGTGAAAACTGGTCGATTCTACTACTTTGAAACGACAAGGAGCTCTAGCAGAAAAAGCAGCAACCGCTAACTCAAACGAGACTGTAAGTATGGAATTTCATACATCTTGTGCATCGTATAGAAAGAAATTGTCACAACACACACGGCTTCCCTTTCATCTGATCGTGATCGGCTTGGCCTAAACTCAACCTTTCTACTTCACCGACGCTTCTCGACGCTTCTCATAGCAACATTCTAGGATTTCGCCCGCTGCTTGTTTCATTGAGTGCACCACAGCTTATAATTGAGTAATCTAACATACTGAACTCCCATGACTAATAGGCGCACCCGCTCACGTAAGCGCAACTTGACCAGCAAGAGAACCTAGCATATGTCCTGAAGTAAATACGAGTTCTGTTCGTCCAGTTCAAGATCCTTCCTATTGAAGAAGATCAGATTGCTTAGTGCGCGGAAGATCTTCTTGCTTAGTATATGAAGATTACTTGTTCTCTCTAAAGCACCTACCCGCAACAAGAAGTATGGTTAGCGCAACTCAAAGATGCATTTCTGAACTGATGTGTTCTATGTAATGGGAATTTCCATCAAGCAGAAACTCCCTAAGTACCGAGTCTACCAGTTATTTCTTATCTTTCACAGAGTCAACAAAGAATGAAATGGAAAATCCAAAAAGAAGATATCTCGCACTCGAAACTACTTGAATTGAATCCATCTCTAAATAACCTTTCTATACTCAATCAACGAACGAGTCAATCAACAAAAACTCCCGTTCGCGCCCCATTACTGGATTCCTCCGCTCACTCTACTTTCAGATGAAGACAGGAATTCCCTTTGCGCTTCAGAAGGAATTTAGGTACGCACAGAACAAGCCATAGTTTCTAGAACAAGTATTTGAGGGAAAGGGGATGCTTTGGTCGGTGCTAGGAAAGAAAGGATGCTTTCGTGCTAGAAGGTACGGATAGGAAAGAGCGCCTCGAAAGTACTCTTGTATAGAGCTAGAGCGTTGGATGCTGATAAATCATATTATGCCGGCAGAGAGAAAGAAGCTTTGGGGCACGCCGAGCAAGCAATAAAGAAAGAAATATCGGTTTGCGGAACTGGCTGACGGGAGCTCGATGTATTCCATGAATTCTTAATACATTGTGGAGTTTAACAAGCAACTGCTTCCATTCCCTTCCCTTAACCTGCCGCTGCTTCATTCGAGTCAGCAACACCTTTCCTTTGGACTTTCCAGATCTGGGTTCTACCTCCTCACCGGAGACTGCTTAATATCTCTCTTCTGTTGCTTCCGCTCTTAACATCCCCGAACCCTTTACTTGATACCTGGCTTGAGACTTTAGATGAGATACTCTACTTGCGCCTGCTTCTAATCGATTTGCAGTTGTCGACTCAACTTCGTTAAAGAATCCTTATCCTGGCCTGGCCCTTTACATGGTCGGTCAAGTTAGGGTTATTGAATGGAATTGAGTGCTCCTCCTGTTTGTTATAGAAATGAGTCACTTTCACAGAGCATTGCTTTTTGACGCGTTAGATACCACAAAAGCAAGCACCGCCAGCTTACTATTACCGCCCTAATATACGAATTCAAAGGCGGAGAGGAATAGGAAATCCACTTTCTTTACTTTCTGGGGTTAACCTTCTTTCTTTCTCTTAGTTGGTTATAGATGACTCAATAAGAAAGGACATCCTTGCTCGAACTAAAAATGTCCCTGAGAGTAACCGCTAGCACAAGGAAGTAAGCGTAAGCACAAGTGAGTAAGCTTGTTGTTGTTGCGCGTTAGCGAGTGGCGCCTATGATATTCGTTACCAGAGTTAGGAGTTCAGTTACTATTGCTTTAGTCTATTATATTGGGTGCCTAATTCGGAGTTTAGTTACTATTGCTCTAGTCTATTATATTGGGTGCCTAATTCGGAGTTTAGTTACTATTGCTTTAGTCTATTATATTGGGTGCCTAATTCGGAGTTTAGTTACTATTGCTCTAGTCTATTATATTGGGTGCCTAATTCGGAGTTTAGTTACTATTGCTCTAGTCTATTATATTGGGTGCCTAATTCGGAGTTTAGTTACTATTGCTTTAGTCTATTATATTGGGTGCCTAATTCGGAGTTTAGTTACTATTGCTCTAGTCTATTATATTGGGTGCCTAATTCGGAGTTTAGTTACTATTGCTCTAGTCTATTATATTGGGTGCCTAATTCGGAGTTTAGTTACTATTGCTTTAGTCTATTATATTGGGTGCCTAATTCGGAGTTTAGTTACTATTGCTTTAGTCTATTATATTGGGTGCCTAATTCGGAGTTTAGTTACTATTGCTCTAGTCTATTATATTGGGTGCCTAATTCGGAGTTTAGTTACTATTGCTCTAGTCTATTATATTGGGTGCCTAATTCGGAGTTTAGTTACTATTGCTCTAGTCTATTATATTGGGTGCCTAATTCGGAGTTTAGTTACTATTGCTTTAGTCTATTATATTGGGTGCCTAATTCGGAGTTTAGTTACTATTGCTTTAGTCTATTATATTGGGTGCCTAATTCGGAGTTTAGTTACTATTGCTTTAGTCTATTATATTGGGTGCCTAATTCGGAGTTTAGTTACTATTGCTTTAGTCTATTATATTGGGTGCCTAATTCGGAGTTTAGTTACTATTGCTTTAGTCTATTATATTGGGTGCCTAATTCGGAGTTTAGTTACTATTGCTCTAGTCTATTATATTGGGTGCCTAATTCGGAGTTTAGTTACTATTGCTTTAGTCTATTATATTGGGTGCCTAATTCGGAGTTTAGTTACTATTGCTTTAGTCTATTATATTGGGTGCCTAATTCGGAGTTTAGTTACTATTGCTCTAGTCTATTATATTGGGTGCCTAATTCGGAGTTTAGTTACTATTGCTCTAGTCTATTATATTGGGTGCCTAATTCGGAGTTTAGTTACTATTGCTCTAGTCTATTATATTGGGTGCCTAATTCGGAGTTTAGTTACTATTGCTTTAGTCTATTATATTGGGTGCCTAATTCGGAGTTTAGTTACTATTGCTTTAGTCTATTATATTGGGTGCCTAATTCGGAGTTTAGTTACTATTGCTTTAGTCTATTATATTGGGTGCCTAATTCGGAGTTTAGTTACTATTGCTTTAGTCTATTATATTGGGTGCCTAATTCGGAGTTTAGTTACTATTGCTCTAGTCTATTATATTGGGTGCCTAATTCGGAGTTTAGTTACTATTGCTCTAGTCTATTATATTGGGTGCCTAATTCGGAGTTTAGTTACTATTGCTTTAGTCTATTATATTGGGTGCCTAATTCGGAGTTTAGTTACTATTGCTTTAGTCTATTATATTGGGTGCCTAATTCGGAGTTTAGTTACTATTGCTCTAGTCTATTATATTGGGTGCCTAATTCGGAGTTTAGTTACTATTGCTCTAGTCTATTATATTGGGTGCCTAATTCGGAGTTTAGTTACTATTGCTCTAGTCTATTATATTGGGTGCCTAATTCGGAGTTTAGTTACTATTGCTTTAGTCTATTATATTGGGTGCCTAATTCGGAGTTTAGTTACTATTGCTTTAGTCTATTATATTGGGTGCCTAATTCGGAGTTTAGTTACTATTGCTTTAGTCTATTATATTGGGTGCCTAATTCGGAGTTTAGTTACTATTGCTTTAGTCTATTATATTGGGTGCCTAATTCGGAGTTTAGTTACTATTGCTCTAGTCTATTATATTGGGTGCCTAATTCGGAGTTTAGTTACTATTGCTTTAGTCTATTATATTGGGTGCCTAATTCGGAGTTTAGTTACTATTGCTTTAGTCTATTATATTGGGTGCCTAATTCGGAGTTTAGTTACTATTGCTCTAGTCTATTATATTGGGTGCCTAATTCGGAGTTTAGTTACTATTGCTTTAGTCTATTATATTGGGTGCCTAATTCGGAGTTTAGTTACTATTGCTTTAGTCTATTATATTGGGTGCCTAATTCGGAGTTTAGTTACTATTGCTCTAGTCTATTATATTGGGTGCCTAATTCGGAGTTTAGTTACTATTGCTCTAGTCTATTATATTGGGTTGCCTTCTCCATATCCATTCTCTTCTTTCTAATAAGCAGTCAGGAGTGTTGTTGCTGGGCTTCCCTATTTGTAATGCTCTATTCTCCTCTTCGCACACTAACGCTATTTCTTGTTTCCAGGTTAGGTTCAACTATTCTATATGATGCTAGGGGGATTCCATTCAATAAGTCCGTGTAGCTGCGGGGTTTTTGACTTATATTCGATTCAGAAGTAGGGTGCGTTAGCTTCGGTGTTTCAACAAGGAAGGGCAAAGAACTCGGCGCAACATAACAAACAAGCGGAGTATCATGTTGCTTGTTGAGTTAAGTGAATCAAGTAGACAAGCTTGCCGGCAAGAGAAAAGAGTACTATAACTATAGTCAGTATAGGTTTGGGTTAGGGAGCAGAGTGTTCTCTTTCTTACAAAATGGGGACCTCGATTCTTTACCTACGAGAAGCAGACCAGAGACTTAATTAATCGAATAGGTGGCAGGCATCTATCTTTATTGAACCATTGATTTCGCTGAACCTGATTGAATCATTGATTTCGCGGAACCCCACGCCGATATTCCATTCTTATAGCTTCTAGTCAGGAGAACAAAGGAACTTGTGAGTTTTGCCAGCTGTAAGCAGGTAGAGCCAGAGCCTGCAGTAAGCAATGAGGTTGAAACAGGCTATGAGGTAATAGGTCACTTTCCGGGGAACGAACAAGCTTAGTATAGTAACCAGTGAGTTTGTTGGAACAGCGCATTTGATTAGAGCCAGCTGCAGTAATATGTGTTGTGACTTCCTTTGAGTCAGCTGCACCCTCATCATAGTCAGCTGCACCCTCATCATAGTCAGCTGCACCCTCATCATAGTCAGCTGCACCCTCATCATAGTCAGCTGCACCCTCATCATAGTCAGCTGCACCCTCATCATAGTCAGCTGCACCCTCATCATAGTCAGCTGCACCCTCATCATAGTCAGCTGCACCCTCATCATAGTCAGCTGCACCCTCATCATAGTCAGCTGCACCCTCATCATAGTCAGCTGCACCCTCATCATAGTCAGCTGCACCCTCATCATAGTCAGCTGCACCCTCATCATAGTCAGCTGCACCCTCATCATAGTCAGCTGCACCCTCATCATAGTCAGCTGCACCCTCATCATAGTCAGCTGCACCCTCATCATAGTCAGCTGCACCCTCATCATAGTCAGCTGCACCCTCATCATAGTCAGCTGCACCCTCATCATAGTCAGCTGCACCCTCATCATAGTCAGCTGCACCCTCATCATAGTCAGCTGCACCCTCATCATAGTCAGCTGCACCCTCATCATAGTCAGCTGCACCCTCATCATAGTCAGCTGCACCCTCATCATAGTCAGCTGCACCCTCATCATAGTCAGCTGCACCCTCATCATAGTCAGCTGCACCCTCATCATAGTCAGCTGCACCCTCATCATAGTCAGCTGCACCCTCATCATAGTCAGCTGCACCCTCATCATAGTCAGCTGCACCCTCATCATAGTCAGCTGCACCCTCATCATAGTCAGCTGCACCCTCATCATAGTCAGCTGCACCCTCATCATAGTCAGCTGCACCCTCATCATAGTCAGCTGCACCCTCATCATAGTCAGCTGCACCCTCATCATAGTCAGCTGCACCCTCATCATAGTCAGCTGCACCCTCATCATAGTCAGCTGCACCCTCATCATAGTCAGCTGCACCCTCATCATAGTCAGCTGCACCCTCATCATAGTCAGCTGCACCCTCATCATAGTCAGCTGCACCCTCATCATAGTCAGCTGCACCCTCATCATAGTCAGCTGCACCCTCATCATAGTCAGCTGCACCCTCATCATAGTCAGCTGCACCCTCATCATAGTCAGCTGCACCCTCATCATAGTCAGCTGCACCCTCATCATAGTCAGCTGCACCCTCATCATAGTCAGCTGCACCCTCATCATAGTCAGCTGCACCCTCATCATAGTCAGCTGCACCCTCATCATAGTCAGCTGCACCCTCATCATAGTCAGCTGCACCCTCATCATAGTCAGCTGCACCCTCATCATAGTCAGCTGCACCCTCATCATAGTCAGCTGCACCCTCATCATAGTCAGCTGCACCCTCATCATAGTCAGCTGCACCCTCATCATAGTCAGCTGCACCCTCATCATAGTCAGCTGCACCCTCATCATAGTCAGCTGCACCCTCATCATAGTCAGCTGCACCCTCATCATAGTCAGCTGCACCCTCATCATAGTCAGCTGCACCCTCATCATAGTCAGCTGCACCCTCATCATAGTCAGCTGCACCCTCATCATAGTCAGCTGCACCCTCATCATAGTCAGCTGCACCCTCATCATAGTCAGCTGCACCCTCATCATAGTCAGCTGCACCCTCATCATAGTCAGCTGCACCCTCATCATAGTCAGCTGCACCCTCATCATAGTCAGCTGCACCCTCATCATAGTCAGCTGCACCCTCATCATAGTCAGCTGCACCCTCATCATAGTCAGCTGCACCCTCATCATAGTCAGCTGCACCCTCATCATAGTCAGCTGCACCCTCATCATAGTCAGCTGCACCCTCATCATAGTCAGCTGCACCCTCATCATAGTCAGCTGCACCCTCATCATAGTCAGCTGCACCCTCATCATAGTCAGCTGCACCCTCATCATAGTCAGCTGCACCCTCATCATAGTCAGCTGCACCCTCATCATAGTCAGCTGCACCCTCATCATAGTCAGCTGCACCCTCATCATAGTCAGCTGCACCCTCATCATAGTCAGCTGCACCCTCATCATAGTCAGCTGCACCCTCATCATAGTCAGCTGCACCCTCATCATAGTCAGCTGCACCCTCATCATAGTCAGCTGCACCCTCATCATAGTCAGCTGCACCCTCATCATAGTCAGCTGCACCCTCATCATAGTCAGCTGCACCCTCATCATAGTCAGCTGCACCCTCATCATAGTCAGCTGCACCCTCATCATAGTCAGCTGCACCCTCATCATAGTCAGCTGCACCCTCATCATAGTCAGCTGCACCCTCATCATAGTCAGCTGCACCCTCATCATAGTCAGCTGCACCCTCATCATAGTCAGCTGCACCCTCATCATAGTCAGCTGCACCCTCATCATAGTCAGCTGCACCCTCATCATAGTCAGCTGCACCCTCATCATAGTCAGCTGCACCCTCATCATAGTCAGCTGCACCCTCATCATAGTCAGCTGCACCCTCATCATAGTCAGCTGCACCCTCATCATAGTCAGCTGCACCCTCATCATAGTCAGCTGCACCCTCATCATAGTCAGCTGCACCCTCATCATAGTCAGCTGCACCCTCATCATAGTCAGCTGCACCCTCATCATAGTCAGCTGCACCCTCATCATAGTCAGCTGCACCCTCATCATAGTCAGCTGCACCCTCATCATAGTCAGCTGCACCCTCATCATAGTCAGCTGCACCCTCATCATAGTCAGCTGCACCCTCATCATAGTCAGCTGCACCCTCATCATAGTCAGCTGCACCCTCATCATAGTCAGCTGCACCCTCATCATAGTCAGCTGCACCCTCATCATAGTCAGCTGCACCCTCATCATAGTCAGCTGCACCCTCATCATAGTCAGCTGCACCCTCCCGGAAGAATAGGCCGACTCACTACCTTTAACTACAAGCAAGAAACTTTCTATACAGTGTGCGCGAACAAGTCAATAGGCAACGGCAATAAATAATAGAGTTTCTCGAGTGAGTGTTGTGACTATCTTCTATAAGTGGCACGCAGGATTCCATTCCATAAGTGAGTTAGCATCCTTCATAGGCCTTTAGCCCACTAAGAGAAAGTCAAAAAGTCCGTTTTTACTATATTCAATAAAGAGAGTAAGCTGTCCGGTTTCAATAAGCGGATTAGGTTACAACCAACTTTCTATACAGTGTGCGCGAACAAGTCAATAGGCAACGGCAATAAATAATAGAGTTTCTCGAGTGAGTGTTGTGACTATCTTCTATAAGTGGCACGCAGGATTCCATTCCATAAGTGAGTTAGCATCCTTCATAGGCCTTTAGCCCACTAAGAGAAAGTCAAAAAGTCCGTTTTTACTATATTCAATAAAGAGAGTAAGCTGTCCGGTTTCAATAAGCGGATTAGGTTACAACCAACTTTCTATACAGTGTGCGCGAACAAGTCAATAGGCAACGGCAATAAATAATAGAGTTTCTCGAGTGAGTGTTGTGACTATCTTCTATAAGTGGCACGCAGGATTCCATTCCATAAGTGAGTTAGCATCCTTCATAGGCCTTTAGCCCACTAAGAGAAAGTCAAAAAGTCCGTTTTTACTATATTCAATAAAGAGAGTAAGCTGTCCGGTTTCAATAAGCGGATTAGGTTACAACCAACTTTCTATACAGTGTGCGCGAACAAGTCAATAGGCAACGGCAATAAATAATAGAGTTTCTCGAGTGAGTGTTGTGACTATCTTCTATAAGTGGCACGCAGGATTCCATTCCATAAGTGAGTTAGCATCCTTCATAGGCCTTTAGCCCACTAAGAGAAAGTCAAAAAGTCCGTTTTTACTATATTCAATAAAGAGAGTAAGCTGTCCGGTTTCAATAAGCGGATTAGGTTACAACCAACTTTCTATACAGTGTGCGCGAACAAGTCAATAGGCAACGGCAATAAATAATAGAGTTTCTCGAGTGAGTGTTGTGACTATCTTCTATAAGTGGCACGCAGGATTCCATTCCATAAGTGAGTTAGCATCCTTCATAGGCCTTTAGCCCACTAAGAGAAAGTCAAAAAGTCCGTTTTTACTATATTCAATAAAGAGAGTAAGCTGTCCGGTTTCAATAAGCGGATTAGGTTACAACCAACTTTCTATACAGTGTGCGCGAACAAGTCAATAGGCAACGGCAATAAATAATAGAGTTTCTCGAGTGAGTGTTGTGACTATCTTCTATAAGTGGCACGCAGGATTCCATTCCATAAGTGAGTTAGCATCCTTCATAGGCCTTTAGCCCACTAAGAGAAAGTCAAAAAGTCCGTTTTTACTATATTCAATAAAGAGAGTAAGCTGTCCGGTTTCAATAAGCGGATTAGGTTACAACCAACTTTCTATACAGTGTGCGCGAACAAGTCAATAGGCAACGGCAATAAATAATAGAGTTTCTCGAGTGAGTGTTGTGACTATCTTCTATAAGTGGCACGCAGGATTCCATTCCATAAGTGAGTTAGCATCCTTCATAGGCCTTTAGCCCACTAAGAGAAAGTCAAAAAGTCCGTTTTTACTATATTCAATAAAGAGAGTAAGCTGTCCGGTTTCAATAAGCGGATTAGGTTACAACCAACTTTCTATACAGTGTGCGCGAACAAGTCAATAGGCAACGGCAATAAATAATAGAGTTTCTCGAGTGAGTGTTGTGACTATCTTCTATAAGTGGCACGCAGGATTCCATTCCATAAGTGAGTTAGCATCCTTCATAGGCCTTTAGCCCACTAAGAGAAAGTCAAAAAGTCCGTTTTCAAGCAAGCATAAGGGAAGAAGCGTCAAGTAAGCAATGAGAATGAGATCAAGATGCTCGTAACGTTTATTGAGAGTCAGGGTTACTACCCAATTTCTATAGAGTAACTGAACAAGAATATAAGCAACGGGTGGATCCGATCCTAGCGTAGTGGACAGTTAACGTAGGCAGTATCTCTTCTTCGGAACTTCTAACTCAACTGGAACTGGACGAGTCGATTCGGCTTCCTTACCTGATCCAAAAAGTAACTTCTACAAATAGCGTTAGAGGGGCTGGGCTGTCAACCCGGATTTGGAGTTGTTGGCGATGGCTCACTGCCGCCATGGCAGATATATAAGTGGCACAGGACTTTCGAACTGCAGATGATCTCATTGATTCAACTCTTACAGGAGCAGTAAAAGAATGGATGGAATCTCTCTCCTCTGGTCAAAAAATAGAGTACTTTTCTGGACTTTACCTTACTTATATTAAAGCTGTCTGCTTGTCTGCAGGGGAGATACTATTTCATCTCCTATACATATGGCACCAAAGAATTGAATCCTCCCAACCGGCAACACATCCACTTCGTCTTACCTCTTCCAGAACCCTTGGTTGCCATAGCCTCTATCCTTACTATACTATTTCTCAATACTTATCTATACGAGCAGCAGCCCTCCCTCAGACTATGAGCAGCAATCGATTATCTGTCTGAGCTTTAGGCCAAACTGCGCTTTGCTAGGCAGGCTTCCCCGGTCGGTACCCATAGTCAATTCCTTCTGTTCGGGGAGCCTATGATGATTATGTTACTTCCATCGTATTGCTTCACTTTCCTGTTGATGCTTCTACGGGGGGGGCAGTTGTTCATGCTTTATATCATAAGTAAGAATACGAAATGTTTCTTTTGTGTCCATATTAAACAAGTAGCGTGCTCGTCTCGTTGATTCGATCTTGTCTTCTTCCCAGGTCAGGTGGTGCGGGAGTGAAGTATAGAAGGCTCAGCGATACCTCGATGCCGGTTCCAAAGTGCTATTGCTGCTGCAGTGCATCTTGTTCATCATCCAGTTATTTCTCTATAATCTTTGTTCCGGAGTCAACCAAATCGTCGATTGGGTCTTTCATTCTTCCTAGTTCACCCATATCCCGGGAAATCAATATTGGAGAAGTGGAGCATGACTTGACCATCTGGGCGTAGAATGGAATAAGTCAGGGTCAGTTTCTTCACAAGCTTTGGTCTTATTCCTCTATCAAGTCTCTTCTTCCTCCCCGCTCCAGTAGAATGCTGAAGGATTGTGTTCATTCTTCTCCGGTTTATGACTTTTAGGGTTAAGGGACATAGACCTACCAGCTTCTTTGTCTTAGATGATTAACAGAATTGAGTCGTTTTCTGGAGTGGAGGATCTGATCTATACGTATTTCTTGATAGGCAGGCAGGAAGCTCCTCGGTCGCTATTTCATCAACTATCTTATTCCGGGGTAATTTGATGGAAGGAAAAGGCAGTGATACATTTGATACAGTCATGTTTTAATGCTGCCAAGGTCTTTCCTAAGAGCTGATTAAACGAGGACGGCATGTATGTCAATGACATTAAGTGGAAGAGCTTGTTGCACTGGTCCTACCCACAAGTCTCTGCTTTAGGGGAAAAATCTCCAATCCAATATTCCATCCTGCACCCTTGGCTATAAGCACTTTGTTCACCTTTTGAAAGAATCTATGTTCTGTGTAGAGAGGCAACATGTGCAGATGGCCAGTATGTGCTGCATCCTTTTCGATGGGTTGAGGTGCGGTGATTTGCCCTATCATTGCCTGAAGGCCTGGAGACTCACAGGGTAATGTGGACTGACTTTAGCAACACTAAAGAAGATGTCAGTGTGCTTCTGGGATGTATTGAGCGCAAATAGAACCGGTATTTACCTAAGCAGCTCTAAGATTGCGTACTCGTCCGCCCTTTCCCTAGCCCAAGCGGTGCTTTGGGGATCATTGCCAAGCAAATGAGGCAGTTTCAAAACCCTGCCAGGCCTAGGAGTATGGTCACAATTTAGAGACCCTTCCAGTCCTAGTAGTATGGTGGACTTCCCCGAACCCTCACTTTCGAACAGAGATTTCAGACTTTATACACAAACAACACCTTCTCTTGCAACAAAAGTGGGACCAATAGGGCCAGGCAGGCCAGGAAGATCTTTTAGCGCTACTCACACTCAAAAACCTGACTTTATGCTGATGACTTTCGCGAACAGGCAATTCGGCTACCGACCTCTTACTCTAGGAACCAACAACACAAGAAAAAAAAGAATACATCTGTGACACGATAAAGACTCTAACAGGCCATTCTTTAGCAGACAATGCTCGAACAGGAACATAATGAACTCCTCTTGATACAAGACTTGGAGCTTTGCGGAAGAAGGAATAGGCCCACGTTTTCAGATCAGAAGCGGTGCGAGTCGAAAGGAAATCCGCAGCCACCAGGTAATCTAAAAGAGGTTAGAGTTGTGTTGCCGTAGAGTTCCTATAGCTCCCAGTCGGACAGTTCCAGTTAACGACTTAATAAGGGCCAAATCCAATCAATCTGGACTCGCTCTTAAAGCTACCGTTAGCACAACTCAAACAGCTCACGTTAGGAGCCTTATTCGAAAGCTAAAGTAATCATTTCATCATCTTTGGCTTTTCAAGAGTAGTGGCCTTCCCTTTGCTTGCTTAGCTTTACCGAGTAGTGGTCGACCTCCGGAACTTCTTAATACACTAAACTTCTTGCCCCGCTCTAGCTCAAAGAAACTCCAATGGGCGTTATCGGTGCGAGTGGAATCGTGTGGTTCAGAACAGAAAGAAAGTGTAGTTCAGGGTTAGAATATTGCTTAGCCTTGGTTCAACTGATTGTCCCGCTGTAGCTCAAACAAAGTCGTTGAGTTGAGTATCTTTTCTCGTGTAAAGAAAGGTTAGATACCCAGTTCTCTCTCGCTGACATATCCTCATAACCTTTAGATAGAGTGATTCAGTCGATACAGAGCCAATGATTCTATTCTGACTTGAAGAGCCGAAACCGAGCAAAGAGATCATTCTGACTGAACCACGTTATCACGGCAGCGATGGCTCCGTTTGGCATTTCCCTTTTACAACACCAGAAAGCTCTAGTTAAACATTGGAAATAATGTACGCCATGAGCAACGTTTCACCCATAGTAAAACACTAGAAAGAGATATTAAGAAATTCCTAGTGAACTTCCAACTCCATCTGCAACTTGAATGAAAGTTCTGTATTAACATCTTTTTTCATTTATTGGAGATTTTTTCTCTTATTGTGAAATCCATCTTTCCAAGTTTTCTGTGCAGTGACTCAAGGACCTGGCGGAGTCATCAAAGGAGGAATACTCGTAAAGTGCCCCTTCTCTAGTATAGTATCGAGAGTTATCAACAGAACAGGGTGGGCTTGCTCCTGTTATGAGCAAGTCAAGCCAGGTTACGTAAGGGAAGCCGCGTCTAGCTTAGATGATAAAGCAAGTTCTCCAATGAAGTCTGGGTGTGTGTGTTCGAATCCTTTC
Organism: Musa balbisiana; assembly: GCA_004837865.1. Taxonomy (NCBI): domain Eukaryota; kingdom Viridiplantae; phylum Streptophyta; class Magnoliopsida; order Zingiberales; family Musaceae; genus Musa; species Musa balbisiana. Next base: position 278,991 of record PYDT01000460.1, on the reverse strand, counting down.
CATCATGAAGAAAGAAGTGGCTCGACTCCCAATGCAGGCTAAGCTCCCCCTGAACCAGTAGCGGGCTTCAATTTGAACGATGAAAGCTCTGACAAAGAAAGCAATGAAGAGGAAATCGGGCAAGCAAGCTACCGCACTACGGCCGGAAACAAATAGGCAGCAAAGAAGGCAAGGACCCTTACTCTGTAGAAACTACATTCCATTAGGGCGGTCAAAAAAGATGCTTACAATCTTCTATTAGGAAGTCTTATTGAGCTCACTTTACGTTTTGAAGCCCGATGCGTTTCCTTTCTGGGGTGTTCACGTACGGGCTAAGCTTCCACTGAGTCTTTTACATCTCTCCTTTAACTACGGAAGGCAGAAGCGTAAAAGAGAAGCAGTCTTTCAAAGGATGAATGCTGCGCAAAATCAAAGAAGAGAACACAAAGTGAGTGCAGAAGGACCTGAAAAACGGAGAGTGTTGGTCCTGCAATAAGAAGGGTGACTTTCGTTTTTAGTTCCCATAAAAGAATGGCAAAGGGAAAAAGCCATGATGATCAGGAAAAGGTGGGTCACGACTATGGCCCTGTTTGCCAACATTGAAGATAGTTGGTGGACACAAATCTCCAAGCTTCCGAAAGTAGGAATTGGAAGGTTAAGATATGATTGAAGAACTCGGTTATGAATCTAGATCAATGGCACTTCGACAGTAATCAGAGGCCAGTAATTGCTGTTGGAAAACGGAAAGTCAGAAGAGGGCTGCTTTTTGGATAGGATTCTGGTAGGTTTCACTTGGCACCTTGAGATATAGGCGTAGCGCAGGGCAGGATGGACGAGATAAGAATCTTTGAGTATCTTTTCTCGTGTAAAGAAAGGTTAGATACCCAGTTCTCTCTCGCTGACATATCCTCATAACCTTTAGATAGAGTGATTCAGTCGATACAGAGCCAATGATTCTATTCTGACTTGAAGAGCCGAAACCGAGCAAAGAGATCATTCTGACTGAACCACGTTATCACGGCAGCGATGGCTCCGTTTGGCATTTCCCTTTTACAACACCAGAAAGCTCTAGTTAAACATTGGAAATAATGTACGCCATGAGCAACGTTTCACCCATAGTAAAACACTAGAAAGAGATATTAAGAAATTCCTAGTGAACTTCCAACTCCATCTGCAACTTGAATGAAAGTTCTGTATTAACATCTTTTTTCATTTATTGGAGATTTTTTCTCTTATTGTGAAATCCATCTTTCCAAGTTTTCTGTGCAGTGACTCAAGGACCTGGCGGAGTCATCAAAGGAGGAATACTCGTAAAGTGCCCCTTCTCTAGTATAGTATCGAGAGTTATCAACAGAACAGGGTGGGCTTGCTCCTGTTATGAGCAAGTCAAGCCAGGTTACGTAAGGGAAGCCGCGTCTAGCTTAGATGATAAAGCAAGTTCTCCAATGAAGTCTGGGTGTGTGTGTTCGAATCCTTTCCATCATGAAGAAAGAAGTGGCTCGACTCCCAATGCAGGCTAAGCTCCCCCTGAACCAGTAGCGGGCTTCAATTTGAACGATGAAAGCTCTGACAAAGAAAGCAATGAAGAGGAAATCGGGCAAGCAAGCTACCGCACTACGGCCGGAAACAAATAGGCAGCAAAGAAGGCAAGGACCCTTACTCTGTAGAAACTACATTCCATTAGGGCGGTCAAAAAAGATGCTTACAATCTTCTATTAGGAAGTCTTATTGAGCTCACTTTACGTTTTGAAGCCCGATGCGTTTCCTTTCTGGGGTGTTCACGTACGGGCTAAGCTTCCACTGAGTCTTTTACATCTCTCCTTTAACTACGGAAGGCAGAAGCGTAAAAGAGAAGCAGTCTTTCAAAGGATGAATGCTGCGCAAAATCAAAGAAGAGAACACAAAGTGAGTGCAGAAGGACCTGAAAAACGGAGAGTGTTGGTCCTGCAATAAGAAGGGTGACTTTCGTTTTTAGTTCCCATAAAAGAATGGCAAAGGGAAAAAGCCATGATGATCAGGAAAAGGTGGGTCACGACTATGGCCCTGTTTGCCAACATTGAAGATAGTTGGTGGACACAAATCTCCAAGCTTCCGAAAGTAGGAATTGGAAGGTTAAGATATGATTGAAGAACTCGGTTATGAATCTAGATCAATGGCACTTCGACAGTAATCAGAGGCCAGTAATTGCTGTTGGAAAACGGAAAGTCAGAAGAGGGCTGCTTTTTGGATAGGATTCTGGTAGGTTTCACTTGGCACCTTGAGATATAGGCGTAGCGCAGGGCAGGATGGACGAGATAAGAATCTTTGAGTATACTTTGTTTGGGAGGTGGAGCGAGAGACCTCAATGCCGATAAAGTAATGCTGCGGATGAACTCATTTGTTGCCAAGCTTTTCTCGGAGAAGAATCATTCCCTTGTGTGAGACCAACGTAGAATCTAAGGATGAGGCAACGATCGACGAACAAACATGGAAGAATCCGCACGGCGACAGTGGAACCCTTTATCCAAAATGAAGCAGTGAGAAACGAGCTGAGCTCCATTTCGGAAAGCAGGTACCAAGAGCTTACCAAGGAAGGACGTAAATAGAAGCAAAAGAATGAAATCCTCAGAGATGTGAGTTGGCTGTTTCGAGCGAGTTACCGATGACATAAATCAATGGTATATGCTTCACACATGCGGACGGCGAGTCGAATTCAAGCAAAAGTATACGGTGCTACCAAGAAAAGAAAGCTTGTCTTCTCCGGCTACGTGGTCCAAGTTTTCCGCAATAGCTTCCTATGTATAAGGAAGGGGTGGCTAAGCTTGCCTCAACTCAACGGTCAACTCTCACAGAAGCATTGAGAAAGCACTGAACCGTAAAGTCAAGGTTTTCTCCAAAATAGCATTCCGGGACAGGACAAAGAAGAAGCCTCCGAGAGGGAAGGGCTTTTATGCAACTCGAAATCAACCCGGAACTAGGAATAGCCTCTAGGAATCGCCCCTTCGGGCCTACCTCCTACTGTTGGTCTCTCAACGTGGGTATCGAGGCCTCGCCAATGGAGAATACGAATACCAAGTCGGCCATTCACATTTGTTAGTCTTAAGCTTGCCCAGCAGAGGGAGACCCTTAATGCAGTCTGTAGACATTGCACATCGCCGCAGTCTAACCGCGCTTTGACCAGGCACGGCGAGAACCACTCAGCGCCAACGAAAACGGAGTAGACGGCACACGTAACCAACCCCCAGGGGCGAAGAGCTCAGCGAATGGAATAAGTAGGCTGGCTGGGATGGATATCAATTGGTAGGGAAAAGTTCTTTGTTGCACTTGTTCCCAGGTGAGATCAAAGATCGATCTTTCAACGCATTGATTTCCTACTGTAGTTGTTCGTCGGATCAGGTTGGGAAGTTGTTCGGTATCTTGGGAACAGTCAAAGAATCCGCAGTGCCAGTGTTGTCTACTCGATGAACAGCAGGATCAGATTCCAAAGAAAGGGAAGTCGGCTTGTTTACTCCAATATATACTAGCTCGATAAATTCCAAGTAGTTGAGTTGACATGCGCAAGTCCTGGGTGAAACGCCGGAAGTGGGTAACGTCACTTATTGTCCCACTCGCCGCTCCTATAAAGTTCCATTTCAGGATCTTGCCAGTTTCTGCCTAATGGGATTCTTTTCTTTCTCGTTAACCCGGACTCTAGCTCTGCACTTGACTGACTCTAGCTCTGCACTTTATCTAGCTCTCCTCTTTCGCACAACGGCTTTCAAAGCAATAAGTTTGTTTCGAAGGTTAGTGTCCCTTAGCTTTATTCTATATTAGGAACGGCGCGAGATTCCATTAAACAAGCAGCGGGAACAAGACAAGCTGGGGATTGATTCGGTTCTGGTTGCGATTCCATTCTGTGTTGCTTCCGCGCTCGGTAGATTCCATTCCGTAGTTGTTACTTGTATAGTAGTTACTTGGCTGTGTTTTAGGTCTTGGTGGCTGATCGACTGGTTCTTAATAATGGAAAGTTCTAGGTAGCTTGCTGATAGGGCAAGTAAGCCTATAAGGAAGTAAAGGCATACTGAACCTAAAGGTAGTAAGGACGATAGCCAGGAGAATCAGGTTGAGGCAAACAAACAAAAGTCAGGATAAAAGCGAGTAGTGGAAGGGCTAACTGGTGAAAAACAAGGAAAGGCTGGCTTGGCTGGGTATTGAAAGTTCAGGAAGGGAGCAGGAGGCTCATAGGCTTTAGAGAAATACTTTCTATAAGGTTTTGAGTAGTCCGATGTAGGTCCCCAGTGGGACAGAGGCCTATACTATGTGTTTTCATTTTGATTCTTTTTCTTGGTAGCTCTATTCCTTGTTGTTAGTTCACCTCTGCATTAAAGTCAAAGGCAAGGCAGGTTCATAGTCCATAGTTGGGTTCTCTTTCTCTTGTTTCTTCTTTGAAGTCAGTAGTCCCATTCCCTGTTCCTTACTAGAGAGCCTTGTTAGCAGATAAGGTAGTACTTGTCTCTTCCTTTACCAATAAGGAGAAAAGTTTCAAATTAACTCTAACGTAACTAAGATCTTTTGAACTTGAAACTGAGAAAGCACTGAACCGTAAAGTCAAGGTTTTCTCCAAAATAGCATTCCGGGACAGGACAAAGAAGAAGCCTCCGAGAGGGAAGGGCTTTTATGCAACTCGAAATCAACCCGGAACTAGGAATAGCCTCTAGGAATCGCCCCTTCGGGCCTACCTCCTACTGTTGGTCTCTCAACGTGGGTATCGAGGCCTCGCCAATGGAGAATACGAATACCAAGTCGGCCATTCACATTTGTTAGTCTTAAGCTTGCCCAGCAGAGGGAGACCCTTAATGCAGTCTGTAGACATTGCACATCGCCGCAGTCTAACCGCGCTTTGACCAGGCACGGCGAGAACCACTCAGCGCCAACGAAAACGGAGTAGACGGCACACGTAACCAACCCCCAGGGGCGAAGAGCTCAGCGAATGGAATAAGTAGGCTGGCTGGGATGGATATCAATTGGTAGGGAAAAGTTCTTTGTTGCACTTGTTCCCAGGTGAGATCAAAGATCGATCTTTCAACGCATTGATTTCCTACTGTAGTTGTTCGTCGGATCAGGTTGGGAAGTTGTTCGGTATCTTGGGAACAGTCAAAGAATCCGCAGTGCCAGTGTTGTCTACTCGATGAACAGCAGGATCAGATTCCAAAGAAAGGGAAGTCGGCTTGTTTACTCCAATATATACTAGCTCGATAAATTCCAAGTAGTTGAGTTGACATGCGCAAGTCCTGGGTGAAACGCCGGAAGTGGGTAACGTCACTTATTGTCCCACTCGCCGCTCCTATAAAGTTCCATTTCAGGATCTTGCCAGTTTCTGCCTAATGGTATTCTTTTCTTTCTCGTTAAACCCGGACTCTAGCTCTGCACTTGACTACTATCTCTAGCTCGCACTTATCTAGCTCTCCTCTTCGCACAACGGCTTTCAAAGCAATAAGTTTGTTTCGAAGGTTAGTGTCCCTTAGCTTTATTCTATATTAGGAACGGCGCGAGATTCCATTAAACAAGCAGCGGGAACAAGACAAGCTGGGGATTGATTCGGTTCTGGTTGCGATTCCATTCTGTGTTGCTTCCGCGCTCGGTAGATTCCATTCCGTAGTTGTTACTTGTATAGTAGTTACTTGGCTGTGTTTTAGGTCTTGGTGGCTGATCGACTGGTTCTTAATAATGGAAAGTTCTAGGTAGCTTGCTGATAGGGCAAGTAAGCCTATAAGGAAGTAAAGGCATACTGAACCTAAAGGTAGTAAGGACGATAGCCAGGAGAATCAGGTTGAGGCAAACAAACAAAAGTCAGGATAAAAGCGAGTAGTGGAAGGGCTAACTGGTGAAAAACAAGGAAAGGCTGGCTTGGCTGGGTATTGAAAGTTCAGGAAGGGAGCAGGAGGCTCATAGGCTTTAGAGAAATACTTTCTATAAGGTTTTGAGTAGTCCGATGTAGGTCCCCAGTGGGACAGAGGCCTATACTATGTGTTTTCATTTTGATTCTTTTTCTTGGTAGCTCTATTCCTTGTTGTTAGTTCACCTCTGCATTAAAGTCAAAGGCAAGGCAGGTTCATAGTCCATAGTTGGGTTCTCTTTCTCTTGTTTCTTCTTTGAAGTCAGTAGTCCCATTCCCTGTTCCTTACTAGAGAGCCTTGTTAGCAGATAAGGTAGTACTTGTCTCTTCCTTTACCAATAAGGAGAAAAGTTTCAAATTAACTCTAACGTAACTAAGATCTTTTGAACTTGAAACTGAGAATAGCACTACAGCTTAAGAGAATGAAAAAACCCGTAGACCTTTGCTTTGGCAACCTAGAACCTTTGCTTTGGCAACCGAGTACTACTATACGCTCTCGAACTGAAGTATCTTATTCTGACTATCCTATACCTAATTCCGACTATACCTTATAGCATTCTATAGAACTTCGGGTAAGATCTCGCCCACCTAACAATTGAATAAGAAACTTGGAGTGCAAATAGTGCTTCTCAGACTTCCACCAATGCAATGCTTATAATACCTTAGCTCGGAACCTAGCCTGTAACTACTGCCCCCGAACCTTGCTTGACTTACAACGCCTTTGTCCCCTTGCTTTATTGCCTATGTGCCTTTATCTACTGGCTCTTATTCTTTTACTAGTGTTTATTTACTTCTATTTAGAATTAGATCTAGTGCATCCAAGGATTAGAATCAAGCAGTAGGGTGAGAAAAGAGAATCGAGCAGTGCTATGAGAAAACCAAACTCATTATTCGACTAAGTAACCTTTCTCTCTGTTGGTGCGCCTCCCCTCCCCGTGTTACTTTCAGTCATAACTCCTTAAGCACCTATTCTTTCTCTAGACTATTAGGGTTAGTCCGATAGACTCGTTAGACTCAGTACAATCCCGGTTATTAAAGAATGCACTACGACTAGAGTGGATCAAACCCAGGAGAAAAGCAATCCAACCAATAAGGCAAAGAATAGAACTGGTGCTTATTAGAATGGAACAAGAGCATATGAGACTGTCCTTACTGCTTTACCCATTATGAGAACACTGCTACTACCATGAGAATACTACGACCACTTAGAAGAACTCGACTCGGACACTAAACCCGAAGACAACTACAAAAATCAACAACATATAGTATATTTATGTAGAGTTATTACCAAGTGCTGTGTTCGGCTTCCAAGGCTGCCCCTCTTTTCTTTGATTCTAACATATCAGCCCGAAACTCCTGTTAGTTAGCCCGCCACTACCACCTTCCAGTATTGATTTCCCTTTTTGACTCTGCGACTCCTTTCTCTTATTCTTACTATTACTTAGACTATCCTTTCACTTTTCCACTCATGCCCTCGACTCTTATGTTTCGATTGTTAGTCTCCTAATTGTATCTGTCATTTTGTATTTCAACAACGTTATTTTATATGATATTTGATAGTGGTTTATTAGCTCAAAGTGGTGAAAAAGAAGCTCTTTATTTCCGGGTTATTGAGAGCTCTTGTGCACGACTTACCTACCTATGAATGCACGAGTGACTGTGGGGATATCATAGACTAATGGATGCTCCCAAAAGAATGAACGGTCACCCCGCACCGAAACCTAAAGAACGAGCGGAGTGACTTGAAGAATTAGTATGCCGCCCCCCCGACTTGAAGAAGAAGTCTCTGTCCGATGACCACCAATGCATGAACGATGGTGCTACTATGATGCATGAACGATGGTCCTACTATGAATGAGAGATGTCGACCGAAGAATGGAATGAGCAAGGAACCCTCTGTGCACCAACCTTCGATGCACGTCCGATGTCGCCCAGTTGCTCGTACCACGATGACAGATTGAATGGTTGCCATAAGAAAGAAGAATTTGTTATATTATTTGGAGAGTGAGTGACCCTGCCCAAAGCATGAGTGCACGTAGCTTGCACCGTCATCCACAGCCTTCTTGTTGTTACTAAAAGACTGAGTTACCCCTTATTGGCAGAATGAGCCAACAGCCCTTTATTTATTGATTGAATACCGAGTGAACTCCCCCTTCTTTATTGTTTACCCCTAGCCCAGTTGCCCGACCCCATTAATAGAAGGTCCCTTGCTCACTCTTTCTTTGAGCTGCATCGCTACGAGTAGGGATGTGACTTGACCGAGCACCCGCACTACCATATAAAATCAATTCGCATAACAATAGCTGTCTTTAGACCACGTTTCCCTCATCAAATACTATCAAATCTTATGTAGGTGAACACAATGGTGAATTTCAGAATAGAATGAAAAAAGAGAGAATCCAAGCTAGTAGCAGCAGACTGAGAAGAGACACAGTAATAGTAGGTTGGAACAAGGCATAGACATTGAAGGCAGTAGCAGCAGAACGAGAGACAGGAAAGTAATACTCTAGCTCGGGGGGCATAGGGGAATCTGAGGTGGGCATATGATTTAGAAGTACTAAAGTCCGCCCTCGGGCTAAAGGCTGCAATTCGAACTTTCGGGATTCTATTTCCATGGAGAATTGCCTGTTAGAAAGTCATCAGCTGAATCAAGATCATAAGCTAGAAGATCTGGCCCAGACTCGGTGCCCATTGAAGAAGCAAACTAGATAAGTATCATCAGCTGGAGAAGACGCTGGGCGATGAAAGTAAGCTGCAAGACCATCAAGTGGAGTTCCTGGCGGTTGAGTGATTGTAGCAGAAGAGAGTACAGGCTCCGAAGTAAGGGTATAAAATCCAGTAGCAAGTGGGTCAATAAGCTTAGGAACATACAAATAAGATAAAGGTGTGCAAGCGCTAGGATCTTTTGGGGGAGTTTCTATTTCCATTCAGGATTATTCTCCTGCTTTCTTTTGTGCCCACTCATCCTGATTCTATTGTCGATGAAACTAGGGCCAACCGCATTAGCTTCAAAGGCTGGATCTGTTGATTACAATGCATTTCTATACCCGGGCTCACTGGATCCCTGCTTATACTTTCTCTGATACGGATATTGATCCAGCTGACGATTTCACTTTCACTCAAACTTTACTTTATGCCCCGTACTCTGCTTGAGGTGGAAGTACTGAATTCAAATGGAATCTATCTAGCATGTTAGTGTAGAAGCAAGCAAAGACACTGCTTCCCTCTCTTATGAATGAATCTGACTTAACTGCTTCCCTTGCCGGCGGAGATCATCTTCACAATTCCACTCTAACTCAAACTAACTAACGCTTTCCACTCCTTCTGTAAGCGCAACTGAATCCCTTTTATTTCGCTGGTTCCTTTCAGTCGCATACATTACATCTACCCTTGTCTGCTGTAGGGAACTACGTCTAGTTCTATTTTTACGGAGGCTTGTGCCACAAGTAAGGCGAAATGGAAATAGCTGCATTCCGTTGGTAGGGGCGGAGATTCAAGCTATGCGCTGAGGGTTGAAACCCGTTAGCAAGAAGAAAGAAGGCACCCTCCTGAGAGACCAAGGCAGGACCTAGAGGATTCAAGGTACTTAGCCGATCCGATGCCATAAATTGATAAGAGTCGGTTATTACAGAAGAAGTTGTGCTCGAATGAATCGGTTATTACAGAAGAAGTTGTGCTCGAATCAGTTGTTACAGAATCCACTGAAACTTATAACAAATGGGAGAATAGATGACACCTGCGGAAAGAGGTAAGAGACAAGAAGAATCAAATGAAATGCTGGTGGTTCATAAAGTCAATCAGAGAGTCAGAGAGTAAGAGTAGATGGGGGGTGCCCTCTTGCTATTGCCCACGGAGCGCTAAGTCAATAAGTTGCTTTATGCTGAGTCAGGTCACACGCTTTTGGATTCTTTAGAGTCCGGAGAGGGAGTATGGATTGCAGCTAGATTGCGCAGCGGAGCGGGAAAGTTTAGATTCTTCTGTCAGATTGGGGGTGCCATCAGAAACCACTTATACACTAGAAAAAAGGAAAAACCTGTAAGGAACTAAAGTTGTTGACAATTGAGTTGAGTTCAGAAAGGTACTGGCAGACCCACCTTAGCCCTTTCTTTTGTATAGGAATTACACCATCCATAAGGTGTGCTGGTTAACCCTTATTTCCAGTGTTTTACCACTATTAGAGGGTCTCAAGATGGTTCTATTTGGAGCCCAAGAGCGGAGGAACTTCTGAAACATCCTTTAACAGAGAGTAGCCTTGAACCATAAAGATTAGGGGCGTCAATTCATTCGTTGGACACAGTTCTTGAAGAATTTATTGAAACTTACTTGAGACTGTTTATGATCTTGCTTGGGGCACTAACTGGAGCTTTAGAAGCACATTCTCCACTTAGTCTTGCCCGGACGGAACTACTTTAAACGTCAGCTAGACAAGAAGAATAGGCCGACTCACTACAAGCAAGGGAGCCTTATTGTCATATTATTCCTAAGCTTGTTATCGAGCACTTTGTATAGATTCTATGTAAATACATAGCTTCCCCATCTTGATCTTATTCATCTAGAACTGACCTATCAACAAGGAAGATGACACCCACCCCCAACGAGCACGTACTAGGCAAGGTTTGTATGGAGCACATACGAAGTGTGACCTTAGATCGCATGGGTTGGTGAAAGAGACTGAGTACTAGCACTACTAGGTGGGCGAGAGGGCGAAAACAAGAATGGAAATACGGGGCGACTCACGGGGCTAACGCTTAGACATATAACTCTTACTAACACGCGGACAAGTCGACAAGTCTGCCTTTGTATACTCCGCTTGTTGACTTGCTCTAGGCACCGAACTCAGGAACCGAAAACTCTGCTTGTTGAGTCAAGGAAAACAAGGGAAGAGTGGAATCGTACGAAGAATGGGCTCTGTCTAAAGGAATTGGGTCACCAACCATAGCTCTCCACTAAAAAGTATGAATTGAGACTAGTAACCAACTAGTAGTGCTCTTAACCAAAGAATCAGGTAACGCCGCTGCTTCTCTAAAGTAAGAACAACGCGTGAGGGGACTAGACTAAACAGAATGAGGGTATTTCGCTAGGTACAAGAAAGAGATTATGAATTCCATTACCTATGTTGTCACCTGAAAACTGCTCTAGTGCATTTCTTCTTTATAACATATACCCTTGCCTGCCCTGCCTTGACTTACCTTCCGTCTTAAACCCTAGCTAGCCTTGACTTACCTTCCGTCTTTGAGTCAGGAGTTCTTTGTTTGTGGGGAGATAAAGGATCCTAGACTTCTGCGCTCGATGGATCAGTATTGGAAGAGTGGACTGAGGAATGAAACTAAGTAGACTCAGAATGGAACCTAGTAGTAGCAAGCCTTAAGTAGTAGGAACTAGCCTTCGAACCAGTAAGACAGAGCCTGAAACCAACCGGTCAATATCAGTCTTCAAAGATGGACAGTGAGAATGAAACCGGTCAGTGAAAGAATGGGCCTAAGCAGCCACAGACTGAAACTACGCAGTAGCAGCCTAAGACCGGACCCCGGGGTATCAGCCTGAAACCAGTCAGTATCAGCCTGTAGCTCCTAGTAGTAGAGTTGGGGAAATCAGAGCGTTTTCCCGGCTTTTTTCGTAGCGACCTTGTTTTACCTAATAGAGCTCAGATTTGATCCTCGATTTTTACGGAACTCCCTGCCGCGTAACATTAGTAGTTACTTGGCCCCGGGAAAAAAGGCAGCGACCCCAATTCCCTTAATAGCTCGGTGAATTTCATGAAAAAGTTGACAAAACCCGGGATTTTTGATAGCAAAGCCAATTCCGCTAATAGCTCGGTCCAAAGTCATGATCATTTCACGTTTCCCCGGGAAAAAAGGCAGCGAAGTGAGGAGTCGCTTGTACCTTTGGCTACTGAGCTACTGGTTCTTAGGCTAAGGTTACTGAGCTACAGGCACTGGTTTCAGGCTTAGGTGAGGGAGCTACAGGCTATAGCTACAGGTTTTGATTCTTTAGCTACAGGTTCTTAGACTTTATCTACAGAGCTACGGTCTTAGGGAAGCGAGTATTAGACTTTAGCTACTGGTTCTTAGGCTAAGGTTACCTGGAGCTCAGGCCTACTTCTCGACTTCAGGCTTCTACTCACTACCGGTAGGCTGACTCCCGGAGACTTAAGGCTGTTCTCCACTCTTTTCAGTCTGAGTCCGGCCGGTTCAATTCTGAGTATCGGACCGCATCTGGTCATAAGGAATAGGATTTACTGGTTTGATTCTGAGTCACAGCTCTAAGGCTTCCACTCAAACTCGCTACCGCGCAACATTAGTAGTTGCTTGGCGCTGGCGCGTAACGTTAGTAGTTACTTGCCCTGTTCCTTGGCTGATAGCTTCGTGAGTAGTGGCTTGTCTCTTTGACCCCGGAGAGCAAGGCTTTAGCTACAGGGTTCGGGTTCAGTATCGAGTGAGCTGCCCGATCGCCGAAATCAAACTAGAAAGAAGGTATTCTTTCGATACATATATGGATGTAGGTAACAAAACACAGCAACAACTCATTTCCAGTCAGGAGTCGGGAAAGTCAGCAGCTAACGGTAGATCAGTAGAGTTAGCATCCACAGAGAGTTAGCATCCACAGCACAGAGTCGGAAATGGGTGTTCCACTTCTGGTTTTTACTTCTTTAGCGCTAAGTCCTTATTTCGGTGTTAGACTAGACACAAGATCAGCATCAGCAATCGGTTATGAAAAGAGAGTTCCAGCATTGTCTGCAAGAGAGGTGAGGTCGGCTAAAGGAGAGTCTAGTTACGTTATTGTTGTTGGCTTAGAGTCTGTCTCTTTGTGCTTCTGATGCGCTAAGTAGTTCTGTTCAAGTTTTGTCAACAGGATAAGAATAAGGGTCAGCAGTAGCTTGATTGGATTGGGCTCTCAAGAAGGATCTTCAGCAGTTAGGTAACAGTAGTCTTCTATCGGTAGTGCTCATACAAGATAAGAGGGATATTCCATTCATACTTGAGAGTTGAGATCTGAAGCCGCAAGTGGGAAGTCGACAAGTTAATAAGCCAGATGAGTCTCATCTGCAGGATCGGGATCTAAATCATAGGATTGATCTGCGTAGAGTTCTGGTTTTGTCAACAGAAGTATTGCCAGGGCCAACAAGAACAAGTGTGAACGGTAAAGTTGTTGAATGAAGGGAAGGAAGGGCGATGAGAATGAAGAAGTAGGGAAGTAGTCTCGTTTTACGCCTTAGGACGGGGTATTCAATGATGGATTATGGACATTAGCTCTGTTTAACCTATGTGAAACCACTCTAACTCTAAGTAAGCGCAACAAACAAGCAGCAAGAGCAGATTATCACTAACGCGAGTGTGAGTCTCCGCTCTTTCCCCTAATAGTAAGGATTAAGGTTTGTTTTGGTAAAGTGAGAGGTTCCGCTTCATAAGAGAGGACAATCTGTTGACAACTTTGACTTGGCCCACAGCGTCGCTAAATAAGCCCCATGCATCTGCTCAACAGGAAAAGAAATACATTGGATCCTTACGAGGAAGGAAGGACAAAAAGAAGGCATTTCCCCTTATGGCATTACCCTGATTATGCAAGGTAAGAAGATTGGCTCATAACCGAAACCGACCATACACATCTTTGAGAGTAAGTCTGAGGCAACTTCGCTTTAGAGTTCTGGGCGCCTAGGAGTTTTCAATAATCTAAAGAATCTCTGAATATCTTATTCTTCTAAAAGGTGGGAAAACCATCTTCTTTCACTCCAGATCGTGTTTGAATCATCCCCTCGTTTACTTCAAGAAAAAAGGACTCCATTCCATCTTTGAAAAAAACACTCCTTTATCTTTCCTATTCAAGCACTCACTCTCTAAAGAAAGCACTCCTTGAAGCAAAGGAGCGACCCGTCTTATATTTGATTCTTCATTCCTTACCATAGAAAGAATTCCATTCAATCTAGCAAGAGAGTTGGAGAATACTATCTCGGGGGGTGTGGGAAAAAGTCCGTAGCTGGCTCACGTAAGCGTTACACTGCTCGCTAACATTAGGCACGGTAATAACTCGTTCGAATGTCAATTGATACAGCACTTCCAAACAATTCCCAATCATCTTTCCAATGATCAAACAGCTGACGAAGGGGTCAAGGGGCTTATTCTTTCTTCTTATATATATGGTCTCACCTCAATGTCCAATCCTTCCTCACCTTAAGTTCAATGCTTCAATTACGAGCAAGGAACTGCACTTAAAGCTGGCAAAGAGAAAAGAAAGAAAGAAGAGATTTGAGCTCCGCTGAGGCTTTCCTACTTTAGACACTTTTCCTTGAAGGTTTTGATTCGAGGCTTGATTCTTTGCCCGAAAAAGAGATAGCAATGCGAAAACCCCCAGCGAACACACTGGTAAGATATTTCATTTGAAACAAAGAGAGGGGATTTGGAGGGAGCCCTTAATCTGGGGAAGAGAAATCATACTATTTAGAGGAGCGAAGCAGGAGCCATTCTTTCTCGATCGAAGGGGACTAGGGAAAAAATACGAATAAATGAAGAAGATCCAATGTTGGCTGTGCTAATTCTAGGTCTGCTTATTCGAATGCTTTCTTTCTATCTAATTGGCTTTCGGGCCCGTAGACTATTTGCTTTCATTTCCATTTCACGGGGCGAGACTAGAGAAAGGCAGCTTCGTACCTGGAAGTCAGAAAGACCCCCACCCCCAATATTGCAAAGTAGCTATGATCATACAGCTCACTTCGAATTATGGGATTTGTTGCGAAAATATACGATCCTCACGACTTCATCATTTCGGGTTGGGGCTTTAACACTCGAAGCCTATGTTCACTAAAGCAATTGTTTCCTTTCTCCTTTTGCCTCCGCCGCCCGAACGGTTCTTTTGGTTGTCGCTCTTAAGTCAAATAAATGAGTCATACTTTATGCAGGAGTCAGCTGACTTTCCCATCTTAGTATGCTATGATAGCTAAATGATGAAATGAAACAATTTGGAATCCAAAATCAAGAGAAGGGAACAAGCTTAGTAAAAGAGAAGGGAACAAGCTTAGTAGAATCAAAAAGAAATTACGAGCTCGCTAACGGTCCTTAAAGCAAAGTGAAAGGGAGCAGCTGGGAACAAGCATAGAAAAGAGAATCGAAGTGGCGCTAACGGTCCTTAAAGCCAAGTTCAAGGGAGCAGCTGGGAACAAGCATAGAAAAGAGAATCGAAGTGGCGCTAACGGGAGCTTAGCTTCAGAAGGGTTCTACAAAGTGATAGAGAACACCGGGTGTTTTATTACTCTTAGATGTATGTGGTCTCCTCAGATTCTAACAAAAAGGATGCTTTACTTTTACAAGAGTCTATACGCAGTGCCTATGCCTCTGTCCTGTCAAGTATAGGAACACTCCATTCTCTTAAGCAAACAAGGGAACAAGTATCAACTATTATAACGAGAAACAATTCTAACTGTGCTATGTCTATCTTCTCTTGATTTTGCTTACTCTATTTCTTTTGCACAAGCGCAAAGCAGGGAGTTGAGTTGATTACCTTCTATCTTCTTTTCTTAAAGCAACGTAAAGTCAAATGAGCAAGCTTCGTCAAATAAAGCCAGCAAACAGCTTGTAACTCTGTAAGCTGCGATAATAACTCGCGTTAGCGCAAACAAGCAGTGAGGTAGGGAAGTCAGTCGTCTACTAAGTAATGTGCGAACAAGCAGTGAGGCAGGAAGGTTGGTTTTCTACTCACTTATGTCATGTGCGAACAAGCAGTGAGGCAGGGGAGTGGATTTACGCACATATATCATATGCGAACTAAGGGTAGCTAGATTCCATTCAACTCTCAATTGGCACAAGCAAGATTCTCCGTTAGCTTAAGTAGCTCGCGTCTTGAGTTAGCTAGAGTTCCATAAGCTGTTTTGCGTGCTAAGGCTTATTGAGTGGAGAGTGAGTGAGTTATACCGCTGTCTTTGTCGGTCAGTGAGTTTACCGCTGTCTTTGTCGGTCAGTGAGTTTACCGCTGTCTTTGTCGGTCAGTGAGTTTACCGCTGTCTTTGTCGGTCAGTGAGTTTACCGCTGTCTTTGTCGGTCAGTGAGTTTACCGCTGTCTTTGTCGGTCAGTGAGTTTACCGCTGTCTTTGTCGGTCAGTGAGTTTACCGCTGTCTTTGTCGGTCAGTGAGTTTACCGCTGTCTTTGTCGGTCAGTGAGTTTACCGCTGTCTTTGTCGGTCAGTGAGTTTACCGCTGTCTTTGTCGGTCAGTGAGTTTACCGCTGTCTTTGTCGGTCAGTGAGTTTACCGCTGTCTTTGTCGGTCAGTGAGTTTACCGCTGTCTTTGTCGGTCAGTGAGTTTACCGCTGTCTTTGTCGGTCAGTGAGTTTACCGCTGTCTTTGTCGGTCAGTGAGTTTACCGCTGTCTTTGTCGGTCAGTGAGTTTACCGCTGTCTTTGTCGGTCAGTGAGTTTACCGCTGTCTTTGTCGGTCAGTGAGTTTACCGCTGTCTTTGTCGGTCAGTGAGTTTACCGCTGTCTTTGTCGGTCAGTGAGTTTACCGCTGTCTTTGTCGGTCAGTGAGTTTACCGCTGTCTTTGTCGGTCAGTGAGTTTACCGCTGTCTTTGTCGGTCAGTGAGTTTACCGCTGTCTTTGTCGGTCAGTGAGTTTACCGCTGTCTTTGTCGGTCAGTGAGTTTACCGCTGTCTTTGTCGGTCAGTGAGTTTACCGCTGTCTTTGTCGGTCAGTGAGTTTACCGCTGTCTTTGTCGGTCAGTGAGTTTACCGCTGTCTTTGTCGGTCAGTGAGTTTACCGCTGTCTTTGTCGGTCAGTGAGTTTACCGCTGTCTTTGTCGGTCAGTGAGTTTACCGCTGTCTTTGTCGGTCAGTGAGTTTACCGCTGTCTTTGTCGGTCAGTGAGTTTACCGCTGTCTTTGTCGGTCAGTGAGTTTACCGCTGTCTTTGTCGGTCAGTGAGTTTACCGCTGTCTTTGTCGGTCAGTGAGTTTACCGCTGTCTTTGTCGGTCAGTGAGTTTACCGCTGTCTTTGTCGGTCAGTGAGTTTACCGCTGTCTTTGTCGGTCAGTGAGTTTACCGCTGTCTTTGTCGGTCAGTGAGTTTACCGCTGTCTTTGTCGGTCAGTGAGTTTACCGCTGTCTTTGTCGGTCAGTGAGTTTACCGCTGTCTTTGTCGGTCAGTGAGTTTACCGCTGTCTTTGTCGGTCAGTGAGTTTACCGCTGTCTTTGTCGGTCAGTGAGTTTACCGCTGTCTTTGTCGGTCAGTGAGTTTACCGCTGTCTTTGTCGGTCAGTGAGTTTACCGCTGTCTTTGTCGGTCAGTGAGTTTACCGCTGTCTTTGTCGGTCAGTGAGTTTACCGCTGTCTTTGTCGGTCAGTGAGTTTACCGCTGTCTTTGTCGGTCAGTGAGTTTACCGCTGTCTTTGTCGGTCAGTGAGTTTACCGCTGTCTTTGTCGTTTGTCGGTCAGTGAGTTTAACCGCTGTCTTTGTCGGTCAGTGAGTTACCGCTGTCCTTTGTCGGTCTATATTAGAGCAAGCTGAATTCTTTTTCAACAAGCGGAGGGTGACAAGCAACGAAACGAAGTCCGCTTTAATTAGTGAGTAAGTAAGCCTTTAGGGAGAAATGAGCACTACCTCTAATAACTAGCTTACGGACGGAGTTAATCAACTTTTAAATGGCACTAGTTGCGCTACTGAGTATAATGGTGGAATGTTTCATTGAATCTCTCTTGCTACTAATATAATGGATGACTAACTGAGCATACATATTGATTGTTGCACTCATATCGGCACCCCAGATTGGAAATACTCAACTTGATACTTAACTTGATACTTGACATCGAGCAAGCAGGGGAAGAATAGAAAGACGTACGTACTGGCTTTGGAACAAGTAATGGCTTTTGAACAAGCAACAGCGCTATAACAAGCTTAGGCGCGTTGAGAAGAGATTGGTGCATCGACAAACAAGATAAGAAGCCTTGGAAGCAGTGTGAAAAAGTAATCCTATAAAGAATAATGTTGAATGCTTTGGAACGCAGTCAGCGCTAAAGTCAGAGGTAAGTGAGCTGCCTTGTGCTAACGAGACAGGAAGGGAGTTTGTTGTCTGATAAATGCCTATCATCTTATATGACAGCAGTAAGAAATGATTGTTTGGCAGCAATATAGTGGAGTAGTAGGGTAGCAGTAGGGCCAGTGTTTACACGAATTCACTCTCACACCCCGAAACCAAAAGTAGTAGCGTTAACGCCATTGCTTTTGATTGAAGGGAATATCACTGACATATTTTCTATAAGAAAGAGGGTAACCCAACGGAGCATTGCTTACTTCCGGTGAAAACAACAGGGCGTCTTTCTCTTTGATGCTGTAGTTTGGTTTGGGCTCCTTCTGCTTTGATTCTTTAGGAAACGTATTAGGAACAGAACAAAGCTCATCTTCCCGGCCCGGCCCCTCAAACACTCTCCACTCTACCCTCTTTTATCCGCAGTGCTTTTTCTACGAGACCCGCTTTTGGACCTCAATCTTGCAAAGGTGGAAGGGCTCACTAGTCTTTCTGTCTTGTCTCACCTGGTCTCAATGGAGAGGGCAAGTTCAAAGAGTCAGGAATTAGGTGACTTTGTTCTATTAGTTGTAAAAGATGGAATAAGGAATTAGGTGACTCATGTTTGTTGCGCTTACGTGAGCGGGCAGCTCCTGACTCACAGCTTTGCTTCCAACAACCAGTAAGAAAGAGGGCAAAAGAAAGGACTTGGTTATAACAAGTGAATCAGCGGTGCGAGTTAAGGCGCCAGCCCCTATCGACGAAGCGGTTCTTCAAGTTGTGAGTTCGACAGAAAAGAGAAAGAATTGAAGAACAGAATGCTTAAGAAGGCGGTAAGCGGGTTAAGAAAGGACTCGCTCCGGAGGGTTTACAACTTGACCGAGTAGGTGGAGATAGGTGAGTGCTTGATCCAATTCCTATATATAAGTGAAAGAGAGTAAGCATCAGCTACAGCCCCAGGTAGATCACCATCAGCAATAGGTGTTGGGTATACAAAGTGGTTATATTCCTCTTCATAGAGAGACTCCATAGATGCCTATCAGAGTGCTTCTTGAGTAGATGCCTATCAGAGTGCTTCTTGAGTAGATGCCTATCAGAGTGCTTCTTGAGTAGATGCCTATCAGAGTGCTTCTTGAGTAGATGCCTATCAGAGTGCTTCTTGAGTAGATGCCTATCAGAGTGCTTCTTGAGTAGATGCCTATCAGAGTGCTTCTTGAGTAGATGCCTATCAGAGTGCTTCTTGAGTAGATGCCTATCAGAGTGCTTCTTGAGTAGATGCCTATCAGAGTGCTTCTTGAGTAGATGCCTATCAGAGTGCTTCTTGAGTAGATGCCTATCAGAGTGCTTCTTGAGTAGATGCCTATCAGAGTGCTTCTTGAGTAGATGCCTATCAGAGTGCTTCTTGAGTAGATGCCTATCAGAGTGCTTCTTGAGTAGATGCCTATCAGAGTGCTTCTTGAGTAGATGCCTATCAGAGTGCTTCTTGAGTAGATGCCTATCAGAGTGCTTCTTGAGTAGATGCCTATCAGAGTGCTTCTTGAGTAGATGCCTATCAGAGTGCTTCTTGAGTAGATGCCTATCAGAGTGCTTCTTGAGTAGATGCCTATCAGAGTGCTTCTTGAGTAGATGCCTATCAGAGTGCTTCTTGAGTAGATGCCTATCAGAGTGCTTCTTGAGTAGATGCCTATCAGAGTGCTTCTTGAGTAGATGCCTATCAGAGTGCTTCTTGAGTAGATGCCTATCAGAGTGCTTCTTGAGTAGATGCCTATCAGAGTGCTTCTTGAGTAGATGCCTATCAGAGTGCTTCTTGAGTAGATGCCTATCAGAGTGCTTCTTGAGTAGATGCCTATCAGAGTGCTTCTTGAGTAGATGCCTATCAGAGTGCTTCTTGAGTAGATGCCTATCAGAGTGCTTCTTGAGTAGATGCCTATCAGAGTGCTTCTTGAGTAGATGCCTATCAGAGTGCTTCTTGAGTAGATGCCTATCAGAGTGCTTCTTGAGTAGATGCCTATCAGAGTGCTTCTTGAGTAGATGCCTATCAGAGTGCTTCTTGAGTAGATGCCTATCAGAGTGCTTCTTGAGTAGATGCCTATCAGAGTGCTTCTTGAGTAGATGCCTATCAGAGTGCTTCTTGAGTAGATGCCTATCAGAGTGCTTCTTGAGTAGATGCCTATCAGAGTGCTTCTTGAGTAGATGCCTATCAGAGTGCTTCTTGAGTAGATGCCTATCAGAGTGCTTCTTGAGTAGATGCCTATCAGAGTGCTTCTTGAGTAGATGCCTATCAGAGTGCTTCTTGAGTAGATGCCTATCAGAGTGCTTCTTGAGTAGATGCCTATCAGAGTGCTTCTTGAGTAGATGCCTATCAGAGTGCTTCTTGAGTAGATGCCTATCAGAGTGCTTCTTGAGTAGATGCCTATCAGAGTGCTTCTTGAGTAGATGCCTATCAGAGTGCTTCTTGAGTAGATGCCTATCAGAGTGCTTCTTGAGTAGATGCCTATCAGAGTGCTTCTTGAGTAGATGCCTATCAGAGTGCCTATCAGAGTGCTCTTGAGTAGATGCCTATCAGAGTGCTCATTAATGAAATCGAGTCATAGCAGTAACATAGTTTGTACTAACGAAGTAAGGAATACGAGCATTAACCATAAGTAGGAAAGTTTTTAGTAAACTCGTAAACAGGAGTCAACTCATCATTCATTGCTTTTTCCACGTCTACCTCTCCAGGAATACCTGAGTTTGTGCTAACGAAGTCCGCAGTAACTGAGTTTGTGCGTTAGCTTACTTGAGCGGGTGCGCCTGCGCCTATGATATATGTGATTCTTTTGTTTCAAGTAAAGAGTGAGATTACCACCGTTATTCTTGTTTCAAGTAAGGAGTTACACCATCATATTGTGTAAGTTGCGAGATAGATGCTATTGCTATTGGGGCTAGTGACTGAAATAAGTAAGAACAAGCTAGGTAAGAGGCAATGGACCCTTCAATCGCAGCGGGAAGTCCAATCCTTTCTTCGTCGGCATTGTGGAATTCATAGTAATCCATAAGAAGTAGGCGTCAATCTCTTTATAGTTGTCTTACTTACACCGGAGTAGGCGTCAATCTCTTTATAGTTGTCTTACTTACACCGGAGTGGGCGTCAATCTCTTATAGTTGTCTTACTTACACCGGGCAAAGATTATGGATTGGGGATCCATGTTTGAAAGTTCAAGTAGAAGCTCAAATGCTCACTACTCACTACAAAACCTTGTTATTTGATTCGAGCGAATACGACCAGACAGAGGATTTCCTGTGTTTTTATGGGCTACAATGGAACAGAAAGGCTCGATGCTTGCTTTTCCTTTGTGTATTCCGCTATATGGATGCTGCTTCCCATAAGTAAGTACTGTGAATCTATCTCAAAGCGGCTATGGCGGGCGGATGATGTTTTATTGAAACCTGGATCCATCTTGTGAAACTAAGAAACTGTCCTAGTCATGTTGCGGGGTCGGTAAGAACACTGTCCAGCCCTTGGACTCTTGCCGTTGGGGAAATCCGTGTTAGTCGTGGAATCAGAAGGTGCCCATTGTATACTATTGAGAAAAGAGGGTCGAGTGGAGAGTGTTTGAAGACGTTCGAATTGGAGGAGGATGAAAAACAACTTAGAAACTAACTGATTCACTTATGTCCTTTAGTTTGAGTATACCGTTCGGATACCGATATAAGTTATGAAAGTCAGATGTAAAGAGTGTGTTTTGAAGCTTGAAGGGCATGTAGCGTTCGTAAGAAAGAATAGAGGAAGCTGTGCTCTTACTACTAGAATAGAGGAAGCTGTTTAGAGAACAAACAAGGGTTTCGAAACTTAGAGTGAGGAGAAACTAGCAACAAGGGCTTTTCGAACCCAACCCTAGAGTCAGGATAGCTAGCAACAAGGGCGATCATTCCATACAGGAGTCTCGCGTTCGGTAGTCAAATCAACGCAGCTATAATCCAAATGTTATAGAAAGGATTCTCTCTTGTTTGGAATTGGAATTGTATATCGATTGTGGGAGCAACTGGAATTGTATATCGATTGTGGGAGCAACCAGGCTATTGCCAGAAAGTCAATCCCTCTGATCGCACGGCTCTCTTACTTACGGGATACATAAGAAGTGGGTGCGAAGCCTTTCAAAGCCCAAACAAGCTTTATTCGTTCGAACCTTTGAGCCTTTGTTACAAAAGTAGAAGGATCCCTTGCAAGTTTGCTATCTTGTGCCGAGCCGAGTAAGTAGTATAGGATTCGGGTTGCCTAAGTATAAGACATAGAACTACTTATTGCCCGAGCTTCCCTAAAGTGCTCATTCGGGGGTGCCTCTATTCGAACTTTCATGCTATGTGGGCAAGCACCAGTAGAGTAGTAGCAGCGGAGCCCAAACTAAAGCATCAAAGCGGACGTACGCCCTGTAGTGAACATGCAGACGCTTTCGCTCAGCACCCTATTCCATAGAAAAAAGAATACTAATAATAAGTTTCCATTAAGGAGTTCTTCTTATTGCTGCTCCAAATCCATCGACTAGATTCTTCTTGATTGAAAAACTCTTTATTGCTGCTCCAAACACCCATCTCAGTGCAACTCTTTATTGCTGCTCCAAATCCATCGACTAGATTCTTCTTGATTGAAAAACTCTTTATTGCTGCTCCAAATCCATCGACTAGATTCTTCTTGATTGAAAAACTCTTTATTGCTGCTCCAAATCCATCGACTAGATTCTTCTTGATTGAAAAACTCTTTATTGCTGCTCCAAATCCATCGACTAGATTCTTCTTGATTGAAAAACTCTTTATTGCTGCTCCAAATCCATCGACTAGATTCTTCTTGATTGAAAAACTCTTTATTGCTGCTCCAAATCCATCGACTAGATTCTTCTTGATTGAAAAACTCTTTATTGCTGCTCCAAATCCATCGACTAGATTCTTCTTGATTGAAAAACTCTTTATTGCTGCTCCAAATCCATCGACTAGATTCTTCTTGATTGAAAAACTCTTTATTGCTGCTCCAAATCCATCGACTAGATTCTTCTTGATTGAAAAACTCTTTATTGCTGCTCCAAATCCATCGACTAGATTCTTCTTGATTGAAAAACTCTTTATTGCTGCTCCAAATCCATCGACTAGATTCTTCTTGATTGAAAAACTCTTTATTGCTGCTCCAAATCCATCGACTAGATTCTTCTTGATTGAAAAACTCTTTATTGCTGCTCCAAATCCATCGACTAGATTCTTCTTGATTGAAAAACTCTTTATTGCTGCTCCAAATCCATCGACTAGATTCTTCTTGATTGAAAAACTCTTTATTGCTGCTCCAAATCCATCGACTAGATTCTTCTTGATTGAAAAACTCTTTATTGCTGCTCCAAATCCATCGACTAGATTCTTCTTGATTGAAAAACTCTTTATTGCTGCTCCAAATCCATCGACTAGATTCTTCTTGATTGAAAAACTCTTTATTGCTGCTCCAAATCCATCGACTAGATTCTTCTTGATTGAAAAACTCTTTATTGCTGCTCCAAATCCATCGACTAGATTCTTCTTGATTGAAAAACTCTTTATTGCTGCTCCAAATCCATCGACTAGATTCTTCTTGATTGAAAAACTCTTTATTGCTGCTCCAAATCCATCGACTAGATTCTTCTTGATTGAAAAACTCTTTATTGCTGCTCCAAATCCATCGACTAGATTCTTCTTGATTGAAAAACTCTTTATTGCTGCTCCAAATCCATCGACTAGATTCTTCTTGATTGAAAAACTCTTTATTGCTGCTCCAAATCCATCGACTAGATTCTTCTTGATTGAAAAACTCTTTATTGCTGCTCCAAATCCATCGACTAGATTCTTCTTGATTGAAAAACTCTTTATTGCTGCTCCAAATCCATCGACTAGATTCTTCTTGATTGAAAAACTCTTTATTGCTGCTCCAAATCCATCGACTAGATTCTTCTTGATTGAAAAACTCTTTATTGCTGCTCCAAATCCATCGACTAGATTCTTCTTGATTGAAAAACTCTTTATTGCTGCTCCAAATCCATCGACTAGATTCTTCTTGATTGAAAAACTCTTTATTGCTGCTCCAAATCCATCGACTAGATTCTTCTTGATTGAAAAACTCTTTATTGCTGCTCCAAATCCATCGACTAGATTCTTCTTGATTGAAAAACTCTTTATTGCTGCTCCAAATCCATCGACTAGATTCTTCTTGATTGAAAAACTCTTTATTGCTGCTCCAAATCCATCGACTAGATTCTTCTTGATTGAAAAACTCTTTATTGCTGCTCCAAATCCATCGACTAGATTCTTCTTGATTGAAAAACTCTTTATTGCTGCTCCAAATCCATCGACTAGATTCTTCTTGATTGAAAAACTCTTTATTGCTGCTCCAAATCCATCGACTAGATTCTTCTTGATTGAAAAACTCTTTATTGCTGCTCCAAATCCATCGACTAGATTCTTCTTGATTGAAAAACTCTTTATTGCTGCTCCAAATCCATCGACTAGATTCTTCTTGATTGAAAAACTCTTTATTGCTGCTCCAAATCCATCGACTAGATTCTTCTTGATTGAAAAACTCTTTATTGCTGCTCCAAATCCATCGACTAGATTCTTCTTGATTGAAAAACTCTTTATTGCTGCTCCAAATCCATCGACTAGATTCTTCTTGATTGAAAAACTCTTTATTGCTGCTCCAAATCCATCGACTAGATTCTTCTTGATTGAAAAACTCTTTATTGCTGCTCCAAATCCATCGACTAGATTCTTCTTGATTGAAAAACTCTTTATTGCTGCTCCAAATCCATCGACTAGATTCTTCTTGATTGAAAAACTCTTTATTGCTGCTCCAAATCCATCGACTAGATTCTTCTTGATTGAAAAACTCTTTATTGCTGCTCCAAATCCATCGACTAGATTCTTCTTGATTGAAAAACTCTTTATTGCTGCTCCAAATCCATCGACTAGATTCTTCTTGATTGAAAAACTCTTTATTGCTGCTCCAAACACCCATCTCAGTGCAACTCTTTATTGCTCCTCCAAACAAACCCATCTCTAAGTTTAGGGACAGGTAGCAGAGGCTATGTCAACTTCCTAACAGGTAGCAGAATCTTGGTTGGCAATGAATGTAAATCTCCTAACAGGTGGCAGAGGCTATGTCAACCTCCTAACAGGTGGCAGAAGCGTTGGCTCTATCTCCTAGAGTTCGTTTAGTTGGCCACAGCAGCCTCCCTACAGTGGATAGGCTTGTTCGTTCCGTTTGGCATTTGGATTTACATGCTTTCTTTCTATTTCTATGTAGCTCTTCTAGTGTTTGATGATATCTTTCATATTATTTGTTTGCCAATGGTCCCCTCTCTCTTTATGTTTGGCATCTCTGTCCCATTAAATGGGATCTTCCAGTCTTCTTTTGAGGCATCTTGGCTTGTGGCTTTATGAAGGCCCATAGAATTGCACAAACTCTTGGTTGGAACCTGAGAGCTATCATTGCCCACTCTTTATGGCTGATCTGGAAATATAGGAATGAAGCTTCTTTCTCCAATACTAAAAAACACCCTATTCTTTCTTTGACAAGCGGATTGCCCATCCTTTTGACATCCTGATAAATAGGCCCTACTTTGAATCTTAAGGATCTAATGGGTAAAGTACTCCGTAAAGGGAATAGGCCGATCGATATCTTATTGGTTGGATGACACTTGATACTGTGATGGGGTTCTTGGCAGGACAAAGAAAGAATCATTTGGCCTTCTCCGAGACAGCAATGGAATTTGTCTTGCAGAGCGGGAGGGAGATTATGTGACAATGCAAACGAAACTGTTCAGTCTTATAGTTTGAAGCTAAGGCTGTGTTCGAAGGATTCCAGCTAGTAAACTAGGAATACATCATATACGTGTCGAAGCCGATGCAATGCTGTTTATAGAGGTTCTCAATAGGCCGCCTTCCTTGGTGGGTATATTTTCACTGTCAATAGCTATATGAAGGAATTCTTTACTCTTTCTTTATGGGTTTACTCATTCTTGGAAAATCCCTTCTTTCTGGAAAGTTCAGGGGCCGAAGCAAGTACGGGCTTTGATGCGCTTACGGATAGTGGTAAGAATTTCATTAAGAATGGCTTTGTTGTGCAAGTAACAGGTATACTTTCCAGTAACGGAACAACAGCTCCTTCTCTTGTTGACTTTACAGTAACTTCATCTTCAACAGAAGAAGGGGACTTATTGTCTTCCCCGGACCTATACCTATACTTGTTGAACCGACAACTGGACTTGCAACTGAAATCAGAACTGTGGAACTGCTTTATCTACTTAAGTGCACCTCGACTCAAAGCAAGTAAGTACGTCTGAGTCCTCTCTTCGTCGGCGTAAGTGAGTGAGTTTTTAAGTAAGTAACAGACTCTAAGTAAGGGCTGCTTTTAGATGCGGTAGGTGAACTGTTGACTCTACCTCTGCTCTGGGCTCTAAATAGAACAGTTAACTTAGCAACTACTCGAGCAATAAACCCTCTATTACTAGGGTAGTTGTGGGCAAGGTAAGAAAGAGAATCAGCTGGATCAGTAAGTTCTCAAGTCAGTTTATTAATGACCTGCTCTAGTTTCATCCCCAGGGGCATCCCCGATATGTAAGCCTAAGCTGGATCAAGTTCTTTATCAAAAGCTGTATCATCTGTGCTTGTTGGTGACTCTCGGTCGGGGAAGAATAAAGAGAAAGTACTGGCGAGGAAGCGAGGTGCCAATCAGTTGCATCTGTCTTTTTAGCCTGAGGAGAGAGAGAATAGAGTAGCTAGTAAAGTATCTGATTCAAAAGAAAGGGATGCTGCGGGCTGGTAAAATACCCTTAACATAAAAGAAGTTAACATCAAATAAGCCTTGAACTCCTCCTCGCTACAAATGTTGATCAAGAGCACGCCGGTCTACTTCATATGATGGGTTAGAGTTCCGTCTACGAGCTCAGTTCTTTGCTTTCCCTTTGTTGGCTTGGCCCCTACTTGAGAGGTCAATTCCTACTTTCTGGTTGCTAAGGCCTTGTTGCGAAGGAGTAGTGAGTTCAAAAGTGCTTATATAAGAAAGATAACAGAATCAGTTTAGTAAAAGTAGTCAACAGCTGATCTACCTGTGGCTTCTTCCGGTGCTCAAGATACTATTTGAACGGATTCCCTTCCCCTAGTTGAATCTTCCTGCTGTGACCAATTCCCAGAGTAAGTGATCGACCCCATTGGCTCCTTCTTGCCAAACACCTTATTAGTAGTTGCTAAGGGAGTGATGACTGACGCCCATTAATGAAGTTCATGAGTGGAATCGACCAGATCAGATGCCGGAGGTGAAGAATCGATTGAGGTGAAGTCGTCCGCCTAACACTCCTGCCTTTCAGAATAGAGAAGAGGGCAGAATTAAGTTAGATGAGATGAGAGCCAATGAGAGCCCCAGAGGTGAATTCTGTGACTGACTTGTTGAATTCTGTATTAGTTGACAGAGCCAGAGAGGAGAAAGAGTCGACGAACACAACACTCGGTAATAACCGTTTTGGTGAACAGATTGTATGCCGCTGCTTGTCCCTAAGCTTGGTTAATTCCAAAACTAAGTCCGTTTACCTCTCTTATGGCCCAGAGCAGGAAGAGGTGTTATCGACCCCTAAAATGAGAATCAATATGAGTTGACTACGAGAGAGATTATTCGGCATCAGGAAAGGGGCCAAGCAACGGATAGACAAGCAGACGAAAGGGAAGCGATTCCAGGACTTGGGGAAGAATCTGCTCCTGCTCCTACCTACTAATCCAGCTCTTGCTACTCTACCGTAGTAAACTAATCAAGATGAAAGTCAAACACCCGGTGGAAATGACCCTTAAAGCAGTATAACTAGGAGTTGTTTGGCAAGAACTAATTCACTTAGCTTGAACTGGGTCCAGGGAAGAATGAAACACAACAGAAGTAAGAACTACCTAACCAAGTAGTCCACAAAGAATGCATTTCCATCTATTGTATCGAGGTCAAAGTATCGAGCTCAAAGTAGGCCAGTTCCTGTTCTAAAGTGAGGTAGGCGAGGTATCTGCTACAGGCAAGCTTATACTATACTAGTCCTTTGCCCTTAAGTAATTGGGTCGCGTCAGGTTAGCTAGTCAATCGCATCCAGTATAAGACTAAGAATAGGGTAAAAGTAGTACCGATGTCGCCTTTACTTCTCCAGCGTCTTTTCTCTAAGTAGGATTTCATCACTCTCACTTCGATTCTGGACTTCAGAGGCACTGCCGATTATCTCTTTCTCTCTGTTTGACATAAGTACGACTGACTCTCAGGTCTATAGGTCACCAACCCATGGCATGATATCAATAGGTAACCAACCAGGGGGCTCGCCGACGAAGAAATAAGAAAAGGGAGTTGCTCGTTGGATTAAAAACGACTTGCTCCGGATATCCCTTCCACTGGTTCCTATTAGAGGTGCCTAGCCTAGCAGCGATATACAAGGACTGGCTTCGGGAGCTAAACAAAGTACGTAGTAGGTAGGTATGTAGTAGTGAGTGACTTCACACAGTCGGAATGGAGAAACACAGATGATAAAAAAGAGACATTTTAGTAGCTCTGGCCCATACTCATTAAAGTATTGATCTTCTATTAGGATTCAATTGAGGATAAAAAGCCTTAATAAGTGAAGTGAAATCAGTTGAACAAGGCGTCGCAGCACAAGCACCGCTCCCGTGGGCATTCAAAAGAGAGAGATGAGGCTGCTTTTATTGATACGACAACACTCGCACTAGCACCGAACCTAGACTGAACTTCGTACCCAAAGAGCTGAAACCACTTGTTGCTGACAATGGAATTGCAACACCTCCGCTTGATACTTAACCCTGACTTTAGACTTAGGTGAAGCGGCTCCGGTGGGTATGAATTATCTTCGGCTGGCTGAGGCTTCTGATCTTTCTTTGGTATCTGATCCTGGTATTAGAGCTAGCTTATATGGTATTAGTATCAATCAGCCCTGCCCTCCTTATAGCCAACCGAGTCTTGAGCAACCTATTTCTTAGTTGTTACGAGTCATAAACTAGGACTTGTTTCGGGCTTCAAATGCATCTAGAAGTAGTCTTTAGGGGTCGGGAAGTAGGTTGAAAGTCAGCGGAACGGTAGCTATGTCTAGTGGATCTCGCCCTAAGTGCCTTACGTGGACCGGTCACCGGGGTGGAAATGGATTGATACCTTACTTTCCATTGGATACTTGAAAAGCTCCTAATGCGAAAGTCAAAGATGAAAATGCTATAAGTAGGTTCTGTAAGTCATTTACTCAAGAAAAAGCAGAAGATAGAGAAAGAGTCGGAGAAGAAACCATATCTGTTGCTCTAGAAAGGAGAGTACCAGGAGCATCTGAAGCTGTTGAAAGGAAGTAAGCAGTCCAAAATAAAGCAGTTAGAGCGAGAGTAGAGGTCAGCAAGGTCAGAATGAAACTAAGCAGTAAAAGAATTCAACAGTTGCCGAGCCAGGAGTGCTAGTGAAAAGTCTGAATGCCCGTTCGCCATATAATCCTGTATCCCTGCTTGCCCACTTTCTTGTTGAATCCGTTCTCCTACTGTTGGTACTGCCCCTGTTCTGGTTCTTGCTTAAGACCCCTGTTCTGGTGATTGTTGAATACCTGTAGTAGTCGTCCTGTTCGAGTGTTGTTATAGTCTTCATCCCTTGTTGAGTCCCTTGTCTCATATCCCCAATAGATGCTTTCTGGAGCTGCAACTGTGTTCGTGGAGTGCAAGAATGCAACTGGAGCCGAGCCGGGAGTTCTAGTGAAAAGAGCCAGTAGTTGGCGAAAGGGGAGTTCCGGTGCTAGTTGGAATCCTATTGGAATGCCATTGAAAGCGGGTTTGCTCTCTTACTAGCAATTGCCAGGTAACTCATATGACAAAGAATGGAACTAAGAGGTGAGCTAGTCTGGTTCACCTAACTACCAGACTGAAACAAGTGCTAACAAGAATGCAACGGGTTGTGTGTCAGCTAGTGGGAAAGTAGGAAGAATTGAACCACAGCCAACCAGAATCGAACAGTACCGAACAGGCTAAGAATGCGGCGGGTATAATGGAGAATGGAGCTGGTAAGTGGAAGGCTATAGCGACATTGCTTCCAATACTATGAATATCATGCCTATGGCTTGAAAACCGCATCTAGTAATAGCACTAGTTGAATTCGTTGTCGATGTAGTCCTGTTTTCGGGAGATGATAGAGAACCTGTCCTGTCCTAGCTAGGAAATAGAGAATATAGGACCAGTACAAGCAGCTTTCATAAGTCAGGGTGAGTAGTTCCTTGGCTCTGGTATCGGTACGGTGCCAGGAAAGGAGACTAAGCTCGTACCGTTAAGGGCCAGGAAAGGAGACTTAAGCTCGTACCGTTAAGGGCCAGGAAAGGAGACTTAAGCTCGTACCGTTAAGGGCCAGGAAAGGCTAGTTCTGTTCGAAATGAAAGTGATGCTCCAGTTTTAGAATAAAGTACTTGTTTAGAAGCGGGGAGTGTAGAATTCCCTGGAAAGCTGGGTGAAGCGGAAGCAACTGGTACTAGGTCTGGCGTGGGAAAGCATGGAATTAGGAGGGTTGAGATAAGATCTGATGCTGCCGAGTAGGGGTTATCCACTCCATGTGTTAAGCAAGTCGTCAATATAGAATTCCGCACAGTAGTCAATAGAGCAGGAGTAGATGGCACGAAGGACAAGATTAGTGTGACCTTTGCCTCTTTCTTTCTATATGATAAGTAAGCTATGAAGTATAGTTATTGCCCCATGTGGTTATAATCGTCCAGAGCATAACATTTACTATAAGAATGAAAAGCGGGGAGTGTAGAATTCCCTGGAAAGCTGGGTGAAGCGGAAGCAACTGGTACTAGGTCTGGCGTGGGAAAGCTGGGTGAAGCGGAAGCAACTGGTACTAGGTCTGGCGTGGGAAAGCATGGAATTAGGAGGGTTGAGATAAGATCTGATGCTGCCGAGTAGGGGTTATCCACTCCATGTGTTAAGCAAGTCGTCAATATAGAATTCAGCAAGTAGTCAATAGAGAATGGAGTAGCTGGGCACGAAGACAGATTAGTAGTGCCTTTGCTCTTTCTCTTTCTATATGAATAAGGTAAGCTATGAAAGTATAGTTATTGCCCCAACTAGTGGTATAAATAGTCCAGAGCCATAACAGTATTATAAGAATGAAACTCCTAAAGCTCGGAGTGAAAGAATTGAACTGGTAAGTATAAGAATGAAACAGCATAGAGAATATAGTACCAGTACAAGAGCCAAGTAACTACCCCTCTGTCTGCAAGTGGCTTGGCTGGGTTCGGTGCACAATAACATCGATTGGCTTGCTTTATGGTAAAGGGTATAGTATATGAGTTGGGGCAATCCGATCTTATGCTTCAGTATCGCCGTGAGGAATAATTTGATGTTTGAGTGGAATCGACGATAGAATCAGAATCTGCAGAGAGGTTTAACAAGAGAATCCTAAGAACGAGCAGGTGCCTACGGAACAAGTAAAGAACTTCTGGTTTCGGGGTTCGGTTGTTAATATCTTTTAGAATAGGAATAAACTCCATTCTCTTATGTGGAATAGGAATAAACTCCATTCTCTTATGTGGATATTTCTTTAGCACTAAATTAAAAAAGGAAACAAACAATAGTAAGAATCATGTACTTGAAAGTCAAAGCGCTAGTGAGCGAGTTGTTGGTGCGTTCTCGGGGTGCCTATCTAAAATAAAAGCGCCTATCTAAGTGATGAAATAAAAGCGCCTATCTAAGTGATGAAATAAAAGCGCCTATCTAAGTGATGAAATAAAAGCGCCTATCTAAGTGATGAAATAAAAGCGCCTATCTAAGTGATGAAATAAAAGCGCCTATCTAAGTGATGAAATAAAAGCGCCTATCTAAGTGATGAAATAAAAGCGCCTATCTAAGTGATGAAATAAAAGCGCCTATCTAAGTGATGAAATAAAAGCGCCTATCTAAGTGATGAAATAAAAGCGCCTATCTAAGTGATGAAATAAAAGCGCCTATCTAAGTGATGAAATAAAAGCGCCTATCTAAGTGATGAAATAAAAGCGCCTATCTAAGTGATGAAATAAAAGCGCCTATCTAAGTGATGAAATAAAAGCGCCTATCTAAGTGATGAAATAAAAGCGCCTATCTAAGTGATGAAATAAAAGCGCCTATCTAAGTGATGAAATAAAAGCGCCTATCTAAGTGATGAAAGTGAAAAGTAAGCAGAACTCGCAAGGTTTCAATCAACGAAATAAGAACTTGCTCTAGGCGACAACAGGATATGTGCTAACAGAGCCAACAGGAGATTCCAAGTAAGGGTGGTCCGGAAAGGAAGCTTATGAATTGCCAGTTATTGTTGAATTGAACTAATAAGTCGGAGTGAAAGAATTGAACTAAGTAGTATAACCTCTGCACTAACTTGAAATGGAATTCTTATGTCGAACCAGAAGAAAGAGAATCACCTGAAGCTGTAAAGAAGGCCAACTTTGTTAATTGCCTAGACTTGAAACCAGAACTATCAAATTGACATTACCCTCATTGCTTAACAAAAGTCACACCTTTCCTAGACGTGTATAGTTGACTTAGGTAAGAAGTTACTACCAAACCCGAGGCTAGGGCTCCTCTTGTACTAGGCCTCATTCAGTTACTAGATCATAAGCAGTTGACAGATAAGAAACATAATAATAGTATGGAGCTAGAGCTAGCTCATGACCTATCCTTTCTTACCCGATTGCAGCTTCAACCACAGCTTACCCTTTGCCAATAACAAGAACTCGAACAGGAGGTGGTTAGTTAACCTAAAGCAGACACAAGTCAAAGGAGTAGTTGTCTCTATCTGTGATTATTATAAGGGGGATATGAGACAAGGGATTCTGAATCGACTTAACTGTCAACTGTCAGCTGTCCCCTAGTAGATCATGCATGCCTATCTCAATACCCGGCTAAGGAAGCTTTTTCCCCGGCATCAAGGTAGACAATAAGAAGTTAAAGGACTGGAAGGGCCAAGCAACGAGGCAAGGCAAGATAGGGTTAGGGGCGAGCAGACTTAACTCCGAAACCGACCCACTCACCAATTCCCGGCAAAAAACAACGCAAAGGAAATTCCCTTAATAGCTCGGTCCAAAGTCATTCATTTTTGACAAAACCCGGGATTTTTGATAGCATGGTCAATTCCCCTAATAGCTCAGTCCGAAGGAATGCTTTTTTTACGTTTTCCCGTGTTTTTTGGTTGCATTGCTAGTATACGCTTGTCTCTGTCAGGAGTAAGACTCAGAGAGTTCCGGGTACCTATGTTCTTGTTCTAGTGGAATCCCCAACAAGTAGTATAAGTAGGAGTAGCGGGCCAAGCAACTGAGCCTCATTCTTTTCATAGTTGACAGAGGTGAGAGGTAGAGGCGGGAAGGAAATAAAGGGTAGTTTGCAAGTGTGGGCAAGTATCCGTAAGTAGAATAGGGAAGAAGGAGCTGAGGCTGTAGCTGGATCCGGATTGATAGTTATAGGCTTTAACACTAGATATAGAGTTGAAATAGAACAAGTAATCCAACAAAGAGAGAGGCCAGGCAGTAGGAATTAGTGGTTAGTTGCCAGATGTATGAATTCTTAAGTGAGGTGAACCAATTCTTATGTCAAACATTAGGTAAAACTCCTGTTCCTGTACTTGTCTAGTAGTGACCTGGCTGTTCTCTTTCTAAATGATAACTGATTCAACAAGAAAAGCACTCGAACTGTCTCTTTGAACTATTGCTCTTTGAACTCAAACTAACTATACTTGATTTCAACGAGCCAGAGAAGAGGACAGGTATACCTCTATTCCGGCTCCCGAAGACATAGCAAGTCAGAAATACATTGTCCTGTGCTACTTGACCTTTCCATCTCATCCCTTAGTAGGTTAGTTACCGGCCTCTATCATACCTAGCTCCATCCTTGTATTCGAACCTTGAAGTGCAATTCTTACTTGTGGTTTACTGACTTTGTGGGGTGGCATAGACAAACAGGGCATTGATTGAAGGAACGAACAAGTCTAGGCCTGATAGTAGTGGCAATGCATACTCATTGTTAGGTGCGGGAAGGCTTGAAATGCTGGGGGCAGGACATAAGGCTTGAACATCAACGTAAGATAGCAAGGCTTGGGCAGCTGGGTGCAGTGCATTCTCGGGATGTCTGCTGGCGGAGTCATTCTTTCCATATGCAAGTAAAGCCTTAGAAACAGGAGCTACAGCCTTAGTTCTGGGTGAAAGCCTTGTTGTTGTTGGCTAGAGGTGAGCTAGTAGGCAAGTCAGAATGCAACTCGTCAGTCAAGAATACAGAATGAAACTTGTGTGAGCTAGAGAGGATTGAACTCAGCAGTAGTGAAGTCAGAATGAAACTCAGAAGACAAAGAGTGGAGCTAGCAAGGGATAGAATAGAACTAGTAAGTGAAAGAATGAAACTGGTTAGTATAAGCCTGAGACCGGGTAGCTCGAGCCTAAGGTATCAATTATCCGGTCGTGGAAGCCTTCCCCCGATTGCCCGCATCTAGTATACGCTTGTCTCTGTCAGGAGTAAGACTCAGAGAGTTCCGGGTACCTATGTTCTTGTTCTAGTGGAATCCCCAACAAGTAGTATAAGTAGGAGTAGCGGGCCAAGCAACTGAGCCTCATTCTTTTCATAGTTGACAGAGGTGAGAGGTAGAGGCGGGAAGGAAATAAAGGGTAGTTTGCAAGTGTGGGCAAGTATCCGTAAGTAGAATAGGGAAGAAGGAGCTGAGGCTGTAGCTGGATCCGGATTGATAGTTATAGGCTTTAACACTAGATATAGAGTTGAAATAGAACAAGTAATCCAACAAAGAGAGAGGCCAGGCAGTAGGAATTAGTGGTTAGTTGCCAGATGTATGAATTCTTAAGTGAGGTGAACCAATTCTTATGTCAAACATTAGGTAAAACTCCTGTTCCTGTACTTGTCTAGTAGTGACCTGGCTGTTCTCTTTCTAAATGATAACTGATTCAACAAGAAAAGCACTCGAACTGTCTCTTTGAACTATTGCTCTTTGAACTCAAACTAACTATACTTGATTTCAACGAGCCAGAGAAGAGGACAGGTATACCTCTATTCCGGCTCCCGAAGACATAGCAAGTCAGAAATACATTGTCCTGTGCTACTTGACCTTTCCATCTCATCCCTTAGTAGGTTAGTTACCGGCCTCTATCATACCTAGCTCCATCCTTGTATTCGAACCTTGAAGTGCAATTCTTACTTGTGGTTTACTGACTTTGTGGGGTGGCATAGACAAACAGGGCATTGATTGAAGGAACGAACAAGTCTAGGCCTGATAGTAGTGGCAATGCATACTCATTGTTAGGTGCGGGAAGGCTTGAAATGCTGGGGGCAGGACATAAGGCTTGAACATCAACGTAAGATAGCAAGGCTTGGGCAGCTGGGTGCAGTGCATTCTCGGGATGTCTGCTGGCGGAGTCATTCTTTCCATATGCAAGTAAAGCCTTAGAAACAGGAGCTACAGCCTTAGTTCTGGGTGAAAGCCTTGTTGTTGTTGGCTAGAGGTGAGCTAGTAGGCAAGTCAGAATGCAACTCGTCAGTCAAGAATACAGAATGAAACTTGTGTGAGCTAGAGAGGATTGAACTCAGCAGTAGTGAAGTCAGAATGAAACTCAGAAGACAAAGAGTGGAGCTAGCAAGGGATAGAATAGAACTAGTAAGTGAAAGAATGAAACTGGTTAGTATAAGCCTGAGACCGGGTAGCTCGAGCCTAAGGTATCAATTATCCGGTCGTGGAAGCCTTCCCCCCGATTGCCCGCATCTAGTATACGCTTGTCGCCCTCTGCTTGTCTCTTGCTCTAGTACTGTAGCTTGGCAGTTGCGAGAGGAGAGGGAGATGAGAAAGCAAGCAAGCTTGTTGAATTCTTGAGCTACTGGTTCCTAGCCTTGGTGAGCTCAGTCTGAGTCCGGCCGGTTCCAGTCCGTTACTCTTTGGAATCAGACTCTAACTACTGTTTGATAGGCTTTCAATTAATTCTAGGCTCCATGAGGGGTGTTCCATAGGGGATTTCCCATCAACACCAATAAGTTATGTTCTAGTGTAAAGTGTAACAAATCTATTTATAGGGAAGACAGAATGGACTACTATATCCAATAAGACTCGCTTCTCTTGGGCACGGCACGCAATAGGCAATTAGCAGGCTTTTACTTCGAACTACAGAATGGAAAATGGATAGTGTCAGGTTCAAAGCAAAGAGAGGTTGTAAGAGAAGAGTAAACCTCACAAGTAGGGATCCGGGGATCAGTAGCTAAAGAAAGTAACTATGGATATAGAATTGAACCTGTCATATTTCACCAGTAATGAAGTAATAACAAGAAACGCACCGGGGGCATAAGAGAAGAAACCCATTGCTTTGCATAATAGAGCTACCGGTAAAAAGACTCGCCTTATGGCTTTGATGCCTACCTATTCAGACGACCTTGTCGATCAGTCTGCCCTTACTTAATCTCATATCATTACTATCCTTTGTCTTAATATCATATCATTACTATCCTTTGTCTTAATATCATATCATTACTATCCTTTGTCTTAATATCATATCATTACTATCCTTTGTCTTAATATCATATCATTACTATCCTTTGTCTTAATATCATATCATTACTATCCTTTGTCTTAATATCATATCATTACTATCCTTTGTCTTAATATCATATCATTACTATCCTTTGTCTTAATATCATATCATTACTATCCTTTGTCTTAATATCATATCATTACTATCCTTTGTCTTAATATCATATCATTACTATCCTTTGTCTTAATATCATATCATTACTATCCTTTGTCTTAATATCATATCATTACTATCCTTTGTCTTAATATCATATCATTACTATCCTTTGTAGGGGTTGTAAGCCGACCCTTTTCCTTACTTGGACTCTGAAACACCTCTATCCCGAGCTACGCTATTGATACAAGCGCGACTTATGCTATTGATACAAGCGCGACTTATGCTATTGATACAAGCGCGACTTATGCTATTGATACAAGCGCGACTTATGCTATTGATACAAGCGCGACTTATGCTATTGATACAAGCGCGACTTATGCTATTGATACAAATAGTACTAGAAACAAATACTACCTGCTACTACGACGAGGACAAACAAACCCATACTAAGAAGAATTTCCATAAAAACGATGAATAAAGTAATAAACGAGGAACTAGGCTTGAACTGCCAATACTCAGAAGAGAACTGCTGATAACTAGAATGGGGCTACTACTTCCAATACTGGAACTATCAACTTGGAATCCACTTAGTCCTCTAGGAATCAGGGCAAGTAAACCATTAGTAAGAACACAACTAGTAACAACGTTAGCTGCTGCCCTTCATTCTGATACAACTTTCCGGGCACTGCGTATTCTCTGACATAGGATTCTGAAGTCGACTAGGATGAAACCCGATCTAGTACTAAGATAAGAATGAAACTAAGAAATTGGAATTACAGAATTTAACTAAGGTTGGAAAGTCGGAATT
Organism: Musa balbisiana; assembly: GCA_004837865.1. NCBI lineage: Eukaryota > Viridiplantae > Streptophyta > Magnoliopsida > Zingiberales > Musaceae > Musa > Musa balbisiana. The sequence continues at coordinate 241,692 of PYDT01000460.1, read as the reverse complement.
ACAGAATTTAACTAAGGTTGGAAAGTCGGAATTACAGAATTTAACTAAGGTTGGAAAGTCGGAATTACAGAATTTAACTAAGGTTGGAAAGTCGGAATTACAGAATTTAACTAAGGTTGGAAAGTCGGAATTACAGAATTGAGCTCGAAAGTAGGAATACCAGAGACAAGCGTAACAGGGGATGGGTGAACTCTAAGGTATGAATTGAACCTCGCGTAGAGAGATATAAGAATTAACCCAGGGATAGGATCCTGAAAGTAGTAATACCTCTGACGTCGTAGTTTGTTGGTAAGGCTAACTCCAACCTGTGAGCTACTGGTGCGAGTCTTCAATGTAGTTCTTGGGGAATCAGAAAGTACTGGCAAGGAAGCAAGCTTGAGTGGAGGGGGCTTTATTCTGAACAGAGTATATGAACTTTGCCACACAAATGAAAGTAATAGAACTGAGAAAACTCGGGATATTAAACCAGTACTCAAAAGAATGAAACAGGAGCCGAGCCGGGAGTTGAAGAAGCCAGTCTTAATTCTGGTATGAATGAGTGTTCCTGCCTTAGTATACGCTTGGCTGTTGACAGAGGTATAGTCACAGAATGGAGTTATAGGTCAGCAGCAAGTCAAGAAGCTAGTTCAAAGGCAAGGTCAGAAACAAGGGCTTATGGAACTCCGGCAAGGGAAGAAATAGTCAATAGAGGTAATAACTACTAGGGATAGAATGAAAGGGATAGAATGAAAGGGATAGAATGAAAGGGATAGAATGAAAGGGATAGAATGAAAGGGATAGAATGAAAGGGATAGAATGAAAGGGATAGAATGAAAGGGATAGAATGAAAGGGATAGAATGAAAGGGATAGAATGAAAGGGATAGAATGAAAGGGATAGAATGAAAGGGATAGAATGAAAGGGATAGAATGAAAGGGATAGAATGAAAGGGATAGAATGAAAGGGATAGAATGAAAGGGATAGAATGAAAGGGATAGAATGAAAGGGATAGAATGAAAGGGATAGAATGAAAGGGATAGAATGAAATAGGTGCTCCCAAATAGAGATTCCATTGATGGGGAACTTCAAGATAGATGGAGAGAACAAGCAAGTTGAGTTCGGGAATATTACTAACATATATACTAGTCGGGGCAAGTTCTATTGAAATGTTGAATTAAGGTTTCCTCGGCGCTAACAGAGTTTGACAGAAAGAGTGAAGTATTGAATAGTACCCCCGGGTCATATTCCTATAAATGAGACTATGCGGCCAGAAAGAAAGAATCCATGAATGAAATGTGACAGTTGACTCGGCTAGGGAGTGAGTTGCGTGCGCTAAGGCTTATAGTTGTTTACAGTTCCATTTGATCTGATCTGCGAAATGGATCTGCGCTGTAGGAGTGATTGGTTTAGTTAAGGTAAGAAGATAGTACCAGGTAAGTTAAGGTCAGAAGATAGTACCAGGTAAGTTAAGGTCAGAAGATAGTACCAGGTAAGAAGATAGTACCAGGTAAGAAGATAGTACCAGGTAAGTTAAGGTCAGAAGATAGTACCAGGTAAGAAGATAGTACCAGGTAAGAAGATAGTACCAGGTAAGTTAAGGTCAGAAGATAGTACCAGGTAAGAAGATAGTACCAGGTAAGAAGATAGTACCAGGTAAGAAGATAGTACCAGGTAAGTTAAGGTCAGAAGATAGTACCAGGTAAGAAGATAGTACCAGGTAAGAAGATAGTACCAGGTAAGTTAAGGTCAGAAGATAGTACCAGGTAAGAAGATAGTACCAGGTAAGTTAAGGTCAGAAGATAGTACCAGGTAAGAAGATAGTACCAGGTAAGAAGATAGTACCAGGTAAGTTAAGGTCAGAAGATAGTACCAGGTAAGAAGATAGTACCAGGTAAGTTAAGGTCAGAAGATAGTACCAGATAAGAATCTTGAGAAAGTAGATAAAGTAAAGTACTGGCTTGCTTTGCTGCGAGGTGAAGTGGAAATAGGTTCGGTGCGAGTAAGGTTGCTCATTTAGATTACGGTTGTTGACTCGAATTGTGCCGGATCTTCTTGTCTTTCTGTTCCAGCATTGTATAAAAGATGGGTGAGGTGCGAATGCCCACCTAACAGAGCGGTTCTTGCTTGAGTTTAGTCCCTCTTTTGTGTGCTATGGTAATCATAGAATGGAAAGTGATAGAATGAAAGGGATAGAATGAAAGGGATAGAATGAAAGGGATAGAATGAAAGGGATAGAATGAAAGGGATAGAATGAAAGGGATAGAATGAAAGGGATAGAATGAAAGGGATAGAATGAAAGGGATAGAATGAAAGGGATAGAATGAAAGGGATAGAATGAAAGGGATAGAATGAAAGGGATAGAATGAAAGGGATAGAATGAAAGGGATAGAATGAAAGGGATAGAATGAAAGGGATAGAATGAAAGGGATAGAATGAAAGGGATAGAATGAAAGGGATAGAATGAAAGGGATAGAATGAAAGGGATAGAATGAAAGGGATAGAATGAAAGGGATAGAATGAAAGGGATAGAATGAAAGGGATAGAATGAAAGGGATAGAATGAAAGGGATAGAATGAAAGGGATAGAATGAAAGGGATAGAATGAAAGGGATAGAATGAAAGGGATAGAATGAAAGGGATAGAATGAAAGGGATAGAATGAAAGGGATAGAATGAAAGGGATAGAATGAAAGGGATAGAATGAAAGGGATAGAATGAAAGGGATAGAATGAAAGGGATAGAATGAAAGGGATAGAATGAAAGGGATAGAATGAAAGGGATAGAATGAAAGGGATAGAATGAAAGGGATAGAATGAAAGGGATAGAATGAAAGGGATAGAATGAAAGGGATAGAATGAAAGGGATAGAATGAAAGGGATAGAATGAAAGGGATAGAATGAAAGGGATAGAATGAAAGGGATAGAATGAAAGGGATAGAATGAAAGGGATAGAATGAAAGGGATAGAATGAAATAGGTGCTCCCAAATAGAGATTCCATTGATGGGGAACTTCAAGATAGATGGAGAGAACAAGCAAGTTGAGTTCGGGAATATTACTAACATATATACTAGTCGGGGCAAGTTCTATTGAAATGTTGAATTAAGGTTTCCTCGGCGCTAACAGAGTTTGACAGAAAGAGTGAAGTATTGAATAGTACCCCCGGGTCATATTCCTATAAATGAGACTATGCGGCCAGAAAGAAAGAATCCATGAATGAAATGTGACAGTTGACTCGGCTAGGGAGTGAGTTGCGTGCGCTAAGGCTTATAGTTGTTTACAGTTCCATTTGATCTGATCTGCGAAATGGATCTGCGCTGTAGGAGTGATTGGTTTAGTTAAGGTAAGAAGATAGTACCAGGTAAGTTAAGGTCAGAAGATAGTACCAGATAAGAATCTTGAGAAAGTAGATAAAGTAAAGTACTGGCTTGCTTTGCTGCGAGGTGAAGTGGAAATAGGTTCGGTGCGAGTAAGGTTGCTCATTTAGATTACGGTTGTTGACTCGAATTGTGCCGGATCTTCTTGTCTTTCTGTTCCAGCATTGTATAAAAGATGGGTGAGGTGCGAATGCCCACCTAACAGAGCGGTTCTTGCTTGAGTTTAGTCTCTTTGTGTGCTAGTGTAATCATAGATGGAAGCCTACGTAGCGGTGTTGCTTTGCGGTAGTTCATTCTGATACTCACTGGTTCCATTCTGTGACTCCCGAGGTAAATTCTGAGTTAGTCGTCCAGTATTCAATAACCGCTAGTGGTGCATTAAGCCTGTCACTACAGCTGCAGGGAATCAGTGGGAGTGATTTCAGCCTGTGACTACTGAGTTCAATTCTTTCATTCCGTATTCCTAGTTTCGAGTTGAATCCCGAGTTTCCCTTGTTTCATCCCGAGTAACAGTTGCCAGAGGTGGATTAGAGCCCTGCTCCTGTGAGAGTTCTTGTGGAATCCCTGGAATTTTATTGCTGGCGCGTAACATTAGTAGTTACTTGCCCCTGTTCCTTGGCTGGCAGTGACCTGATTTCCCCTAATAGCAAGCCCAAAAGTCATGATCATTTTGAAGAAACCCGGGAAACAACGCTGCCGCGTCAGCGGACACAGGACTTGGTTATAACTGCGTTATAACTACTTATTATTGCTGGCGCGTAACATTAGTAGTTACTTGCCCCTGTTCCTTGGCTGGCAGTGACCTGATTTCCCCTAATAGCAAGCCCAAAAGTCATGATCATTTTGAAGAAACCCGGGAAACAACGCTGCCGCGTCAGCGGACACAGGACTTGGTTATAACTGCGTTATAACTACTTATTATTGCTGGCGCGTAACATTAGTAGTTACTTGCCCCTGTTCCTTGGCTGGCAGTGACCTGATTTCCCCTAATAGCAAGCCCAAAAGTCATGATCATTTTGAAGAAACCCGGGAAACAACGCTGCCGCGTCAGCGGACACAGGACTTGGTTATAACTGCGTTATAACTACTTATTATTGCTGGCGCGTAACATTAGTAGTTACTTGCCCCTGTTCCTTGGCTGGCAGTGACCTGATTTCCCCTAATAGCAAGCCCAAAAGTCATGAAAAGTTTTATCAACCCCGGGAAAAAACGTTGCAAATGGGGAAATAGTACTGGACTTAAGTGTGGTTCTGGTTGTCTGCTTGTTGGCTTGCGCTACTGATTCTAAGGCTTGAGCTACCGAGCTACATTCTGATACCTACTGCTTCGACTCCATAGCTTCAGTCTGAGTCCGACCGGCTTGATTCTCTGGCTTACTGGTTTCACTCTTAGACCCCTGAGTTTCATTCTTATACCCCGGAGAGCGAGGCTAGAGCTCCATTCTTTGATTCCACAGCTACAGGCTAAGCCCGGCCGGTTGAAGGCAGTTAGTTAGTGGTCTCAGGCTAAGGTGAGTGAGCTCAATTCTTAGTCCGGGGCTCCAGGCTCCATAGCGCTGGGAGCTGAGCCGTACTGATCTCATTCTGTCGCTACTGGTTCTTAGGCTAAGGGAAGCGAGTTGGAGGCTCGAGCTACTGAACAAAAGGCCTGAAACCAACTACGGCCATTCTGAGACACATGAGAGCAAGGCTGAGACACCGAAGAGCAAGGCTGATACTGAGTGGTTTCGTTTCATTCTGAGTCCGCCACTACTCCATTCTCAGTCCGACCGGTCTCATTCTGATACTCACTGGTTCCATTCTGTGACTCCCGAGGTAAATTCTGAGTTAGTCGTCCAGTATTCAATAACCGCTAGTGGTGCATTAAGCCTGTCACTACAGCTGCAGGGAATCAGTGGGAGTGATTTCAGCCTGTGACTACTGAGTTCAATTCTTTCATTCCGTATTCCTAGTTTCGAGTTGAATCCCGAGTTTCCCTTGTTTCATCCCGAGTAACAGTTGCCAGAGGTGGATTAGAGCCCTGCTCCTGTGAGAGTTCTTGTGGAATCCCTGGAATTTTATTCCTTATTGCATTCTTCAACTTCCACTCGTGTTAGCGTTTCAAAGCCAGAGTACTTTTCTTGCCTTGCACCCGAAAGAGAGAGAATACGCTGTTAGAGTTCATTATCTAGTATAAAGAGAGGAAACAGAATCATGAGCGAGCCGGGTATTATAGATATCTATTGGTCACTCACCCACCTAGTGCTCCTTCCTTATAAACAGGACTTGTAGCAACTGTGTCAAGGAAACAGGAATGGAACATTTCACTGACCATTGATTATAGTGGTCTTGTTGCGCAGAGGCAGTCACTCCTTTAGCGCCGAGGAAAACAAAGAATGGGATGGAATCTTGAGAGCTCTAATTACCCCGTATATGAAATACCATAATTGACTCTATTCCTCTCGCAACAAAGAATGAATTGACTCTTTCAAGGGAGCCCTTGTATATAAGGTTAGTACTTACTTAAAAGAAATATCCTCGAGTAAGTAATATTAGGTTAGGGAATTTGTCATACGAGGAGTTTACCAGCGTTAGCAAAAAGGGCAAGGCGTCTCTGTTAAGGTAAGGGACAAAGTTCAGTATCAAGTCAGTAAGCTGCCCGCGGAAAGTCAATTAAGCCAGTTCCAGTTTCTAGCGTTTGTGAGTTGAGTTGACTCCCCTTTACAGTATTTCTATACAAAGCTCTTATCTAGATGATGGAATTAGTAAGTCAAGAATTTCTCTCTATCTCGAAGTAAAACGGAAATGGAATCTACTGTTCTTTCTTGCTATGAAGGAAGGAAAGGTATAGTAAGGGTGTTGCTTGTGTCTAAGGAAGAATTTCGAGTTTTGTACGAAAGTCCGTAAGCAAATGATTCAGAAAGTGACGTTCGGGTTCGAGTTCAGTCGTATCAAGAAGGATTCTCAAAAGGATCATCCGCGGGAACAAGAACAAGGTCAGGAACAAGAACACAAAGAGACTCTCCTAAAGCTAATTGATACTGAGTGGTTTCATTCTGAGTCCGCCACTACTCCATTCTCAGTCCGACCGGTCTCATTCTGATACTCACTGGTTCCATTCTGTGACTCCCGAGGTAAATTCTGAGTTAGTCGTCCAGTATTCAATAACCGCTAGTGGTGCATTAAGCCTGTCACTACAGCTGCAGGGAATCAGTGGGAGTGATTTCAGCCTGTGATACTGAGTGGTTTCATTCTGAGTCCGCCACTACTCCATTCTCAGTCCGACCGGTCTCATTCTGATACTCACTGGTTCCATTCTGTGACTCCCGAGGTAAATTCTGAGTTAGTCGTCCAGTATTCAATAACCGCTAGTGGTGCATTAAGCCTGTCACTACAGCTGCAGGGAATCAGTGGGAGTGATTTCAGCCTGTGATACTGAGTGGTTTCATTCTGAGTCCGCCACTACTCCATTCTCAGTCCGACCGGTCTCATTCTGATACTCACTGGTTCCATTCTGTGACTCCCGAGGTAAATTCTGAGTTAGTCGTCCAGTATTCAATAACCGCTAGTGGTGCATTAAGCCTGTCACTACAGCTGCAGGGAATCAGTGGGAGTGATTTCAGCCTGTGACTACTGAGTTCAATTCTTTCATTCCGTATTCCTAGTTTCGAGTTGAATCCCGAGTTTCCCTTGTTTCATCCCGAGTAACAGTTGCCAGAGGTGGATTAGAGCCCTGCTCCTGTGAGAGTTCTTGTGGAATCCCTGGAATTTTATTCCTTATTGCATTCTTCAACTTCCACTCGTGTTAGCGTTTCAAAGCCAGAGTACTTTTCTTGCCTTGCACCCGAAAGAGAGAGAATACGCTGTTAGAGTTCATTATCTAGTATAAAGAGAGGAAACAGAATCATGAGCGAGCCGGGTATTATAGATATCTATTGGTCACTCACCCACCTAGTGCTCCTTCCTTATAAACAGGACTTGTAGCAACTGTGTCAAGGAAAACAGGAATGGAACATTTCACTGACCATTGATTATAGTGGTCTTGTTGCGCAGAGGCAGTCACTCCTTTAGCGCCGAGGAAAACAAAGAATGGGATGGAATCTTGAGAGCTCTAATTACCCCGTATATGAAATACCATAATTGACTCTATTCCTCTCGCAACAAAGAATGAATTGACTCTTTCAAGGGAGCCCTTGTATATAAGGTTAGTACTTACTTAAAAGAAATATCCTCGAGTAAGTAATATTAGGTTAGGGAATTTGTCATACGAGGAGTTTACCAGCGTTAGCAAAAAGGGCAAGGCGTCTCTGTTAAGGTAAGGGACAAAGTTCAGTATCAAGTCAGTAAGCTGCCCGCGGAAAGTCAATTAAGCCAGTTCCAGTTTCTAGCGTTTGTGAGTTGAGTTGACTCCCCTTTACAGTATTTCTATACAAAGCTCTTATCTAGATGATGGAATTAGTAAGTCAAGAATTTCTCTCTATCTCGAAGTAAAACGGAAATGGAATCTACTGTTCTTTCTTGCTATGAAGGAAGGAAAGGTATAGTAAGGGTGTTGCTTGTGTCTAAGGAAGAATTTCGAGTTTTGTACGAAAGTCCGTAAGCAAATGATTCAGAAAGTGACGTTCGGGTTCGAGTTCAGTCGTATCAAGAAGGATTCTCAAAAGGATCATCCGCGGGAACAAGAACAAGGTCAGGAACAAGAACACAAAGAGACTCTCCTAAAGCTAATTGATACCGCGTATTTCTTGAGTGAGGCCCCAAGCCAAGCACTACAAGGGAACAGCGCAAACAAGCAAGGATTTCTGGAACTCCACTGAAGTACACCGCTTGCTTTTACTTATTAGCGGACTTTCGAACTACTGATTCTCGAGAAATATGAAGTTGCCAAGTCGAACTCCATTTGAAGACTCGCTTCCTTCGTAGTTGTAAGGTCATTTCTAGCAGGGAGTCCGGATACCTCTTCTTTCTTTAACGGGCCGGAATTCCATCTAGACAGTTCTGCAATCTGTCGACGATCCTCGGTCTTTCTTTGATCTGTACATTCCTACCCGGAGATCCCCGTGCCGTGGTACCACTGCTGGTATCCAACTGTATTCTTGCTGCTTTTCGTACGTCCCCCAACATTGCAAACTAGCCTTTCTTTCTTTTCTTTCTTGCTATGAAGGAAGGAAAGGTATAGTAAGGGTGTTGCTTGTGTCTAAGGAAGAATTTCGAGTTTTGTACGAAAGTCCGTAAGCAAATGATTCAGAAAGTGACGTTCGGGTTCGAGTTCAGTCGTATCAAGAAGGATTCTCAAAAGGATCATCCGCGGGAACAAGAACAAGGTCAGGAACAAGAACACAAAGAGACTCTCCTAAAGCTAATTGATACCGCGTATTTCTTGAGTGAGGCCCCAAGCCAAGCACTACAAGGGAACAGCGCAAACAAGCAAGGATTTCTGGAACTCCACTGAAGTACACCGCTTGCTTTTACTTATTAGCGGACTTTCGAACTACTGATTCTCGAGAAATATGAAGTTGCCAAGTCGAACTCCATTTGAAGACTCGCTTCCTTCGTAGTTGTAAGGTCATTTCTAGCAGGGAGTCCGGATACCTCTTCTTTCTTTAACGGGCCGGAATTCCATCTAGACAGTTCTGCAATCTGTCGACGATCCTCGGTCTTTCTTTGATCTGTACATTCCTACCCGGAGATCCCCGTGCCGTGGTACCACTGCTGGTATCCAACTGTATTCTTGCTGCTTTTCGTACGTCCCCCAACATTGCAAACTAGCCTTTCTTTGCTCTCCACATCGTAAGAGCGCCCCGGTACCCGTGTAAGAAGATTGGGATAAGCCCTCTTCCATCCTGCCCGAAGTAGTAAAATGATTCTTTGATGTATACCGATACTAGAAAGACAGAAAAAGGTATGATATCCCATAGCGTTGTGACCACTCGACCGATCAAAGCCCATTCTTCTTGCAAAGAAAAGGGAAATCGATGAGTTCTTGCTTCGACTGCGAGGCTTGGCTATTTGACTACTTCTATTGCTCTTTCTTCGCTTAGGGCCTGATAGGAGAGGAGATCAAAGGTGATGAAAGCTTGCAACCTAAGAATGCTTGCTTGGAGAATGCCTTACTCACAAAGAATGCCCGCCAAGACACTAGGCAAGGCACTTATTAACGCAGCTTACTTGAGAACAGGACTACCGGGGTTTTGTAACTTTACTAGACTAGCCAATTACTAGAAGGGGCATCCCTTTCCACCTTACCGACAAAGTCAACAGACCTTGTGCTAACTGGGGTTGGGGCAAGAACAAGTGGAGAGGATAGAGGGGAAGGTTCCCTTATATCTGAGTCTGAAAGTGGAGAATCTCTTGGGGGTGCTCCTACTCTTGGGGTGCGAAAGTCATCATATACAGAATCGGCCGGCAGTGCTTGTTAAGACAATAGGAAAGGAGGAGTCTAAAGCGAAAGAAGCAAGTCATAGGTGATAGGTTCAATATAGAGATATATATATAAGGTGTACCCACATCCAATTCAAAAAGTCCTGTTTGTTATTTAGCCCCACTAACAACAATAACGTAAGCATCAGATGGAGTCTATTTACTTACTTATATACCAAGTGCTCTTAACATTCCATTCGAAACTCAAAGCGGGATCGACTGCAGTTCCATAATCCGAAGTCTAAGCAGAAAGGACTGTTCCAGTGGAATCTGTATCGACTCGAATAGCTTGTTCGCTTAAGGGAAGAAAAGCAGAAAGTACAGGCAACGGGCAGCCTTCCTCAGCGCAAAGTACGATTACTGTGGTAAAAGTCCTAATTGATTCAGGGACGTAGAAAGAGAAAAGGCCATCGGCGAGCAAAAGAAGAAAGTCGCTTTAATCTTGATAATGGAGTTCAGAAGTTCCGGTACTAAACTATGAAACCATGCAGCATCGGTGTTTTCAGGGCCGCCTATTAGATTAGGCCAGGGTAATATACAGGGTACATCGAAAGGGTGAAGGGACGCTAACAAGTACTCAAAAAACACTTTCCTATTTATTGTTAGTCCTTGGCTCGATCTTCTTATTAAAGGATTCTTCTGCTTCACAAGTACGGGCGATCCCGACCGATGCGGCTTAACCATCGTTTATCCAAAGATGCTACAAAGAAACCACTAGTAGGGGAACGCATCCCTTAGAAGCAGCATGAGCACTTCTTTCACCAAAGAATGTAGGTCATAGCGAAATCAAAGGAGCATTACGCCAAGAAAGAAATCCCATTTGGCCGCTACCTTCCTTGATCGACCCTGAATGTACTATCTCTAGACGTTAATTCACTACACTTTCATTGAACATAGGAAAGAGAAACGAGATCCATTGCACAAGTATGCTATTTCAAAGGTTATTCAAGAAATATTGATTCAAGACAAGTTGATTCAAGACAAGAAAGGGCAGGAACGCATCAACGCTTCAATCTGTACCTTTGCGCTACTGCAGACATATTCTTCAGAGAGCCGACCCTCGATTGAGTTTAGAAACAAGAAGATGACAGCCGCCGAGTTGTTGGTGGAGGCGCTAAGTACCCTTTCTTTGTTTGGGTATGACGAAAGGCTACAGCTATGCCAGAGGAAGTATAATGGGATGCCGGGTTCCAGTCCAACCTTCAGCTGCTGCTCTACTTGCATTTCGGTTGTGCCTCTTCCAATCGACATAGTGACATGACACTTCTGATTAGCCCTACAATACATGATTTGCCATAGCTAATTCGAGAAAGGAGGGGTGAAAGAAGAAAGACTCCAATTTCGAGATATTGAAAGAAAGACTCAAATTTCGATATATGTAGAAAGGACACAACCTTTTGAGAAACAAAGACTACTTCACTTTGGATTATCCATCCACTGTTACAAGAATGGTATGTGCCTCCATTGGGAAGAGAGGGATAATGTTACTCAGTTTCGGTTGAAGTGGAGTTGAACGTGAATAAGAGTTCGAAATTACCCCCTTGTGTATCCTTCTGTTCCTAAGGGAAGGGGCTATCTCATATAAAAGAAAGAAAGCATTTAAGATATTGGTATTTCATTCGAATCTTCTGATCTTCCACTATTCGAACCCCTAGGAGTATCAAAAGAAGTGTATCTTGCTATTGGTATCAATCGGTCCTCTCTTTCCTTTTGGTGGTATAGCCTTGTAGATTAGCCTTATTCTTCATCTTTCGGTTGCTTAGGGCGCCCTGAGGGATTCGACTCTTGGAGAAGAGTTATTGATCACATAGCTTGGGTACTAGAAGTTAGTTGCTGATCGTATCATTCGGGCAGAGCCTTGGGTCCCTGAGTATTATGTATAGCGCAGCTCCCTCCAAGTGTCTTTTGCGAGTTTTGTTCCGATCGATGAAGGAGACTCTACTAGTGGGTTCGGATTCGTTTTCCTATTTCACTGGGATCGGTCCGTCGGTGCTTCAATATTGTCTTGATTGGCTGTTTCTGTCTTTTGAATCTTCAGAGATACCCTTAGAGTTCGGGAGGGTTGTTGAGTCAACTATGTAGAAAACCGTAAGTGAGCGGTGCGAGTCTACAAAGAAACCACTAGTAGGGGAACGCATCCCTTAGAAGCAGCATGAGCACTTCTTTCACCAAAGAATGTAGGTCATAGCGAAATCAAAGGAGCATTACGCCAAGAAAGAAATCCCATTTGGCCGCTACCTTCCTTGATCGACCCTGAATGTACTATCTCTAGACGTTAATTCACTACACTTTCATTGAACATAGGAAAGAGAAACGAGATCCATTGCACAAGTATGCTATTTCAAAGGTTATTCAAGAAATATTGATTCAAGACAAGTTGATTCAAGACAAGAAAGGGCAGGAACGCATCAACGCTTCAATCTGTACCTTTGCGCTACTGCAGACATATTCTTCAGAGAGCCGACCCTCGATTGAGTTTAGAAACAAGAAGATGACAGCCGCCGAGTTGTTGGTGGAGGCGCTAAGTACCCTTTCTTTGTTTGGGTATGACGAAAGGCTACAGCTATGCCAGAGGAAGTATAATGGGATGCCGGGTTCCAGTCCAACCTTCAGCTGCTGCTCTACTTGCATTTCGGTTGTGCCTCTTCCAATCGACATAGTGACATGACACTTCTGATTAGCCCTACAATACATGATTTGCCATAGCTAATTCGAGAAAGGAGGGGTGAAAGAAAGACTCCAATTTCGAGATATTGAAAGAAAGACTCAAATTTCGATATATGTAGAAAGGACACAACCTTTTGAGAAACAAAGACTACTTCACTTTGGATTATCCATCCACTGTTACAAGAATGGTATGTGCCTCCATTGGGAAGAGAGGGATAATGTTACTCAGTTTCGGTTGAAGTGGAGTTGAACGTGAATAAGAGTTCGAAATTACCCCCTTGTGTATCCTTCTGTTCCTAAGGGAAGGGGCTATCTCATATAAAAGAAAGAAAGCATTTAAGATATTGGTATTTCATTCGAATCTTCTGATCTTCCACTATTCGAACCCCTAGGAGTATCAAAAGAAGTGTATCTTGCTATTGGTATCAATCGGTCCTCTCTTTCCTTTTGGTGGTATAGCCTTGTAGATTAGCCTTATTCTTCATCTTTCGGTTGCTTAGGGCGCCCTGAGGGATTCGACTCTTGGAGAAGAGTTATTGATCACATAGCTTGGGTACTAGAAGTTAGTTGCTGATCGTATCATTCGGGCAGAGCCTTGGGTCCCTGAGTATTATGTATAGCGCAGCTCCCTCCAAGTGTCTTTTGCGAGTTTTGTTCCGATCGATGAAGGAGACTCTACTAGTGGGTTCGGATTCGTTTTCCTATTTCACTGGGATCGGTCCGTCGGTGCTTCAATATTGTCTTGATTGGCTGTTTCTGTCTTTTGAATCTTCAGAGATACCCTTAGAGTTCGGGAGGGTTGTTGAGTCAACTATGTAGAAAACCGTAAGTGAGCGGTGCGAGTCTACAAAGAACACTTTCCATCTTCCTTCTTTGGCGCAGCTGGAGATGCCCCACAAGGCCTTCTTTCTCAAGATTGAATTATTCGCGAAAAGGAAGCCGGCAATAGAAAGCATTTGGAATCCATTGAAGTAGGTGGCCGTGTACACTAGGTATCAACAAAGCAAAGGACGCTTTCTCTCACCCAGCCCTTTGGAGGTTATAACTCTTCGCCTTCGGCTTTCCATTGAATGATCTATCCGGTGTGCTATTGAGACTCTTTCTGTTGGGGCTTATCCCTTTTCCATCTACATGGCATATACGTACACGAATATTCCAACTAAAACACTCCGCTCAAAGCATATGATCAAAGCGATAGTGGTGCACATAGCACAATATCCGAATGGAATTCTCGTAGGCGGCTGTAATAGCGAACTCATACTGTTATAATAGAAAAGGGCGAGTACCTCTTTGTGGTAGATAACGCAACCGAACACTAAATGAAGCTTGAAGTCTCGCAAAGCATCTGGGCGAGCCCCTCCACCCGGAAACTGCCAGCGAATCATAACTGAACAAGAGGAAGTAGAGCGTCTCACTACTATATATGCTGTACCACAGTATAAGACCAAAAGCCGTTCTTTCTTTATAGAAGTCCCCAGGATCAGGTTCCTTGAAAACTATTCCCTTGACTTCTAGACTAACTGGTTAATATTGAACTTGTGTTTATTCGCCACCGCCCCCCTCGATACATTCCTTCGGCGATAAAGAAAGCAAGAAACGTGTTCGGGTAAGGGAGGAATTGAGTACCTGCCCCCCTACAAAGCATAAGGGTCTTACCAGCCAGATCCGATAACTGCGATTCTCCGTCTCTTACACTGGAGTGAGAATATCTACTGACATTTGCCCCAAATGCAATGCTAGCTCGCATTATTCATAGTAAGTAGGTCGATACATCATGCTTTTTAGGAAGCTATTCGGGCTTAGACCGCCTCCTATTTATCCATTCTTTCCGTTTGATGGGCGTGTTTGTTCTCGTTTCTAGGTTTGGATGTTATTTCATAAGGGTATACAATATGACATTACGTCAATACATTCATCTCATCTTTCCAATCTCTTAATTCTTGACCCGCTCATGCCTCCAACTTTATGCCTTCCATTCGGCTCCGACCCTACCCAAGTCCGACCGGGCTTTTCGTTATCAACTGCTTTCTTTCTGACTTCCATATTTGTATCATGGGCTTGAGTCCGCCGACGAGTCTAGATTTCCCGTTCGGTACACATAGCTTTGACTATCGAAGGATATAACCTATAGCCTATTTTCAGTAGAAGCATCCTTAGGGAGGGCAAGTCTATATAAGAGGACTAGCCAAAAGTACTGAGACAATATCTCAATTCTTTGGCCATTCTTGGACTTTTTGGATTTTCACCCACTTACGGGAATAAGGCAAGTCATATATTGAACACAAGCTTTGCACCCGGGGGAATAAGGCAAGTCATATATTGAACACAAGCTTTGCTCATATATTGAACACAAGCTTTGCACCCGGGGGAATAAGGCAAGTCATATATTGAACACAAGCTTTGCACCCGGGGGAATAAGGCAAGTCATATATTGAACACAAGCTTTGCACCCGGGGGAATAAGGCAAGTCATATATTGAACACAAGCTTTGCACCCAGGAATAGGCGTTTTATGGATGATTCAAGCCCTGCACACTCAAAGGCGAGAACGAAGTAGCAAGTCCAAACGGGTTACCACCAAATCCAGAAAAATGGTCATTATCCTTATGGAAGAATTTCAACCTCAATCAGCCCAGCAAAGAAAGAAAGAAAATGAGTTTTGCCACTGTGGGATGACTAGGCAGGAAGCTAGAGATGCGCCTGCACATTGGCGATACGTGTTTGCAGGATGATCCAATCTCTGAACAACGTAATTGTTGGAGGTCACTTTGTCCGTCGTGGTGTGAACCCATTAACTTGTTTTTATAATACTAAATCAAGGAGCTTCGGAATGGTTTAAGGTTGATGAGGCGGAACCAGAAATGGTTTCCTAGCCAGATCCGATAACTGCGATTCTCCGTCTCTTACACTGGAGTGAGAATATCTACTGACATTTGCCCCAAATGCAATGCTAGCTCGCATTATTCATAGTAAGTAGAGCGTCTCACTACTATATATGCTGTACCACAGTATAAGACCAAAAGCCGTTCTTTCTTTATAGAAGTCCCCAGGATCAGGTTCCTTGAAAACTATTCCCTTGACTTCTAGACTAACTGGTTAATATTGAACTTGTGTTTATTCGCCACCGCCCCCCTCGATACATTCCTTCGGCGATAAAGAAAGCAAGAAACGTGTTCGGGTAAGGGAGGAATTGAGTACCTGCCCCCCTACAAAGCATAAGGGTCTTACCAGCCAGATCCGATAACTGCGATTCTCCGTCTCTTACACTGGAGTGAGAATATCTACTGACATTTGCCCCAAATGCAATGCTAGCTCGCATTATTCATAGTAAGTAGGTCGATACATCATGCTTTTTAGGAAGCTATTCGGGCTTAGACCGCCTCCTATTTATCCATTCTTTCCGTTTGATGGGCGTGTTTGTTCTCGTTTCTAGGTTTGGATGTTATTTCATAAGGGTATACAATATGACATTACGTCAATACATTCATCTCATCTTTCCAATCTCTTAATTCTTGACCCGCTCATGCCTCCAACTTTATGCCTTCCATTCGGCTCCGACCCTACCAAGTCCGACCGGGCTTTTCGTTATCAACTGCTTTCTTTCTGACTTCCATATTTGTATCATGGGCTTGAGTCCGCCGACGAGTCTAGATTTCCCGTTCGGTACACATAGCTTTGACTATCGAAGGATATAACCTATAGCCTATTTTCAGTAGAAGCATCCTTAGGGAGGGCAAGTCTATATAAGAGGACTAGCCAAAAGTACTGAGACAATATCTCAATTCTTTGGCCATTCTTTGGACTTTTTGGATTTTCACCCACTTACGGGAATAAGGCAAGTCATATATTGAACACAAGCTTTGCACCCGGGGGAATAAGGCAAGTCATATATTGAACACAAGCTTTGCACCCAGGAATAGGCGTTTTATGGATGATTCAAGCCCTGCACACTCAAAGGCGAGAACGAAGTAGCAAGTCCAAACGGGTTACCACCAAATCCAGAAAAATGGTCATTATCCTTATGGAAGAATTTCAACCTCAATCAGCCCAGCAAAGAAAGAAAGAAAATGAGTTTTGCCACTGTGGGATGACTAGGCAGGAAGCTAGAGATGCGCCTGCACATTGGCGATACGTGTTTGCAGGATGATCCAATCTCTGAACAACGTAATTGTTGGAGGTCACTTTGTCCGTCGTGGTGTGAACCCATTAACTTGTTTTTATAATACTAAATCAAGGAGCTTCGGAATGGTTTAAGGTTGATGAGGCGGAACCAGAAATGGTTTCCTACCCACACCGGAAAGATTCCATGGGGCTGCTGCTTACTGTGATGTGGCCTACTTGTATACAAAGTGTGACATGGGAATACCCGGAATCATAGTGGCATGTTCCATATGTAAAATATGGCATCACAGTCTAGGAAGTGGCATTGAGGATGCTGAAGCCACCACTGTTTGTTTGTTAACACAGGGAGATTGAAGGGGGCCTATGCTTCGAAAGGGGCGTAGCGGAATCAGTAGACTTGCCCCTGGAGGAATTCCTTATTCAGAGAGGCGGATCTCACTCTTTTGACAAATGCCCAGAAGCGTCTGTATACTTGTCAAGTTGAGAACAAGGTGTCGAACTAGACTGCGTCCATCGAAGAGCCTCTGGAAAGTCAAGTAAAGGTAGGATGCCGAGAATCCTATCTCTATCTACGAAGAGCAGGCATGTGTGGCACTTTAGGAAAAAACTCTGCTAGAAGGACCTTTCGTTGAATATGCCTTATGTACTGTATAACCGGTCTTGGCAAGAACGCCTTCTTTCTGATAGAAGCAGCAGCGATGAACCGAATCCATCATCCGGAACCCTCTCATTGCCCGCTTTACGGCTTTACTGCATGACCTTACTAACCTTACCTTTGTCCCAACACAGCTGACAGCAAGCATTCCTGGAGCTAGTAATCCGCCAAAACGAGAAGTGACTTCCTACATACGCTCCTGGTGTTCGAACTAGTCATTAATGGTCGGCTTAATTGGTCTCCGGAGAATCAGAGGTGAACGAAGCTAATGCGTTGCGAGAAGCTTCATCGACTCTCGAATAAATCCATACACTAGTGTTTGACTCGCCGTGTAGCGTTAGTGGAGTGACTTAATCAGCATAAATAAGTAGTGAGCTCTTCAATTCCTATGTTATGTTATATGCCGATCAGCTCTTCAATTCCTATGTTATGTTATATGCCGATCAGCTCTTCAATTCCTATTTCCAATTCATTCGAATTCTTTGGGTTTCTATTCTTATATGGGTTTCTATTCTTATATATGTGTGGAAGTTCCATTCCTGGGTAAGTCACTTGGCTATAAGCATCAGCCACGAGATTAGCCAAAGCAAGCACAAAAAAACTGCTCGAGACACTGGGCCAACCAAGATGGATAGCATAACTCTTGACATCGAAACGAGTTTGTTCACAGTACCCCCGAGACATATCATTTTCTAGAAACATACGAAATGGCGGACACAGCCCTAATAATATGAGCGGATTTCTCCTCTCGAACGGAGCCTTCTCTAATTCTTTTCTTATGATCCAAGACCGAATCTGTTAGCAGAAACACAAGAAAGAGGGTCTCACCCGGTGGTGCATCTCTTGCATCATACGCTGGCCCCGACCCCATTGCGGATGGGAAAAAGAATAACCTTTTTAGTCATCTCATTCTGTCTTCGGGTCTTGGTAAGTACCTACATATGCAATGGCAGTCACGTACAGTAAACATGGGTTGCTAACCATAATGACAAATGCTGCGGCCAGTCCGCTATAAGCAAATACAGGCCATGCCACTATTCACAAAAATAGGCAGAAAGGAACAATAACAAGTTCGATCATCCAGCGGTTAACAACAAATTCGACGTTGATTATTCAATGATGGCACATACCGGCGTATTGGCCAACGGCAGACAGGGAAGCCGAAAGTGCCCTCTTTTTTACGGGTGTGAGCGATTGCAAATCCTTCTAAAGCCGAATGAAACAACTTGCTGACAAAGGAAGAACTGAGAGAGAGTTCCACATTGGTGATTGGGTGGATATCAGGCCCTTACTGAACTCTCCTTCTCAGCTGCATTCAGTCAAGGTTAAAGCCGGCTCACCCTGCGCGTGGTGGGTTCGTTCTGGCGGACGAATAAAAGCCCTGGGATAAATCCTCTTCCTCAATCCTACTCGACTCGTGCCTGAATAGGAAGCCTTAGTGCCTTTTCGTGAGTGGGCAAAGTATCATTTTTTAAAGAAGGCAGAAAAGATGGAATTTCTTGTACGAAGTCATTTTCTCACTTCCTTAAGGTGGGCAAGGGAGTCATTCATATACTTACCTCCGATCTTCATTTGCTGTTACAGTCACTGATAAGAAAAGAGATCAAACTTACTCCTAATATAAGAATAAAGTAAGAGGAAGCCAGTATACACCCCGATTTCTTATTCTTAGGTTATGAGAGCCATCATGCAAGGAGTCGACATCAAATGGGCAAGCAAGCTTATTTCGCGCAGTCAAACTAGATCCAGTTCAATTCTATACATTACGTCGAAGCTTTCCCCTCTGCCTTGTCTTCTTCTCTCGAAGCTGAAGCTTTCCCCTCTGCCTTGTCTTCTTCTCTCGAAGCTTTCCCCTCTGCCTTGTCTTCTTCTCTCAGGTAAGGTACAGGTACCTCCGTTTATACCAGTTTGAAAGCAGCCTTTCGACTTGGAAAAAGATGTAGGACGGGCCGCTTAAGTAAGAGACTCGAGCTACACACATCTGCTGGCCTCAGAGCCCTTAGTACTTGATGAAAGTCGAACACCCAACCAACCCCTTGGGGTTGACGTGTCCAAAGGAGAGAACGAGACAAAGAGGGCCCGGAGCCTCGGACGGTGTCCTTATCGAACCAATACACGATTCTTCCTCTATATGTGACATGGCCCGATGGTATTTGCACATGACAACGTAAGGTGTCAGGTTTAGGATCACAGGAAAGAGCTATCTATTTCGGCTACTGAGCAAGGCGACGGTAGATGCCAGTTTGCTCAAGACTTGGAGTTCGAAGTGGCATGGATCTAATGAGCTATTCCTCGCATCTCATCCTTGAGAATCAAATAATCATATTTAATAAGGCAATTAGACTCATCCTCATGTCCTGTTTTTTTGATCTCTTCTCTTCGTCATCCCGCTTAGAATAACCATAATAAGAAATTGCTTGGATTCTATATACAACCTGCTTTCCTTGAGCAGATAGGACTGTTAACTTACAGACTTGCTTCGAAAGAACCTACCCTGGGGGCGATCCTCATCTCGTTCACTCAAAGAAGCCTAGCTCCACTTTCTTTATTCTACCAGTAACCAGAGTCAGCCTTTCGCTCGTCGCTTCGCACGTGCATCTTTATATCCCCCGGCAAGCAATAGAGCATTGATTCTTTCCCTCGCTCCCGTAAGTCACTTCGTTCACCAGCCTTTTCCTTCGAGGCTTCAAGTAGCCCTTCCGTAACCAAGATAGAGAAACCCACCCTAGGATAAGACCATGCTACCAGGAAAGGAAAGCCCACCTCGGAAAGGAATTTAACCATGAGTTCACGGATCAGAAGGAATCCATCCCGTCTTTCATTAAAGAGCAATGGTCTACGACTACGACTCCGCTGCTTGGGAGAGCTCCTTTGTTATTGGGGTTCTACCGTTAAGAGAAGGAGAACAAACACGCCCTAGTCCCAAGCGAAACAGCATATTTACAGCACCGGGCCATCGCAGCAATCAAGATAGCGGCTAGATAAGAGGCTCTTCCTCTCTAGGTACAGCTCATTTTCTCAGGCAGACAGAGGTGGCCCTATCTATGGCGGGTACCTCTTGGGGCGGATTATAGCTGACCTATCGGCCGGATAACAGATCTTAGTTTTTCACCCTATCCCTGACATAGCAGCCTTTAGTTTCAGTTCTCGGTCCTTTGAAGATTGGGCAATAAGCACGCACATCCAACCAAACCCAATATTACGAAACGTTCTTAGTCTTGTCGTTGGACTAATTACGTCTTCGGTCATGGTGCGCATCATTCCACTTTGGAGTAGTTCGGTCTGTTCTTCTCCAGGTAACGTACTCAGAGTTCATTATCTTACCTTTGTAATCAGTCTCAACTCAAGCTTTGGTTCTTTTCTCAACGAAACTGAGAAGATCTTGTGCTTTCAATAAACGACATTTTGATGGTTTCCATTTTATTGATAACAAATTGACGATGGACGGGACACTAACTAAGTGCTGAGGAGAAGGATACAGACACAGCGGTGGACAGCGCCAAATAGAAAACACATAACAAGGCAGACCAACAGAACCAACGGAACGTTTCCCAAGAGCTAGTGCTCAGATACCATGAAAGAGTGGAAAACACTTGGAGCAGCGTCTGCATCCGATCTTATAGAATCTTTGTCCTGCAAACAAACAAACAAACAACCTATTCTTCCAAAAGAAAAGTAATAGTGCTACTGACTCCTGCTAATGCTAGTGCTACTCCTAACTGCGCTTATTCCGACAACAGCGAGAACAGGGGATGAGATTGCAGGTTTGTTTTATTACCCTAACAGCCTTCTCGAGCAACCTACTCTAGCAGCTCCTTCTGGGCATGTCCCACTAGTGGAAGAAGTGACTTGCCTTGCCTTCCCCAGCGTCGAAGTGAAGTTAGGAACTCTTTCTCTTATATAGGCGATTTAGCCTTTCAATGCCATTCGTACCATCTTCTTCTTCTGTGTAAGTAAAGCAGGGCATTCTCTTGCATCAATTCCTTGCTCCTCGATATTGGAAATTGGGCATTCGAGTCGAGAACAAGCCCTTGTCATACCCAATCTCATCCATCAGTAACGAAGAAGGAGTCCCAGTAGTAAAATAGGAATGATTCACACTTTACTCGACCAGAACAGCGCATTCGGGGCATTAATGTGCAGCCTATTCTTATGCTATTCCAAACATGAGCAAGGAATTCTTTCACACACACGTGGGCTAGGGCAATAAGGAATGGCGAGATGCGAAACGGATACTGAACGGGGCCAGGCCAGGCCAACTATTGGATTTTTGTGCAACGCCAAGACGGAACGTCGATTGATAACCCTACCCACTGACCCCTATGACTATAAAGACAGAAAGAAAGACCCCAATGCCCATTAGCGGAACGGAAAGTGGGTCTGTCTAAAAGATGAAGACTCGAGATCGTCAGATGTGTTGGCAGTCAGGTTCCGCTTTCGCCGTTGCTTCTTCCAAAGCCTCTTTCTTTACACTCAAGTTAATTTCTTCGAACAAGCAGCAATAATCTCTTTCGGTTTCTTATCTTTCTTTTTTGTAAGCAGAAGCGCTCAAGATCTCTCGCGGTAAAGGTTATTCCTCTGGGAGCTTTCTTTTCTCTTTACGTGGTCCAAGCCAAACTTATATATACGCGTCCTTTGTTGAGGATAAAAACACTAAAGACAGATTTTTCCCACTCTTTTCTATTCCACCTCTGTCTTTTGAAGTTCGTTCTTTATTCTTTCTTCAAAACAAACAAACAAACAAACAAACAAACAAACAAACAAACAAACAAACAAACAAACAAACAAACAAACAAACAAACAAACAAACAAACAAACAAACAAACAAACAAACAAACAAACAAACAAACAAACAAACAAACAAACAAACAAACAAACAAACAAACAAACAAACAAACAAACAAACAAACAAACAAACAAACAAACAAACAAACAAACAAACAAACAAACAAACAAACAAACAAACAAACAAACAAACAAACAAACAAACAAACAAACAAACAAACAAACAAACAAACAAACAAACAAACAAACAAACAAACAAACAAACAAACAAACAAACAAACAAACAAACAAACAAACAAACAAACAAACAAACAAACAAACAAACAAACAAACAAACAAACAAACAAACAAACAAACAAACAAACAAACAAACAAACAAACAAACAAACAAACAAACAAACAAACAAACAAACAAACAAACAAACAAACAAACAAACAAACAAACAAACAAACAAACAAACAAACAAACAAACAAACAAACAAACAAACAAACAAACAAACAAACAAACAAACAAACAAACAAACAAACAAACAAACAAACAAACAAACAAACAAACAAACAAACAAACAAACAAACAACCTATTCTTCCAAAAGAAAAGTAATAGTGCTACTGACTCCTGCTAATGCTAGTGCTACTCCTAACTGCGCTTATTCCGACAACAGCGAGAACAGGGGATGAGATTGCAGGTTTGTTTTATTACCCTAACAGCCTTCTCGAGCAACCTACTCTAGCAGCTCCTTCTGGGCATGTCCCACTAGTGGAAGAAGTGACTTGCCTTGCCTTCCCCAGCGTCGAAGTGAAGTTAGGAACTCTTTCTCTTATATAGGCGATTTAGCCTTTCAATGCCATTCGTACCATCTTCTTCTTCTGTGTAAGTAAAGCAGGGCATTCTCTTGCATCAATTCCTTGCTCCTCGATATTGGAAATTGGGCATTCGAGTCGAGAACAAGCCCTTGTCATACCCAATCTCATCCATCAGTAACGAAGAAGGAGTCCCAGTAGTAAAATAGGAATGATTCACACTTTACTCGACCAGAACAGCGCATTCGGGGCATTAATGTGCAGCCTATTCTTATGCTATTCCAAACATGAGCAAGGAATTCTTTCACACACACGTGGGCTAGGGCAATAAGGAATGGCGAGATGCGAAACGGATACTGAACGGGGCCAGGCCAGGCCAACTATTGGATTTTTGTGCAACGCCAAGACGGAACGTCGATTGATAACCCTACCCACTGACCCCTATGACTATAAAGACAGAAAGAAAGACCCCAATGCCCATTAGCGGAACGGAAAGTGGGTCTGTCTAAAAGATGAAGACTCGAGATCGTCAGATGTGTTGGCAGTCAGGTTCCGCTTTCGCCGTTGCTTCTTCCAAAGCCTCTTTCTTTACACTCAAGTTAATTTCTTCGAACAAGCAGCAATAATCTCTTTCGGTTTCTTATCTTTCTTTTTTGTAAGCAGAAGCGCTCAAGATCTCTCGCGGTAAAGGTTATTCCTCTGGGAGCTTTCTTTTCTCTTTACGTGGTCCAAGCCAAACTTATATATACGCGTCCTTTGTTGAGGATAAAAACACTAAAGACAGATTTTTCCCACTCTTTTCTATTCCACCTCTGTCTTTTGAAGTTCGTTCTTTATTCTTTCTTCAAAACGGCTATTACTGCGCTTTAATCACAAGTTATAGCTGCTGCTTCAATGGAATTCAAATGCACTTTCTGGAACAATCCCCATGAATAGGAGAAACCCCTTATTCCATGATATTTCCATAAGATTCTCCTAATAAGTAGATGGCTATGTCTTATCCCTGATCTAGAAGTGACCAGCTCTTTATATAGCCTATAGTTTCACCAAACAAAAGCAAAGGCTTCTTTTCCTTTTTCTCTTACGAAAGTGTTTCCACACAAGTTGCAAGTAACATCAAGTCACTCATTACAGAATCAGTGCACATTATTGTATGTATAGGAGAGTGCACCATCTATTTTTCCTTTGAGTCGTAGCGAAGTCAAAGAACTCAAACGTTCCGAGGCGACTGTGCTACAAAGTGCTTGCTGGAGCTGGAGCAGTTGCTTGTTCAATAAGTGAGTAGTTTCTTGCTTATTTGTGCTTGAGAAAATCATTTCGCGTTCGTTCATACTGTCTATAGAAAATGTCACAAAACACCCTTCACTGAGAAGAGCGTCACTCATATAATATAGAAGTTATGCCCGCTTTGAGATGTTTTTTGACTTTCAAATGAGCAGGGCTCTGGTCTCTGGGAGTGAGGGCAGAGTACAGACCTTTCTTTCCTCCCCCTTCCCTTTCGAGACTGAAGTCAACAAATACTCCATTGGTTTTTCAGGCATCAGAGAATGACTTTCATTTCATATATGCTATTATAGAGAATAAGCAATGGCATACGCAATAAGCTACGGAACAGTGCCTCAATTCCTTCGAATAAGCAATGGCATACGCAATAAGCTACGGAACAGTGCCTCAATTCCTTCGAATAAGCAATGGCATACGCAATAAGCTACGGAACAGTGCCTCAATTCCTTCTCAATCGCATCTGTATACTGAAGTCAAGTAAATGGCTTTGCTTGCAATAAAGGAACCCAATAAGACAGTTTGCTCTTCCCGCTTTAGCGTTGTAGTACCAATTCTAAAGTAGTCCGTCCTAGTTATCACGTTCAACTATAGGTCTAGGGTAGTCGGCTGTCGGGACTGAATGACTTACACTCGCGAAAGAAAGACCCCAATGCCCATTAGCGGAACGGAAAGTGGGTCTGTCTAAAAGATGAAGACTCGAGATCGTCAGATGTGTTGGGCAGTCAGGTTCCGCTTTCGCCGTTGCTTCTTCCAAAGCCTCTTTCTTTACACTCAAGTTAATTTCTTCGAACAAGCAGCAATAATCTCTTTCGGTTTCTTATCTTTCTTTTTTGTAAGCAGAAGCGCTCAAGATCTCTCGCGGTAAAGGTTATTCCTCTGGGAGCTTTCTTTCTCTTTACGTGGTCCAAGCCAAACTTATATATACGCGTCCTTTGTTGAGGATAAAACACTAAAGACAGATTTTTCCCACTCTTTTCTATTCCACCTCTGTCTTTTGAAGTTCGTTCTTTATTCTTTCTTCAAAACGGCTATTACTGCGCTTTAATCACAAGTTATAGCTGCTGCTTCAATGGAATTCAAATGCACTTTCTGGAACAATCCCCATGAATAGGAGAAACCCCTTATTCCATGATATTTCCATAAGATTCTCCTAATAAGTAGATGGCTATGTCTTATCCCTGATCTAGAAGTGACCAGCTCTTTATATAGCCTATAGTTTCACCAAACAAAAGCAAAGGCTTCTTTTCCTTTTTCTCTTACGAAAGTGTTTCCACACAAGTTGCAAGTAACATCAAGTCACTCATTACAGAATCAGTGCACATTATTGTATGTATAGGAGAGTGCACCATCTATTTTTCCTTTGAGTCGTAGCGAAGTCAAAGAACTCAAACGTTCCGAGGCGACTGTGCTACAAAGTGCTTGCTGGAGCTGGAGCAGTTGCTTGTTCAATAAGTGAGTAGTTTCTTGCTTATTTGTGCTTGAGAAAATCATTTCGCGTTCGTTCATACTGTCTATAGAAATGTCACAAAACACCCTTCACTGAGAAGAGCGTCACTCATATAATATAGAAGTTATGCCCGCTTTGAGATGTTTTTTGACTTTCAAATGAGCAGGGCTCTGGTCTCTGGGAGTGAGGGCAGAGTACAGACTTTCTTTCCTCCCCCTTCCCTTTCGAGACTGAAGTCAACAAATACTCCATTGGTTTTTCAGGCATCAGAGAATGACTTTCATTTCATATATGCTATTATAGAGAATAAGCAATGGCATACGCAATAAGCTACGGAACAGTGCCTCAATTCCTTCGAATCGAATAAGCAATGGCATACGCAATAAGCTACGGAACAGTGCCTCAATTCCTTCTCAATCGCATCTGTATACTGAAGTCAAGTAAATGGCTTTGCTTGCATTAAAGAAAGAAGTAGCATTTCACATAGTACACGTAAATAACCAGATAGTACACGTAAATAACCAGTATTGTTTGCATTTCAAGACTAACGCACCCAACAACAAACCCAAGAAACTAACTAACGCGCGCCAGACTATCTACCCTTGCCTTGCTTTCGTCCTTTTTGATTCCGTAGCTCTGTCTTTTTCCATTGCTTAGTCCTTACTTGTTTGTTCTGTTGCTTGTTGCATCTGGAATTGACTATAAATGCACACATGCTATAAGAAAGTAACCTAAGCTCACTCCTCTGACGAGCCACTCCCTCTTACGAGCCACTCCTCACTCTAATGTTAGATATGAACCTTACAGCTAACAGCTCACTCTATTCTGCCTTATCACTGCTTCATCTATAATGAGAGTAACAAAACAGCTTGTATCTTCAAACTCACTAAGGCTGACAGTTTTGATTCTTGGAGCGCTAAGTTACGAAGCCCTGTTCTCACTTCTTATGGAATATAAAGCACGACTAATGTCATTGAGTCAAAGAACACCTATGCCTGCTGGCTCTTCACCAATAACAGCTAACTCTCTGATGCCTTACTAACAACCCTATACTGGAGTCTCGAATTATTGCCTCATTATTGCGCTTGCTTTCGATCGTACACTTGTTGATTTGCTTGTTCCTGCTGCTTTAAGATTGGAATTGCTACAACCTTGGTGATGAGATATGATATAGCTTGATTGAGAGCCGTAGGGCGGGCTTCCTAACTCCCATAAGCTCTTGTTCCCTTTCAAGTACAAGATTAGTGCTTGTTCCGTTGATCGGTGAATTCCTATTCCATGGAAAGAGAAGCCCATCTGATTCATTTTACATAGGAGAGCCATAATTCATTTCCGTTTTGCGATCTCCAGGGCATTGTCAAATCTCTGATGATCCTTCTATACCTGAAGCCGACTCTGCCTCAAGGTCATAGCTGTCAAGAATGAAATGAACGACAAAGTAAGCAGTCGTCATCCGAGAAGCTATAGGGAATGAGAATGTTGACGATAAAGCTGGGAAATCAGTGCCAAAGCACGTAAATAACCAGATAGTACACGTAAATAACCAGATAGTACACGTAAATAACCAGATAGTACACGTAAATAACCAGATAGTACACGTAAATAACCAGATAGTACACGTAAATAACCAGATAGTACACGTAAATAACCAGATAGTACACGTAAATAACCAGATAGTACACGTAAATAACCAGATAGTACACGTAAATAACCAGATAGTACACGTAAATAACCAGATAGTACACGTAAATAACCAGATAGTACACGTAAATAACCAGATAGTACACGTAAATAACCAGATAGTACACGTAAATAACCAGATAGTACACGTAAATAACCAGATAGTACACGTAAATAACCAGATAGTACACGTAAATAACCAGATAGTACACGTAAATAACCAGATAGTACACGTAAATAACCAGATAGTACACGTAAATAACCAGATAGTACACGTAAATAACCAGATAGTACACGTAAATAACCAGATAGTACACGTAAATAACCAGATAGTACACGTAAATAACCAGATAGTACACGTAAATAACCAGATAGTACACGTAAATAACCAGATAGTACACGTAAATAACCAGATAGTACACGTAAATAACCAGATAGTACACGTAAATAACCAGATAGTACACGTAAATAACCAGATAGTACACGTAAATAACCAGATAGTACACGTAAATAACCAGATAGTACACGTAAATAACCAGATAGTACACGTAAATAACCAGATAGTACACGTAAATAACCAGATAGTACACGTAAATAACCAGATAGTACACGTAAATAACCAGATAGTACACGTAAATAACCAGATAGTACACGTAAATAACCAGATAGTACACGTAAATAACCAGATAGTACACGTAAATAACCAGATAGTACACGTAAATAACCAGATAGTACACGTAAATAACCAGATAGTACACGTAAATAACCAGATAGTACACGTAAATAACCAGATAGTACACGTAAATAACCAGATAGTACACGTAAATAACCAGATAGTACACGTAAATAACCAGATAGTACACGTAAATAACCAGATAGTACACGTAAATAACCAGATAGTACACGTAAATAACCAGATAGTACACGTAAATAACCAGATAGTACACGTAAATAACCAGATAGTACACGTAAATAACCAGATAGTACACGTAAATAACCAGATAGTACACGTAAATAACCAGATAGTACACGTAAATAACCAGATAGTACACGTAAATAACCAGATAGTACACGTAAATAACCAGATAGTACACGTAAATAACCAGATAGTACACGTAAATAACCAGATAGTACACGTAAATAACCAGATAGTACACGTAAATAACCAGATAGTACACGTAAATAACCAGATAGTACACGTAAATAACCAGATAGTACACGTAAATAACCAGATAGTACACGTAAATAACCAGATAGTACACGTAAATAACCAGATAGTACACGTAAATAACCAGATAGTACACGTAAATAACCAGATAGTACACGTAAATAACCAGATAGTACACGTAAATAACCAGATAGTACACGTAAATAACCAGATAGTACACGTAAATAACCAGATAGTACACGTAAATAACCAGATAGTACACGTAAATAACCAGATAGTACACGTAAATAACCAGATAGTACACGTAAATAACCAGATAGTACACGTAAATAACCAGATAGTACACGTAAATAACCAGATAGTACACGTAAATAACCAGATAGTACACGTAAATAACCAGATAGTACACGTAAATAACCAGATAGTACACGTAAATAACCAGATAGTACACGTAAATAACCAGATAGTACACGTAAATAACCAGATAGTACACGTAAATAACCAGATAGTACACGTAAATAACCAGATAGTACACGTAAATAACCAGATAGTACACGTAAATAACCAGATAGTACACGTAAATAACCAGATAGTACACGTAAATAACCAGATAGTACACGTAAATAACCAGTATTGTTTGCATTTCAAGACTAACGCACCCAACAACAAACCCAAGAAACTAACTAACGCGCGCCAGACTATCTACCCTTGCCTTGCTTTCGTCCTTTTTGATTCCGTAGCTCTGTCTTTTTCCATTGCTTAGTCTTACTTGTTTGTTCTGTTGCTTGTTGCATCTGGAATTGACTATAAATGCACACATGCTATAAGAAAGTAACCTAAGCTCACTCCTCTGACGAGCCACTCCCTCTTACGAGCCACTCCTCACTCTAATGTTAGATATGAACCTTACAGCTAACAGCTCACTCTATTCTGCCTTATCACTGCTTCAT
This sequence comes from Musa balbisiana, assembly GCA_004837865.1. Taxonomy (NCBI): domain Eukaryota; kingdom Viridiplantae; phylum Streptophyta; class Magnoliopsida; order Zingiberales; family Musaceae; genus Musa; species Musa balbisiana. The sequence goes on along the minus strand of PYDT01000460.1, from coordinate 212,384 downwards.
CTATAATGAGAGTAACAAAACAGCTTGTATCTTCAAAACTCACTAAGGCTGACAGTTTTGATTCTTGGAGCGCTAAGTTACGAAGCCCTGTTCTCACTTCTTATGGAATATAAAGCACGACTAATGTCATTGAGTCAAAGAACACCTATGCCTGCTGGCTCTTCACCAATAACAGCTAACTCTCTGATGCCTTACTAACAACCCTATACTGGAGTCTCGAATTATTGCCTCATTATTGCGCTTGCTTTCGATCGTACACTTGTTGATTTGCTTGTTCCTGCTGCTTTAAGATTGGAATTGCTACAACCTTGGTGATGAGATATGATATAGCTTGATTGAGAGCCGTAGGGCGGGCTTCCTAACTCCCATAAGCTCTTGTTCCCTTTCAAGTACAAGATTAGTGCTTGTTCCGTTGATCGGTGAATTCCTATTCCATGGAAAGAGAAGCCCATCTGATTCATTTTACATAGGAGAGCCATAATTCATTTCCGTTTTGCGATCTCCAGGGCATTGTCAAATCTCTGATGATCCTTCTATACCTGAAGCCGACTCTGCCTCAAGGTCATAGCTGTCAAAGAATGAAATGAACGACAAAGTAAGCAGTCGTCATCCGAGAAGCTATAGGGAATGAGAATGTTGACGATAAAGCTGGGAAATCAGTGCCAAAGCAAGGAAAAGGTAAAGTGTAGGGAGTGGGACGATAAACCTATACCTATAGAGTCGGTCGCAATAAAGGAACCAATAAGACAGTTTGCTCTTCCCGCTTTAGCGTTGTAGTACCAATTCTAAAGTAGTCCGTCCTAGTTATCACGTTCAACTATAGGTCTAGGGTAGTCGGCTGTCGGGACTGAATGACTTACACTCGCGAAAGAAAGAAAGTAAACATAAACTCTCGAACTCTAAGAAAAAACCGGTCAGTGAAAGAATTGAACTCAGTAGACTAAGAATGAAACTAAGGAGTCACAGAATGAGAATGAAACCACCGAGTAGCAGCCAACAAGCAGACAAGCAACCACTATTCATGGCTCACCAATTCCCGATAAAAAAGCCAGTGACCCCAAAGTAACTACTACAAAACATAGCTGGGAGGGCACTAATAATCTCGAGCGGCAGGAGCCCAGTTTGCACGGGGTTTTGTCCAAATCTCATGACTTTTTCTAGTTCAGCGCTTGTTAACCCTCTCGCACTACGGATTCTCTTGTTTCTACTTTTTCACCTAATCCTGCGACTTCTTATGATACTGCTTTTCATCCTTATCTTTTCCTTATGAAAGACAATCAGGACATAGCGCTCAAGAAGTACTTTCTTCGTCGGGAACTCACACTGCGGATTCTCCTGCTGAAGAAAATTCCATTACTGGCCTTAGGTGTCGAGCTGGACTCGCAACTGAAACAATAAAGTAAGAATTGCCTTTGACTTGCGAATAACTCAAGAAAGCCGGGACTTATTCCTCTATGGATACCTGATAGATGAGATGGATAACTGATGCCATACATATATATATCTTAGGAATATGCCTAAACCTATAGACTATGTTCCTGTTAGCGCACTGCTGCTTTAAGACTCCCTCCCCCCCTGACTTTCTCACTCTACCTTAAGAATCGCCAAACCACTCGACACTGATGGAATTCCTCCACTTGATTTCTTTCCAGCTTAAGAGACTTCTTCAGATACGGATCCCCAGTATCTTATTCTTATCCTATTCCCGCTTCGCTTACTGCTTACTTCTCTTTTTCCTAACCACCAAATCATTAATGGAACCTTCGAGCACAGAAGCAGAGGTAAAGTCGACCACTACAAGGGAAAGGAAAGCTAATCACCGGCACGGCACCTCTATCATAGACATCGCAAGCACCCAAAGAAAACGATACTTCAAAAAAAACCACACGAAGAAACAAAACGGATTCTTAAGCTTGCAGCAGACTTTATCACTGGCGGATTATCTCGCCTCTGATTCTCTACCGGATGTTGATTCTCGCACTGTCCTCGGCGGAAACTGGAAGTCAAACTCTTACTGCATTCATATATCAGAGAAGAATTGGATAGCCCTGCTTAACTCCCTGATTGCTTTCCCGCTGCCTTTCCTTTCTGCTTTTTCACTTCACAAGACTAGTTTGTTTGGTCCGGATACAGCTTCCCTTTCTTTTTAGACTAGCTTGGTTTCCCTTTCTTTTTAGACTAGCTTGGTTTCCCTTTCTTTTTAGACTAGCTTGGTTTCCCTTTCTTTTTAGACTAGCTTGGTTTCCCTTTCTTTTTAGACTAGCTTGGTTTCCCTTTCTTTTTAGACTAGCTTGGTTTCCCTTTCTTTTTAGACTAGCTTGGTTTCCCTTTCTTTTTAGACTAGCTTGGTTTCCCTTTCTTTTTAGACTAGCTTGGTTTCCCTTTCTTTTTAGACTAGCTTGGTTTCCCTTTCTTTTGCTTCCTAACTCTCATTTCCTTCCCGTCTCGCAGCATATCCATATCCTTATCCTTATTTGAACCTATAACCTTTCATTGCTGATTCTCTGGTAGACTTGGTAGACTTTACTTCTTATGCCCCAAACTCGACAAGAAGTGATAATCCTGCGAAAGATCTTTCAACTGCTCCTGACGCCTTAGCTGATACGAGAACAGTAATTGAACTTGCACAGCAAAAGTCCAACCTAAGAGTTCTATCTAACTCCGTAAGCGCTTCCATATATGATTACAAAGTGCCTGCCTTGCATCAATTCTAACTTAAAGGAAGGAAGCCAACACTCGAACACAACTTTCTTTCTGAACTAACACAAGCAAGAACAGAACTCTCTGAGCGTAAGGGCACATACTGTATACCTTTTAGCTAACTCGGGGAAACTCAAGGGAAACTCAATTGATAGCTAGAATCACCTATTCTTTTCCTTATGAAAGACAATCAGGACATAGCGCTCAAGAAGTACTTTCTTCGTCGGGAACTCACACTGCGGATTCTCCTGCTGAAGAAAATTCCATTACTGGCCTTAGGTGTCGAGCTGGACTCGCAACTGAAACAATAAAGTAAGAATTGCCTTTGACTTGCGAATAACTCAAGAAAGCCGGGACTTATTCCTCTATGGATACCTGATAGATGAGATGGATAACTGATGCCATACATATATATATCTTAGGAATATGCCTAAACCTATAGACTATGTTCCTGTTAGCGCACTGCTGCTTTAAGACTCCCTCCCCCCCTGACTTTCTCACTCTACCTTAAGAATCGCCAAACACTCGACACTGATGGAATTCCTCCACTTGATTCTTTCCAGCTTAAGAGACTTCTTCAGATACGGATCCCCAGTATCTTATTCTTATCCTATTCCCGCTTCGCTTACTGCTTACTTCTCTTTTTCCTAACCACCAAATCATTAATGGAACCTTTCGAGCACAGAAGCAGAGGTAAAGTCGACCACTACAAGGGAAAGGAAAGCTAATCACCGGCACGGCACCTCTATCATAGACATCGCAAGCACCCAAAGAAAACGATACTTCAAAAAACACCACACGAAGAAACAAAACGGATTCTTAAGCTTGCAGCAGACTTTATCACTGGCGGATTATCTCGCCTCTGATTCTCTACCGGATGTTGATTCTCGCACTGTCTCGGCGGAAACTGGAAGTCAAACTCTTACTGCATTCATATATCAGAGAAGAATTGGATAGCCCTGCTTAACTCCCTGATTGCTTTCCCGCTGCCTTTCCTTTCTGCTTTTTCACTTCACAAGACTAGTTTGTTTGGTCCGGATACAGCTTCCCTTTCTTTTTAGACTAGCTTGGTTTCCCTTTCTTTTGCTTCCTAACTCTCATTTCCTTCCCGTCTCGCAGCATATCCATATCCTTATCCTTATTTGAACCTATAACCTTTCATTGCTGATTCTCTGGTAGACTTGGTAGACTTTACTTCTTATGCCCCAAACTCGACAAGAAGTGATAATCCTGCGAAAGATCTTTCAACTGCTCCTGACGCCTTAGCTGATACGAGAACAGTAATTGAACTTGCACAGCAAAAGTCCAACCTAAGAGTTCTATCTAACTCCGTAAGCGCTTCCATATATGATTACAAAGTGCCTGCCTTGCATCAATTCTAACTTAAAGGAAGGAAGCCAACACTCGAACACAACTTTCTTTCTGAACTAACACAAGCAAGAACAGAACTCTCTGAGCGTAAGGGCACATACTGTATACCTTTTAGCTAACTCGGGGAAACTCAAGGGAAACTCAATTGATAGCTAGAATCACCTATTCTTTCTCTAAGACCAAGAACGGAACTTACTGATATAACACCAACACCGCGATACTGAACTCCTTACACAGAAATCCTTGCTCGAACGTCACTTTCGGAATCGACAAAGCGAGAGCGACCTGAAAAAGCTTCTTCTTCTGCTGACGACTTTACCTCAATCTCTTCTTCACCCCCGGGATGATGATCCAGCTTTCATAACTGCTACATCGTACCTTGAGTCACTTAGTACCCCGACTTCATTCTTACTTGCTTAATTCTTTCAGTTAATAGTTGCCAGCTGCTTGTTTCATTTACTAAGCTTTTATACCTCTGGCTTCTATACCTCTGTAAACTGTCATCCGGCTCCCATACCTCTGGCTCATCTCTGCTAACTGAATTCTTAGTCTTAGTGGAATCAGTTCTCCTCCGAGTTGAATCAAAAAGCAGACAAGTAGGAAAGGAAGAATCAAACCAGTAACTACTAGTATCAGACTAAAACCAGTACGGCTCAGCCTGTAGCTCAGTACAAGTAGCTTGCCCACCTCGACTCAAGCTTGAAAAGACATAATTACCAACTCAGTAAGCGCCTTTTTCCAAGCAGGACTACTTTTTTGCCTGGTAGAATCCTTTGAGTAGGGACAAAAACTGGAGTGGTAAGTTACTGAACACTGTATTAGTACTAAGAGCCAAGCCGACAAGATTTCGCCTCTGGCTAATGATTCTGTTCCTGCCTCGGATACTGACTTCCTTGATCCAGCATCTAATGATCCATCTTAGGCTTCATATCTTGCTCTTGCTCCTGTTCCTGCTCCACCGAAGTGTTGTGCAGAATCGAGTGTACTGGGTTTTAAGCGAGTAGTCACTTGTCTCCTTGCCTAGTAGTTGCTTGGTTAGTTCAATACCCTTACTCATTTCATTCAGCACTCAATAACAGTTTGGTGCTGTAGCTCCTAGTAGTGGAGTAGTTTCTTTCTTCCTTTTGAGTTGCATTCTTTACTTTAGATAGAGTTTCGTTCTGTATTTCCTGCCAAAGATCCAGATAAAGCTTCTTCTGTTGTTCCTACTCCGGGCATATATATCTGTTGCTTCAAATCTTATCTCCTTTCCTAGAGTTCAAAGAGCGAAAGTGGAAGTGGAGTGTGAGTGGAATCCCTGTTTCCCTGGTAGTCCTGGTTGCCAACCCACTCATACTGTTACTACTTTAAGGGGCTGTAAACTTGGATCTTGTAGTTGAGGCTTGAACACCCGCATTTTGTAGAGTCCGTCCTCCTTTCTTGGAGACAACACCGCTCCATGGGCTCAAAACCTTATAGAATAGCAGCTCTGCTGGGCGATGAAGAAGGACAAGGACAGAAAGAGAAAGTATATGTGCTTTTGCGTCGTTTAAGCCTTGGTAAACTATGCTAATGGAAAATCCACCATTCAATTCAAACCAACAAATGCTCTAATAATGCTTTTTTTCCTAATGAAATAGACTTGCTCTTGACACTCCCTTACGCTTCATCTTTGAGTCTATCAGATTGCCTACTCACTGACACTACACTCTCGCTTAAACATCGGAACAAGCAGAAGAGAGAATTGCTCCAACTATACTTGTTGAACCGACAGCACTAGAAAAGGTACTCGCACCGCGCTAACACTTATTGGATTGGAGTGGAAGGGGAATAAGCATCATTTAGTTGAACAGGTCATTCTCCTCTCATCTACCTTCCTCCGCACTGCTTCCTTTTCTTTGGAATCTGACTTACTGTCTTGGCTTCTCTTTTGCCGAGGATAATTGATACTAGAGCCTAAGGTGCAGAAGGAGAACTGAGACTTTTGCCTATTAAAGGTTTGTTTAGAAGCTAATCTACCTCACTATTACGAGACCGGACCTAAGCTCTTGGTATAGTGAGCCAATTCATGCATAGACCGTAAGTTCCTCATTGGAAAAGGAGTTATTCAGATTCCGGACTAGCTACAGGCATATACTGCTTTTCTTCCTCTGCACAACAAGACTACTAGATTGGTATTACGTAAAGGAACGACAGGACCGAAGATAGCCGGAGTCCTATATTAGACCATCTCTTTGAACTCTTGCTACAGCCAAGACACGGTTTGTCTAACCAGAACAGTACTACCGGGATGAAACAAGTGAACCTAGCTCTATTATATAGCAACAAGTAATATCAGTAGCTACTAGGCAAGTTTGTCTTAATCTTTATCTGTATTTGCAGGGGCAGGTGTAAGAATACCAGATTTGACTGACCGGTTTGAGTCTAGTCCACCGGAAAAAACACTCAGCCTGTAACTCAGTAGCTAACCTTAGACCAGCAGCAACAGAATTGAACTCCGTATAAAGTGAGAAGAATAATAAGTTGTAGACTTGCCCGCCTTGTCGTCGTTGCTTGGCCACTGATGCTTTTCACTCGCTTTAGCGACAGCGAACACAGGACAAGTTCACCAAACCAAGAGTTCAAAGAGCGAAAGTGGAAGTGGAGTGTGAGTGGAATCCCTGTTTCCCTGGTAGTCCTGGTTGCCAACCCACTCATACTGTTACTACTTTAAGGGGCTGTAAACTTGGATCTTGTAGTTGAGGCTTGAACACCCGCATTTTGTAGAGTCCGTCCTCCTTTCTTGGAGACAACACCGCTCCATGGGCTCAAAACCTTATAGAATAGCAGCTCTGCTGGGCGATGAAGAAGGACAAGGACAGAAAGAGAAAGTATATGTGCTTTTGCGTCGTTTAAGCCTTGGTAAACTATGCTAATGGAAAATCCACCATTCAATTCAAACCAACAAATGCTCTAATAATGCTTTTTTTCCTAATGAAATAGACTTGCTCTTGACACTCCCTTACGCTTCATCTTTGAGTCTATCAGATTGCCTACTCACTGACACTACACTCTCGCTTAAACATCGGAACAAGCAGAAGAGAGAATTGCTCCAACTATACTTGTTGAACCGACAGCACTAGAAAGGTACTCGCACCGCGCTAACACTTATTGGATTGGAGTGGAAGGGGAATAAGCATCATTTAGTTGAACAGGTCATTCTCCTCTCATCTACCTTCCTCCGCACTGCTTCCTTTTCTTTGGAATCTGACTTACTGTCTTGGCTTCTCTTTTGCCGAGGATAATTGATACTAGAGCCTAAGGTGCAGAAGGAGAACTGAGACTTTTGCCTATTAAAGGTTTGTTTAGAAGCTAATCTACCTCACTATTACGAGACCGGACCTAAGCTCTTGGTATAGTGAGCCAATTCATGCATAGACCGTAAGTTCCTCATTGGAAAAGGAGTTATTCAGATTCCGGACTAGCTACAGGCATATACTGCTTTTCTTCCTCTGCACAACAAGACTACTAGATTGGTATTACGTAAAGGAACGACAGGACCGAAGATAGCCGGAGTCCTATATTAGACCATCTCTTTGAACTCTTGCTACAGCCAAGACACGGATAGACTCGCAGACAAGTAGGAAAGCAACGGAACTTGAATAACTGACCTCGAAACTCCCCTTGAGGAACCGCCCTAATAATAAGTTGTAAACTCGCCAAGTAACGGATAGACAAGCAACGAAGCTGGAAGGAAAGAAATCAAGTGGAGCCAAGCCGGAGTGAAAAGAGCTCAAGTGGAAGTCCAAGAACAGGTAGAATACCACGAGAGCAGGCAATTGAGTCGACAACTCTAACTCTCAACTAGGAGCCAGGCAACTACAGTGAAAAGAGCCAGAGCCAGAGGAGAGGTAAATCGGGTAGTTCATGACTTTAGTTGTAGCTTGCCTACTGACTATGTGTTCGGGAGCAAAATGCAGGTATCAAACTACTGAGCTCAAGTCTTGTGTTGGGGTTAGTATTCGAATAGATCTACAGCCCGAGAGACCCTGGTTTCACCTGTCTTTAATTCCAGAGTTCACCCTTCCGAGATAGAACAAAGCTTCTGATCTGGTAGACTTTACTCGAACAGGAACTGGGCTCTAATCCACCTCTGGCTCATAAGTGAAGTGAAGAATTGACCTCTCCTCCGCCTCTGCTGCCTCTGCCTCTCAATCTTATCAAGTCCTGTGTTTGTCTAACCAGAACAGTACTACCGGGATGAAACAAGTGAACCTAGCTCTATTATATAGCAACAAGTAATATCAGTAGCTACTAGGCAAGTTTGTCTTAATCTTTATCTGTATTTGCAGGGGCAGGTGTAAGAATACCAGATTTGACTGACCGGTTTGAGTCTAGTCCACCGGAAAAAACACTCAGCCTGTAACTCAGTAGCTAAAGCCTTAGAACCAGCAGCAACAGAATTGAACTCCGTATAAAAGTGAAAGAATTAATATAGTTGTAGACTTGCCCGCCTTTCGTCGTTGCTTGGCCACTGATGCTTTTCACTCGCTTTAGCGACAGCGAACACAGGACAAGTTCACCAAACCAAGAGTTCAAAGAGCCAGAGGAAGTAAGCTTTGCTATCAGCCAAGGAACTACGTTAGTTGCTAGGCAGGGCTTCTCTTCGGAATCCTGGGATTAGGCAACTTCAGAGGGGAAGGTCTACACTACACACTACAAGAAGATGGGGCAGGTATACACTACAAATGAACTAAAACATAACTTATTGGATCAAGTAGGAAAGTTGGAATGAAATTAGAGAGTCGCCAACACTGACAAGGAGAAGAGGTAAGAATGAAATCTCAAGTCTGTGTTTGCTACCTTCTACAGAAGCAGGAGATAGAATTGATACATAATCAAGTACCGGTGAGGAAGCTGGGTTCAGGGCAGTGTCATCTCTTGTTGAATCTTCTAAATAAGCAGGGGGGTCTACTCGATCTGAGGTTGGCAAAGAGAGCACCGAGTAAGCTATCTCATAAAGAGTTGAATTGGCACCACGGAAACTATCCACTATATTATCTTATAAGAATCTCATTGGCGCTGTCAAGTCAAAAGCAAGAATAGAATTGTCTTTTTCAGTATTACACTAGTACAAAGGTGTTTTGTGGCCAGTAGGGGTGTGCTATTGCCTATGGTTTCAATCAATAGCCTTATCGAAACACAGGATTTTCCTTAATTAGTCAAAGATAGAATAGGAACAAACAAGATCAGTCAAAGATAGAATAGGAACAAACAAGATCGAACTGGGAAAATAATAGAATCGAACCCTAGCCACCCAAGCCAAGCCAGTCTTGACTTTCGCTAAGCCGTACTACCTTGACATTGGTTCTTACTACCCTATCTCTGAGGCTTAGACTATGTCCCCTGCCTATGAGAGTTTGCCCTGGCTTACAGCATATATTAAGTGAAGTTCTCTGTTTTATCAATGCAATATTTAGAGTGGTTTCTCATTCACCAAAAGGGAAGATTAACACCCATACCATAATTCAATAAAAAATAAGGGAATTGAGCTGCTGGGATTGATTCTTGCTAGTGAGGGGATTGAAGCCTCACTCTTGAGTTTGATCCCGCATCAGGGGTTGTTGTCCTGTTACCAGTAGGTGATTCTGATAAGCGCTAGTGGAATTCTCAGTTGATAGTTCAAATAGATTAGTTACAAATGCATTCTAACGTCACTTATGAGTTTGGATAACTAATCCTAAAGAGGTGGCATGCTAACCGTTTGGAGTTGAAAGCAAGGCTTAAAGCATGGAGAGGAGCGAGGAGGGGCAATACTAATAATCGAGCATAGGATCCGTGTACCTTCTGTTTTTAGTAGTATTTCAAGTAATTAGGCAGTGTTCGATCCTGTCTGTGTTCGTTCCTGCTCGCTAGTGATAGCTCTATTATTATAGTCATATCGCCCATTATTACTTGTTGTAAGGGGACCGGGGCATAGAAGTAAACATAGTAGCAAGAGGTTAGGTCGGCACGGGAAGAAAGATCTTCATCAGCAGTTAAAAGATCTGATTTAGCACACAGAACCACTGAAATTCAATCTTTGATAATAGAACAGCACAGAGGAAACTCGGTATTCCACTAATTCCACTAGTTGTTGAAGAATAAAGTAAAGGCTTTGATGCGAGGTAAAGTACTGCTTTGCTGCGAGGCGTAAGAATACTCCGAATGAATACATCTACATACCCCTCTACTACTTGTTTGGGATTCCACAACTAATGGAAGGGGATTCAACTCGGGAAACACTGGATTCAACTCGAACAGGAGCAGTACTACATTCAACAAGGGATTCCACAAGAACTAGAACAGTACTACTACGCCTACTTCTTGAAACAAGCCAAGCTGCTGGCTACTATTAAAAGAATTAGGCTCCCATTAACTGAACCCTGCGGCAACAGATAAAGAATTGAACCAAGTAATAAAAGAATTCAACTTGTTCCCGCCTTGCCCGGCTTTAACACCAGATGAGAGTCTCTTCCCGACTCTTTGAGTCTAGTCCACCGGAAAAAACACTCAGCCTGTAACTCAGTAGCTAAAGCCTTAGAACCAGCAGCAACAGAATTGAACTCCGTATAAAAGTGAAAGAATTAATATAGTTGTAGACTTGCCCGCCTTTCGTCGTTGCTTGGCCACTGATGCTTTTCACTCGCTTTAGCGACAGCGAACACAGGACAAGTTCACCAAACCAAGAGTTCAAAGAGCCAGAGGAAGTAAGCTTTGCTATCAGCCAAGGAACTACGTTAGTTGCTAGGCAGGGCTTCTCTTCGGAATCCTGGGATTAGGCAACTTCAGAGGGGAAGGTCTACACTACACACTACAAGAAGATGGGGCAGGTATACACTACAAATGAACTAAAACATAACTTATTGGATCAAGTAGGAAAGTTGGAATGAAATTAGAGAGTCGCCAACACTGACAAGGAGAAGAGGTAAGAATGAAATCTCAAGTCTGTGTTTGCTACCTTCTACAGAAGCAGGAGATAGAATTGATACATAATCAAGTACCGGTGAGGAAGCTGGGTTCAGGGCAGTGTCATCTCTTGTTGAATCTTCTAAATAAGCAGGGGGGTCTACTCGATCTGAGGTTGGCAAAGAGAGCACCGAGTAAGCTATCTCATAAAGAGTTGAATTGGCACCACGGAAACTATCCACTATATTATCTTATAAGAATCTCATTGGCGCTGTCAAGTCAAAAGCAAGAATAGAATTGTCTTTTTCAGTATTACACTAGTACAAAGGTGTTTTGTGGCCAGTAGGGGTGTGCTATTGCCTATGGTTTCAATCAATAGCCTTATCGAAACACAGGATTTTCCTTAATTAGTCAAAGATAGAATAGGAACAAACAAGATCAGTCAAAGATAGAATAGGAACAAACAAGATCGAACTGGGAAAATAATAGAATCGAACCCTAGCCACCCAAGCCAGTCTTGACTTTCGCTAAGCCGTACTACCTTGACATTGGTTCTTACTACCCTATCTCTGAGGCTTAGACTATGTCCCCTGCCTATGAGAGTTTGCCCTGGCTTACAGCATATATTAAGTGAAGTTCTCTGTTTTATCAATGCAATATTTAGAGTGGTTTTCTCATTCACCAAAAGGGAAGATTAACACCCATACCATAATTCAATAAAAAATAAGGGAATTGAGCTGCTGGGATTGATTCTTGCTAGTGAGGGGATTGAAGCCTCACTCTTGAGTTTGATCCCGCATCAGGGGTTGTTGTCCTGTTACCAGTAGGTTGATTCTGATAAGCGCTAGTGGAATTCTCAGTTGATAGTTCAAATAGATTAGTTACAAATGCATTCTAACGTCACTTATGAGTTTGGATAACTAATCCTAAAGAGGTGGCATGCTAACCGTTTGGAGTTGAAAGCAAGGCTTAAAGCATGGAGAGGAGCGAGGAGGGGCAATACTAATAATCGAGCATAGGATCCGTGTACCTTCTGTTTTTAGTAGTATTTCAAGTAATTAGGCAGTGTTCGATCCTGTCTGTGTTCGTTCCTGCTCGCTAGTGATAGCTCTTATTATTATAGTCATATCGCCCATTATTACTTGTTGTAAGGGGACCGGGGCATAGAAGTAAACATAGTAGCAAGAGGTTAGGTCGGCACGGGAAGAAAGATCTTCATCAGCAGTTAAAAGATCTGATTTAGCACACAGAACCACTGAAATTCAATCTTTGATAATAGAACAGCACAGAGGAAACTCGGTATTCCACTAATTCCACTAGTTGTTGAAGAATAAAGTAAAGGCTTTGATGCGAGGTAAAGTACTGGCTTTGCTGCGAGGCGTAAGAATACTCCGAATGAATACATCTACATACCCCTCTACTACTTGTTTGGGATTCCACAACTAATGGAAGGGGATTCAACTCGGGAAACACTGGATTCAACTCGAACAGGAGCAGTACTACATTCAACAAGGGATTCCACAAGAACTAGAACAGTACTACTACGCCTACTTCTTGAAACAAGCCAAGCTGCTGGCTACTATTAAAAGAATTAGGCTCCCATTAACTGAACCCTGCGGGCAACAGATAAAGAATTGAACCAAGTAATAAAAGAATTCAACTTGTTCCCGCCTTGCCCGGCTTTAACACCAGATTGAGAGTCTCTTTCCCGACTCTTTGAGTCTAGTAGTTCTGTTATCTTAAGTAAGAATACCTGTTAGCAGGCAACTCATAAGTCAAAGAATTCAACTCGGTAGTAGGAATTGATACCTTTACTACTTGATCATCATAGGATTCAACTCGGTATTAAACAAGAACTGGAGTTGTTAGTTGAGAGTGGGGCAAAACTTGCTACTAAGAAGGTTCAGTTCAAGGAGTGGTCGGCAAGGGGACAACAAATCTGGATCTTATTCTTCTTCTTATGGGATAACAGATGAAGCAAGGGATTAAACTCGGGAAACTGGGGATTCCACTGGCACTGGACTTTCGACTTTCTAAAGAACATCCACCTCATTTCCGAGAACCCTAAACCTCATTTATTTCCAAGCACCCGTATATAGTAGTCCGTATATAGTAGTCCGTATATAGTAGTATAGCCTAGTGCGAGTAGAAAGGAAGCTACAAGTGGTTATGGCTAGCACATTCCATTCTTTTATAGAAGTAGGGAGGTCGGGCAAGACGGAGCTGGCTACGAATAAGAAGAACACTCTGGAGGTGGAGACACAGATTCCGGAGAATCCGCAGTGGTGTAAAAGTCCGGTGGTAAGCGATGAAGAAGGGGGTTGAGCTAGGTCTGCTAGAATAATACAAGAATCTAATAGCCTAAAGGGAATTCCAATAATATAATAGCCTAAAGGGAATGCCACTCTCAAGTAAGAATTGAACAAGTAAGTAACAGAGACAAGCCACTACGCCAACAACAGGAACTGGCACCACTACAAGGGAAAGCCGATAACTAACCTCTCTATACGTCAACAAGGGAAGGGTCAAGCGTCTGGCGCTTTACCTTTGCATGCTTTTCTTTCCCTTTATGAGTAGTGAGTCGGTTCAGGCAATCAGTCCATTCTCGTCGTTTAAGCCATGTTTCAACTAATATGAAAAGACTTGGATTTAGCCTTAGTGAGAAAGCCCTATAGCGCTAGTTAGTTTCAATGAGTAAGCATGTGCGCTAGTGAAAGAAAAGAGATCGTTTTTGAGTTTCTAGTTGGTTGACTTTCATTATAGATGTCAGCAGTAAGTAATAATATGTCATTTAGCTGTTTGCTTACCTGGTGTAATAACAGTCATAAGTATCAGAATGGCCTTGCTCTCCGAGAGAAGTAATAATAGCCTAGTAGGAGTGCCTAACCTGATGGGAAACACTAAGAATTGAGTTGAAGCCTGTAGCTCAGGTAAAGTAGCTAGGGTAGGGGAGGCGGGTTGTCAAGCTCACCAATTCCCGGCTTTTTTGAACGCAAAGGAAATTTCCCTAATAGAGCTCCCGAAACGGACTTCCTTTTTGCGTTTTCCCGTGCAACAACGCTGCCGCGTCACATCCTGTTCCTTGGCTCGTTGTCAAGGAAATTCCCTTAATAGCTCGGTCCAAATGAATTGGATTTTTACGTTTTCCCGTGTTTTTTGGACGCAAAGGAAATTCCCTTAATAGAGAATCCGAAATGACTTCTTTTTTGCGTTGGGAAAAAACGTTGCAATGTCGAAAGAGTACTTTACTAAGTTTTGTTTGTCTGCTTGTCTATCCGTTACTTGGCCCCGGTATTTTTTATAGCAAATCAAATTGATGTCTCCTCTACTATTGGCTGATAGCGAAGGTGTTTAGTTGCTTGGCGTCCCGGGTAGTTCACTTACTTGGTGGGGTTGGTTGTTTCATTCCTCTGTTGCTCGGGGAGGCTGGTTTACTGACTTGCTTGTATGGGCAGGGGTGTAATTAATGTCATAGTCAAGTGGGTTTGCCCAGTCTATTAGGGGTCGTTTCATTCTGTTATGAGGCCCGGGTAGGCTAGGCTCGGGTAGTTGACTTACTTTTACTAGGCTCAGGCTGGGCTATCCGACCTCTCCTTTACCTGAGGAAGCGCTTGATGGTTCCGGTTATCTTTCCACTTTACTTGAAGAACTACTTGTTGCTCACTTGCATCTTAACCTTGATACCGAACCTCTTCTTCTCGAATTACCAACTAATATTCTATACAGGTAGGGAATGAAAGTAGAGCTAGGGGCATAGTACTCTTTCTTATCTTCTGAGATAGCAGAAAGTCAATAACAGGGCGAACAGAACTCAACCATCCTTCCCGCTTCGTCGACAACAACAAGAACGTAACTAGCGGAAGCTAGGGCAGCTGACCTCTCACTCAAGTAAACAAGTTAACAACAAGAAGCAAGGACAATAGGGAAAGAACCAAGTGGAGTATCGTGTATATAAAATTGTCATAAGAGTAAGAGATATATGAGATTCTGAAAGGGCTTCTGGAACAAATATAAGCTAACGCACTATGGTTTCTGGAACTCTACTGATGTACAGCCCGAGTAGTGAGTCGGTTCAGGCAATCAGTCCATTCTCGTCGTTTAAGCCATGTTTCAACTAATATGAAAAGACTTGGATTTAGCCTTAGTGAGAAAGCCCTATAGCGCTAGTTAGTTTCAATGAGTAAGCATGTGCGCTAGTGAAAGAAAAGAGATCGTTTTTGAGTTTCTAGTTGGTTGACTTTCATTATAGATGTCAGCAGTAAGTAATAATATGTCATTTAGCTGTTTGCTTACCTGGTGTAATAACAGTCATAAGTATCAGAATGGCCTTGCTCTCCGAGAGAAGTAATAATAGCCTAGTAGGAGTGCCTAACCTGATGGGAAACACTAAGAATTGAGTTGAAGCCTGTAGCTCAGGTAAAGTAGCTAGGGTAGGGGAGGCGGGTTGTCAAGCTCACCAATTCCCGGCTTTTTTGAACGCAAAGGAAATTCCCTTAATAGCTCGGTCCAAATGAATTGGATTTTTACGTTTTCCCGTGTTTTTTGGACGCAAAGGAAATTTCCCTAATAGAGCTCCCGAAACGGACTTCCTTTTTGCGTTTTCCCGTGCAACAACGCTGCCGCGTCACATCCTGTTCCTTGGCTCGTTGTCAAGGAAATTCCCTTAATAGCTCGGTCCAAATGAATTGGATTTTTACGTTTTCCCGTGTTTTTTGGACGCAAAGGAAATTCCCTTAATAGCTCGGTCCAAATGAATTGGATTTTTACGTTTTCCCGTGTTTTTTGGACGCAAAGGAAATTCCCTTAATAGCTCGGTCCAAATGAATTGGATTTTTACGTTTTCCCGTGTTTTTTGGACGCAAAGGAAATTCCCTTAATAGCTCGGTCCAAATGAATTGGATTTTTACGTTTTCCCGTGTTTTTTGGACGCAAAGGAAATTTCCCTAATAGAGCTCCCGAAACGGACTTCCTTTTTGCGTTTTCCCGTGCAACAACGCTGCCGCGTCACATCCTGTTCCTTGGCTCGTTGTCAAGGAAATTCCCTTAATAGCTCGGTCCAAATGAATTGGATTTTTACGTTTTCCCGTGTTTTTTGGACGCAAAGGAAATTCCCTTAATAGCTCGGTCCAAATGAATTGGATTTTTACGTTTTCCCGTGTTTTTTGGACGCAAAGGAAATTCCCTTAATAGCTCGGTCCAAATGAATTGGATTTTTACGTTTTCCCGTGTTTTTTGGACGCAAAGGAAATTCCCTTAATAGCTCGGTCCAAATGAATTGGATTTTTACGTTTTCCCGTGTTTTTTGGACGCAAAGGAAATTCCCTTAATAGCTCGGTCCAAATGAATTGGATTTTTACGTTTTCCCGTGTTTTTTGGACGCAAAGGAAATTCCCTTAATAGCTCGGTCCAAATGAATTGGATTTTTACGTTTTCCCGTGTTTTTTGGACGCAAAGGAAATTTCCCTAATAGAGCTCCCGAAACGGACTTCCTTTTTGCGTTTTCCCGGGAAAAAACGTTGCAAATGTCGAAAGAGTACTTTACTTAAGTTTTGTTTGTCTGCTTGTCTATTCGTGTCTTGTCGGCTTGTCTGCTTGGCTGTTAGTAGTAGTTCCTTGGCGGCAGCGACCCTGGAGAAAAGATGTAACACTCATAGCAAACTGTTAATAGGCGCTAATTCCTACAAGTGCTAAGACACATAGAAGTAAGAGGTATAGGATGGAACTTAATCGGGAAGCAGAGGGGAGCCCACTTTTGCAGGGTGCCAGAGTTTCTTTTTTGCAGGGTGCCAGAGTTTCTTTTTTGCAGGGTGCCAGAGTTTCTTTTTTGCAGGGTGCCAGAGTCGATTGTTGTTGAGGATCCGGTAGGGTCGGAAGGGGCAAAGCCTGATTAATCGCTTTCAATGCCCAGCTAACTACAGCATCAAATAAGAAAGAAAAAGCCCACACCTTAAGCATCTTCTCTTTCCTTATCTAAGCCAAGCTAACAAACTAAAGCATCTTATTAGATTTCTTAAGTGAACAGGACAACCTTTCCGAGTTATCTAACTTCCACAAGTAATGGAGCGCTTACGGAGTTCGTTCGTTGTTTGCTTGCCTGCTTCCTATCTGACCTATCACTGACCTATCAATCAAAGAAAGGTGCAATGTTCTAGTGGTGGGAGACGAGCTTGACTGTCGCTCTGAGACAACAGTCTCCTTCTTGTCCCTTCATACTAATCATACAAGAGATGAACGTGGTTCTCAAGATGGCACATTGTCTATTCGTGTCTTGTCGGCTTGTCTGCTTGTCTATTCGTGTCTTGTCGGCTTGTCTGCTTGTCTATTCGTGTCTTGTCGGCTTGTCTGCTTGTCTATTCGTGTCTTGTCGGCTTGTCTGCTTGTCTATTCGTGTCTTGTCGGCTTGTCTGCTTGTCTATTCGTGTCTTGTCGGCTTGTCTGCTTGTCTATTCGTGTCTTGTCGGCTTGTCTGCTTGTCTATTCGTGTCTTGTCGGCTTGTCTGCTTGTCTATTCGTGTCTTGTCGGCTTGTCTGCTTGTCTATTCGTGTCTTGTCGGCTTGTCTGCTTGTCTATTCGTGTCTTGTCGGCTTGTCTGCTTGTCTATTCGTGTCTTGTCGGCTTGTCTGCTTGTCTATTCGTGTCTTGTCGGCTTGTCTGCTTGTCTATTCGTGTCTTGTCGGCTTGTCTGCTTGTCTATTCGTGTCTTGTCGGCTTGTCTGCTTGTCTATTCGTGTCTTGTCGGCTTGTCTGCTTGTCTATTCGTGTCTTGTCGGCTTGTCTGCTTGTCTATTCGTGTCTTGTCGGCTTGTCTGCTTGTCTATTCGTGTCTTGTCGGCTTGTCTGCTTGTCTATTCGTGTCTTGTCGGCTTGTCTGCTTGTCTATTCGTGTCTTGTCGGCTTGTCTGCTTGTCTATTCGTGTCTTGTCGGCTTGTCTGCTTGTCTATTCGTGTCTTGTCGGCTTGTCTGCTTGTCTATTCGTGTCTTGTCGGCTTGTCTGCTTGTCTATTCGTGTCTTGTCGGCTTGTCTGCTTGTCTATTCGTGTCTTGTCGGCTTGTCTGCTTGTCTATTCGTGTCTTGTCGGCTTGTCTGCTTGTCTATTCGTGTCTTGTCGGCTTGTCTGCTTGTCTATTCGTGTCTTGTCGGCTTGTCTGCTTGTCTATTCGTGTCTTGTCGGCTTGTCTGCTTGTCTATTCGTGTCTTGTCGGCTTGTCTGCTTGGCTGTTAGTAGTAGTTCCTTGGCGGCAGCGACCCTGGAGAAAAGATGTAACACTCATAGCAAACTGTTAATAGGCGCTAATTCCTACAAGTGCTAAGACACATAGAAGTAAGAGGTATAGGATGGAACTTAATCGGGAAGCAGAGGGGAGCCCACTTTTGCAGGGTGCCAGAGTTTCTTTTTTGCAGGGTGCCAGAGTCGATTGTTGTTGAGGATCCGGTAGGGTCGGAAGGGGCAAAGCCTGATTAATCGCTTTCAATGCCCAGCTAACTACAGCATCAAATAAGAAAGAAAAAGCCCACACCTTAAGCATCTTCTCTTTCCTTATCTAAGCCAAGCTAACAAACTAAAGCATCTTATTAGATTTCTTAAGTGAACAGGACAACCTTTCCGAGTTATCTAACTTCCACAAGTAATGGAGCGCTTACGGAGTTCGTTCGTTGTTTGCTTGCCTGCTTCCTATCTGACCTATCACTGACCTATCAATCAAAGAAAGGTGCAATGTTCTAGTGGTGGGAGACGAGCTTGACTGTCGCTCTGAGACAACAGTCTCCTTCTTGTCCCTTCATACTAATCATACAAGAGATGAACGTGGTTCTCAAGATGGCACATTGATCTTATGTACCGAAATGGACCCTGTTCGTGCTGCGGAACGAAGATGCCTCCTTCCTTGGCGAAATCATTCCTTACTCCGATCACACTTATGATACTTCGTAGACTTGTGCCTTAGCCCCTCATTATGCGACTCTGAATAGGCTAGGATTCGTGTCTCAGCCAGAAAGAGTCGTAGGACTGACTAAGACAAAGCGTTATTAAGTACGATCGGAATATATAGTAGCTGCTTTGGCCTGCCTTCCTCCCTTATCTTATCTCTTAGGTAATCCTCCCTTATCTTATCTCTTAGGTAATAAGAAAGTGGTGTTAATTGTCATGAATAAGAAAGTGGTGTTAATTGTCATGCCAAGGAGCTGACCTGTTACATTTCTGTCTCAATTGAGGTCAACCTTACTATACTAGCTTGTAGGAGATCATCGCTCATAAGGAGATCATCACTCATAAGGGCATTCTTTAACTAGAAAAACCAGAGTTTGGAAGAGATCCCCACGAAAGGAAAAGGTAAGAACTCGCTTTCTTTCTATAGCAATTGATCGACATGTTGTTTCGAATGTCCGGGCCTACACACATACCCTGCCACTCTTTGTAGGTTTTACAGTGATGTGTACGTAGTAGGTTTGTTCTGTATATATAGGTAGAGCGCACAAGGATAGTACTCCACTTTGCTATTGCCCCGGTCCGCTCGTTAGATTAGTGTTCTCTCTATACGTCTCGGATCTATTGATTCATTTCTCGATACGCTTGGTTATCGGGCAATCTCCAATCCAATGTGTTTTCAGGAACCAGTAAACGAAGTAGAGTACGGGAAGCATCTATGATCACGAAGTCCATCTCGCGGGTTCAAGTTCCAAATTCTAGGGCAAGTGTGTCATGCAAAAGACTATTCATAATCCATTTCATTAGGATGTCCACTCTATGCTTGTATAGGAAAGGTTGCGTGCTTGGCTTAACCTTTGTTTGTGCTTATGATGCGCTAAGTCAAAAAAGTGAAGTGAGAGTTGAGTCTACTTCCTCTTGTTGGCTAAGCGCATTCTTCTTGTTGGCTAAGCGCATTCTTCTTGTTGGCTAAGCGCATTCTTCTTGTTGGCTAAGCGCATTCTTCTTGTTGGCTAAGCGCATTCCTCTTGTTGGCTAAGCGCATTCTTCTTGTTGGCTAAGCGCATTCCTCTTGTTGGCTAAGCGCATTCTTCTTGTTGGCTAAGAGCATTCTTCTTTTCTTGTTGGCTAAGCGCATTCCTCTTGTTGGCTAAGCGCATTCTTCTTGTTGGCTAAGCGCATTCTTCTTGTTGGCTAAGCGCATTCTTCTTGTTGGCTAAGCGCATTCTTCTTGTTGGCTAAGCGCATTCCTCTTGTTGGCTAAGCGCATTCTTCTTGTTGGCTAAGCGCATTCCTCTTGTTGGCTAAGCGCATTCCTCTTGTTGGCTAAGCGCATTCTTCTTGTTGGCTAAGCGCATTCCTCTTGTTGGCTAAGCGCATTCTTCTTGTTGGCTAAGCGCATTCTTCTTGTTGGCTAAGCGCATTCTTCTTGTTGGCTAAGCGCATTCCTCTTGTTGGCTAAGCGCATTCCTCTTGTTGGCTAAGAGCATTCTTCTTTTCTTGTTGGCTAAGCGCATTCCTCTTGTTGGCTAAGCGCATTCCTCTTGTTGGCTAAGCGCATTCCTCTTGTTGGCTAAGCGCATTCCTCTTGTTGGCTAAGCGCATTCCTCTTGTTGGCTAAGCGCATTCTTCTTGTTGGCTAAGCGCATTCTTCTTGTTGGCTAAGCGCATTCTTCTTGTTGGCTAAGCGCATTCCTCTTGTTGGCTAAGCGCATTCTTCTTGTTGGCTAAGCGCATTCCTCTTGTTGGCTAAGCGCATTCCTCTTGTTGGCTAAGCGCATTCTTCTTGTTGGCTAAGCGCATTCCTCTTGTTGGCTAAGCGCATTCCTCTTGTTGGCTAAGCGCATTCCTCTTGTTGGCTAAGCGCATTCTTCTTGTTGGCTAAGCGCATTCCTCTTGTTGGCTAAGCGCATTCTTCTTGTTGGCTAAGCGCATTCTTCTTGTTGGCTAAGCGCATTCCTCTTGTTGGCTAAGCGCATTCCTCTTGTTGGCTAAGCGCATTCCTCTTGTTGGCTAAGCGCATTCCTCTTGTTGGCTAAGCGCATTCTTCTTGTTGGCTAAGCGCATTCCTCTTGTTGGCTAAGCGCATTCTTCTTGTTGGCTAAGCGCATTCTTCTTGTTGGCTAAGCGCATTCCTCTTGTTGGCTAAGCGCATTCTTCTTGTTGGCTAAGCGCATTCCTCTTGTTGGCTAAGCGCATTCTTCTTGTTGGCTAAGCGCATTCCTCTTGTTGGCTAAGCGCATTCTTCTTGTTGGCTAAGCGCATTCCTCTTGTTGGCTAAGCGCATTCTTCTTGTTGGCTAAGCGCATTCCTCTTGTTGGCTAAGCGCATTCTTCTTGTTGGCTAAGCGCATTCTTCTTGTTGGCTAAGCGCATTCTTCTTGTTGGCTAAGCGCATTCTTCTTGTTGGCTAAGCGCATTCTTCTTGTTGGCTAAGCGCATTCCTCTTGTTGGCTAAGCGCATTCTTCTTGTTGGCTAAGCGCATTCCTCTTGTTGGCTAAGCGCATTCCTCTTGTTGGCTAAGCGCATTCCTCTTGTTGGCTAAGCGCATTCCTCTTGTTGGCTAAGCGCATTCTTCTTGTTGGCTAAGCGCATTCTTCTTGTTGGCTAAGCGCATTCTTCTTGTTGGCTAAGCGCATTCTTCTTGTTGGCTAAGCGCATTCCTCTTGTTGGCTAAGCGCATTCCTCTTGTTGGCTAAGCGCATTCTTCTTGTTGGCTAAGCGCATTCTTCTTGTTGGCTAAGCGCATTCTTCTTGTTGGCTAAGCGCATTCCTCTTGTTGGCTAAGCGCATTCCTCTTGTTGGCTAAGCGCATTCTTCTTGTTGGCTAAGCGCATTCTTCTTGTTGGCTAAGCGCATTCCTCTTGTTGGCTAAGCGCATTCTTCTTGTTGGCTAAGCGCATTCCTCTTGTTGGCTAAGCGCATTCCTCTTGTTGGCTAAGCGCATTCTTCTTGTTGGCTAAGCGCATTCCTCTTGTTAGCTACAGGTTTTCATTCTTTAGCTACAGGTTTTCATTCTTTAGCTACAGGTTTTCATTCTTTAGCTACAGGTTTTCATTCTTTAGCTACAGGTTTTCATTCTTTAGCTACAGGTTTTCATTCTTTAGCTACAGGTTTTCATTCTTTAGCTACAGGTTTTCATTCTTTAGCTACAGGTTTTCATTCTTTAGCTACAGGTTTTCATTCTTTAGCTACAGGTTTTCATTCTTTAGCTACAGGTTTTCATTCTTTAGCTACAGGTTTTCATTCTTTAGCTACAGGTTTTCATTCTTTAGCTACAGGTTTTCATTCTTTAGCTACAGGTTTTCATTCTTTAGCTACAGGTTTTCATTCTTTAGCTACAGGTTTTCATTCTTTAGCTACAGGTTTTCATTCTTTAGCTACAGGTTTTCATTCTTTAGCTACAGGTTTTCATTCTTTAGCTACAGGTTTTCATTCTTTAGCTACAGGTTTTCATTCTTTAGCTACAGGTTTTCATTCTTTAGCTACAGGTTTTCATTCTTTAGCTACAGGTTTTCATTCTTTAGCTACAGGTTTTCATTCTTTAGCTACAGGTTTTCATTCTTTAGCTACAGGTTTTCATTCTTTAGCTACAGGTTTTCATTCTTTAGCTACAGGTTTTCATTCTTTAGCTACAGGTTTTCATTCTTTAGCTACAGGTTTTCATTCTTTAGCTACAGGTTTTCATTCTTTAGCTACAGGTTTTCATTCTTTAGCTACAGGTTTTCATTCTTTAGCTACAGGTTTTCATTCTTTAGCTACAGGTTTTCATTCTTTAGCTACAGGTTTTCATTCTTTAGCTACAGGTTTTCATTCTTTAGCTACAGGTTTTCATTCTTTAGCTACAGGTTTTCATTCTTTAGCTACAGGTTTTCATTCTTTAGCTACAGGTTTTCATTCTTTAGCTACAGGTTTTCATTCTTTAGCTACAGGTTTTCATTCTTTAGCTACAGGTTTTCATTCTTTAGCTACAGGTTTTCATTCTTTAGCTACAGGTTTTCATTCTTTAGCTACAGGTTTTCATTCTTTAGCTACAGGTTTTCATTCTTTAGCTACAGGTTTTCATTCTTTAGCTACAGGTTTTCATTCTTTAGCTACAGGTTTTCATTCTTTAGCTACAGGTTTTCATTCTTTAGCTACAGGTTTTCATTCTTTAGCTACAGGTTTTCATTCTTTAGCTACAGGTTTTCATTCTTTAGCTACAGGTTTTCATTCTTTAGCTACAGGTTTTCATTCTTTAGCTACAGGTTTTCATTCTTTAGCTACAGGTTTTCATTCTTTAGCTACAGGTTTTCATTCTTTAGCTACAGGTTTTCATTCTTTAGCTACAGGTTTTCATTCTTTAGCTACAGGTTTTCATTCTTTAGCTACAGGTTTTCATTCTTTAGCTACAGGTTTTCATTCTTTAGCTACAGGTTTTCATTCTTTAGCTACAGGTTTTCATTCTTTAGCTACAGGTTTTCATTCTTTAGCTACAGGTTTTCATTCTTTAGCTACAGGTTTTCATTCTTTAGCTACAGGTTTTCATTCTTTAGCTACAGGTTTTCATTCTTTAGCTACAGGTTTTCATTCTTTAGCTACAGGTTTTCATTCTTTAGCTACAGGTTTTCATTCTTTAGCTACAGGTTTTCATTCTTTAGCTACAGGTTTTCATTCTTTAGCTACAGGTTTTCATTCTTTAGCTACAGGTTTTCATTCTTTAGCTACAGGTTTTCATTCTTTAGCTACAGGTTTTCATTCTTTAGCTACAGGTTTTCATTCTTTAGCTACAGGTTTTCATTCTTTAGCTACAGGTTTTCATTCTTTAGCTACAGGTTTTCATTCTTTAGCTACAGGTTTTCATTCTTTAGCTACAGGTTTTCATTCTTTAGCTACAGGTTTTCATTCTTTAGCTACAGGTTTTCATTCTTTAGCTACAGGTTTTCATTCTTTAGCTACAGGTTTTCATTCTTTAGCTACAGGTTTTCATTCTTTAGCTACAGGTTTTCATTCTTTAGCTACAGGTTTTCATTCTTTAGCTACTGAGCTACATTCTAATTCTTTGACTCGAGTCTACGGGTCAAGGCTGAGTACTGGGGGACACCTAGACTAACGCGCAACATTAGTAGTTGCTTGTTGGCTTCGACTCATAGGTCTCATTCTTTAGCTACAGGTTTTCATTCTTTAGCTACAGGTTTTCATTCTTTAGCTACAGGTTTTCATTCTTTAGCTACAGGTTTTCATTCTTTAGCTACAGGTTTTCATTCTTTAGCTACAGGTTTTCATTCTTTAGCTACAGGTTTTCATTCTTTAGCTACAGGTTTTCATTCTTTAGCTACAGGTTTTCATTCTTTAGCTACAGGTTTTCATTCTTTAGCTACAGGTTTTCATTCTTTAGCTACAGGTTTTCATTCTTTAGCTACAGGTTTTCATTCTTTAGCTACAGGTTTTCATTCTTTAGCTACAGGTTTTCATTCTTTAGCTACAGGTTTTCATTCTTTAGCTACAGGTTTTCATTCTTTAGCTACAGGTTTTCATTCTTTAGCTACAGGTTTTCATTCTTTAGCTACAGGTTTTCATTCTTTAGCTACAGGTTTTCATTCTTTAGCTACAGGTTTTCATTCTTTAGCTACAGGTTTTCATTCTTTAGCTACAGGTTTTCATTCTTTAGCTACAGGTTTTCATTCTTTAGCTACAGGTTTTCATTCTTTAGCTACAGGTTTTCATTCTTTAGCTACAGGTTTTCATTCTTTAGCTACAGGTTTTCATTCTTTAGCTACAGGTTTTCATTCTTTAGCTACAGGTTTTCATTCTTTAGCTACAGGTTTTCATTCTTTAGCTACAGGTTTTCATTCTTTAGCTACAGGTTTTCATTCTTTAGCTACAGGTTTTCATTCTTTAGCTACAGGTTTTCATTCTTTAGCTACAGGTTTTCATTCTTTAGCTACAGGTTTTCATTCTTTAGCTACAGGTTTTCATTCTTTAGCTACAGGTTTTCATTCTTTAGCTACAGGTTTTCATTCTTTAGCTACAGGTTTTCATTCTTTAGCTACAGGTTTTCATTCTTTAGCTACAGGTTTTCATTCTTTAGCTACAGGTTTTCATTCTTTAGCTACAGGTTTTCATTCTTTAGCTACAGGTTTTCATTCTTTAGCTACAGGTTTTCATTCTTTAGCTACAGGTTTTCATTCTTTAGCTACAGGTTTTCATTTTTAGCTACTGATCTACAGTCTAGTACTTAGCTCGAGTTTATGGTCATAAGGAATAGGATTTACTGGTTTCATTCTGAGTCCGGGGCCCCAGTACTACTTTATTCTCTTCTTTCTTCCCCAACAGAACTATAGAGGCCTCTGATCTGATCGCCCTTATCCATACTTCGCTACTTCTCCTTTCAGAATGGAATTGTTATAGAAAGATGAATAGGGTATCTGCTTAGAAGAGGATATTCTAATAAAGCTAATTAGTCTGCCCCGACCGAGTATTGAAGGGAAATGTCACTGTCAACTGTGTTAGTTGGGTCCGCAAGGGAAGCAGCGTACTTAATCATAGGGCAGGCGGTAATTTATATGTCTTCTTGGTTAGCTAGTATAGTATACGCTTGGCTCTTCTTAGAATTCAAGCCGGTGTGATTCTTTAGGAGGAAACAGTAGTCGTGGAATGCTTTGACTCGCGAGTCGTTGTTAGATAGAGAATCAGAGAAATAATGAATTTTGTGGGGAAGCCCTTCGACAAGCTACTCCTCATGTTATAAATACTAATTGACTTACAAGAGCAAGAGCAGGAGCAGTACCACTATAGTTTCAGACCCTAGAGGCGGAGCACAGGATTTCTTTCGTCAGAATTAAGGTGTTGTTGCCAGAGGATAGGTAAATCGAGTTTCGCAGAGAAGAGGCCCTTATAGTCAGTTTGTTTAATCCATTACAGGCTTTTTTCATTTCCTACTTGTTCTTATCCTCGTTTGGAACAGATCTCTTGGCCCTAAGGTTTTCATTCGAATACTTACTTGTTCAATTAAAGTTATGAAATAGTGAATTGACGCCCACTAATGCAATTGCCCCTGGGAGTCCAGTTATTGTTCTTGTTGTTTCAGCGTATTAAGAATTGAATGCTCATCCATAGTTTACTACCCAGGACAGGTTCTCTCTAGTCTAGGTGCCATCCCCAGTTGAATCAGTAGTTGTTGACAGAGGCAGAGGTCGAGTTCAACCTTTGGAATCGATCTGCACGTTACCCTTGGAGGCGAAGTAAGAGAACACAGCTACTAACGGCACCTTGTCACTCTCAATCAAAGAATGGAATCGTACTGGCTCGTCTTAGCCCACAGAACTAGAGCCCAAGAATCAACCCAGTACTTCCACTACCCGAGTCAAAGGCAATTCTCCACTTCCAAGCATCAAAGCCTGTTTCCCTCGCCTCAAAGCTATTACTACTGTGTAGCGGCAGGGAGCTCTGTGAAGTGGAATGAGTTTCATCCCTAGTGGAATCCGTTCAAGCTTGAGTGGAGGTAAGTTATTCAAATGTAGTTCCTTTCATCTGTGTTTGTTGGCGACGCGTTCAAGGGGAGAGAGAACATATTCCATTATGACTTTATTGTTTCAGTAGCTTGTCGGACTGATGGGTTTTCCCTTAGTTGTCGTGTAGAATTTCTTGTTTTAGTTTGATCGTGAGGAGACTAAGATCCGACTGAATGCTCAACAGCTAAAGTGAAGTCTCAAGAAGCAGTTCGAAAGGCAATTGAGCGTTCCAAATACATATATATAGAAGCACAGTAACTGGTCACCTCAACCTCAAAGCTTACCCACTTATGGAATTCAAGCCGGTGTGATTCTTTAGGAGGAAACAGTAGTCGTGGAATGCTTTGACTCGCGAGTCGTTGTTAGATAGAGAATCAGAGAAATAATGAATTTTGTGGGGAAAGCCCTTCGACAAGCTACTCCTCATGTTATAAATACTAATTGACTTACAAGAGCAAGAGCAGGAGCAGTACCACTATAGTTTCAGACCCTAGAGGCGGAGCACAGGATTTCTTTCGTCAGAATTAAGGTGTTGTTGCCAGAGGATAGGTAAATCGAGTTTCGCAGAGAAGAGGCCCTTATAGTCAGTTGTTTAATCCATTACAGGCTTTTTCATTTCCTACTTGTTCTTATCCTCGTTTGGAACAGATCTCTTGGCCCCTAAGGTTTCATTCGAATACTTACTTGTTCAATAAAGTTATGAAATAGTGAATTGACGCCCACTAATGCAATTGCCCGGTAGTCCAGTTATTGTTCTTGTTGTTTCAGCGTATTAAGAATTGAATGCTCATCCATAGTTTACTACCCAGGACAGGTTCTCTCTAGTCTAGGTGCCATCCCCAGTTGAATCAGTAGTTGTTGACAGAGCAGAGGTCGAGTCAACCTTTTTGGAATCGATCTTGCACTTACCCTTGGAGCGAGTAAAGACACAGCACTGCCCTTTCACTCTCAATCAAAGAATGGAATCGTACTGGCTCGTCTTAGCCCACAGAACTAGAGCCCAAGAATCAACCCAGTACTTCCACTACCCGAGTCAAAGGCAATTCTCCACTTCCAAGCATCAAAGCCTGTTTCCCTCGCCTCAAAGCTATTACTACTGTGTAGCGGCAGGGAGCTCTGTGAAGTGGAATGAGTTTCATCCCTAGTGGAATCCGTTCAAGCTTGAGTGGAGGTAAGTTATTCAAATGTAGTTCCTTTCATCTGTGTTTGTTGGCGACGCGTTCAAGGGGAGAGAGAACATATTCCATTATGACTTTATTGTTTCAGTAGCTTGTCGGACTGATGGGTTTTCCCTTAGTTGTCGTGTAGAATTTCTTGTTTTAGTTTGATCGTGAGGAGACTAAGATCCGACTGAATGCTCAACAGCTAAAGTGAAGTCTCAAGAAGCAGTTCGAAAGGCAATTGAGCGTTCCAAATACATATATATAGAAGCACAGTAACTGGTCACCTCAACCTCAAAGCTTACCCACTTATGGAATTCAAGTCAGCGGCAAAGAAAGATGGGTTGACAGTCCCGAGCCCGAGTTCACTAACGCATAAGGTCAAATAGCCTACGAAAGTCCGTTGTTTTGCAGGAAAGGAAGCATTAAGGGAAGTGTCATGTTACTCTGATGTAGAAGATGTTCACTCAATAATGGACAATAAGAAAGCAACTCGGGGTGCGGTGCCTCAAGCTTCATTAATGGCCGCAAGTCTCAAGTCTTAACCTCACTAACAATATCTAAATAGGTGATTTGGAGTTGAAAAGCCACAAGGCATATACTAACTCAATTAAGTACTTAGCGCACCCATAATCTATACAGTCTGATTTCGTTCCGGATATACGAACTACCTTAACTGAGACCCGAGCCTAACACCAGAATTATGGCCTTCTGCAACAACATCAATGGCGCGGTCTACTGAATAAGCCCGAGAAGGATCGGTTCAATACAATAGTAAGAGCGCAAAGTCGACCAAAGAATCAGCTATTTCTGTTCTTGTCGACTATCAATCTGGATCTGGGTTTACATACAGCCTTTACAGAGTGGTGTACGGTAAGACCTCTTGCTTTCTTTCACTGTAGCATGATCCTGTAGACTGTCTCTGCCTCTTTGATGGCCCTTTTCGTGCAAATATGAAAGGGGTGAGTAAAGTAAGCTGTCAGCTGTTAGAGTGAGGCTAGGTGGAGCAGAGCCCGCAGTTACAGTTATAGGTGGAGCAGCATCAGAGGAGCGCCCCTGTTCCGGGAGACTTTCCCAAGCACAGCATCTTCTCTTGTATACTTAATTCGAACAGAAATGGGCTCATATGATCTCTACTCTTCATCCTAACCTCGAAGAAACAGACAAGCAATTCACTTACCGCTGACTTTAGCGCTTCAGAAGCACAGCCATCAACAAAGTCAAGGCAAATAGTTGAGAGTGTATTAATAAGTTCCAGAGCAGAGGTATAGGATAAGAGGTATAGGGGAGGAGCCTAATTCTGTTATTAGTTTACATAGGGGAGTTAGAAGAGCCAGAGAGGAGCAAGAGCAGAGTAGTCCAGAGCCATAACTTTATTAGTGAACTACGGTATCGGAGCCAGAGAGGATTAGAAGCACTAGTTCCGCTCTTGTATGGGATGGTGATTGCAATGTGTTGTATAAACTATTATTCTGGTATTGATTATTATAGTGAAGAGCGGAAGAGGCAAACTCATATAAGCAAGAATACAAGGCAGAAGAGTTTTAGAGCTAGGGAAGCAAAGTGATTAGTGGGTTTACCTGTTGCCGGCTGCTTGTTGGATCTGATAGCAGTAGGTTGTTTCCTCAGTTGAGCGTAGTCAGTCTGATTAATGGTAGTTAAATTCTGATTATGTCTCCTAGCATCCTACACCGGTGTATTGACTCAGCAAGGTATACAAAACAAAACCAGGTGCCAGCTAATAGAAGTGGAAACCACTAAGAAATAGAAGAGAAATGCACGTATGAGAAAACCCAGAAACACATATCAATATAAGTCAGCGGAATCATTATTCTAAATGAAAAGCAGAATTGGCATCAATACAAGTAAACCGTCATAATAATAGAGTGTTTCAATACGGAATGGAAGGCGAGAGGGACGTACTGATAGACGGCCGCTCTTGTATGGGATGGTGATTGCAATGTGTTGTATAAACTATTATTCTGGTATTGATTATTATAGTGAAGAGCGGAAGAGGCAAACTCATATAAGCAAGAATACAAGGCAGAAGAGTTTTAGAGCTAGGGAAGCAAAGTGATTAGTGGGTTTACCTGTTGCCGGCTGCTTGTTGGATCTGATAGCAGTAGTTTGTTTCCTCAGTTGAGCGTAGTCAGTCTGATTAATGGTAGTTAAATTCTGATTATGTCTCCTAGCATCCTACACCGGTGTATTGACTCAGCAAGGTATACAAAACAAAACCAGGTGCCAGCTAATAGAAGTGGAAACCACTAAGAAATAGAAGAGAAATGCACGTATGAGAAAACCCAGAAACACATATCAATATAAGTCAGCGGAATCATTATTCTAAATGAAAAGCAGAATTGGCATCAATACAAGTAAACCGTCATAATAATAGAGTGTTTCAATACGGAATGGAAGGCGAGAGGGACGTACTGATAGACGGGAAAGTTAGGTTGAGGCGCAACCACAAATAGGGCTTGGGCTGCTGGGGCATAAAGTCAGGCTTTTGGTTGTGGGGGTAGTCTCGATAGGCTGATAGACGCGGCATTGAGAACGAAAACAAAGGGGCAAAGACATAGTCCGCAGGGGCAAGATCCGGATCGTAAGTTACAGAAGGAAAGTAAGTTGCTAAAGACTTAAGGTAGTAAGCCAGGAGTTCCCGCACTCATACTTTGATTAGATAATAGTGGATTCTCTCTACCAGTGATGTAAGTATCATCAGCTGTCGCTCGATTCCCTATCTCTTGATTACAACCTGGCACTGCTGACTTTGATTACTATGTTCTTCTTTGACTCTGACTATAACGATATAACATCTGTATTTGCTTACTACGCCGGCTATTCGCCTTCCCTTACTCAACTAATTCCAGTAGTCCACCTGCTTGTATTAATAGAGAAACTACCATACTATCTTTAGCACCAATTCTCTTCTTCCTTTTCTCATTTAAGTTAACTAACAATACAGAATGCGAGAGGCAACTATAAGACTCAACCCCAATGGCGAATGCAGCTGGCGAGGGGCATACAAATATACAGTAAAGGCGTAGAACTAGGTATGAGTTACAGGCCAATAGACAGTCAAGGGATACTTAGATAAAGGAGTTGGATCGAAAAGCCCTTTCAGTACTATAACTCTACTATTCATTTTCTTAATCATTTGACAGATTTTTGATATTCCTCCTGCTGCAGGTTAAGATTAGGCGTCGGCCTAGGCTTCTTTATACCTTGGATTTAGTACGAGAGCCTATGCTTTAGGAACAGGCTCAGGCTCCATAGCTTCAAGTGTAAAGGATCCTATCACACAGACAGACGATAAATTGGAAAACTAATCACTGGAAAACGAATCACTAGAATTGATGTTACCTAACCACTTCATATATTTCTCTTTCTTTCAAAACGACCCCGGTATTCTTATGGTAGGGACTAGGAGCTCGGAGTTCTATAGTATAGTAGGTGGGAAGAAATCGCTCGTATGAGTTGTTGTGACGGTTACGGTATGTAGTGCTCCACCGATAGGAACGATAGGTTAAGGAGGAACGGAGTAGCTCCAAAGATGTCGGATGTTTTGGACTCTACCGATATTAGCTGGTCCTTTAGGGAACGAGCTACATAAAAGCGGGTTTTAGGCTTGGTTCTTGAGCTCTACGGAAAGGCATATTTCTTACTGACTTACGAGCTACATACTTTCAGTGAGAAGGATATGGGTCCGTTGCCTTGCGCACTAGTGGTTTTCAGATTCCCAGAGTACAGCGCAACGTCTTACCTTAATGGACGATAGGCTCTTTCTTATTCTCGAATCCCTTTTGCAGTACAAAGAATCAAGTTCTATGCTTTAGACGTCAGCCGCATCTGCTACTACCTATTCTAGCAAGAAAGCTAACCACCAACGGATCCTTCCACTTCTATCACAGAGTCTCAAGTTTCCGAACCGAGAAACCTTTTTGTTGAAAGGCCTCGCACTTGTGTCTCCCGTCATGACGACAGCCGTCCGAGATGATAGATTGACGTCAGCCGCACAATAGCCTGTTTGAATCGAATCATAAACGTCGTGGGGAGTGCTAATCGATGGCTTCACTTCTTATTTCGCTATTTCACTTCCCAGCTCTGGTTCAAAACTAGCTAGGCATCTTCGTCAGTCTCGTTAACACACTAGACCGGCATTTATCTTGGCTTGGAATGGAGGACTTAAAACCAAACAAACCCTTCATGTCATTAGGGTTCACCGGTCGCTTACCTTTATCTTATAAGCCTTGTTAGATGATTCATAAAACCTTGCTTCTCTTTCTGATGATAAAGCTTTCTTGTGGTTTCTGCCTCTTATGAGCACCTTCTAAACCATGCCCCACTAGACTGTGTTATGAGTGAGCTTAACCCTTTAGTGATGTTACTTCTAAAACGAATGAACTCTCTTCTATTAGCAGCAGTTGTCCAAATCAAGTTAACAATCCTACAATTTCTTACTATAACCTCCATCGATAGCAAGGGAAAGATTCAAGCTCTCCGGGAAGGATAACTCAATTCGATCACTGATTAGAAACTCGCTTAATCGCCGTATAGGTTTACAGGTCAATCGAGGTCTCTAGCATATCCCTTTTGAGGGCTTACAGTTCAATGTCACTGATGTGGAATCCATAGATTTTAGTAGTTCCCAAGAAGAACGTAAAGAAACGAGTCTATCGACTTTACGAATCTAAATGGCAGCTTGCCCCAAAAGACAGCTATCCCCTCAAATGGACCCGAAGGTGGATGCGATTCGAAAGAATGAGCTTGTTGCTGGAGCCTCCTCAGGCTACACCCAGATCCTAATGCCAGTGGCGGATCAAATCCATACTTTTATACAAATTCTCGCAAAGCCTTACCAGTCAGGGAGGCTAACGAAATGGGCGATCGAACTCAGCATCTACTACATACCTTATAGGGCCAGAGTGGCCGGGCATCGTCGAAATCAACTCCTCCTTCCTTCGAGGCGGGAGCAGACTCAAAGCCAAAGACCGAGAATGAAAGCGTACTGTAAAAAAAGAGTGGAGCTAGCAGGCAGGAAGTATTTGAAAACAGTCGACCGGAGCCAATGAATTAGCCCAAGCAGCCTCTGCAGCGAGCAACGAATCTTATTCCAATTCAACAACCCGGTTAGTAATAGTTATCGACTCAAACTGTCAGGAATCTAGATCTCCAAATAAGATGCCTTTCGCCACCCCACAAAGTAAGTCAACTACCCTATCGCCAACACCTCGATACCGCACAGTTTCTTCTCAAGCATCTTATCCTCTTTCCACTTTTCGACTTGTCTGCAAGTTTGGGCTCTATAAGAAATGACTGGTTGTTTCTACCCCGGTCAAAAGAAAGAGCAGTTTCAAAGTCTTCAGCGAGCGATAAGGGAGTTTTCTTTTCAATGCCTCTCTTATATGAATGCAGTAAGAAATGATTGTTTGACAAGGCCCAACAAGAACAAGTAGTGGTATAGTTGAATCAGCATTAGTTTACAGAGCAGCTCATCTCTTCTCTTCTTTGCCCGAACAAGACAAGACTCTCCGGCAGGGAACTTAATTTATGGAATCTTTGTCTCCGGGTGGCTTTGGAGTTGAGTGGAATTAATACTTTTCAACTTCACCTCTTCCAGTTACTTGATTTCTATACAAAGCTCTTATCTAGATGAGATTCAACAAGTTTCGATGAGATGAGTATGAGGCTTCGCCAACAAAGAGATATCACACTGCTGATAATCAAGATACTGATCCTTTAGATTCTCGCCGTTTCACCTCTGTTCAATGGAACTTCTAGCTTTCAGTATTGGCAAGGTGCAAGTTCAAAGGCAAGTAAAGAAGAAAGTCAAGATTCCAGTAAAGAAGCAAGTTAACATTCAGTTTCAAGATATTAAGCTTGATCTACAAGTCTTGTTCCAGAAGTATAAGATCATGCCTACTCCGTCGGTGAAGCAGTTCAGTCTCTTTCTGTTCTTGTTCGGTAAAGTCTGAATACTCGTCTCTTTCTGTTCGAGGTAAAGTAGGGGGGGGGGGGGGGGGGGGGGGGGGGGGGGGGGGGGGGGGGGGGGGGGGGGGGGGGGGGGGGGGGGGGGGGGGGGGGGGGGGGGGGGGGGGGGGGGGGGGGGGGGGGGGGGGGGGGGGGGGGGGGGGGGGGGGGGGGGGGGGGGGGGGGGGGGGGGGGGGGGGGGGGGGGGGGGGGGGGGGGGGGGGGGGGGGGGGGGGGGGGGGGGGGGGGGGGGGGGGGGGGGGGGGGGGGGGGGGGGGGGGGGGGGGGGGGGGGGGGGGGGGGGGGGGGGGGGGGGGGGGGGGGGGGGGGGGGGGGGGGGGGGGGGGGGGGGGGGGGGGGGGGGGGGGGGGGGGGGGGGGGGGGGGGGGGGGGGGGGGGGGGGGGGGGGGGGGGGGGGGGGGGGGGGGGGGGGGGGGGGGGGGGGGGGGGGGGGGGGGGGGGGGGGGGGGGGGGGGGGGGGGGGGGGGGGGGGGGGGGGGGGGGGGGGGGGGGGGGGGGGGGGGGGGGGGGGGGGGGGGGGGGGGGGGGGGGGGGGGGGGGGGGGGGGGGGGGGGGGGGGGGGGGGGGGGGGGGGGGGGGGGGGGGGGGGGGGGGGGGGGGGGGGGGGGGGGGGGGGGGGGGGGGGGGGGGGGGGGGGGGGGGGGGGGGGGGGGGGGGGGGGGGGGGGGGGGGGGGGGGGGGGGGGGGGGGGGGGGGGGGGGGGGGGGGGGGGGGGGGGGGGGGGGGGGGGGGGGGGGGGGGGGGGGGGGGGGGGGGGGGGGGGGGGGGGGGGGGGGGGGGGGGGGGGGGGGGGGGGGGGGGGGGGGGGGGGGGGGGGGGGGGGGGGGGGGGGGGGGGGGGGGGGGGGGGGGGGGGGGGGGGGGGGGGGGGGGGGGGGGGGGGGGGGGGGGGGGGGGGGGGGGGGGGGGGGGGGGGGGGGGGGGGGGGGGGGGGGGGGGGGGGGGGGGGGGGGGGGGGGGGGGGGGGGGGGGGGGGGGGGGGGGGGGGGGGGGGGGGGGGGGGGGGGGGGGGGGGGGGGGGGGGGGGGGGGGGGGGGGGGGGGGGGGGGGGGGGGGGGGGGGGGGGGGGGGGGGGGGGGGGGGGGGGGGGGGGGGGGGGGGGGGGGGGGGGGGGGGGGGGGGGGGGGGGGGGGGGGGGGGGGGGGGGGGGGGGGGGGGGGGGGGGGGGGGGGGGGGGGGGGGGGGGGGGGGGGGGGGGGGGGGGGGGGGGGGGGGGGGGGGGGGGGGGGGGGGGGGGGGGGGGGGGGGGGGGGGGGGGGGGGGGGGGGGGGGGGGGGGGGGGGGGGGGGGGGGGGGGGGGGGGGGGGGGGGGGGGGGGGGGGGGGGGGGGGGGGGGGGGGGGGGGGGGGGGGGGGGGGGGGGGGGGGGGGGGGGGGGGGGGGGGGGGGGGGGGGGGGGGGGGGGGGGGGGGGGGGGGGGGGGGGGGGGGGGGGGGGGGGGGGGGGGGGGGGGGGGGGGGGGGGGGGGGGGGGGGGGGGGGGGGGGGGGGGGGGGGGGGGGGGGGGGGGGGGGGGGGGGGGGGGGGGGGGGGGGGGGGGGGGGGGGGGGGGGGGGGGGGGGGGGGGGGGGGGGGGGGGGGGGGGGGGGGGGGGGGGGGGGGGGGGGGGGGGGGGGGGGGGGGGGGGGGGGGGGGGGGGGGGGGGGGGGGGGGGGGGGGGGGGGGGGGGGGGGGGGGGGGGGGGGGGGGGGGGGGGGGGGGGGGGGGGGGGGGGGGGGGGGGGGGGGGGGGGGGGGGGGGGGGGGGGGGGGGGGGGGGGGGGGGGGGGGGGGGGGGGGGGGGGGGGGGGGGGGGGGGGGGGGGGGGGGGGGGGGGGGGGGGGGGGGGGGGGGGGGGGGGGGGGGGGGGGGGGGGGGGGGGGGGGGGGGGGGGGGGGGGGGGGGGGGGGGGGGGGGGGGGGGGGGGGGGGGGGGGGGGGGGGGGGGGGGGGGGGGGGGGGGGGGGGGGGGGGGGGGGGGGGGGGGGGGGGGGGGGGGGGGGGGGGGGGGGGGGGGGGGGGGGGGGGGTCTTTCTGTTCTTGTTCGGTAAAGTCTGAATACTCGTCTCTTTCTGTTCTTGTTCGGTAAAGTCTGAATACTCGTCTCTTTCTGTTCTTGTTCGGTAAAGTCTGAATACTCGTCTCTTTCTGTTCTTGTTCGGTAAAGTCTGAATACTCGTCTCTTTCTGTTCTTGTTCGGTAAAGTCTGAATACTCGTCTCTTTCTGTTCTTGTTCGGTAAAGTCTGAATACTCGTCTCTTTCTGTTCTTGTTCGGTAAAGTCTGAATACTCGTCTCTTTCTGTTCTTGTTCGGTAAAGTCTGAATACTCGTCTCTTTCTGTTCTTGTTCGGTAAAGTCTGAATACTCGTCTCTTTCTGTTCTTGTTCGGTAAAGTCTGAATACTCGTCTCTTTCTGTTCTTGTTCGGTAAAGTCTGAATACTCGTCTCTTTCTGTTCTTGTTCGGTAAAGTCTGAATACTCGTCTCTTTCTGTTCTTGTTCGGTAAAGTCTGAATACTCGTCTCTTTCTGTTCGAGGTAAAGTAGAAAGTGTAGTTTTTTGTTGAATCCGTGTTGTAAACTCGAGAATCAGCAGCAACGAGGGAGTTTTCCGTTTAGGAGTACACGGCTACGTTTTCTCAAGGCTCTCCTCTCATCATTTCGTTTTTGTCTTATTGTTAGTGGACGGGTTACCGAAGGGGTCGAGGCGAGAGTGAGAGGCGTCAGAGCTTTTGCTGGTATCGAGTTGATA
This sequence comes from Musa balbisiana, assembly GCA_004837865.1. NCBI lineage: Eukaryota > Viridiplantae > Streptophyta > Magnoliopsida > Zingiberales > Musaceae > Musa > Musa balbisiana. The sequence goes on along the minus strand of PYDT01000460.1, from coordinate 176,111 downwards.
GTGAGTCGATCAGAGATAGAGTAATGGGATGGCTCACGAACGAGGATGAAACTAGCATCATCTTTTCCTTCTATCTCGTTAGAGCAAGTAAGCAAGTAAGATAGGGTACTTGTCATCCCCTGAACTTGTTTTCTCTTTTGTTGACTCTTGTTCTTGATCCGTGAAGTGAAGAGAGGCATGGGTATTTCTCTCTAACGACGGTGAGTAGTGTCCTTCTATCGAGTATCCATCTGGAAGCGTGTAAGACAATCGAGTTATAGAGTCGAGAACGATGGATCGAATAATAGACTTCCTTATTGGCTTTTCCGATACGATAATAGTAATAAAAGCTGGAACCGCCCTTGATGCGAAGTGTGTAATTGGGTTCGTTCCTCCTCCTTTCTCAACGGAGCGTCTGGAATACTATCTTCTAATAGTAGAGAGAGACTGATGCTACTCATGATGATCTCTGCAGCTTTGTGTCTTTCTGGGATATTTGGATTTTTGTAGCTCGGAGGTTCTAATAGACCAAAATCTCTTCCATATAGTCAGGTGAATCACTCGGTTCCATTATTCCCATTCATTTGCCGGTAAAAAACCGTCTTAAGGTAGAGAAATGGAAAAAACAAAAAAGAGGTGGCTTGCTTCTAAAAGAACTACGTTATAGTAGTGTAAGCCTATGAGCCTCCTTAAGAAAGAAAGCAAAATCATGTATTAAGAGTATTTAAGTAGATTGCAATGTTGTATTAAGAGTATGAAGTAGATTGCAATGTTGTATTAAGAGTATTTAAGTAGATTGCAATGTTGTATTAAGAGTATTTAAGTAGATTGCAATGTTGTATTAAGAGTATGAAGTAGATTGCAATGTTGTATTAAGAGTATGAAGTAGATTGCAATGTTGTATTAAGAGTATGAAGTAGATTGCAATGTTGTATTAAGAGTATGAAGTAGATTGCAATGTTGTATTAAGAGTATTTAAGTAGATTGCAATGTTGTATTAAGAGTATGAAGTAGATTGCAATGTTGTATTAAGAGTATGAAGTAGATTGCAATGTTGTATTAAGAGTATGAAGTAGATTGCAATGTTGTATTAAGAGTATGAAGTAGATTGCAATGTTGTATTAAGAGTATGAAGTAGATTGCAATGTTGTATTAAGAGTATGAAGTAGATTGCAATGTTGTATTAAGAGTATGAAGTAGATTGCAATGTTGTATTAAGAGTATGAAGTAGATTGCAATGTTGTATTAAGAGTATGAAGTAGATTGCAATGTTGTATTAAGAGTATGAAGTAGATTGCAATGTTGTATTAAGAGTATGAAGTAGATTGCAATGTTGTATTAAGAGTATTTAAGTAGATTGCAATGTTGTATTAAGAGTATGAAGTAGATTGCAATGTTGTATTAAGAGTATGAAGTAGATTGCAATGTTGTATTAAGAGTATGAAGTAGATTGCAATGTTGTATTAAGAGTATGAAGTAGATTGCAATGTTGTATTAAGAGTATGAAGTAGATTGCAATGTTGTATTAAGAGTATGAAGTAGATTGCAATGTTGTATTAAGAGTATGAAGTAGATTGCAATGTTGTATTAAGAGTATGAAGTAGATTGCAACGTCGTGAGACTAGTTAGAATACTAAGCAATGTGGTACGGTACTTCACTACAGTCTTTTCCACTTTATTCTCTGATATGTGGGTTATGTGTCATTGAACACTGACTTACACCCTAGGCCAGATAGTGCCCAATTCAGACCTCTTCTCCTTCCTCATTAACAGCAACTTTTGCCTTACTAGCTACAGCTTCTACGAAGACTCACTACAAGTTTCCATCGATCGGCCTCTCATTTCCTTTAGGGCAGATGCCCCCAAAAGAGCAGAAGCTGATACCCGAAGAGTTCTTCGGAGCTCCCCCAAGGTTAAGGAATTCTCTGAGTACACCCAGACAAGAAGGTGGCTTGGCAAATGGCTAAAGTGTTGCAAATAGTACTGCGCTGTTGCGCTCTCCGAGGAGGTTCCCATTGAACAGGTTCTTGATGCTCCTACAGTCATGACATCTTGGAAGCTATAACGCCGGGATGCTAATCTTTTGGTTTTGGCTTTTTCTGGAAAGTCTATGACATGGTAGACTTAGGGGTCTCGAATAGAAGTTGCCAATCTGAGATTTTAGGCGTGTTAAGCGATTACCATAGTTCTTGTAGGACTATCCTTGAAGCTCGTAGGACCCGGGGCCAAAAAAGAAAGGAGAATTAGAATGAATCGGCCGATGGCGACTTCCAATCCGCGTGACATTATGCTTGTTAGTCAAATTCCAAGGAAGAGAATACAAATACGCTTTGCAACCTTGTTGGCTGGGTTGCGTTCTTTCGACTGATTGCCTGGAGCCCCAAAAGAAGAATGAGAATGAAACCAGTAAGTATCAGACTGAAACCACCAAGCAACTACTAATGACCGCCAAGTCACTACTAATGTGACGCGGCAGGCGTTTGAGACCGCCAAGCAACTACTAACGTTGCGCGGCAGGGCAGCGAGTTCAAAGCGGTAGCGAGCGGATAAAGCGGTAGCGAGTTTCAGTAAAAGAATGGAGCTCAATTACCTTAGACTGTAGCTCAGGAGTAAAAGCCCGTAGACTCAAGTAGCTGCCTTCAAACCACTACTCAAAAGAATGAAACCCCAAAGTAAGCCTCGAGCTACGGCTAATCAGAATCACTTTAGGTGCGCGCAACAATAAAGAACTGGAAAAGTGCTGACAAGACCTCCTATACTGCTTAAAGAATAGAACTGCGACTGATGAGAATAGATCTACTTGCTCTGATTCCATATCTCCTGACTTTGATTGCTGTACTTACTTATTTGATTCTTTCTATTACTATAACTCGGTTTGTGAGGCGATACAGAGAACTCGGTTGTCTGCTAGGTAGGGCTGACGCTGACCAGGCATCTAAGGTACCTTGCATATGCATTGATGGGTCAGGCAATAATGAGGTCCCGTAGGGTCGATTCATTCTTCAGGTGGGGTCGCTCGGTCTTCAATAAATAACGGTAGGTTCACTCGGGCTATGCTATCTCTCATTACTACTACCCGCACATCACATATGTAGTTCCCCCATAGGGCTTAGGCTCCTTGCTTTGACTCCTTCTTTACTGTATCCAAGGTTGCCACTACGACTTCTACTTCTAATACGGGAACTCGAAAGTCAGATTGCAAGAAGTACGACTCCACTACTGCTATAAGAATCGAAAAAGAAATAAGGAATCGAACTCTAACCTCTTAGCCCCACTCTTACATCCATTGCTTTAAACCTACATTTCACATTGGATCCTTCTACTGGGGCTGTCGCTACCTGCTCTCACACTTTGTATACTAGTGCTTAACGGTGCTTTCAAGACTCTATCCTCCAATCCAGAAATGAACTACCGATAACAAGAACACCCTTCCTCGCTATAGGTCTGCTTTCCTCCGATACATTGACATCTCAATCTGATTCCTCCGCTAACAGGAATGCAATTAGCAATCAAGAAAGAAACTAGTGCTTCTCGTACTTGGACTGGTGCTTATAATAATCAAACCAGGGGTAAGGAATACAACTTCTAGCTTCCCCCCACAACTGATGAGAATGGATCTCCTTCACTCTTATTCTTGAACTTATACCCCTTCCCGTAAGTCTTGTTTGTTAGTTTGAGCTCGACACTTTACGATTAGCTATCAACACGAAAGAAGTGATTTTCTAGTTATATTGACACTAATCTCTTTATCGGTAAAGCAAGAAAGGTAGAGCGGGGGAATAAGGTAGGAGGATTGTCCCAAGTAGGCTAAGAATAAAGCCAGCACTACTGGGGCTTCCACTCAAAAAGTGATAATTAACTCTGGATTCACTCAATTAGTAAAACTGAGGACTCACACTCGAAATACATGATTCAAGGTATAGGTAGGCTAGGGTAGTTTAAGAATGAAGCTGCAGCTAACAAGAAGGAACGCAGGCCTGTGCAACTAATAAGTCTGAAGTCAACTCACAAGTGGGAAATACAGGCTTTCACTACGGATATAGAAAGAATCCAGCAAAGACTAAGACTTACTCTACAATAAAGAAATCAACTACTCACTAATCAGAAAGAAACTAGTGCTTCTCGTACTTGGACTGGTGCTTATAATAATCAAACCAGGGGTAAGGAATACAACTTCTAGCTTCCCCCCACAACTGATGAGAATGGATCTCCTTCACTCTTATTCTTGAACTTATACCCCTTCCCGTAAGTCTTGTTTGTTAGTTTGAGCTCGACACTTTACGATTAGCTATCAACACGAAAGAAGTGATTTTCTAGTTATATTGACACTAATCTCTTTATCGGTAAAGCAAGAAAGGTAGAGCGGGGGAATAAGGTAGGAGGATTGTCCCAAGTAGGCTAAGAATAAAGCCAGCACTACTGGGGCTTCCACTCAAAAAGTGATAATTAACTCTGGATTCACTCAATTAGTAAAACTGAGGACTCACACTCGAAATACATGATTCAAGGTATAGGTAGGCTAGGGTAGTTTAAGAATGAAGCTGCAGCTAACAAGAAGGAACGCAGGCCTGTGCAACTAATAAGTCTGAAGTCAACTCACAAGTGGGAAATACAGGCTTTCACTACGGATATAGAAAGAATCCAGCAAAGAACTAAGACTTACTCTACAATAAAGAAATCAACTACTCACTAATCAGAAAGAAACTAGTGCTTCTCGTACTTGGACTGGTGCTTATAATAATCAAACCAGGGGTAAGGAATACAACTTCTAGCTTCCCCCCACAACTGATGAGAATGGATCTCCTTCACTCTTATTCTTGAACTTATACCCCTTCCCGTAAGTCTTGTTTGTTAGTTTGAGCTCGACACTTTACGATTAGCTATCAACACGAAAGAAGTGATTTTCTAGTTATATTGACACTAATCTCTTTATCGGTAAAGCAAGAAAGGTAGAGCGGGGGAATAAGGTAGGAGGATTGTCCCAAGTAGGCTAAGAATAAAGCCAGCACTACTGGGGCTTCCACTCAAAAAGTGATAATTAACTCTGGATTCACTCAATTAGTAAAACTGAGGACTCACACTCGAAATACATGATTCAAGGTATAGGTAGGCTAGGGTAGTTTAAGAATGAAGCTGCAGCTAACAAGAAGGAACGCAGGCCTGTGCAACTAATAAGTCTGAAGTCAACTCACAAGTGGGAAATACAGGCTTTCACTACGGATATAGAAAGAATCCAGCAAAGAACTAAGACTTACTCTACAATAAAGAAATCAACTACTCACTAATCAGAAAGAAACTAGTGCTTCTCGTACTTGGACTGGTGCTTATAATAATCAAACCAGGGGTAAGGAATACAACTTCTAGCTTCCCCCCACAACTGATGAGAATGGATCTCCTTCACTCTTATTCTTGAACTTATACCCCTTCCCGTAAGTCTTGTTTGTTAGTTTGAGCTCGACACTTTACGATTAGCTATCAACACGAAAGAAGTGATTTTCTAGTTATATTGACACTAATCTCTTTATCGGTAAAGCAAGAAAGGTAGAGCGGGGGAATAAGGTAGGAGGATTGTCCCAAGTAGGCTAAGAATAAAGCCAGCACTACTGGGGCTTCCACTCAAAAAGTGATAATTAACTCTGGATTCACTCAATTAGTAAAACTGAGGACTCACACTCGAAATACATGATTCAAGGTATAGGTAGGCTAGGGTAGTTTAAGAATGAAGCTGCAGCTAACAAGAAGGAACGCAGGCCTGTGCAACTAATAAGTCTGAAGTCAACTCACAAGTGGGAAATACAGGCTTTCACTACGGATATAGAAAGAATCCAGCAAAGAACTAAGACTTACTCTACAATAAAGAAATCAACTACTCACTAATCAGAAAGAAACTAGAAAGAAAGAAATCCAATCACTAACTAAAGTGCTTTAACTCAGAACTAAGGCCTAATGTGTCACTACTGCTTCTAAGCAAATACATCATAATATAGAGTAAAACGACTACCTCCAATGCGAAAACAATAAACTCATTCTTGAACCGCTGATTCGGATACTGACTTTGCTCGTAACAGGGCTACATACTTGCATTACAGCTTCTAGGCTTTGTCTCCTGTTTATCAGATGACTACCCTATTGCCCTGCTTGTTTGTTTTCATTTATTAGATATCATTTATTAGATAAGTAGTGAAAACAGCAACTACAACACTCGAATACTTCTACTAGTTAGCTTCATTCCTGAAATTCGTAGTGAAAGCCTAGGTTGATGTGTTTGATTCCCCATATTGAGTTGTTGGCTTATACTACTTAGTGGAAATCAGAGTGTTATAAGAAAATACCGCTGTACTGGTCACTGTCAATAGGCTGTTCGGATATGGTATGATCGATCCAGTGGATCTAGTACGAAACTAATAAGAACCAGTGAACTTATAAGTAGGAATCCAAATACTAATGTTACTAACCTAAGTAAAAGAATAAGAGACAGTAGCTGAGGACTTGGGATCCGGATGTCAAGTTCAATCGATTAAGGTACTTGCGAATTCCCAGTTTCCATATAGAAGGCGAATTCCCTTATTCCTAGAGGTTCATTTAGACTATGGAGTTTATCATACCTATGTTCTTTTCTTATACTTACGAGTCGAACTAACGCCAACAACACTGGCTGGGGATCTAAACACGACTAACGAGACCTGAACTGCAGCACCTAAACCAGTCCCCCCTTGGCTCCAACTCGAACTATCCGTGCTATCAGCCTATGCCCCGGATCTGGATTCTACACCTTGAGCGTTGGCCTGCCGCTACTGAATCGAATTCTTTAGTACCATTTTGACTCTGTTAATACTTTGCTCTCGGGGATGAATTTCACACCTATGAGACTCTGGGGGATTAACCTAACACTGCCACAGCTCGCGCACCCTTTCCAAAATAAAGGTATCCAAAAGAAAGGTATCGTTGCTACTCCGTTTCATTGTCTCCCTTTTCTGCTTTCTGCCCAAAGCCCCCCCACACCCTGACATTCTTAGGAACCTCCGCTGTAGAGATTAGATTCAACATTCCATTCTCGGGAAGCAATGCTTAGTTTTATGACAGCTACTCTATATGTGGAACGCTCAATTCTCTTCTCTGCCTTTTGCACTCACATTCAAAAAGAAAGCTGGTTAGCGAGCGGATTCAAGAAATTATGTTTCTTTGACTTGCGCTAACGGAGCTACCTATTACTGCTGACTCACTGCTTACTGCTTACTTTCCGTTTACACTGGGCTTCCTCCTTACTTTCCGTTTACACTGGGCTTCCTCCTCCTTCTAGTGAGCTGATCTAGCGTTAGTAGGAGTTAGTTTAGTTCTCGTTTTTGTATCGGCGTTAGGAGCTCCGTTTTGAAGCAATGAGAATGAGATAGAACAGAGTCTCGTATATTAATAAGTAATGTTATGCTCTTATATGAGATGTGCACTACTCCAGTAAAGAAGCAACAGGATTTGTAAGGCTAGCAAGGGAACAATAACAAGAAGCAAGCAACAGGATTTGTAAGGCTAGCAAGGGCTAAAGTTTGGTATCAATCAACCCCAGTAGGAAGTGACTTTGATAGCTCCCATTATCTTATTCCAGAAAGGGCGCGAAAGTGAGCTTATTGTTGGTTGTTCGGGATACCCAGCTTAGAGACTCGCTTATAGAGTAGAGTTAGAAGTCAAGTATACACCATGAGTCAAATCATATTAGTGACATATTCTCAAAGTAACAATACTTAGGGACTCACTTCTTTTGAAACAATATCTCTCATGGATTATTTCAAAGACCCACTGGACTAACGCCATGAAAACACAACTCCTACTTAAGCGATGAAAACCTCCTTCTTGCTTTGCTCTACAGTTATTGACCCCCTGACTTACATTGCTTTGCTCTACAGTTAACCCTGAAACCCCCTTACTTACATTCCTAAATGCGCGATGTACTTGATACTTGTTTCCTTCTTGAAGTGCTTCTTTCTTTTCTTTCTTGAAGTGCTTGTTTCCTTCTTGAAGTGCTTGTTTCCTTCTTGAAGTGCTTGTTTCCTTCTTGAAGTGCTTGTTTCCTTCTTGAAGTGCTTGTTTCGTTTTTGTATCGGCGTTAGGAGCTCCGTTTTGAAGCAATGAGAATGAGATAGAACAGAGTCTCGTATATTAATAAGTAATGTTATGCTCTTATATGAGATGTGCACTACTCCAGTAAAGAAGCAACAGGATTTGTAAGGCTAGCAAGGGAACAATAACAAGAAGCAAGCAACAGGATTTGTAAGGCTAGCAAGGGAACAATAACAAGAAGCAAGCAACAGGATTTGTAAGGCTAGCAAGGGAACAATAACAAGAAGCAAGCAACAGGATTTGTAAGGCTAGCAAGGGAACAATAACAAGAAGCAAGCAACAGGATTTGTAAGGCTAGCAAGGGAACAATAACAAGAAGCAAGCAACAGGATTTGTAAGGCTAGCAAGGGAACAATAACAAGAAGCAAGCAACAGGATTTGTAAGGCTAGCAAGGGAACAATAACAAGAAGCAAGCAACAGGATTTGTAAGGCTAGCAAGGGAACAATAACAAGAAGCAAGCAACAGGATTTGTAAGGCTAGCAAGGGAACAATAACAAGAAGCAAGCAACAGGATTTGTAAGGCTAGCAAGGGAACAATAACAAGAAGCAAGCAACAGGATTTGTAAGGCTAGCAAGGGAACAATAACAAGAAGCAAGCAACAGGATTTGTAAGGCTAGCAAGGGAACAATAACAAGAAGCAAGCAACAGGATTTGTAAGGCTAGCAAGGGAACAATAACAAGAAGCAAGCAACAGGATTTGTAAGGCTAGCAAGGGAACAATAACAAGAAGCAAGCAACAGGATTTGTAAGGCTAGCAAGGGAACAATAACAAGAAGCAAGCAACAGGATTTGTAAGGCTAGCAAGGGAACAATAACAAGAAGCAAGCAACAGGATTTGTAAGGCTAGCAAGGGAACAATAACAAGAAGCAAGCAACAGGATTTGTAAGGCTAGCAAGGGAACAATAACAAGAAGCAAGCAACAGGATTTGTAAGGCTAGCAAGGGAACAATAACAAGAAGCAAGCAACAGGATTTGTAAGGCTAGCAAGGGAACAATAACAAGAAGCAAGCAACAGGATTTGTAAGGCTAGCAAGGGAACAATAACAAGAAGCAAGCAACAGGATTTGTAAGGCTAGCAAGGGAACAATAACAAGAAGCAAGCAACAGGATTTGTAAGGCTAGCAAGGGAACAATAACAAGAAGCAAGCAACAGGATTTGTAAGGCTAGCAAGGGAACAATAACAAGAAGCAAGCAACAGGATTTGTAAGGCTAGCAAGGGAACAATAACAAGAAGCAAGCAACAGGATTTGTAAGGCTAGCAAGGGAACAATAACAAGAAGCAAGCAACAGGATTTGTAAGGCTAGCAAGGGAACAATAACAAGAAGCAAGCAACAGGATTTGTAAGGCTAGCAAGGGCTAAAGTTTGGTATCAATCAACCCCAGTAGGAAGTGACTTTGATAGCTCCCATTATCTTATTCCAGAAAGGGCGCGAAAGTGAGCTTATTGTTGGTTGTTCGGGATACCCAGCTTAGAGACTCGCTTATAGAGTAGAGTTAGAAGTCAAGTATACACCATGAGTCAAATCATATTAGTGACATATTCTCAAAGTAACAATACTTAGGGACTCACTTCTTTTGAAACAATATCTCTCATGGATTATTTCAAAGACCCACTGGACTAACGCCATGAAAACACAACTCCTACTTAAGCCGATGAAAACCTCCTTCTTGCTTTGCTCTACAGTTATTGACACCCTGACTTACATTGCTTTGCTCTACAGTTAACCATGAACCCCTTACTTACATTCCATAAATGCGCGATGTACTTGATACTTGTTTCCTTCTTGAAGTGCTTTCTTTTCGCTAAAGCGGAGAAGTAGCGTCATTGATCGAAAGCCTTAGGTCAACAAGGAATAGCTGGGCTCTGAGCGCTGAACAAGGCGTTATAGGTTTGTTTGTTTGTTTTTTTGACTACCCATTCTATATGTGTATAGCTCTATTCTGAAATGAATCACGAGTGCTTCTTTCTTTCTTGAAGTGCTTGTTTCCTTCTTGAAGTGCTTGTTTCCTTCTTGAAGTGCTTGTTTCCTTCTTGAAGTGCTTGTTTCCTTCTTGAAGTGCTTGTTTCCTTCTTGAAGTGCTTGTTTCCTTCTTGAAGTGCTTGTTTCCTTCTTGAAGTGCTTGTTTCCTTCTTGAAGTGCTTGTTTCCTTCTTGAAGTGCTTGTTTCCTTCTTGAAGTGCTTGTTTCCTTCTTGAAGTGCTTGTTACTTCATACTGGTTTCTTTGGATGCAATGCATTGTGCTAAAGTCTAGGGTGAAACTGCCTCTATTCGTGATTAAGGAGAACAAATAACAAGCAAGAACGGAACTTGTAACGCGGAAGCTACCTACAGCGGCACTTACACTTAACTTTGATGCTTGGACCACATAAGAGGAAAGCTTTTCATAAGGCAATTCGAGTCTCACCTATATGCCTCTGTTCCACTCAGCTAACGCTTATTCCAAGTTTAGGGAAGAGCAAGCGGGGATGGTTCGTTTTTCAGCAAAAGAGAAGCAGTAAAGTCAACAGTTCATTTCTGGAACAAAAGAAATAGCCGATAGGTCGTTATCCTCAAAGCTAAAGCGGAGAAGTAGCGTCATTGATCGAAAGCCTTAGGTCAACAAGGAATAGCTGGGCTCTGAGCGCTGAACAAGGCGTTATAGGTTTGTTTGTTTGTTTTTTTGACTACCCATTCTATATGTGTATAGCTCTATTCTGAAATGAATCACGAGTGCTTCTTCACACACAGCGCTAAGCATATTCCTGAATACTCGTTTCCAGTTCTCTGTTCGAGCCGGCAGATGAATAGACTAATGCCCCTGGCAGGTACAGTCGATCGATCATTGGCTTCATTGCCAGGTCATTTGATGATAAATAGTGAGCTTTTTCATATGGGAGAAAAAGGGCAATGCAATCAACTTTCCCTCCCCGGCAGTATAGCGTCGCTAGGATTTCTCAATACAGTACAAGACAGCAAGCAAGATGGTTTGGCTCTTTATTGTGCTTGGTGCTCATCCCTTTCTGGATTCGATAGCATTTGATGGAAATAGAACGTCGAGTGAAGAGAACCCCTTTGTTATTCTAAATACAATTGTTCTTTCTTCACAACTAAGTGGAATTAGATCACCAAAATGGTCTCTGTGGGTGCTGTGCTGTCTGAAAGCCCGTTTTTTTGGATCTGAATGAAGCTCTGTGGAATGCAAAAGTGTAGTTCCGAAAGCAGCAAAAAGGTGGAATAGTGAGCTGAGATGAGAGCTTTCAATAAGAAAATCGAGTTATATCAACTGATCTGGCCCCTTACTCGCTCGTGAGCCAATTATTTCTCCTAAAGATTCCATTCAAGTGATTTGCCTCCCGAATCTTATAGACAAGAATGAAGGAATACAACACTCACACATATTTCATAATACTACCTTCCTTGAATAGAATGAGAAAGAGCGGGAAATCCCAATAGCCTTCGGAATACATATGTGCTACTTTACGTGCTGATAGATTCCAGAGGGCATGGCATGGATTGATTGCCTGGCTGCGAGGAGTTAATAGCAATCTGCTTTTCTTACATGGTCCAAGAATATAGCTAAGAGAGATTTCTGCTTTGAAAGAAGAACCTCCAGAGTATGGGCCGTGTCTCAGTCCCAGTGAAGCCCTTGTTAGAATCCAATGCCCCTGAAAAACATCGGTCGTGGAGGAGACCCTTCCCGCTTTCAGGACCGCACCAACGGAAACCGGGCGGCATGAGGTCTTCTTTGTTATCCAGAAAACCCCTTCACAGCAAACACACTAAAGCATCAAAGAATAGCAACCTAAGGAAACTCCGATTCGATCTGCTTTGTTCGTACCGGCAGAATCCAATCCTGTTTCAAAAGATCCTAGAAGATCCGCTCGAAATCCTCCTCCTTGCATTTATGCCGGAGACGTTGCCAATGCTATAGGCTTTGGCTTTCTTTCACGCAGAGAGAAGAAAGGAAGGCCATGGTAAGGTAGGTCAGGTCTCTGATAAACGGATTTGTCACATAATAGGATGCTCTATCTGCACTCGAAGCAGTCGTCAGGTTGAGCCTCGCCTTTTCTTTTCGCCTTTCGTAAAAGTTATTCACTTACTCGCTCGCAGCTATTTCTTCTTCTGGGACTTATTTCAAGCTTGCTCAGAGAGGAGAGAATTCGAACTATGTTGGGGGGGAAGCAGCGAATCCACCTACCGAGTTTCAAGAGCGGGGATAGTGTGTTATTCTTATGTCTAGATAGGTGGGTGCCTAGATTCCATTCATTATTAATGGTCTAGATGATGCTTGTACATTCATATGAGCCTAACTTACTCTTATTATTTACTGACAATGGGCCCATTATGTTCCTCGTATTTGTAACAAAGTAGCTGTAGTACTAATAGTGTTATTCCTTGTGATCACATCTTACCTAACTCTATTAGCTTGACATAAATAAGATCTGAGGGATCGGGCTAGTGAAAGCAATCCGTTTTCAAGTATGTGAGAAATCCAAATCCTGTCTGTGATCAAGCCAGCCAGAAGCGAGCATCCACGAAATTCCAAACGAAAAGCGACTTCTCTCGACCCCGGCGTATGCTTAGATGTATATCAAGGGTTTGGTCGGTGACTTGACTCGGTCTGACGGCGAAACCAACCCAGCTTTAAGACAACTCAAAGAACGACAACAGGACAGATTCTTGCCCGAACCTATCTCTCTGGTTTACTTGAGCCTTAACCTTCCCTTCGAGCTTCGTCGCCAACAAAGATTTCTGCCTTTCCAACTGTATTCTGTTCCTACTCTGACTTCAGACGGTCTATACCCTTTGCTTGTTCTGTTTACCTTGCTTTCTGTTACGGTCTATACCCTTTGCTTGTTCTGTTGACTTTCATGGAATTTCTCATTGAGGCACGGCACTCCGAGTTGTTTCTTCCCGTTGCTTTAAGAGTTACATAAGAGAAGCTGTTAGCTGTTTGTATAGAATAGAGTTAGTTAAGAGACGGAACAAGTGAAGTTGGAAGGTAACAAATTCATTCTAAGGACAGTTGGAGAGTGGAAATAGTAGATTCCACAAAAGAGGAGTTTCCCCGCGATGAAAAAGAAGCCTTATTAAGCGGAACGAACACCTTGATTAATTGCCTTCTTCTGCGCTAACTTAGTTTGAAAGAAGGGATGGTGGGTATTTCCTAAAGCCTATGCCAGGTGCTCGAGAAGATGGATATTCCAATAAAGCCTCAGATCCTGCTCTTCCTACTTCCACTTATGATTCTGTTGTCGGGTCATAAAGTGACGTTCAGTTCTAGCATTGTCAGCTGTGGAATTGCCAGTTGTTAGAGTTGTAGTTCTTCCAGTGGGGAAGGGTCTTTTAGAAGTATACTATATGGCCTATGTCTTTTATGGGTCTGTGCTTTTGCTTTTCGAATCCCGCAATGGAAGTTTCCGTTTCTTCTACCATTAATACTGTTTCATGAGGAGTGGCACTTCTCCCTTACATACCATACTTTTATACTCCGGCTATAGGATCTTTACTCTCCTGGGATTATCAGAGTTTCATATGAGCCTAACTTACTCTTATTATTTACTGACAATGGGCCCATTAGGTTCCTCGTATTGTAACAAAGTAGCTGGTAGTACTAATAGTGGTTATTCCTTGTGATCACATCTTACCTAACTCTATTAGCTTGACATAAATAAGATCTGAGGGATCGGGCTAGTGAAAGCAATCCGTTTTCAAGTATGTGAGAAATCCAAATCCTGTCTGTGATCAAGCCAGCCAGAAGCGAGCATCCACGAAAATTCCAAACGAAAAGCGACTTCTCTCGACCCCGGCGTATGCTTAGATGTATATCAAGGGTTTGGTCGGTGACTTGACTCGGTCTGACGGCGAAACCAACCCAGCTTTAAGACAACTCAAAGAACGACAACAGGACAGATTCTTGCCCGAACCTATCTCTCTGGTTTACTTGAGCCTTAACCTTCCCTTCGAGCTTCGTCGCCAACAAAGATTTCTGCCTTTCCAACTGTATTCTGTCCTACTCTGACTTCAGACGGTCTATACCCTTTGCTTGTTCTGTTTACGGTCTATACCCTTTGCTTGTTCTGTTGACTTTCATGGAATTTCTCATTGAGGCACGGCACTCCGAGTTGTTTCTTCCCGTTGCTTTAAGAGTTACATAAGAGAAGCTGTTAGCTGTTTGTATAGAATAGAGTTAGTTAAGAGACGGAACAAGTGAAGTTGGAAGGTAACAAATTCATTCTAAGGACAGTTGGAGAGTGGAAATAGTAGATTCCACAAAAGAGGAGTTTCCCCGCGATGAAAAAGAAGCCTTATTAAGCGGAACGAACACCTTGATTAATTGCCTTCTTCTGCGCTAACTTAGTTTGAAAGAAGGGATGGTGGGTATTTCCTAAAGCCTATGCCAGGTGCTCGAGAAGATGGATATTCCAATAAAGCCTCAGATCCTGCTCTTCCTACTTCCACTTATGATTCTGTTGTCGGGTCATAAAGTGACGTTCAGTTCTAGCATTGTCAGCTGTGGAATTGCCAGTTGTTAGAGTTGTAGTTCTTCCAGTGGGGAAGGGTCTTTTAGAAGTATACTATATGGCCTATGTCTTTTATGGGTCTGTGCTTTTGCTTTTCGAATCCCGCAATGGAAGTTTCCGTTTCTTCTACCATTAATACTGTTTCATGAGGAGTGGCACTTCTCCCTTACATACCATACTTTTATACTCCGGCTATAGGATCTTTACTCTCCTGGGATTATCAGAGTTTCATATGAGCCTTTGGATTCTTTCTGCCTTCGACTCTATATCCAATCTTTGACCTACCTGTCGCTCTCCTCTCTTTGGCCGGCCTGTTGATGGAGCGGGAGTATGGGTCGGTCTCACTTTTCGTATTTGATTTCCAAGATAAGCCTCCTCTCTTGTCTTGAGTGGCATTTCAAGTGGCTTCTCTCTTTCCTGGGCTGGGTCAAAAGTGCTAGTTGGTGGGCATTTGGAAAGCATTTATATGAGTTTTCGTTTATGACGCTTAAGCTAGGTTCTGAGTTCTTTCCTTGTGTAAGCGAATCTCCCATGTTGGATAGTTTAGTGGTCAGGAGTGTGTGCCGTTTTCTTGAGAATGTGTTTAGTTCCGTCTTTCATAGCCTAGGGCAAAGTAGAGTGCTTGGTCTCCGAGCTTGCTAGAGTGCTTGGTCTCCGAGCTTGCCTTCTCGTTTTCTTTCACTCAGTCAGTCAGTCATTCATTCGTCCCAGCTTGACTTTCTTTCTTCTTGTCCCGAAAGCATTTCTTTCATAGACATAGAACGACTTGCCCATAGGTCGTAATGCTACGAAGAAGTAGTTTGGTAAGCCTGTCTCTTCTTTATCTTTATAGAAAGTCGCCTGTCTGCGGTCACTCTCTCTTTCGCTGTCCAAGGGGAAATGGGAGCACGAATACTAACTAGGGACCCGGACGGAAGGGAACTTAGCCCAGCACTAACCGAAGCATAAGAGCGTCAGACTTTAGGCTAGTATTCCGACGATTCAGATGATTCAACTTGCCTAAGCTCCCTCACAGTGGGATTCCAGTCCCTCTTGCATTTGATTCCATCTTCTTATAGGATTCAGATGATTCACTCACCAAGAAGTATAGTATCAAGCGACTCGAGCAGTCAGAGTTTTATTCTCCATTGCCAACAGAATCAATCAATCAATCAATCAAGAAAGAAAGAAGCTATTGTTAGTAAAGCTGCGACAACAAGACCATCAGCTGCAGAGGATTGAAGAGCGGATGCGTTGAGGCTCTGAAAGACCTTTGGATTCTTTCTGCCTTCGACTCTATATCCAATCTTTTGACCTACCTGTCGCTCTCCTCTCTTTGGCCGGCCTGTTGATGGAGCGGGAGTATGGGTCGGTCTCACTTTTCGTATTTGATTTCCAAGATAAGCCTCCTCTCTTGTCTTGAGTGGCATTTCAAGTGGCTTCTCTCTTTCCTGGGCTGGGTCAAAAGTGCTAGTTGGGGGCATTTGGAAAGAAGGGATGGTGGGTATTTCCTAAAGCCTATGCCAGGTGCTCGAGAAGATGGATATTCCAATAAAGCCTCAGATCCTGCTCTTCCTACTTCCACTTATGATTCTGTTGTCGGGTCATAAAGTGACGTTCAGTTCTAGCATTGTCAGCTGTGGAATTGCCAGTTGTTAGAGTTGTAGTTCTTCCAGTGGGGAAGGGTCTTTTAGAAGTATACTATATGGCCTATGTCTTTTATGGGTCTGTGCTTTTGCTTTTCGAATCCCGCAATGGAAGTTTCCGTTTCTTCTACCATTAATACTGTTTCATGAGGAGTGGCACTTCTCCCTTACATACCATACTTTTATACTCCGGCTATAGGATCTTTACTCTCCTGGGATTATCAGAGTTTCATATGAGCCTTTGGATTCTTTCTGCCTTCGACTCTATATCCAATCTTTTGACCTACCTGTCGCTCTCCTCTCTTTGGCCGGCCTGTTGATGGAGCGGGAGTATGGGTCGGTCTCACTTTTCGTATTTGATTTCCAAGATAAGCCTCCTCTCTTGTCTTGAGTGGCATTTCAAGTGGCTTCTCTCTTTCCTGGGCTGGGTCAAAAGTGCTAGTTGGTGGGCATTTGGAAAGCATTTATATGAGTTTCGTTTATGACGCTTAAGCTAGGTTCTGAGTTCTTTCCTTGTGTAAGCGAATCTCCCATGTTGGATAGTTTAGTGGTCAGGAGTGTGTGCCGTTTTCTTGAGAATGTGTTTAGTTCCGTCTTTCATAGCCTAGGGCAAAGTAGAGTGCTTGGTCTCCGAGCTTGCTAGAGTGCTTGGTCTCCGAGCTTGCCTTCTCGTTTTTCTTTCACTCAGTCAGTCAGTCATTCATTCGTCCCAGCTTGACTTTCTTTCTTCTTGTCCCGAAAGCATTTCTTTCATTTCATAGACATAGAACGACTTGCCCATAGGTCGTAATGCTACGAAGAAGTAGTTTGGTAAGCCTGTCTCTTCTTATCTTTATAGAAAGTCGCCTGTCTGCGGTCACTCTCTCTTTCGCTGTCCAAGGGGAAATGGGAGCACGAATACTAACTAGGGACCCGGACGGAAGGGACTTAGCCCAGCACTAACCGAAGCATAAGAGCGTCAGACTTTAGGCTAGTATTCCGACGATTCAGATGATTCACTTGCCTAAGCTCCCTCACAGTGGGATTCCAGTCCCTCTTGCATTTGATTCCATCTTCTTATAGGATTCAGATGATTCACTCACCAAGAAGTATAGTATCAAGCGACTCGAGCAGTCAGAGTTTATTCTCCATTGCCAACAGAAATCAATCAATCAATCAATCAAGAAAGAAAGAAGCTATTGTTAGTAAAGCTGCGACAACAAGACCATCAGCTGCAGATGATTGAAGAGCGGATGCGTTGAGGCTCTGAAAGACCTAATTGAAGACCCAAAACTATCACACCAATAACTTCCATAACACCAAAGGGCGGATACGACAATAGCTCTTTTTCACTCACCAGAAAGACCGGAAAAAAAACGATAAGACCAGTAACTCCTCCAAGGGCGTATACGACAACTCTAACAACCGGATCGGACACCAAGAGCACTTACGAAAGAAGCGCAGCCTTTCCCCCTCCTTGCTTGCTTTCAAATACCCAACTTACAGAATCTAGGCTCTGCATTCCTAATACGGAATCGCCCGCAGGTGGTATCGTATAGTATCAGAAATGCCACATCTTTTTTGTTTTCAATTCTCTATTCTATTATGCGCTATTGCGCCTTCCCAGTCCGATAGACCCAATAGACGGAATTCGTGGGTATGATCCTTTATTTAGGAGTTAACCCGTAATGGGCCTAAAAAGCACATGGATTAGGCCGGTATATAGCCGGATGGATTCTCTAAGCAAAGCCTATAAGCAAAGCGACTCTCTAAGCCAACTACTACAAAAAGAATGAAGCAAGCCAATCCAATCCGGTTGTTCTCTTTTCAAAGCTGTCTCACAGTAACAACTACCTGAACTGGTGCCTACTTCCTATGACAGAAGGTAATCGCCTAGCTGACTTCTTTGCCTTTCTACTTGCTGTACTGACTAACCGCGGTATGAGAACTGTAGGCTTGACTACCTCCCCTCGATTTAAGACCCAGAGACCTGTTACCGCTACTGGCTCCCAGAACTACCGTACAACCCAAGTGGAAAGCAGAAAGCAACTTCTTTGAAAAAAACGATGAAAGCCGGCAACACAGCAGGAGGAGGTTTCATCAATGGAGAATAGCAAGATCGTTTAAAGCAAGCCCAGACAGAGAGCGCGAACTATTAATTCGATTATCTAATTCTTATAGAATAGTAGTGGAAAGTGAGTAAAGCAAGCCCCTTGAAACAAGGCTAGGGCTTACCCAGGAAACATGGTTTCATTTTGATTTGAATTTAGCAGCATTGGCCGTATAATCCAATATTGACGGTGACTGACCAATCAATCAATCAATCAATCAATCAATCAATCAATCAATCAATCAATCAATCAATCAATCAATCAATCAATCAATCAATCAATCAATCAATCAATCAATCAATCAATCAATCAATCAATCAATCAATCAATCAATCAATCAATCAATCAATCAATCAATCAATCAATCAATCAATCAATCAATCAATCAATCAATCAATCAATCAATCAATCAATCAATCAATCAATCAATCAATCAATCAATCAATCAATCAATCAATCAATCAATCAATCAATCAATCAATCAATCAATCAATCAATCAATCAATCAATCAATCAATCAATCAATCAATCAATCAATCAATCAATCAATCAATCAATCAATCAATCAATCAATCAATCAATCAATCAATCAATCAATCAATCAATCAATCAATCAATCAATCAATCAATCAATCAATCAATCAATCAATCAATCAATCAATCAATCAATCAATCAATCAATCAATCAATCAATCAATCAATCAATCAATCAATCAATCAATCAATCAATCAATCAATCAATCAATCAATCAATCAATCAATCAATCAATCAATCAATCAATCAATCAATCAATCAATCAATCAATCAATCAATCAATCAATCAATCAATCAATCAAGAAAGAAAGAAAGCTATTGTTAGTAAAGCTGCGACAACAAGACCATCAGCTGCAGATGATTGAAGAGCGGATGCGTTGAGGCTCTGAAAGACCTAATTGAAGACCCAAAACTATCACACCAATAACTTCCATAACACCAAAGGGCGGATACGACAATAGCTCTTTTTCACTCACCAGAAAGACCGGAAAAAAACGATAAGACCAGTAACTCCTCCAAGGGCGTATACGACAACTCTAACAACCGGATCGGACACCAAGAGCACTTACGAAAGAAGCGCAGCCTTTCCCCCTCCTTGCTTGCTTTCAAATACCCAACTTACAGAATCTAGGCTCTGCATTCCTAATACGGAATCGCCCGCAGGTGGTATCGTATAGTATCAGAAATGCCACATCTTTTTTGTTTTCAATTCTCTATTCTATTATGCGCTATTGCGCCTTCCCAGTCCGATAGACCCAATAGACGGAATTCGTGGGTATGATCCTTTATTTAGGAGTTAACCCGTAATGGGCCTAAAAAGCACATGGATTAGGCCGGTATATAGCCGGATGGATTCTCTAAGCAAAGCCTATAAGCAAAGCGACTCTCTAAGCCAACTACTACAAAAAAGAATGAAGCAAGCCAATCCAATCCGGTTGTTCTCTTTTCAAAGCTGTCTCACAGTAACAACTACCTGAACTGGTGCCTACTTCCTATGACAGAAGGTAATCGCCTAGCTGACTTCTTTGCCTTTCTACTTGCTGTACTGACTAACCGCGGTATGAGAACTGTAGGCTTGACTACCTCCCCTCGATTTAAGACCCAGAGACCTGTTACCGCTACTGGCTCCCAGAACTACCGTACAACCCAAGTGGAAAGCAGAAAGCAACTTCTTTGAAAAAAACGATGAAAGCCGGCAACACAGCAAGGAGGAGGTTTCATCAATGGAGAATAGCAAGATCGTTTAAAGCAAGCCACAGACAGAGAGCGCGAACTATTAATTCGATTATCTAATTCTTATAGAATAGTAGTGGAAAGTGAGTAAAGCAAGCCCCTTGAAACAAGGCTAGGGCTTACCCAGGAAACATGGTTTCATTTTGATTTGAATTTAGCAGCATTGGCCGTATAATCCAATATTGACGGTGACTGACCACTAGATCTTTCGATCGATACCTTGGTCTTGCAGCAGTGCTATAGGCTTTTGACTCTATCTCTCTCTATGGGCTTCGGGCGTTAGCCCTAGATCCTTTACAAAATCCTCCAAGGGTGAGACATCGTGTATGACTTTCTCAACGGTGAGACATCGTATCGTGTATTACTTGATCTTAAGACTACAGAGGTACGTAAAGTCGAGGTCCCTCAATTCAACTATCTCTGAATACGGGTTACCAAGACATAGACTCTGATTGCTTGGTCTCAGGGCGCTTACCTTAGGGATCGCAGCTTCGCCTCATCCGTGCTCATTGGAAACCTTTACTCTTCAATATATTAAGATTCTCTCTTGACTTAAGAAAAAGTGTTCATGTTTGCCTTGACTTCTCCCAGCGCTGCTCAAGAATCATTTTGGTATCTACTACTCCGGTACTACCTACTCTTCTTTCTATTCTTTCTAAACGTGGGGCTTAGCTTGCTCGCCCACTTATCCATGCGTTCTTTGGTAGGCAAGCATCCTTTGGTTTTCCACTTACAAGAAAGACTTGAGTGGAGTAAATTACGCTTACTCTTGTAGACCGCTCTCCTCTCGCTTTTTTGGTTATTATCAATCTTTCTTTAGTTGGGGCACATGAGAATTGGCTCTTCCTTTCCTTCCTTTGGTGATTAAGTTTGGCCGTCTGTCTTTCTTCTTGTTTCTTAAATAGAATAATAGATAGATGGTGATCAATCCCTGCTCTTAGAAAGTGAAGTAACTCTCTTGCTGCTTCTATTTAACGCTTCCGCTAAAGCTCTAGTTCGTTCTATTTTCATTCAATGCTAATAGGCTAGCTTCACTAAGTAGATTCTAGAGCGACTGCCAGACAGAGAAAAAGATTGAATCATATGATCTACGCTCCATAGAATAGGCTGTTACTGAATATGGTCTTTGGGCTGTATCCTTCTTGTCGCAAATCATAACATGTAGCCTAACATATCTCATCAATATGGATTAGCGTCATCTTTCTACCTATTGTACGTTTCCATAATAGTTGTATCTTGGGATAAGTTTCTTAAGATCTCACAACAAACAAACAGAGAATCTAATTGTATTGAATAATTCTATAATTAAGTAACAACACTTCCACTTTGAGCTGTGGTTTTTACGCTTTTCTATATGTTGTGTATATCTATCTTCCACTTATTAATCTAATCTATGGAGTTTCGTTCTTTTCTTTCGTCTTAGTTCTGAATTGTGCTTACGTTAGTTACTAGAGTCAAGTTAATAAGTTACATAATGTGTACAGTACATTACAGTAAGAATCCTCTTTTCCCTATGGTTTCTGAAGAATGTTTTGAGTCTATCACAGGTTATTCATTACAGTTGTTAGGGTTTTGTAGGGTTAAGGGAAAGAATGTAGTGGAAGTGTTGGGTCCCTATAGCATAAGTACGTACTGGGTTCAGTCAATAATGTGGTGTATCGGGATAGCGGTACCGATAGCTTTGCTGGAGTACAGGGTGCAGGTTAAGGCTGAGCGGGATTGCAGGGTTTGAAGTCTCCTTTTTCTCAAAACAAACGCATACTCTCCATCAGGGTATAACAAAACGCATACTCTCTATCAGGGTATAAGAGGATTCTTTGAGGGAAATACAGAAGACAAGATCGAGTCCACAAGGATTGATGGACAGAATGGAATGCCCAAGATGAGTGCTCTCTTATTCCGACTTACCCTTATCCCCACCGGTCCCTAGCATTGAATGATTATCCCCCGGAGGAGGGCCTATTCCTTATTAGAGATAGATTCTCTTAGATTATAGTTACAAACGTGCCTCTCTTCGCTATCACTCTATAACTAAGCATAGAGTGGAGATAAAGGCATCCAACCAAACCTTACAAGTTGGTATGGGAGTTGGTAGAAATCCAATGGCAAATAAATAAGGAGTTTTCAGTGATCCTTTTTCCTTTGACAATTCTCTTTTCCCTATGGTTTCTGAAGAATGTTTTGAGTCTATCACAGGTTATTCATTACAGTTGTTAGGGTTTTGTAGGGTTAAGGGAAAGAATGTAGTGGAAGTGTTGGGTCCCTATAGCATAAGTACGTACTGGGTTCAGTCAATAATGTGGTGTATCGGGATAGCGGTACCGATAGCTTTGCTGGAGTACAGGGTGCAGGTTAAGGCTGAGCGGGATTGCAGGGTTTGAAGTCTCCTTTTTCTCAAAACAAACGCATACCTCTCCACAGGGTATAACAAAACGCATACTCTCTATCAGGGTATAAGAGGATTCTTTGAGGGAAATACAGAAGACAAGATCGAGTCCACAAGGATTGATGGACAGAATGGAATGCCAAGATGAGTGCTCTCTTATTTCCGACTTACCCTTATCCCCACGGTCCCTAGCATTGAAGATTATCCCCCGGAGGAGGGCCTATTCCTTATTAGAGATAGATTCTCTTAGATTATAGTTACAAACGTGCCTCTCTTCGCTATCACTCTATCAACTAAGCAGAGAGTGGAGATAAAGGCATCCAACCAAACCTTACAAGTTGGTATGGGAGTTGGTAGAAATCCAATGGCAAATAAATAAGGAGTTTTCAGTGATCCTTTTTCCTTTGACAATTCTCTTTTCCCTATCCAGGAAAGGAAAGAAAGGGAAATATATACGTAGCGCTGCTCTCTTTTTCCGACACGACACCGAAAGCGGAATACGGGGAGCCTATGTATGCCTACTTCTGACTATAGCTACTCTCCAAAGCAAGCAAGCACTCCTTTATTTAAGTCAGTTGCCCTCAAACACCATTA
Organism: Musa balbisiana; assembly: GCA_004837865.1. Lineage (NCBI taxonomy): Eukaryota > Viridiplantae > Streptophyta > Magnoliopsida > Zingiberales > Musaceae > Musa > Musa balbisiana. The sequence goes on along the minus strand of PYDT01000460.1, from coordinate 153,046 downwards.
AAGTATAGAACAGAGCCCATTCGGTAATTAATTGATTCGGACGATATAGGTAATTCATTTCTACAATGGGTACCGTGAGCTACTCGCATTATTGACAACCAGCTCCGTGGGCTTAAGCAAGAGTCTCCCCGTTAGATAAGATACTTTATTAGTTGAAACCTAACCACTTCCTATACTCAATCATAATGAGTTGAAACCTAACCACTTCCTATACTCAATCATAATGAGTTGAAACCTAACCACTTCCTATACTCAATCATAATGAGTTGAAACCTAACCACTTCCTATACTCAATCATAATGAGTTGAAACCTAACCACTTCCTATACTCAATCATAATGAGTTGAAACCTAACCACTTCCTATACTCAATCATAATGAGTTGAAACCTAACCACTTCCTATACTCAATCATAATGAGTTGAAACCTAACCACTTCCTATACTCAATCATAATGAGTTGAAACCTAACCACTTCCTATACTCAATCATAATGAGTTGAAACCTAACCACTTCCTATACTCAATCATAATGAGTTGAAACCTAACCACTTCCTATACTCAATCATAATGAGTTGAAACCTAACCACTTCCTATACTCAATCATAATGAGTTGAAACCTAACCACTTCCTATACTCAATCATAATGAGTTGAAACCTAACCACTTCCTATACTCAATCATAATGAGTTGAAACCTAACCACTTCCTATACTCAATCATAATGAGTTGAAACCTAACCACTTCCTATACTCAATCATAATGAGTTGAAACCTAACCACTTCCTATACTCAATCATAATGAGTTGAAACCTAACCACTTCCTATACTCAATCATAATGAGTTGAAACCTAACCACTTCCTATACTCAATCATAATGAGTTGAAACCTAACCACTTCCTATACTCAATCATAATGAGTTGAAACCTAACCACTTCCTATACTCAATCATAATGAGTTGAAACCTAACCACTTCCTATACTCAATCATAATGAGTTGAAACCTAACCACTTCCTATACTCAATCATAATGAGTTGAAACCTAACCACTTCCTATACTCAATCATAATGAGTTGAAACCTAACCACTTCCTATACTCAATCATAATGAGTTGAAACCTAACCACTTCCTATACTCAATCATAATGAGTTGAAACCTAACCACTTCCTATACTCAATCATAATGAGTTGAAACCTAACCACTTCCTATACTCAATCATAATGAGTTGAAACCTAACCACTTCCTATACTCAATCATAATGAGTTGAAACCTAACCACTTCCTATACTCAATCATAATGAGTTGAAACCTAACCACTTCCTATACTCAATCATAATGAGTTGAAACCTAACCACTTCCTATACTCAATCATAATGAGTTGAAACCTAACCACTTCCTATACTCAATCATAATGAGTTGAAACCTAACCACTTCCTATACTCAATCATAATGAGTTGAAACCTAACCACTTCCTATACTCAATCATAATGAGTTGAAACCTAACCACTTCCTATACTCAATCATAATGAGTTGAAACCTAACCACTTCCTATACCTTCAATCATAATGAGTTGAAACCTAACCACTTCCTATACTCAATCATAAGAGATAGAAGTCAAGCAAGTCCTTCCTTTTGTCTATTTCTAATGGAATGTATGGTCCGGTCCCTCTTAAGAGATGCCTAATCTCCTTTTCATTGATAAGACGTATAGCGCCTATGTCGTAGAACCACTCCTTGACCGGCTATTAACACCATCTTCGGGCTAGGTCACCGCCTATCCGATGCTACTGCTTGCTCACTTACTTCCTCCCTTTCTCTAACATGGAATATATAAGAGAGATCATGATTCTTGTTTCAAGGTGCGTTAGCGTTAGCACAAGGCGTTGTTTAGTTAAGTTAGTGTAGAGTCCAAAGGCTTCATCAAGTCTTCATTGTCGTCAGCGTTAGTGAGCTTTGGAGTTTCTAATGTTGTTAGTGAATTCTATCATGGGTGTGACTTATATTCCATTCTTATCCCTTCTGGAGAAGAATTGATTGAGGCAGAGGCTACCTTGAACTTTCAGAGGCTTAGTATCCGCCAGCAGAGCATCAACAAAGTCCGGATCTTCAGCTGTGAGAAAGGAAGCAGCAATTACATTTTGAACTTGAAATCGACGGGTGCAAGGAAGTCAATTCCGGAATCCGACGATGCTGGGATCAAGACCATCAGCAGTGGAAAGTGGTAGTTACCGTTCTTTATCCTAGCAACGTTTCAACCTGTTCTTTACTGACGACTCTGTGGGGCTACGTTTGTAAGTGAGTGGAGTTCGCTGTGTTTGTCTACGATGGAATCACTGGTCAAGTAGACGGGTTTCCGTTCCAGAGACAGTTCAGGCCCAGACTAAGTGTAGCATCAGTGATTGTTGCTCTTGTTGATAGGATAGTTGAATTTAATAATGGAATCTAGCACATGCATAATCGAAATAAAATAGAAATAAGTAGAGTAAGCTATATAAGAATTGAATCTATTGGCTGGCTGGCGATAACCCTACAATCAAGGGCGCAACAAAGAGCATAGGTATTTCTGAGGGAGTACTTTCTGAATCGTCTGCGCTTAAGGGTCAGTGAGCTGGAGCAAGACGTTCCACAAGTGTAGTGAATAAAGAGCCAGCAAGCAGTAACCAATTATTTAGAGGGAGGGGAGGAGTTCGAGAAAACACTTTAGCAGGAACAAGATCCGTTGCCGAAGCAGAAAAATCCGCATAATAAGATTCAAAATCAAGGTCTGGTGGCCCATAAGATTTGGTGACCCCTGTTAGCAAAAGTAGTATACTTTCTTTGTTGACCAGGCAGTAATCAGTGTACGAGTTTACCAGGCATGGCAGTAATCAGTGTACGAGTTGACCGGCAGGGCAGTCGGAAGTGTACGAGTTTAGGGTAAAGAGAAGAGATGCTGTTCGAGTGTGAGTGGAATCCCCTTAATGATTAGTTTCATCCCGAGCGGAATCAGTTTCATACCGAGTTTCGTCTAGGTTTCCATGCTCCAATTGAGACCTTCCTTACTTGGTTGAAAACCTTATTTCACTTTGCAGTTTTCTACTATCACTAGCAACATCCTTTTCTTCTTGTCTTGTTTGCGAGGCTCACTCTGGTACTGCTGATCTCAACGTCCTATCTCCCGGATTCAAACATAAACTCTCTGCTTTAGTGTTTTTTTACTTGCTTCTTTCAACGTCACTACAGATATAACGTAGCGGGAATCGAGCTAGTGCTTTGAATTCTATCATGGGTGTGACTTATATTCCATTCTATCCCTTCTGGAAAGAATTGATTGAGGCAGAGGCATACCTTGAACTTTCAGAGGCTTAGTATCCGCCAGCAGAGCATCAACAAAGTCCGGATCTTCAGCTGTGAGAAAGGAAGCAGCAATTACATTTTGAACTTGAAATCGACGGGTGCAAGGAAAGTCAATTCCGGAATCCGACGATGCTGGATCAAGACCATCAGCAGTGGAAAGTGGAGTTACCGTTCTTTATCCTAGCAACGTTTCAACCTGTTCTTTACTGACGACTCTGTGGGCTACGTTTGTTAAGTGAGTGGAGTTCGCTGTGTTGTCTACGATGGATCACTGGTCAAGTAGACGGGGTTCCGTTCCAGAAGACAGTTCAGGCCCAGGACTAAGTGTAAGCATCAGTGATTGTTGCTCTTGTTGATAGGATAGTTGAATTTAATAATGGAATCTAGCACATGCATAATCGAAATAAAATAGAAATAAAGTAGAGTAAGCTATATAAGAATTGAATCTATTGGCTGGCTGGCGATAACCCTACAATCAAGGGCGCAACAAAAGAGCATAGGTATTTCTGAGGGAGTACTTTCTGAATCGTCTGCGCTTAAGGGTCAGTGAGCTGGAGCAAGACGTTCCACAAGTGTAGTGAATAAAGAGCCAGCAAGCAGTAACCAATTATTTAGAGGGAGGGAGGAGTTCGAGAAAACACTTTAGCAGGAACAAGATCCGTTGCCGAAGCAGAAAAATCCGCATAATAAGATTCAAAATCAAGGTCTGGTGGCCCATAAGATTTGGTGACCCCTGTTAGCAAAAGTAGTATACTTTCTTTGTTGACCAGGCAGTAATCAGTGTACGAGTTTACCAGGCATGGCAGTAATCAGTGTACGAGTTGACCGGGCAGGGCAGTCGGAAGTGTACGAGTTTAGGGTAAAGAGAAGAGATGCTGTTCGAGTGTGAGTGGAATCCCCTTAATGATTAGTTTCATCCCGAGCGGAATCAGTTTCATACCGAGTTTCGTCTAGGTTTCCATGCTCCAATTGAGACCTTCCCTTACTTGGTTGAAAACCTTATTTCACTTTGCAGTTTTCTACTACTCAACTAGCACATCCTTTTCTTCTTGTCTTGTTTGCGAGGCTCACTCTGGTACTGCTGATCTCAACGTCCTATCTCCGGATTCAAACATAAACTCTCTGCTTTAGTGTTTTTTTACTTGCTTCTTTCAACTTCACTACAGATATAACGTAGCGGGAATCGAGCTAGTGCTTTGAATTCTATAACTATGGATCGGATCCCCGCTTTACTATACACCTAAAGCAGCCTTTACTTGCTCGGAGAGCGTTCATGAGCTTGTTTTCACTCTGTACCTTGGGGCGAGAGCCTCACTTTCCTGTTTCTCGTTCTGCCGCTACTCACTCTAGAGCGACCCATTGCTTTCTCTTATTCTACTACTATCACACTTATGAGACTGAAACAGATGCTTCCAAGCCTGCCCACCATATTTAGCACTCTTTAGCTCCTTAAACGGATCCTTTGAACACCTAGCCTAGCCCTAAAGCCCATACTTACTGTCTCTTATTCTTCCAATCAATACAAATATTATGTAGCTCACCTCTTTCACTCGTCAGCTACAAACAATTAGACTAAATAAAAGAATACAGAGTTGGGCTAGACACTTGGAATTGAATCACTGCTTACAGAGCTTACTTACTTGACTTTTCTTCTTCACTGCTTACAGAGCTTACTTACTTGACTTTTCTTCTTCACTGCTTACAGAGCTTACTTACTTGACTTTTCTTCTTCACTGCTTACAGAGCTTACTTACTTGACTTTTCTTCTTCACTGCTTACAGAGCTTACTTACTTGACTTTTCTTCTTCACTGCTTACAGAGCTTACTTACTTGACTTTTCTTCTTTCTCCCAGTGGGCTCACTCTGGTACTGCTGATCTCAACGTCCTATCTCCGGATTCAAACATAAACTCTCTGCTTTAGTGTTTTTTTACTTGCTTCTTTCAACTTCACTACAGATATAAACGTAGCGGGAATCGAGCTAGTGCTTTGAATTCTATAACTAGGATCGGATCCCCGCTTTACTATACACCTAAAGCAGCCTTTACTTGCTCGGAGAGCGTGTCATGAGCTTGTTTTCACTCTGTACCTTGGGCGAGAGCCTCACTTTCCTGTTTCTCGTTCTGCGCTACTCACTCTAGAGCGACCATTGCTTCTCTTATTCTACTACTATCACACTTATGAGACTGAAACAGATGCTTCCAGCTGCCACCATATTTAGCACTCTTTAGCTCCTTAAACGGATCCTTTGAAACACCTAGCCTAGCCCTAAAGCCCATACTTACTGTCTCTTATTCTTCCAATCAATACAAATATATGTAGCTCACCTCTTTCACTCGTCAGCTACAAACAATTAGACTAAATAAAAGAATACAGAGTTGGGCTAGACACTTGGAATTGAATCACTGCTTACAGAGCTTACTTACTTGACTTTTCTTCTTCACTGCTTACAGAGCTTACTTACTTGACTTTCTTCTTTCTCCCAGTGGGCTAACTCTTGCTTTCCTGACCTATGTTATGTGCCTACTACAACTATCTATATGAGTCTGTCCCTCTTCGCTTTCATTCTGTAACATAACACTCCATTCTATTACTCTCCCTTGGATAATCAAGAAATCCACTAGTGCTTATAAGCCTAATCCCTATAAAAGAGGAATTGCACCATTAACTTCTACTGAGACCTTAGCTACTGACTGAAAAGCTGCCCGGAACCCTGTGACTACTGATCTGGATCCTTACTTGATAGCTTCCAACTTCCACTGCTTAATTGTATCCTTGATGTCTCCTAGTGAGCCTGCCCTTACTGACTTTCCAACTCTCACAACCATCGGGTACTCTGCCCTTCCTTACAAGCATTCTATAGTTCACCGTAGATTGTTACTTGTTTATTTCACTCTGGGGCAATTGCTTATTCTTTTATTGTGGAATACAATTGATTAGTGATTCATTAGCGAAAACTGGTCTCAAAAGGTTTGAGTTTTCTTTGACGATTTGAGTATCGAACAACTTCTATTGCTTTTCTCTTGGAATTTTCCATGTTAGTGCGGGTGCGCTTAACTACCTTAAGACCGAGTTGTCCTACACACCCGTATTGGGACCTGAGTGACCACACCTTGCTTTTATTCTGAAACTTCTGACTATAAGAGTGGATCTACTGACAAACGGACTTGAACTAAGAACCCGGGCTTGAACTACTAATATCAACCCCTGTTTGACTTTATCTCAGGCTCGGCAGCTCTACCCGGCATTCTTCCCTTCTTAGCTTTGAAACCCCCTGCCCCAATGCTCCTAACTCTAACTAGCCTTTCCCCTCTCTTATTCAAAGACAGTGTCTTACTTACTTAGATGTAGAATAAGAGAGAGCGCCCCATACTACTAGAATCAGACTACCGATAACAAGAATCTACCTAGAAGCTTGGAATGGAGCTACTGATAACAGGGCTTGCTCTACTGCTAATAAAGAATCAAATCAATGCTAACAGGAATTGCACCAATAAATAAAAGAATGGACTGGTGCTCCAACAACGACGGAAACACTAAACTCAGACGGGATTCAGCAGTGCCCAACAAGACCCTCACTGGAAACTAGGGCTTTCACTGCTCTACTGCTAATAAAGAATCAAATCAATGCTAACAGGAATTGCACCATTACTTCTACTGAGACCTTAGCTACTGACTGAAAAGCTGCCCGGAACCCTGTGACTACTGATCTGGATCCTTACTTGATAGCTTCCAACTTCCACTGCTTAATTGTATCCTTGATGTCTCCTAGTGAGCCTGCCCTTACTGACTTTCCAACTCTCACAACCATCGGGTACTCTGCCCTTCCTTACAAGCATTCTATAGTTCACCGTAGATTGTTACTTGTTTATTTCACTCTGGGGCAATTGCTTATTCTTTTATTGTGGAATACAATTGATTAGTGATTCATTAGCGAAAACTGGTCTCAAAAGGTTTGAGTTTTCTTTGACGATTTGAGTATCGAACAACTTCTATTGCTTTTCTCTTGGAATTTTCCATGTTAGTGCGGGTGCGCTTAACTACCTTAAGACCGAGTTGTCCTACACACCCGTATTGGGACCTGAGTGACCACACCTTGCTTTTATTCTGAAACTTCTGACTATAAGAGTGGATCTACTGACAAACGGACTTGAACTAAGAACCCGGGCTTGAACTACTAATATCAACCCCTGTTTGACTTTATCTCAGGCTCGGCAGCTCTACCCGGCATTCTTCCCTTCTTAGCTTTGAAACCCCCTGCCCCAATGCTCCTAACTCTAACTAGCCTGTGCCCTTCATTCTCTCTTTTATGTAGGCAATTAAGTCAATAGTCTTCTTATTCGAATTATGCTTTTCCACCTTATTCATTATTCTGTTTACAATTTCCCATCAACATCAAAGAAGTTCTGTTCTAGTGTAAAGTGAACTAATCCATTTATCGGTAAAGCAAGAGGCAAGTACTCGAGAAGAAACTACTAGGCTAGGCCATGCCCTCCCATCTTAGTCTCCCATCTTCTATACTAAAGCCAAGCCTGACTTACAGCCCAGTAGCTCCTGCCTGAAAGTTGCCCGCCATATCCGCCTTAATGGAACGCCCGTCTTTGAGTATTACTTACTGACTAGGAAAGGGCTGACTCTATCCCCTGTAGTGAAATATGCCTTGCCCGTATAGAAGATCGCCGGGCTTCCGCCCTTCACTATGAGGCTTAGACTTATCTCCGAAATGCGAATTCTCCTGTTTCAACCTCACCCTTACTCCCATCGATTCTTTAGTTCTATTGTGAGGCTTACAGTACTTGCTGCTAAACTTTCACTGATGCCAACAACACTTGTTCTAATAACAGGGGAGCCAACTCCGTCTTTAGCGCATCTTAGCCTGCCTCTCTTGTCTTTGATTCCATCTTGATTGATTATATCATATTCTGAAATGCACTACTAAGTTAACGTATGTAATATTCTCTTCTATCTTATTAGGGAAACTCCGTCTAGTCTCAAAAGAAAGGATGGTTTCTTTTCTGTTGAGCGATAGATCCGTTATGCTGGTGTTGAGTCAACATCATTATTGTTAGTTAACATCATTCTCATAAAGAAACAAACGGAATTCTTATTCGATTACGTACCTCCCCTCGAACAAATATCTCATTCTTAAAGTAACTCCGCTCATTCTTTAAGTCCAGTAACTCATTCATTGAGCGGACCACGGGCATATAAGGTACCTCGTTCATTCATAGGTCGGTCGTTTGTGCACCTACTCATTCTATGAACCACCATTAACTCAGTCATCGGGTATGCGAGCAGCAACAATAAAGCAAGGGGGGTGAACTCATTCCTTAAGTTACATAGCTCTGTATTTAATGTTAGGTGACCGTTCATTCTTTTAGTGTCATCCATTAGTCTATGCTATCCCAGGCACTCGTTCATTGTTCGGTCGGTCGGTCGTGCATCGATGGTCCTAGGGCGTAGAAGGTAGTACCTCGGTAATTCATTCATAGGTCGGTGCGGTGGTGCACCTACTCGTTCAGTAAGCGAGCGATCATCCATCATCGTGTACGTGCATCGAAGGCCCCTTATGAATATCTGGTACCTAGCGCATGCATTGAGTCGACAACTATAAAATGAGTGTTTGAGTAGTAAGATTTATATGAAGTATGGCAAGACTAAACCAGGAACATAGGAAACTCTCCCCGGGGCATAGGAATATGACTTTGTTTAATACCTGTTCCCCGCATTCCGTAGTCCTTCTTGAACTCAGCCTTTCCCCTCTCTTATTCAAAGACAGTGTCTTACTTACTTAGATGTAGAATAAGAGAGAGCGCCCCATACTACTAGAATCAGACTACCGATAACAAGAATCTACCTAGAAGCTTGGAATGGAGCTACTGATAACAGGGCTTGCTCTACTGCTAATAAAGAATCAAATCAATGCTAACAGGAATTGCACCAATAAATAAAAGAATGGACTGGTGCTCCACTCCAACAACGACGGAAACACTAAACTCAGACGGGATTCAGCAGTGCCCAACAAGACCCTCACTGGAAACTAGGGCTTTCACTGCTCTACTGCTAAGAGTTTCGCTCGGGAGTAAGACTTTCCCGTTAGGATACCAGGCGGAGTCTACAAATACGGATTTCTCGGCTGGCGCGGGCCTACAAATACAAATAATGGAAAGCCGGAATTCAAGAAGGAATACCAGATATCGGGCATAGCTCTAAGACATCGACAGCAGGAAATACTCTCGCTACTGCCAATAATCAAGTAACTAACAATAAGGTGCTTCAAGCCTAATGCTAACACACAAGAATGGAACTTCAAGATAGAGTATAATCAAATAACTAAGAAGTCATAACCACTAGGCAGAGTTGGAAGTCAGACTCTAACCCTATAGCAGGTAATTCCACTCAGTAACCCAAGCCTACCTTTCTTTGCTTGCAACCTTCAAATACTAACTATAAGATTCCATAAATGAATAAAGAGTTTAGAAGACCGCATGGGAATCCAACCATTGCTAACAGGAATGCAGCTAATCCAACCATTGCTAACAGGAATGCAGCTAATCTAATAAGTAGTAGTCCGACCATAGGGAATGAACCCCAGAAGTGAGAGCGCAACCCAGCTGGAAAAGAATTACCTCCCGTCTAGAAGAGCAGAAGAATTCTGTTATCATTGTTAGAAGAATCCAAGTAGAAATAAGGAACTCAATCCGGAAATAGGGAACTCCATCAATTTGTAAGAGAATTGGCAGATGACTGGACAGGTACTACTGACAGGACAGGTACTACTACCTAATAAGAAATCAACTATGGCATAGGAATAAGAGGCGCAGGTCCAAACCCAACCATAGGCATTGGACAAGTCATTACAATAATAAGTCTTAGAGCTAGAGCTCGGAATTCCACAAGCAAGTATGAGACTGCACCTCGAACATAGGCATTTAAGTCCGTAGGTGGTAGCTCCGGTCGTTAGGTAGTTCGTTTTGGTGACTAAGAAAGATAAAGGAAAGGCATACCGAGTTGACCGAACATGTTTGCTCTAAGGGCTCTTCAATTCCTACTTAATATGGGACCCTCCGTTCAAGTGAAATGCTCCATTGATGTTTTACCCCTAACAAACAGACTAAGTGCGCTAACAGACTTGGACAATTTCCATTCCTATTTGCCTGTTAGCAGCCCTATCATATTCTAGAGCATAGGTGAACCAAAATGCAGAATTGATGTTTTAGGTTGAAGTTCATTCAGTTCATTCTCGTTCTCGGCGGCAATAACAAGAAACGAGTGCATCAGTGCTCTGTTACATTCCTACCTTATGGAACATCTATGAAATGCAATATGGAAATTCATAAATGCATCTTTTAGTTTCAAGATGAAGTGACGCACTAGAATAGGGAGCTCTTCCATTCCTTAGTTATTGCTAGAATAGGGAGCTCTTCCATTCCTTAGTTATAGAACCATGCGCGAGGAAAGAATCAATTCTTCTTCCATGCCTATCTGCGCACTAGATTCCATTGGGTAGCTGAACACTCTCTTTACAGCTAGGTTCAGGTTAATGCTTTAGTTCTCAGAGACAAAATAGTATATGCGGCCCGATGTCGAAAGATTCCTGTTTGCAAGATGAGCTCTTCCATTCCTTATTGATATTCAAAAGAGAGAGATGAAACTTCCATTACTGTTTGACTCGGCGCTAGTTGCTATGATTTGAAGCTGTTGTTTGCTAGCTTAGCTCGCTGAACTAATTAAGACAGACAGACAGACCTATCTTGGGAACTTAACTCCTAACACACTTGTTCTCCATACTTTACTTTTTCACTGAACTTTGAGCGCATTAACAAAAGGTTGGATTGACTGGACTTTATCGTTCGTTCTCTTGCACCAACACAGGAACCTATCAATACTTCAGTAGACACCGCGGCAGTAAACCCATCTTTATCATCTTTACTTTCACTCATGTTCAAGGTCTGGGCGCTGAATAAGTTTATCATGAAACAGATACCTTTGCAGCGTACCCGGCTGATGATGGAGAAACAACAGGCAATTCAGCAATGCGATATGATTACGGATTGTATTTGTATACACGCTGAAGAACCCCTATTGAGCTGTTCCTAGGCTAGGAAAGGATAGCTCCATTCTCTTCTTTATACTTTCCGGGGTGGCTGGGCCATAGGTTTTGTATAGGTCGTGTACATGAACGAAGAACCCTTTGCTTGAAGTCAATCCCAAACTCTGTAAACGGATACTCAACTTTCATAACCGCTTGCAGCCCAACAACTTCTAATACCAGTACTATCTTAACCATCTTCTTTCCCAGAACAAGACTTTAGAGTGGGCTGTAGAGAAAAGAGCTAAGGTAAGGTCTCTGTTAAAGGAGTTAAAGGGCTTACGCGAACACTTCAACAGGAATGGAACTCGTATACTCAAGGAAAGCAAAGAAAAGAACAAAACTTGACACTTGCAGCTGACCTCTTACTTTCTTTCACCTTCGCATTCAACATTCCATTCCACAATTCCATTCTAAAGGGAAACTCGGGATTCAATATGCCTATACACGCTTCAATAGTAAGATAGTCTGACCTGAACCCCCTTACTTGAGAACAGAAACAACATTTCCATCTGAGGCTTCTTCCCTGAAACCTACCCGGACTTGATACTTAACCGAGCAGAGCTAGAAATACTATAGATACGACAACTAAGCTAAGGTAAAGCCAATCACCGAACCTAGAGAACACTCAGACCAAGAGAGACTCGTATTCAGAGAGACTAGACTTATATTCCAATTCTTTACTTTGAGCAACAGCGGAACTATAAGGCAAAGCAATTCGAGTAAACTTGTTGGAACTCAATGAACTATATAGTGACAGTAATAAGCAAGTCCTATTTAAGCCCTCACTCTATTACAAGGTTAGGTTCAAGCAAAGGGAAGGTAAGTCAAGCAAGCCAAGCACTACAAGGGAAAACCAAGCACGCAAAGAGACTCGTATTCAGAGAGACTAGACTTATATTCCAATTCTTTACTTTGAGCAACAGCGGAACTATAAGGCAAAAACACTAACACCTTTGAGCTATACAGAAGCAAGCCAATTGAAAGTTCATCAAAAGAATAATATCTAGGATGGTTTCATATAAATTAGAGACACTCCGAAAGCGCCTGTACCCGCACTGCATCTGCTTTAGACTCTTACTTTTTCACTGAACTTTGAGCGCATTAACAAAAGGTTGGATTGACTGGACTTTATCGTTCGTTCTCTTGCACCAACACAGGAACCTATCAATACTTCAGTAGACACCGCGGCAGTAAACCCATCTTTATCATCTTTACTTTCACTCATGTTCAAGGTCTGGGCGCTGAATAAGTTTATCATGAAACAGATACCTTTGCAGCGTACCCGGCTGATGATGGAGAAACAACAGGCAATTCAGCAATGCGATATGATTACGGATTGTATTTGTATACACGCTGAAGAACCCCTATTGAGCTGTTCCTAGGCTAGGAAAGGATAGCTCCATTCTCTTCTTTATACTTTCCGGGGTGGGCTGGGCCATAGGTTTTGTATAGGTCGTGTACATGAACGAAGAACCCTTTGCTTGAAGTCAATCCCAAACTCTGTAAACGGATACTCAACTTTCATAACCGCTTGCAGCCCAACAACTTCTAATACCAGTACTATCTTAACCATCTTCTTTCCCAGAACAAGACTTTAGAGTGGGCTGTAGAGAAAAGAGCTAAGGTAAGGTCTCTGTTAAAGGAGTTAAAGGGCTTACGCGAACACTTCAACAGGAATGGAACTCGTATACTCAAGGAAAGCAAAGAAAAGAACAAAACTTGACACTTGCAGCTGACCTCTTACTTTCTTTCACCTTCGCATTCAACATTCCATTCCACAATTCCATTCTAAAGGGAAACTCGGGATTCAATATGCCTATACCACGCTTCAATAGTAAGATAGTCTGACCTGAACCCCCTTACTTGAGAACAGAAACAACATTTCCATCTGAGGCTTCTTCCCTGAAACCTACCCGGACTTGATACTTAACCGAGCAGAGCTAGAAATACTATAGATACGACAACTAAGCTAAGGTAAAGCCAATCACCGAACCTAGAGAACACTCAGACACAAGAACTATAAGGCAAAGCAATTCGAGTAAACTTGTTGGAACTCAATGAACTATATAGTGACAGTAATAAGCAAGTCCTATTTAAGCCCTCACTCTATTACAAGGTTAGGTTCAAGCAAAGGGAAGGTAAGTCAAGCAAGCCAAGCACTACAAGGGAAAACCAAGCACGCAAAGAGACTCGTATTCAGAGAGACTAGACTTATATTCCAATTCTTTACTTTGAGCAACAGCGGAACTATAAGGCAAAAACACTAACACCTTTGAGCTATACAGAAGCAAGCCAATTGAAAGTTCATCAAAAGAATAATATCTAGGATGGTTTCATATAAATTAGAGACACTCCGAAAGCGCCTGTACCCGCACTGCATCTGCTTTAGACTCTTCCTCTATCGGATATGAATGTAAGCCAACTCCTAGATGTCGCACCGCTGATTCATTCTCTAAGCCAACACCCCCACTTGTTGCTGACTGACTTTCTACAACACCGAGATACCGCACAGCTTCCCTTGCCGACAGAGATCATCTTCCGGATTCCACTCTCATTCTACTCGCATCGCGTTAACTTATTGGAGCGGAGGACGTTAGTTAGTCTTCTTACTTTCCCGCTTACCGCATTAGATAAGGTCTCCTAGACTAAAAAGAAAGACGTCAACAACGGAACAAGTATACTTTACAAGAACTGGATGGAACAGGCCATTCTATTCTCTAAGACAAGAATTCTTACTTTGACACAGATGAACTTTAGGAATTGTTTGTAACTGACTTGCATTCGCGTGTGGATAACACTTATTTCTTGTCCTTATTTGGGGGCCCTCTCTCGCAGACTTAGAGCTAGAGCACCGAACCACTAAGGCTTCATCGTTTGAGCATTCAGAGTCGATTCTTATTATTCCTCTGATTCCCTTGCTTCCTGACACCTGTTATTGCCGGCTCTTCACTGCTGACTGCTGGCTCTAAAGAATGGAATTTAGCTAACACTAGGAAAAGGAAAAAGAAAAGGCGAAATCAATGAAAACTGGAACGGAAAGAACTCCGGTGTAAGCTTAAGTAACTCGGCACAAACTCTCTGACTCGAGACTCACGCCTGGAATTGAATCTATCAAGCATATTCCTATAATAGCGGAACCACACTGCTAACTCTTACCAAACGGAAAGACTCGCATTAGCACTTAGTAAGCGGAACTCCTCATGATAGTCACTAATTCATGCACCCCGGAAACGGACTGACACTTACTTTAAGTGGGCTGCCCCGAGAGTCACCCGACGCACAACACGTGTAAAAAGCACTCGTTAGTCGTTGCTTGGCCTTACGCAGTTGCTTGCTCTGCTCACGCACTCCCAACACAGAGAGAGATCCTTGCTCGAACGAAACTCTCCTTGGAGCTTCAAGCTTTTGAACCGCTCATCCAGCCCCGCTCCCGCTTATGATCTTATCGCAACACAATCACTTCTTTCTTACTCTGTAGAGCCAGTTGACCCTTCCTTCGAGGTGATAAGATGTACCGACAATACGTCTTGCTGCTAACACGCAGTGGTGGAGTCGACCGTACGTATGGGAAAATAGGAGATCATATAGCAATGCCGCTCTCTTCTCTGGCCAATCCATCCTTGCCTTGCGTTATCCAAATGATTGTACCCTGACTTGACTTAAGCCCGTTGCATTAGCTTGCTTTCGACCAGTCGGAGATCCTGCACTAAACGAAATAAGGAGAGAAAGAAGTGCTGTACCCTCGCCGATAAGTACTATCGTATAGAGTCATTTCCAGGACTACCCGAACCTGGTAGCGTTCCTGGGGATAAGATGCTTCTATTATTTTCATATTTGTCATCTGTTTTGTCTGGGAATGGGCAAATCATAGCTGTAATAGCAGTCTTAGGAATAGTTTGAACTCAGAAGTCGAAGTAGTGAGCCAGGAAAGCTCAATAAATCTGTATGTCCAGGGGTGCTCGATTCTCGCTGATAAATGGATGGAAAGATTGGTAGTGTTGTATGAATCTAAGTCGTTTTTATTGAAATGGCCCTATTACCGCCCACACCATAGAATCAAAGGAGTAAGTGTGCCTGAATCACATCCGGGACAGCTTCTCACCATAGAATCAAAGGAGTAACTGAATCACATCCGGGACAGCTTCTCACCATAGAATCAAAGGAGTAAGTGTGCCTGAATCACATCATGAATCTTGCCAACAACAAGACTCGGTATGAATAAGTCAACTCCCTTTTCTTTGACAAGGCAAAAAACGAGAAGTCGTCTTCAATCCGTGCTTACCAAGGCTTTGACTTCTGATAGAAGATAAAAGAGAGAGAATACTTAATGAAATACATAGATATTAATCACGTAGCTTCAACCCAAGCCAAGTCCTTCTCACTGAGATGATCGGCAAGTAATAAAAGAAAAGAGAGAGTGTCCGGATTGATTCATGTATAGGGAATGGCTAACTTCCGGTCCCTAATCTCATAAGGGTCCTAAGGTTGTTGGTAATTCAGGACGGACGAGGCCGTGTGAACTTGAACTGAAGCGAAAGAGAAGCTACATTAGAATATTGATTACCACCCGAAGGAGAAGCTCAAGGATAATATTAACCCCGAAGGAAAAGCTACATTAGAATATTGATTACCACCCGAAGGAGAAACGACATTTGAATATTGATGGCTACCATTGAATTAAGCGCCGCTTCTGCATTTATCTATTCTATGGTACCTAGATATCGGATGGATCGAATCCTAACTAAGGTCACAAAGCTTATTGAGTTTGATGGATGATGCAAAGTTCTCCAAGCTCCTCCGCTCCGGGGAGCCCAGCCCCTGCAATTAAGCTCGCTTTGAATCCGCCTTATCTTTTCGAGAAGAAGGTGCCGTTGGTTGTAATTGAGTAGTGTGTCATCTGCGTTAGTTGATGATGCTTTCTAATAAATGGTTTCCATCAATGCCGGGGGATTACTATTACTAGAGATTGAAAAGAAATACGAAAGTCCTCTATTGGTGGTGGGAATCTCTAACTCTACGATCCGCTGTAGATCCGTAAGACGTTCAATTCCAAAGTGATTTTAGGTTGGATCTTATCTTTTGAGCACGAACTTCTTCCTATGGCCAAGCGGTCTTTTTTGTTCTGAAATGATGCTCCTAACCGTACCGTCCAAAGGGGCCTGGCCTGTTCTAAGGCTCCACCCCGAATCTTTGTATAGAGCCTGAGCCTCAACTTCATTCATTCGTATCCCTGAGCAAGCTGAGTGCTAAGCACTGAATTAGACGTCTTCTGGGCTGTTTTCATCAATGTATCTTTTCTTTGGCACAATGCTCACAAACACTAGAATTATTGCCTGCATGCTTACAAGATAATCTCGTCCGGGCATATCAATAAGAATGGAAATTGAGATTTCGAAAGTAATGAAGGAGGTAAGCTCGAGTACGAAAGTGGGCTTGCTCCTTGCTTGCTCTTTATTCGCAACAAACAAGTAAAGCGGATTATGGGGTTGCTCATTCCTTGGTTCTATTTCATTTCCACTCCCTACCAGAGGCCAGTCCGTGGACAGTGCGTGCTGATATAATAAAGTAAACACCAAAGAAGAAAGTAACCAAAGAGCGAAACACCACTAAGGCAAGGCACCCAAAAACGAGAATCCAGCCGCCCTTCCCTACCCACAAAAGATTGATTTGATAGGCGCACCCAAAAACGAGAATCAAGCGGGAGCACCCCGACCCTCTAGAATCAAGAAAGGTGAGCACTTAGGAACGTATAAAGAAAGGTGAGCACTTAGGAACGTTGCTTGTTCCCCGAAACTCATTTATAGTCCGGAACTATACTACTTATTTGATTATTGCCTAGCTCAGAGAGAAAGAAGAAAGGTTAGCGTCTTTCGAAACGGCTGCTACTTACTATACTGGAACTTTACTTTCACTTCACTTTCTACCTTTGTCAATCAACTACTGTTGGGCTTGTGAACAGAGCTACCGAATTCACTAACGCACTTGTTCCGGAGCTTGTTTACTTGCTCTCTAAGGAATGGAATCTAGGCACACATTCAAGGCAATACAGTAGACAAAACCTGTCCCTTGTAGATAAGAGTGGAAGACCTGGTTAGTTGGATAACCTCTGTGCTAAGGGAGATATGGGACCCATGTGTTCAGCAAGTAGTCAATTGTTGCATCAATCCTCGGGTCGGGGAGAAGGAGGTCAATACTTATGCTATGTGTTTTGGAGCCAGAGATGAGCCATAGGGTATAGAAGCCAGAGTGAGATGAGAGGCGCATCACCCTGAAACAAACAGCCCGCCCAGCAACTACTTCAGTAGGAAAACACACAGAATTTAGTTATACAAGACCGGTAAGTGATTAAGTCGTCAGCTGCAATGAAAAGATCGTTTTTCGAAAGACTCAATTTTCTTGTTAGAGTGGAATCTGTCTTTTAACCCCTTGGTTCAATGTCATGTTTTCAACAGCTCTTTGTTCTCATCAGAGTGTATCAATTCCGAAAGTGTGAAGGAAACTATCTCCTTCAAGAATGGTTGCTCGGCCAGGAGAGTGAGTTTTTGTTTGGCCTGGCCGGGACCGGAGCAGTTTTCCAATAAGAACATTCCCTATCAAATTAGATCTTTCTCATTAGAAGATGGAATTGACAATAGCCTATAACCTGTGAGTTTGACCTACTTAGTGGGTTCGACTTTACCTCTGCTTCAAGAGTCGCAAACACCAAACTCGGGATCGGGATTCGAATTAGATACAAGGGACAGGTCTTATACTCTGAGACTTATATACTTATACTATATTCCGACTACCCGGTCTTCTACTCAGCTACTACCGGTCTTATACTTCTCTTGTTCCCCACACTTCTGAAGATTCAATCGTATATGCTCGCAACTGGAATGGAAGTATCCGATCCTGTGTTCGTTGCCTCTCTTGCTCTTCGGCCTACGCCTGAGTTAAAGTCTTCTTGACAGCGCGGTACCGCTAGGCCCCCACACATCTATGAGATTCGAATTATACCCCCGCACCTCATGTGCTAGTGAGCCAAACAACAATCACATTCCAATTCACTCTATGGCTCTTTTCACTAATCTATCCCCTCATAGTAGTTGATACTTGTCTGGTTGGTCATTACAGGACAGGACTGGATTCGGCTCCGATACCGTAGTTAACAAATACAGAATTGGACTCAGTAATTTCATTCAGTAGTAGCAGGAGCAAGGTCGGAATTCCACTCTCAAGTCAGTATCCGCAGAAGCCACTGGTAGATCAGCAGAATCATAAGTTGACAGAGCAAGAGAGGGCGTGCGTATTAATTAAGGTGTAACAGGACAGTACTCGTTTTACAAAACCCCGGGGCCAAGTAACCACTAGACAAGTAGGCAAGTCCACACTAACCTGCCCATATGATAGAAATATGGGTAAAGAACCAGCTGACTCCTGGCTCTAAGGAGGAGAAGATCGTGCTCGTGGTACTCTACTGGTTGGGCAAGGACTGGGTAGATTGAGGAGAGGCCGAAAACAGTGAATAGTTTACAGCAGCAATCGGGTCTTCAAGCTTAGGCACAAATAGCATTTTGTAATCAACTGGGCCTGGTCTCCATCTTTTTGCTTTGGGAGCTTGTTTAGTCTAGGCTAGGTTCCTTTCGAGTGAGTGTTCTCCTATATCCTTGCGAGTGAGTGTTCTCCGTCCGGTGTACGGGCTCTTTCTTTAAAGTCGTAATTGCAGAATGGAGAGGTTATTCTATCATACCCAATATCCATCATGCCTAGGAACAGCAGCACCCCCGGCTTGGCTTCCTCACCAGCTCCAGCTCCATCAGATTCTCAGGACTTGTAATAGTAAGATAGAATAGATAATTCATAGGGTTACTGAAGCCTAATAGTAAGCTCGTATTCAGTCACCCCTACCCTGAACTAAAATGCTTAGTTGCAGTAGTGACTTGTCTAGTGGTAGCCTGTTCCCTGCTCTTTCTTCTACTCCAGCTTTTCGTAAGCTTATTCTAATTCCGTTTGTCTCAAGGAAGACGTTGACTCCTAGACTCCACTCTAACTCTTCGGCATCTATCTTCTCTTTGAAACTAAGTATGATCTTGAAACCGCAACAATGCCATTCCATTCTGAAGTACTTGCTTGCCTGGCAGCCTACGTAGCTTGGCCTCACAACTCTACCTTTCCCTTCTTCTTAATTAGTAATATAAGGAATGCGGGGGCAAGTTCTGTATTTGGCCCTATTCCTCTCTGGCTACTATACCGATTTCATCTTTGAGACCTATTGTTCCCGAGCACATAGCAAGTAGTTGCTTGGCAGTCTGGCTTTCTCCTTGCGTGGAACAGAGTTTCTAGTTCTTTCTCCGTTGCTTGTCTCTTTGCTTTGAGTTCACCCCGACCCGAACTCCACTCTAATCCCACAGCTCCTTCAGCGGTAAGGAAACCTTATTCTTTTCATTAGTATAGGAGTCGTTTTCAGTCTGGATTTCCTCTCCGAAATTGCTCTCTCACAGACTTAGAGCTAGAGCTATTGAGTGTGAAAGACGTAGTTACTGAAGGTCGAAAGGTCAGATTACTCCTTTATATACCAGCTAGCGCTCGAAAGAAGGATTCCTGTCCTGTTGACTCGGCCCGGCCTCTGTGCTCTCACTCAAGTTCAATTCCAAGGTTTCCTTGGCGAAAGCAAGCAGCAGAATGAAGTTCCTGCCTAAAGTTGTTAAGGAGCGGTTGAGTCTGTGCCCATGTTAACCTTTCGCTCTGCCTATCCTGTCTTAAAGCCTATCGTTCCTGTCTCTCGTTCTGCTACCACGGCTATTCCGCCTATCTATACTAGCTATGAAACGAAAACTCTAGTTTCTCACTCCTTAGCTACTGCTTTGGATCCACCAAACAACTACTATGAAAATCAATTCAAAGAAAAGGGAATTCACTAACCAAGAAGGGGAATTTAGTTACTGACTATAAGAGTCAAACAAAGAAATAGGACTAATCCTACCGGGCTGACTATACATACTGTGATTCTGGAATTACCAATCCGGGTCCTCGCTCTACTGCCTAATAACCTTGCTCTACTGCCTTTTATTCTTCCTACTAATACTCATATGTCTATGAGCCTTCCTTTACTGCTTGGACTCTTACAAGAATCGAACTGGCACCCAGGAAACTATCTTCTTCAATTCAAACTGAGTCAGCGGAATAGGTGTTACACAAATTCTACATCTAGTGGCTCCAAAGAAAGAATTCAACTTGTGAGCGCCAATCCAATATCCCCCTTACACACCGAGGCAGTCACTCCTTTATCGTCGAGTCAAGGAAACCAGTCAGTCCAACAATCATTCTCAAATGGGCAATTCCGTTAGTGCAGTCAAAACTGTGGATCTGAAGTAAATAAGTACTGGATTTCCGCTATAGAGCAAGCATCTAAGTTATTATGATTACCATTAGACTCTATACCCAACTAACACCCCCTTTTCCCTTACAATAGATAGATACAGATTCAATTCTCATGTTGGTGCAGTAGATGTAGCGGAGTACATTAAATGAGATTGAGATGTAGTAGCGGAGGATGGAGATTGAGATGTAGTAGCGGAGGATGGAGCGGAAGACGAATCAACCCCTTGTGGGCCAGTTCCTGTTCGAGTTTACAGTGTTGTAGGTTCTTCAATTCAAGTTTAAGGTCGGGTCAGAACAAAAAAGAAAGTAAGCAGTGAGAGAAGTGATTGACCCTAGTTGTACACGAGTTCTAGCAGAAGAATGACCTGTTTGTTCGAGTGAAGTCAACAATAGAAGGAAGAGTATCTAATTCCTATTGGGAGAACCGGGTGATAGGGAATCAATTGATGTTCTAGTGTCATCTTTTAAAGAAAGAAAATAGATTATTGAGGTGTGAGAATCAGAGAGAGGAAGAAGAGTTTGGAAAACAAAAGGGATGCTTGCTGGCTGTTAGGTAAGATTCAAAAGATCATAGGGATTCAACAAGATAGGGAAGCTGGTGGTGTTGTTACAAAGTTCTATCATTGGTGCTCGAAAGGAAGAAGAGTTGGAAAGTAAAGTAGACCAGAGCAGATCGAACTGTTGTTTTTGTTGACACCGGGGGGCCCAGCCCAGACTTATTTGATTCATTGTTGCGATAGCAGTATAAAGGGTCTTTAGCCTGTGTTGTGTAAGGTAGAAAGAGAGGATCGCTGCTCCCACACATTGCAAGCAGTCGAGTATCTCGTTTGCAAGTACAGCTCGACAAGCAAGCAAAGGAACTGTGCGGCAATTCTAACTTGAAAACTGGAACTCCCTAGCACTAAGAGCAGTTTGGATTCAACTCTCTCTCCTTCCGACCTAGACTATGGAACCGACCGAGACTATAAGTACTGAAAGTCAAGAATTGCAACCAAAAAACCCGGGTTTCGTGAACTTTTCCATCTTTTTTCTCGGTCTATTAAGGGAATTGGCTTCGCTATGAAAAAACACGGGAAAACGCACAAATTCTGTGTTTTTTCTCGGTCTATTAAGGGAATTTCCTTGGCTGCCTTTTTTCCCGGGAAAACGTGACTTTGACTCTGCCGCTACACAGTAGTAGTTACTTGGCCCCGTGTTTCTATGACTTTTCTTTGACTCTGCCCCGGCCGAAACTCAGAATGAAACTAGTAACTGTAAGAATGAGACCAGTGAGTTAAAGAATGAAACCAGTAACTGTAAGCCTGAAACTCGCTTCCCTCAGACTGAAGCCGGTCGGACTCAGAATGGAGCTCAGTAGCCTAAAGTCGGTAGCCCGAGCCTCGACCTGTAGCTATGCAGCCTTTAGCTGTGGAATCAAAGAATGGAGCTCTAGCCTTGCTCTTCGGCGTCTCAACCTGTAGCTCGGAATCAAACCTTACTTATAGGGTTCAACTCTAAACAAGGATAACGTTTACTCACAACCACTGCCGACAAGGGTTTCACCAATATTAGTACAATTCTCTTATACCAATATTAAGAGTATTATTGCTATGTTAGCATCAGTCTCCTTATTCCTACTTGAGAGTGCACTTAGGCAGGTCTCCTTGCTTTCAAGCTCAATTCAGAAAAGCAGTAGTTCGTTTCCTGTAGCAGCAGCGAGAACCTTACTTTTGAGTGGAAGTCATTAGGCTACTATACCCGTTTTGAAGTGGAATCCCAGTAGCAGTGGTTCAATCCTTATCTCTTTGTTTCATCCTCACTTCTATGCTTGATTCTTTTTTTGACTAGTTGCATCCTCTTTTTGATAGGTTTCAACCTTTCCAGCAGTGGCTCAATTCTTTGTTTCTAGTATCAATAATCTAATCTGTAGTGGGCTCAGCCTTTTTGACTTACTTGCTCCTTTCCCGTCAGTAGAGGTGTAATCCCCTGTCTCGAGTAATAGGTCTTGTTTGCTGGGGTCTATTCTCGTATGCCCATGTTGAAGTATGTTAGGCATTGGTTCAATTCCAAGTTCTAAGTTTGAGTATTGTTGGACCAAGTATAAGTTAAGGAGAGTAAGGCGGAGATCGGTGTGTAGAGATAGAATAAAAGCAAGGAGCATAAGCTTTCAAAGGAGAATAGGGAATGGGTGGTTGTCCAGCTGGTAGAGAAAGGAATGGTAGGGGAGTAGTTTGGTGGCTAGTATACTTGTGGGCGTTGTAAGGCTTGGTTTACCGAGTTGTACTCTTTGTCGTTGTTAACTTCATCCTTCTTAATAGCAGTCACAGGCTTTAGGCAGGCAGTTCGGTTCGAGCCTTGTTAGCAGCTAGAGTCTTGCTGGGCAGTGTTGTATTCCCCGTCCATAAAACAGAGTATTGTTGACACCAGTTCAATGCTTTGTACTTAGTAGTTCGGACCTAGTGTCTTGCCCGTACTTATTCAGGCAGTTTGGCGTCTATCCGTGTCTTGGCGCGTAACACATGCTATTCCAAACACCAAAAGAGTGTAGCATCAGCGAGCTTAACCTAATGTGTAGCGGAGGAGTTTATGCATGAGTAATCAAAAAGGTATGAGAAAAGCGGGAGTTCAAATCTAATAGGGGAGTGTTTCAGTACGAGTTCTGAGCTCAATTCTGTTGTATTGGTGGGCGGGGTCTAGTCCTTATGATGGGAATACGGATTTGGATCTAGTGGTTGTTGACTTAATTGCAGTACTAGCATACTAATGTAGGGAAGATGTCTACTGAGATAAAGCAGTGCCGGGCCGAGAGAAGGTAGTGGCAGGCTGACCATGCATTGTTCATTAACTACATTTGAGGTAAGGGAAAAGAGTAACAGACTGGTAGGTGGTAGTAGTAGGCTAAGGTGCTGTAGAGCGGATAGGTAAATAAATCCAATGAGTTTCCCCCCGGGCTTAGGGTCTTATCGGTACTGGTTCAACTCTTTCCATTAGCTAGTTCAGTCTTGGAAGTGTTCAGAGAACCTGTTGTTTATTAGGTGCTAGTCTATTCTTATACTCATGAAGTTGTATTAAACTCTCAGAAGAACCAGCTCCACTTTGAGAAGTAGCCGTTACATTCTGGAAAGCTGTAGCAGTCTCATCAGTAGTAGGTGTATTCCCAACTTAGAGCTATAGCCTTGCCCATATGAGTCTCAGACTAATTGTATTGCAAGTGCATTTATATCCCCAACCAAATCTTAGTTGTTTTCTTAGCATAACTAGAGCAAAAAGGGGTTCTCGATTTACTCCATACGGAACCGCCCTGCCGCGCCACCAAACACATCTGTAGTTATATATCGTTAGAAAGACCTCTTGAGTTTATGCCTTGGACTCGCTGCCGCGCCCAAACACACTGGCGGCCGTTAGTAGTGACTTGGCGTAGTGGCTTGTCGTCTTGTCTAGTAGTGACTTGCCCGTACTTATTCAGGCAGCTTGGCCGATTGCCTTTATTAACCTGATTTCGCTAAGCAAATACAAGGAAGTTTAATAATGATAATTCCATAAGTCATTTCAAGAAAGATAATACGGAAAGAAAGCACCATCAATACAGATGAAAGCACCATCACCATCAATACAGATGAAAGCACCATCACCATCAATACAGATGAAAGCACCATCACATCAATACTTATTTCGATCAAGGAAAACAGTTCGAGCATTGTTTTAAGTAGGCTTGAAGCACCTCACCTTATTTGTATAGGAATCATACTTGCGATCGATAAGGATAGTAAGCCCTAGAAGCAGTAGCGGAGTTCCTAGTTTAGTTCAATGAACCCGGTAGACCAGAAAGAGAGTTAGCTTGAGGGAAAGGGTTATTAAATCAAAGAAGAAGAAGTAGAATTAAGAGTAAAAACAATGCTTTGAAGAATCAATAGCGGAGCAGGAACGAACAGGAGTTTATTAGAGTCTATAAGCTATCTCTTGAAACTAACTAACCTATGATCTTAGGGGCATTCTGCCTGTCACAAAGAAAGGTCGGGTAACTCAGTCTTCGGTCGACATCCCGCACTCTGAACTTGTCCCTCCCCCCCCGAAAATCCAGTCTTTGAGTAGCACAACCTATTCTTAAATTGAAGTAAACATAACTCATTATTCAACCTATTCTTTGATCGGTCATTAACCGTGGATCATCTATCATTCATTGAGGTGGAGGTGGGTGCGGCGAGCAACTGTTCTGTTCTTGGGGCCGGGCAACAGTCCTAGGTACGGGCAACAGGGCTAGGGCAAGGTAGTTAACTCGTTATCCGTGGCCATTCGTACTCCTCATATTCTAATGAGAAAATCAATGTCGAAACAACATGTGCAGGGCAGGGCGATCGGACGTGCATGGTTCGTTCGTTCATCTATGGTTCCCGGGCAAACTCTTTCTCCTTGGACTTACTAGCTCGGTTCTGTAAGTACAATAAGAAATTCATTGATTCTGCGGTCGACATCCATCCCTACATGCAACAATGGTCCCCGGGCATATAAAGTACCTCGGGAATTCCTTCGTTCGTTCGTGCACCAATGAAGGATTGAATGACAGCGGTGGTCGCTCGTGGGCTGATGATTGAACCTCCCGTGTGGGGGCGTTATTGAAGACTTAGTTCCTGGCCGCTCGTGGACTGATTGGTTCTACCTTTCTGAATGAGTTTTCCTACGACATTTATTGTTGACCCACCTGTTAATTCATTACCTAGGGGCCGGACCACCATGAACTCAGGTCCTACCATGATGCACGTACACGATGGTGATGATGATGGTGAACGATCGCTCACTTATGAAAGGTGGTCGCTCGTGGACTGATGTGCTCCTCAAGGACTATGTGTTTTGACCTTTCATTTCCTAATGAGTCCCTCGCCGCGGAGGTGTGAGCAAGCTTATATCCAAGGTCGGGCAAGCTTACGGACGAGGTCGTTCAAGCTCATGGACTTCAATCAATCCCTGTTCGCTCAAGCTTATAGACTGCAATCCATCCCTGTGCGTTGTTGTTCGACTTGCCGTGGTAGGTGTGTTTACGTTCGTTGACGTCGACGTTGACCCTAATCAACATCGCCCGGTCCCGCTCAAAGAATGATTGGGCACATGGTTGCTCTGGGGCATGTGGTTATGTCGGTGGGTACGTCGATGGGTACTAAGATGGGTACGTCGGTAGGCACGTGGTCGCTCTAAGAACGTGTGTGTTGGGGCCCGTGGTCGCTCTAAGAACGTGTGTGTTGGGCGCTGCTCTAAGAAGGAATGGTTCCACGTGCATGGTTCGTTCGTTCATCTATGGTTCCCGGGCAAACTCTTTCTCCTTGGACTTACTAGCTCGGTTCTGTAAGTACAATAAGAAATTCATTGATTCTGCGGTCGACATCCCGCACTCTGAACTTGTCCCTCCCCCCCCGAAAATCCAGTCTTTGAGTAGCACAACCTATTCTTAAATTGAAGTAAACATAACTCATTATTCAACCTATTCTTTGATCGGTCATTAACCGTGGATCATCTATCATTCATTGAGGTGGAGGTGGGTGCGGCGAGCAACTGTTCTGTTCTTGGGGCCGGGCAACAGTCCTAGGTACGGGCAACAGGGCTAGGGCAAGGTAGTTAACTCGTTATCCGTGGCCATTCGTACTCCTCATATTCTAATGAGAAAATCAATGTCGAAACAACATGTGCAGGGCAGGGCGATCGGACGTGCATGGTTCGTTCGTTCATCTATGGTTCCCGGGCAAACTCTTTCTCCTTGGACTTACTAGCTCGGTTCTGTAAGTACAATAAGAAATTCATTGATTCTGCGGTCGACATCCATCCCTACATGCAACAATGGTCCCCGGGCATATAAAGTACCTCGGGAATTCCTTCGTTCGTTCGTGCACCAATGAAGGATTGAATGACAGCGGTGGTCGCTCGTGGGCTGATGATTGAACCTCCCGTGTGGGGGCGTTATTGAAGACTTAGTTCCTGGCCGCTCGTGGACTGATTGGTTCTACCTTTCTGAATGAGTTTTCCTACGACATTTATTGTTGACCCACCTGTTAATTCATTACCTAGGGGCCGGACCACCATGAACTCAGGTCCTACCATGATGCACGTACACGATGGTGATGATGATGGTGAACGATCGCTCACTTATGAAAGGTGGTCGCTCGTGGACTGATGTGCTCCTCAAGGACTATGTGTTTTGACCTTTCATTTCCTAATGAGTCCCTCGCCGCGGAGGTGTGAGCAAGCTTATATCCAAGGTCGGGCAAGCTTACGGACGAGGTCGTTCAAGCTCATGGACTTCAATCAATCCCTGTTCGCTCAAGCTTATAGACTGCAATCCATCCCTGTGCGTTGTTGTTCGACTTGCCGTGGTAGGTGTGTTTACGTTCGTTGACGTCGACGTTGACCCTAATCAACATCGCCCGGTCCCGCTCAAAGAATGATTGGGCACATGGCTCTAAGAACGTGTGTGTTGGGCGCTGCTCTAAGAAGGAATGGTTCCACTTTAAGAATGATTGTTTTGACTTGAATAATGAGTGGTTATGCTTTACGGTCGCATGGTAGCGCTAGGGCATGTGTGTTTGTTTCTCCCGTCCGTTTGTTGGGTATGTGTCGGGCACCTAGATGAACGAGAGCGATGACACTGGATGTTTCGTCCGAAGACGGAGTTACCCTACGTGAAGAAGAACATAGGTAGTCTCAATACAATATAGCACATAGGTAATATCAATACATAGTAACATATTCAGTATCAATACATAGTTAACATAGGTAGCCTGCCTCAATAGCATGGGTAGCCTAGACAATAGCATGATCATGCATATATATCTATTATGTGAGAGAGTGACTTCACAGCTTACTCCCCCAAAGCTCACATTAGCACCTGCTCAAGTAAGCTAACGCACCCTCGGCTCGGACAATACAAAAGAAGAAAAGCGTGTTTGCTCGAACGTAACTAACTCATATTCCAAAAGAATGAGATAAAGAGTAGTAGGCAGTTCCATAAAGGAAGCAAATCCGATTTTGTAGAGACATATTCTAACCCATGGTAGCGGTAACCTAACCCTAACACCAAAAACTCTCGTAAGCACAACAGGACAAGTGGAACTCGCACACTAACGCACCCCCCGAAACTCCAATTAATACAAGGTTTATTCCGTTGCTTGTATAGTATACGCTTGGCAGTTGGTTTAGACTTGTTCGTCGGCGGGCAATTTCGTAAGAAGAGCCAACCAAGATCCGATTCTGCAATCTGAGAATCCATGCCACGTAATCTGGCAAAGGAGAAAGAGACGATGGCAACGCACACTTCATCCTGAACTAAGAACTAGGGCTTTCACTGCTACTGCTAATAATGGGGCTGCTGGCTAACAGGCTACCTTTCTTTGCTTTCAACCTGTATTGATATAGGAAAACGAAATAATGAATGGAATAATGAAATAGATAAGTCAGAAGTCAGGCTCGGAAGCGGGGGCAGAAGAATGGCAGCGCTCTCCGGCTCAAGTGAGGTTTTGCGTACTATTTCATTCAAGGTAAAGTACCGGTGCCCTAGTAGTGGGTGGCTTCCCAGTTCCGAGTTTCCGTATTGTTGGCATTAGTTCCCGCTTAAGAGAAAGTCTAGTAAGGGCGTGGAAGGAACGTTCAAAGTAAGGTGACCTCGGTGCTATAGTGAAGCTATGAAGCGAAAGTCAGAATGGCTCTGTAAGTGTATAAGAATGAAACCGATTGATTGATTGCCCGAAGTTAGAATTTGACTAGTCAGACTCAGAATTGAACCCTTAAGTATAAGACTAAGAGCCTCAGAAGCCCATACAGAATTGAACCACTGTGGAGAGGGACTCAGAATTGCACCAGTAAGTATAAGACTAAGAGTAAGCCTACCTTAACTCAGTAGTAAGCCCACCGATTGCTCGTATGAAGTCTGTTAGTATATGAAGTAAGCCTTAACATAGTGGGTCCGGAGTAAGCCGTAGCTTAAAGAAGTAAGTCTGTGCTGTGACTAGTCAGTAGTCAACCGATTCCCCGATGTTTGTTACTAGGCCTGCATCTAGGGCAACTCTTTAGTGAAAGTTAGAATTTACCTAAGTGGTTTCATTCTTTGGTCAGCGGGAGCCCGCCCAGTTTCATCAGTCTGAGTTTCGAGAGGATAAGGGCCAGGCCAGTGCTTTTGGTGTAGACGAGCGCATCCAGTATAACACTTAGAATGAAACTCTCCGGTAAAGAATTCAATTCCAAGGAAATAAACCGGGTATTGAGCTAGGGTCTATTCGAATGCCTACCAGAGTACTGAAGTCGAAAGTCAGGTATTGGCAAAAAGTGCTTTGCTCGGGCGTCCGGGGGTTACAGGCCAGGTAGAAGACAGAAGATGTGGTTGCAGACACGCGTAACAGGATAGGCCTTGTTGCTAAGGAGACTTATATTAATAGTGAGTTTCTAAGGCCTTAGACAGAAATCCAGAAATCCAGAAATCCATTCCTTATGTGCCTACAGCCCGGCGAGCTCCACTCATACATAAGTAAAAGAATTCCACTACTATGGAAGGTAGAAAACGCACATTTGACAAAACCTGGGTTTACAGAAGCCCCCACCAGACTTTCCCTATCGTTAAAGATAAGAAACTGTGCGAGGAAGGTATGGGTTCCGTGCTTCACTTGAAAAAGCCGAGACTTGATTCTTATACTGCCTAATAGCTTTCCCGGACCAGAGCCAGTACTTAACTCTTTCCCTAGATAGGAACCAGAGCCAGTACTCTAACTCAAGGAAGAAGCACTCACGGGAGCCAGAGGGGATGTTTCATCTGTGAGCTCCTGCCGCGCTACTACTCAATCATTAGTGAGATTAGATGAGAGCCATAGTTTCTGAGATGATCCAGAGTGAGATTAGATGAGAGCCATAGTTTCTGAGATGATCCAGAGTGAAACAACAACTTCCCTTTTTGTTTGACGGGAAACTGGACTATCCTTCTGACTTAACTGCTTCCAATGTGCCCTTTCACTAACTCCGATAAGACAAAGAATACTATTTCCTCTTGACTCTATTCTATCTTACTATTATCTTGACTCTATTCTATCTTACTATTAGGTTAGGCTATTTCACTCCTTTACAAGAGTAGTTGCTACTATTTCACTCCTTTACAAGAGTAGTTGCTCTTTCTGAACTCTTGAACTCCTATACTAATACATATATTCCTCTTTCTGAACTCTTTGAGAAAGGCATCTGGAACTATAAGTCACTGGCGGGATAGAAACAAGTAATAACTACCTTGGGATATAAACCAGTAAAGACTCTATACTCACTCTCGCCATTAACTTAAGGGCAGCTGACTCACATCTTGTTGAATGAAACTGGAACAAAGGAAAAAAACTCCATTCTTAAAGGAAACAGTGCAGGATTTGTAGCAAGAGCCGAGCCTGTAGTTTATGAGTTTAGAACGCAGGGTAGACGAGAAGCAACTGTCTTAGTAGGCGAGAAGCAACTGTCTTACATCCTCTGTGCTAAGGGAGTTTACAGCTAAAGAATTCCTTGTTTCAGGGTCTTGCCTTTGTATACGTTGCTCGCCAGGAGTTAAAGGCTTATCGGAATATTTTGCATAGGTTTATAACTCCCTTTCAGAACTTTCTAACTGGAACAATAGTAGTGGTGAGTGACTGGATATAGCTCTTTTTCCTTTGATACTGATCTCTTGGCCCCTATTCTTATACAATACCCGAGTTTAGGTAAGAAAGAAGTGAACTAGCTCCACTTAACCTAGCTTCATTAGTATATGTTTCATTCTTTGTTAAACTCCTCTTATGGCAAATTACCTCACCACTAGTTGCTAAGGTAGAAAACAGGACTCGCGTAACAACTGAGACTAACACCGGAGTAAGAGACAAGTGCTTTGGTTGGTAACTTGACTTCTTGTTCTTCAATAGAAATCTAAGAATTTGTAGTTTACTCTAAGCGTTGGGAAGGGCTACTCGGTAGGTGCGAGGGTTCTGAAGTTAGGAATACATCTAGCTTCTGAACAGATAAGTGAACAGCTTCCGAACAGAGGTTTTGTATCCTTAGGGCAAACACACTTAGATTCTCTCTTATCTAATAGAAAGAACTGATTCAACTTGACTACTACTTGGACTACTACTAGTTTTGGATGAAAACCCTTATTTTGAGTGCTGTGTTCGCCTTATGTACAGGAGCCAGCAGCCAGTTTAATACCGAGTTTAATCCCCCTAGTTGAGTTCTTTATTCCTGAGAAAGGTATTGCAAACCCGAGCCGATTGCTACTAGCTCAATTCTGTGCCCTATGAGTTCGATCTCCCCTTCCTTCCCTAGCCAAGCAGGCATACCAGAGTTAACCTTTCTTTTATGCCCGGTAAGTAAACATTCTTTGGCAAGACGAGCGCATAAATACATTAGAATTGAGTTATTCCATAGATAATCTCTCCCTAGCCTAAAAGCCTGTACAAGTCCTTTCTTAGACCCTAACATCTTGATGGTTACCTTGCCTAGCCTGATTGGGGTGCCTCGCCTAGTAAGAGGTTGCCTAGCCTTAGGGGGGAGAGTAGCTCTAGTTTCATGAGTTTTCGATTCTTCATCCCGAGTTTCATCCTATATAGAAGAATAAGGAAGATCATCTCTTTTCTCTACTGCCCACTCACTACACGAGCTAAAGGAAGGAAGGTCAGGGGGCGTTTCAAAACAAAGAAAGTGAATCAGGCAGAGAACGGCCGGTGTGGGGCTCGGCTCCTTTGTAAGGCATTTGACTATGAAATAATGAAATAAAGAAAAGGGCTAGTCGGGGGCGAGCCTATTGTTTCATGAAATAAAGAAAAGGGCTAGTCGGGGGCGAGCCTATGGAATCTAACATGAATGGGGCTTGGAGACGGCAATAAAGAATGGAGCATCTTAGGAGTAAGATAAAGGATGTTTAAAGAAACGGCATATCGGCTGTCGGCCCTCGATGATAGCTAACGAAGACCGGGGCCCGCAAGGCAGAGTTGTGGAATCGCACCTATTCCTCGGTCGCTATCTCTTTGAGTAAACACTTCCGATCTGTCAGTCCATGGGGAGTTACCCTTGTGCTCATATGAAATAAATAGAAAAATCGAGAATAGCTTCAAAGAATAAAGAAAGAAGAGCATGAAAAGAAGGGATAAAAAAAGGGGCGTTAACTGGGGAATCTCTTTAATTCGAATTCTATATCGTGGGAGTTAGGCTGGGATCCGGCCCGAGTTCACGGGTTCTTTTTAGAAGGCAGTGAGTGAGCCAAAGAATAAGGCCTAAAGATAATACCCCTTCCCTAATTATGTTAAGATGTTTCAGTTAGGATATTCGATTCTATGTAAGTAGGATATTCGATTTTATTAAGATGTTTCAGTTAGGATATTCGATTCTGTTAAGATGTTTGTAATAACTTGGCGTTGTTAGCTTCTTTCCTAACATGTAGCTATTCGGCTAGGAAGTCTGTTCTACTTCTCGTCCTAAGATGCACACTAGATGGGGCATTAGCGCTCTTCTGTCTGACTTGGATTCCTGTGCTACACAAATTCCCTCTGAACAGAAATAGGATCTCCGCCTTCAATGCACGATAGGCTTGCAATGCGATATCCTTTAGGGGGCCGACTCGACTCTAGATAGCTTTTGGAAGAAATGGGAATCCTTTCCTTTACGCCAAGTGGAATAAATCCCACCTCCACCTGTCCATTAGTGAAAGGGCAAAGGGATCCAAGAAAAAATGGCCAATACCGATTCGGAATCAACAGTAAAGGAATAAGTCCTGCTTGGATAATAGGCTTATCCTCCCTTTTCTGGTATGAGGAAAGAAAAGCGAAAAAGTATCCGTGTAATCAAGGCAGGGGCGTTGGTGAAAGCCCATTTAGACTATACGAGGTTTCTATCTTTCAATGGAGCCAGCAGAATGTCGTTTCATCCTTAAAAAACCCCACTTTTCGCCGACAACATTATGATTGGGTATAGGGGAGCTCTTCTTTTTTTCTTGTTGCGCAAGAGCTGTGAATTCCTAAACCATGGCCCGGTGCCCTTTAGAGCCAGAGTGTAATTGGAAGGCTCCAGAGAATCGGTTGGTAGGTTTTTAAGGTCTTTGATGATCTCCATTGGGGAAGGCTCGAAAGCGATATCAAGGTCTACCCACTTAGCATCTCCCTCATTGCATCTTTTAGCAAGGGATTCTACTCGACCGGAAGGACTGGGATGAGACTTTACTTATTACATGGCGAGAATCCGGATCAACCAAGTATCGTACGCCCGACCCAGGCCTTACTCAAATAGGGAGTGGGGAAGGCCAACCCCAATAAGATCCATAAATTAGTGATAGCGGAACTCACGGAACCTCTTAAGGAGATCTGTTTGAAACAATCGCTAAATGGGAACACCATTGGGATATTAGGTTTAGCTGTAAGATCTTATAACCCTCGTAATAGGTGAGCCTCTCTCTATAAGGAAGGTTAGGTTCCTTAGGTCTTTGTACAAGCCAATAGATGGGTCGGTCGGTCTGTCTTTGTACAAGCCAATAGATAGGTCGGTCGGTCTGTCTTTGTACAAGCCAATAGATGGAGTGCAGGTGGTCACGCTTCACTTACCTAGAGGAGCTTTTCAGCAATACCTTTTCCCCATATAGATGCTGAGGCCTCTTGGCGCCTAGTATTGTTACACGCCTGACGAGCGTTGCTCTTTATGTTCGGGCGAGCGAGCCTATTGAAAGAAACGAATTAAGAACGAATCCTTCTTATAGATGCTCTAAGGACTCTTACTCCAATGGATCCTATACTAACTCTTACTCCATAGGCACTTTTACCACTTTAAGAATACTGAGAGCCCCAGCGATTGAGCGTACAGACCGTAACTAGAGTCACCTCCTTAGGTAATTGATCAAAACCATAAACGGAAGCTCTTAGAAGGAAAAAGAACTACCTCATCAAGAGCAATAGCATGAGAGAGACTTCCTGCCCCAAAACGAAGTCAGAAAAAAACGATTAGAGCATGACCCGCTCCATCAGATAGGACGATCTACTCCAACATTGAAGGAAATCTCCCATCTCCGCTACTCCAACATTGAAGGAAATCTCCCATCTCCGAATGGCAAAAAGCAAGTTCTCAAGGCACTCGTTAGGCCTTATTAAATCGAATCTTATATCTACTTAGAAATCCCATTCTCTGTCAAAGAAATTCCTTGGCTGCTCCACCTTAGTCCTGAGTTAGAGCGGGTCTTTTATATAATCTGCGATGAATACTATGAGTTCATGGTGATAGCCGATAAGCTATGACCCTCTGAATGGAACATGCCTTACCTTGTTCGGACAGTGATTGGGGACGAGGCGATTCACATCCAAGTGATTGGGGACGAGGCGATTCACATCCCTTCTCACGGATACTTATGATGATCTAATGTTACATGGGTCAAACTTATGATGATCTAATGTTACATGGGTCAAATAGTTGGCCACGAGGTTTTTATGGATCTAATCAGCTATTCTAATCCTATATAGATTCTAGTCTATAGATTCTAGTTATAGTCTGTTTGGAAATAGAACTCTTTGAAAGCAGGCAGCATTCCCCTTGACTCGATCTTTCAAACAAAGTGACTTCCCATTATATGTGAATAATAATCATCATATATATATGTGCAAATACAATGAGAATAATAATAGGTACTAGAACTCGCTCCAAGGCAGAAACAGGGATTGTCAGGGTTTCAGAGAAGAAAAAGCACTTCACTTCCCCAGGCTCTCAAAGAAAGAGTCGAAAGAAAGGGCGATGGAAGGGGCTTCAAATGGCTTATAATCCGGATCCCTTCCGAACGCTTGAAAAAGCACTCCAGCTTACCCGATTGCTATTAGCTCACTGGCTTCCTAATTCGTGTTCATTGCCCTCTAAGCCCTCGAACCTACTATCCAACTTGAACTGGTTGGGTTCATTCTTTGGAATCCATCTCTGCCTCTGTTATGCCTTCTTCGATTTTCTTTATTGCCGGAAGCCCCCGGATTGGATGGAATCGAGTCTACATTTCTTACACAAGACCCAAACCCACATTGCCCCCGCGGGTTGCTTTAAGCTCTAGTTCGACTACCTAAAGGAAAGATGAAACAAACAAACCTGCGCGCTTATGAAAGAAAGTGCTTTTAGCATATGTAATAAGCATAACGTGATGTTCGAAATCACCGTAGTCCAGCCGTGTGATCTTTTCCGCAGCAGTTTTAGGAATAAGCTAATCATCATCCAATTGGGAATTCCCTCTGGTTTTCTTTTTGCTTTGTTCGTGGTTAGCGGTTAAGAAAGAATAAAGGCTTTAGCGACCTTTCCTCGCTTCGCCCTTAGGTGCTATTGTATTCTAATGATCCTGCCTGCTTAACGCAATGCTCTTTCTCGGTCTTTTCGGAATAGAATTCTAAGCAAGAGATATCCGCATCTATCTCGCTTGCGCCCTATCTCTTTGTTGATGAATCGAATCTATTCCCTTAATTTATTCTCTCCAAAAACGAAAGGTCTTTCTTTGTTTAGTTCAAAGTAGAAGGGGTGATCTCGTGAAATGGCCATTTTGTTAGAAAAGGAAATGTAGCCTTTTTCGCCTTCTCGGTGGTCGTTAGCTGATGCTTTTGAAAAGCCATTCCCGCTGCTGTTGCTGTCGTCAACGGCCTCGGGCTCGGGCAACTAGATTACAGTTCTGGTTTCTGGAGTTCCGGACTGGGTCGATACAACCGTTTTTGTACCTGCGCCCATTCAATGTGCAATAAGTAAGTTCTGTATCAGCTTATCATCCATTGATGTTGTTGAAGTAGTGGTAGCATTCCAATTTCCTTGAATGGGAATGGCAGTTGGGAGTTCCGGAAGCTCGCTCTCCCCGGCCAAAGAACCAAATGGCTTTCTTAGCCGTCCCCAACACAACAACTGGATCAATGGAAATGCTTTTGTTAGGCTTAGCATTGGCTCAAGCCGCCCAGGGCTTCAGTAGCAGGTCCTTTACTCAAGTATTCTTGTTTCGAGAAGCAGGCTGCCCTTCAGAAGTTTTCTTTTTGAATAAGCAGTGCGGAGGCCTGGTGTGAACTCAGAAAGGAAAGACAGAGGAGAAACTATCCCATCTCGAGTGTGAACTCAGAAAGGGAGAAACCATCCCATCTCGATCTGATCTCTCTTTCTTGCTTCTCTTTTCTTCAAAACGAAATGAAGCCATTTCTCTAGAATACGAGACCATCAAAGCAAATACTATAGATACCATCAATACTATAGATACCATCAAAGCAAATACTATAGATTCCAAACTCACTATAAATGATGAAACATAACTTTTTGAAATGAAAGCCAATTGGTAAGAAAGAATAAAGTCATGAAGTCCCGGAGCAGGCGATCTTGCTAAGAGCTCCTATTCATCTGCACCCGAAAGAAGCGGAGCATCTATATAAGTGGCACAGGATTTGAGCTAATATAAAATCCCTTCTATGATGAACTTGAGACACCTTGAGGACAGGCCCGCGCTAGTCTTCGTAAAAGCATTCCCTCACACTGGATACTGGATATCCTGGAGCTCCTTCTTGACTTGAGTAGTATTTGACTTGAAAGCGGAGACAGGAGAGCTAGCCTTTTTTCGTTGTATTGTATAATATCTAGTGATATCGCCGTAAAAGAAAGCAGTAGCCGATTCGATAGCATCCCCTTCTTTCTTCTTCTTTGACTTCTTAGCTTAGGCAGCAGCTTGTACAAAACTCAATAGATATTGATACATAACAGGATATGCCCTAGAAAGTTCACCATCAAGCATAAAGCGAAAACCGAAAGCAAGCAGTTTTGCACATCCCGACGGGAATGGAAAAGAAAGATGGATGTCTAAATGGAAAAGAAAGAGAGATGTCTAGTGCTAACCAGCAACATGCATTCCTTACGCTATGAATCCGATTCGGTGAGCATATAAATAGTTCCACGCAATGACATTGGAGGAGGACAACTACAAACCTTATATTGGCGACAAACAAGCCTAGTTCTTCGATCGAAGCAAGGATAGAATGAATGGGTGGGTAGGGGCAATTCAGGTCTTCTAAGGATCCTCTTAATACGATTTGTGCCGCTGAAGAATGAAGTAAAGTCAATATAAGTCCAAATCTGGTTTTGACTCTTTTTGGAAAGCAAGGCCGGGAAAAAGGAAAGCAATTGCCTTCTAGCGGTAAAGCCATTCTTGGAACTTCTATACTGCTTCTATTCAGCTTTTCACTTTGTCCACCATCGGCTGAGGGCATCCCTTATCCGCTTTCCTTTTACAAGGCGCAACAAGTCCTGTCTTTAGCGTTAGGAGCTGCACCGGTAAGTCTCTAATGTTGTATAGAACAAGGAAGTATTTGTTGACTCGGAACATAAGAATAAGTTTCAGCGGATAGCTACTATAGTCTCGAAAAGAGTAAAGAGACTGCATCTGCTCCTTCAGATTATCCTACAGCAACACAAGATTCCATACTCGATTCAACAGATTCAACTCGCCCAGCAACTACTAGAGCAATAAAGAATAATGGAATGGAATTAGTTGACAGAACAGACAGCAAGCAGTAAGTGTTTTCCAAGTAACCACATAAGCTAGAGCAGGAACTACATAAGCTAGAGCAGGTACGAGCAAGCTTGAGTGTAAGTATAAGGCTATTCAATCAGAATGCAAACTAGTAAGTATCAGGCTATGAAGAAACCAGTAAGTATAACGCTATGAAGCAGGAAGGGACCGGGGTCGGTCAGAATCTCACTCAGTAGTCAAAAGAATTGGTAGTGAACCAAAAAGAGTGTTTAGAATAGTATGTGTTACGCGCCAAGTAACGTATAATGTGTTGCTAAAGGGCAGCTCTCCTTTGAGTCAATTAAGATACCATAACCCCTTTTTTACCTGATTTTGCTAATGAATCACTAATAAGTGTTTACTATACCAGAACTCAATAAGTACATTTCATGATGAAATAGAGAAATCATAATGAGTTGGTGCACGACCGAACTACGAACGAGTTCACGATCGCTAAAATCAAGAGTCCAATAAGAGATAGAGCTTCTAAGAACCTAACTCGAAACACAGGATTCAATTCCGCCCCCCAGTAACGTAATTCTAACAAAGAAAACAGGCTAAAACACCAGGAGAAGTAATAAAACTCATCCGGCGGAATGAAACTCTCAAACTAAGGCTTTAGCTCATGGCATAGAATACAACCAGTGCTACCAAGGCTAAACCAAGAGAGGAGTATATTCATTCCATCGCTTCTCCTGATCTACCAGTGGCTTTAAGAATTGAATGTCTAAAGGTTAGTCACTAATTAGAGTATAGTAAACAAACTCCCAACTCTACAAACTGACCTATCTGATAATACAGCCCAAGCCTTACTTGTTAGCTCGAGTCCACCGCTCTTGATCTACTAACTCCCTAGCTCTTGTTTGAGTCTGTCTCTCCTGATCTCATATCCTATGTCAACCTCGGATTCTGCAATACCGCCCCAAAAGAGAGGCCCTAAAAACAACAAACATAGTTATCAAACAGATATTCCTTTATCTTATTATACTCTCCGGATCTCCATTCCTTCGTTGAAGCCTTGCTTGACCCCATCAGAGGTGAGTCGAACACTACCTTATCGCAGTCCTGATCGAAGCGGAGTGAAACAGATAAGTTGGCCTTCCACCCATATGCCTGAAATTCTGTTTTCATCGATATAGTTTGCACGCCTTCCCTTGCTCCCAAACACATACTCTGCTTTATCTTATTCCGATCTGAAACTACCTTATCTCTTTCTGTCGCCCTCCTCTGGCTCTTAAGGAAGCCAACTCACAAGTATTCGAATGAAGGCAAGGTGCTGAAAGCCTAATGTCAGAAAACTGCTCGGGAGTAGAGGTACGATGTAAGTCGTAGAGGTATGATGTAGCACATATAGAATAGTTGTAATAATAAGAAGAAGAAGTCAACTACTAAGGTGGTAATAGGATCCAAAAGAGTGTAGCGTCAGTAAATGGTAGCAAAAGCCCCAGTTGCTTGGTTCATGCCTATACAAATTAGTGGAATTACGAATTGCTTATTTGATTATTGTTAGCTACGTTCTTACTCCGTCTCTTAATGCACTAGATCAGACCTACATTTGATTATCCGAGATGCGCTACAACGTACCCATGCTTAGTATCCAGTATTTCAAGTTGCTGTATTGGTAGTACTTGTTGAAGCCTCGGTAGCAGCGTTCGTTTTCAGGCTTATCTTCCCGTTGGTGGATTCCTTGTTCTGAGCTATATCCTTGTTAGCAGCGTTATGAGTTTGGCTGGATTCACTTTCTCTTGTTTTCGCCTTGGAGGCGGGGATTTCCGTCCTTATTCCTCCTATTGGTCTTGTAGTTCTGTATTGGTATACTGATCTGTGGAAGCAAGGATGCAAGTAAGCAGTTAAGGTCTCGGCACCAGTGGTTGGATTCTCAAACAAGTAAGTCAGGATCATCTTCCAGCGTTAAAGAAGAAAAAGCAGAGTTAAGGGGCTCATAAAGTAAGGGAAGCCTTATCGACAGGGCAATTAGAATAGGAGTTAGGGGCTTCAGAGCTATCTTAATCTATTGCAGCTAGGTACAAGTAAAGATATGAGATCCGGAAAGGCAGCTTTGAGCTCGGTAGCTAAAGAGCTATAAGCGCTAGTCCAATTCTTTTAGTCGTATTTAGTGGGTAATAGGAGTAGGCTTGAAGCACCTAGTGGAATCATGTACTTATGAGTGGAATTGCGAGTTTAGAGTTGAGCTGAGGGCAACCAATACAGAAATAAGAAAAAGGTAATGAAACAGGTGCCTATGAGATTGAGACAAGTGCTTCTACTACGAATATATGGAATACCAGTGAGAGAACACCTGATAGAGGTAATGGAACCCAACTAGGGAGAAACACACTGATATCCCACATAGCTCCGACGAGAAAAGAAATGAAATCACGCCAACAAGGGTCGATGTCATTTAGCTCCTTACTACAGGATCTCATTATTTAGTAAACAGAAACAGCCAAGTATAGGCAAGTAGGCAAGTAATAATTAGCCCAATAACAAAAACAACAGGATAACAACAGGATAAGGATATAAGTAAGAAGCATTGGAGCTGAACTCAGTAGTATAGGAATGGGCGCAGTTAGACAGGTACAAAATTGGATTCATTGGTCTCAGAATCGCTGGGGGAGGAACAAATCAATCCTGTAGTGAAAGAATTAGGTTCGTTCCGTAGTAAAAGAATTGCTTGCTTCTCTCTGGGCAGTAAGACATAATTCAGTGTAAGTGTACAAGAACGGGCTTGGCTTTGATAGGACCCGTGGAGAGTTCAACTCATTAGTCTAAGAATAAGCACGTAGTTGGCCAGGTCAGCGCTCCGAAGTAGTGTAAATCAAGAAAGAAACCCAGATGTAGTAGTCCAAACCTGATCCATCTCATACAGGGACAAAGCCTTACTCGTTAGTTCACCCAAGCTTTGTTAAAGCACCCTATAATTAAGGTCCCTTGCTTCGGGTAGTAAGAAGTTCACTAAGTAAGTAGAATCAAACAAGTAAGTTAGGATACCGGGCTAAGTCAACTAGTACTAATAGTTCGAATAAACCAAGTCCGTCAGGGTACCTCACTCAGACAACTAATCAGAATCCCCTGCAAACTGGCCCTGTGCTCTCAATCTAAAGTAGTTACATACAGGAGAAAACTCTAAACAAGGAATTGAACCACTGATCTTACATCTTGCTTCTTGGTTGGAATCTATCACTGCTTTCTGTGATTCCCACTTCTATATTTGAGCCTGCCTCGCCTACACCCCTATTATGACTTACCTTGTTCTTACCTTGTTGGTTGATCAGTCTGTCTCTCCTTGATCGAATTATGACTTTACTGACTATAGGGCTTAGGCTAATTACTCGCAAAAACCGAGTCTGTGTATATAAATACTAATTTCGAACTTCAGTAATCAGAACTCAAAACTCTGTTAGTAATACGGAATTGAAGACAGAAGTCAAAGATATCAGGGCTAAGACTCAAAAGTTGTAATTAAAGAATTGATGCTCCTCTCCTTCAAAACCAACCCTACTCGTCTTTGTATCCTAATCCATATTTCCCCTTGCTTAATAAGAACTCGCTACATCAGGGGATGTCAGAATTCCGGACAAGGGTTTTTAGTTTGAACCGTGGAATACATAATGTGAACACCCAGGGCTTACTACAATTCTTTCACTACAGGAACCTCCCTTGCTTTACAGTATCTCATTACGCAACTGACTCAACTTATCTCACGCCACTCTTACACAGCTTACTCATATTAATAGTGGGAGTCCACCTCTGTTTGCTTTGAAACAAATACTGATGCTAGTTAGTCTTTCCTTCCTTACGGACTTTTTTCCTTACTTGACTGTCTCTCTGCCCGACACCCTTGATATCCAACTATAGCGCTACTGACATGAAGTCTTACTTAAACTTAGAGAAATCCCTATGGTGTTCACCTACAAGCCTCGATCTCGTTCTCTAACTACAGATCTAGATCTTTGTTTCTGAGAATCGATTCTCCCTTTCCTTTCTGGTAGTCCTGCTTCTTAGAGCGTTAGTCTTCCTATCCTTATTTGAATTCTCTTACTAGTGATCTTGCCATCTGTCAGACTGTTTCATGTCTTATCCTATTTTCAGTTATCGGTCATGGGAGCTCTATTGGTATATACCTAGTTCTTTCTCTATTGGTAATCTAATCTCTCACTCTTAAGTCAGAAAGTCCTAATCTCCTTTTTTACTTGTGTAACCCGGAGCTCGTTAATCTTTCTCTTTTTGTTTTCAATTCATTAGAATGGGTCAGCCGAGCTAGTAGCAAGCAAGTGATAAAGCCAGCTTTTTTTCCTTTGATTGACAAGTGAGATTGTCTCTTTTCTGGCATCCCTTTTCCATCCAGTTTGAGTTCCGTTCCATGTGGATTGCAGGCCATTTCGTTTTTCGCCAGTGAAAGCAAGAGATTCCCATTGAAAAAAGAAAAGCCCCGGATTTCTCGTCCTACCCTTCCCTGAGGTGGGTTACCAAGGATCCAAACGATTTCACGATACAACCGATTAAGCTCATGAGGGAAACCACACTTTTATTTCTCCAGTTTTCTGATTTCGAAAGGATAAGTCCGTGTAATCGAGTCAAAAAACGAATCTTATCTTCCCTTCCCGCCGAAACAGGAAATAATACAATTGGGAATTTGAGTCTCTTTTTCATCTTTTTCCATATCGCAAGGGGGTATTAGCTTTCTATTAGCATTGTCCCACTGTAGCTAGTTTCATTCTTTTTGGTAAGAAGAGAAGAGATGGCCCCTTATATACAAGTGAACAGAAGCGGTGTAGCGAGATTACTTGGAGTGGAGCCTAGACCCTTCATCAAGATTGGGTTTTTCCACACGTCTTTTGGTCCGGTGGTCACAGGGAAGGAATCTTGAAGCGGCTAAGGAGTCACTCGGGAAAGGGAGAATATATAAGGCTAAGCCCAGTCTGGAAAGGGAGAATCTATACTAACGGTGCGGTTTGGAAGGTCAGGTCGGCTAATTCCCCTCTATATTATCTTTTTACGTTCCATCACCTCGAGTAGGAGTCAATAGCTGCATTCATTCCGTTGGAGAGTTTTCGGGTGTTTCAAGGTTAAGAAAGACATTGAATCGAGGTTGGATTTACGGGCTAGCTTGTGCTATCAATGAAGAATTCCTTTCCCTGACTTAACGAGGAGAGAGAATCCTCAAATAAGCTAACGAAAGTAAAAGCCTATTTATTTATATAGTAGCCTTGATTCCGGCAACCACCAAACCGAAGGGGGACTCAAAGGCTGTAGGCTCAGGAAAAAGACAAAGTGTCGGAGACCAAACGAAGTCAATAAAGTCAAGACAAAGAGTAGCGAGAAGAATGGAAAGACCAAAACAAGCAAGGTAGAGATCCGAATTTCTCCTTTTATTCTTATTATACGGTTAGGTAAAGAAAAGCGAGTTTGAATCGAGTGAGTGTTCATAAAAGAAAGGACAGTCATTTCACCACACGAAAAGGCAGCAACATCTATTGCTAGGATTGTTTGCTTCTTTGACAAGCCAGATGGGTGATTTACCTCATAAGAGAAAATACACAAGTGGTTGTGAAA
Source organism: Musa balbisiana (assembly GCA_004837865.1). NCBI lineage: Eukaryota > Viridiplantae > Streptophyta > Magnoliopsida > Zingiberales > Musaceae > Musa > Musa balbisiana. The sequence continues at coordinate 110,215 of PYDT01000460.1, read as the reverse complement.
AGAAAGTGAGAGTCCCACCTAGGATCGTAAAGCTGACTGCTATATCATGGATCCCCTGGAGAGGGAAGGATCGACAAGCGCACTTGCCTATCGGAGATTCTACTATCCATTGTCTGCTAGATAGCATTCCCTTGCATCGGAAGACGCCCTCTGATTACGAGACCATATCGGAAAGTGGAATTGAGCTCTTTAGCCATTCATGCTCACTTAGTGCCCAACATTAACAAATGAATTGATAGAGGCATCTTTATATGCAGAAGTTCCCCCAATAAATAGTAGTAACGAAGGCTTGCTATTGAGCGACAGAGATGCTTCTGAAAGTACTTCCGATAGCTTCGCTACGCCGCCGCAGTAATAGGTTTTTAGTTTGATCATAGAATAGCTCGTTTTTCGTTTTCTCATAGAATAGCTAGCGAAAGCCCTAACTTCATTAGCAACAAGAATGATATAAAAGATAGAAAGACGAGCTCATGATACCGACCGAGCTATTCTCCTTATTGCCCTATCCAATTGGTTTGAAAACAAGGGAATTTGTAACACCTCGTCTTGGTGGGATGTAATCTCGATCTCTCCCTCTATCTTATGTCTATTATTACGTGTCAAAGGAAACTCAGCGGAATAGGGCTTCGCTATTACTTGAGATGAGAGTATTTTCGATTGTTGTTAGCATGACCTAGCTCTAAGATAAGACTTGTAGGGCTATTCAAAGCATCTGTACTGTACTGACTTACTGGTGTATTGCTAGTGGACTGAGAGGAGAATAAGGGTCGATGTAATTGAGCTCTCCTTTGAGTAGAGTTGTTACATACCTATAGCTATGCTATGATCGAATTCTTTCATCTATTTGCCTGCGACGCTCTATCTCTGAGTGTATTTTCTTTACTTGCTTGTGCTAGTTATCGTAGGGTCCGGTCCGTCCGAATGAGGCGAGGCTCTGACAAGACCCAGTCGAGTTGCTCTTGGTCCTAACCAGACGAGTATCCATTTCCCCGGCCTTGAACCGCTCCTTAAGCTAGTGTTCGCTCTTATCCTATACCGACAAGCAACTACTTATGAGCAAGTCCTGTGTTATTATAATCCCTGCCCCGCCCATAGGTATGTGTTTTAATTAGTTCCACTCACTAGAAGGTTAAGAAAACAAACAAACAAACCCTATTTCTTGTTGGCGGAAAAAAGGATGTTTTTAAGGAATCTACGAGCGAAAGTACTTGTTTAGGACCCATTTGAGAGTACTTTTTTACTACCCTGTATTTGGGGATTTTTTTCAGTCTGCTCCGATCCGAGGGAAAGTAAAAGTTTCGGGAGCTCTTGTTTAGTGTTGAGTTCTAGCGGCTTCGAGTTCAATTAGTCCGAGTGTGTTTTCCTATAATAGAAAAAGATGAGAATGGGAATTGGAAGGAATATGTTTTCAAGGGAATGTTTTCAACAGCGATGGGTGATACTAATACTAGGGCTTCTGAAGCACTAACAGAGTTTTTTAGGATAGGATTGAAGCCCTCAGCTTGGTTCAAGAAGTATCTGTTGCCAGAGTGAGGTTAGTACAGAATAGTTGCTAGTAGACCGAGACAGAGCACCACTAGGCTAGTGACCCATATCTATGAGACCCCAGCTAAGGATTAGGGTTCCCCGGCATTAAGTCAATTCTCACTTTACTACTTTAGAGAAAGAGCAACCAAGCAAACCTTAGCAACGTAGCCGAGAGGACAAGCTGTAATAATGGAACTCATTAGAAACCCATAGTCAACTCCCTTACTTTATGGCAGCTTCTTATCGTTCTTTGGCATTCGGCTTCTTTTCTTGATCTTGATACGACAACACTTGTTGCTGACTTAACGCTTGCAGCTTACGCCTTCTTCTTAAAACAATTAAAGCACTGACAATATCACTTCTATCATTCATAGACAAGGGAAGGAGCTACAGCAGGACAGGACCCCACCCAATCCAATAGTGAACTTTTATTTAACCGTAGAGTGAAGAGCCAGAGCTCGTACTTAATTCTGACATTAACCCAGCTTCCGAACCAATACTCTGCTCCGGAGTTAGATGAGATGAGATGAGCCGAATGAAGCAAGGAAGAATGGAGCTCAGTAGTAACAGAGACAAAACCCTCCGCTAAAGAATTGAACTAGGTAGACTCAGAATGGAACTAAGCAGTATAAGAATGAGAATAATAATAATCAGTTGCAGCCTAGCGGGGTAGCTATGGAGCCTGTCCGGAGTAAGACTAAGAATTGCACTCAGCAGCCCAAGCCTTAGACCACTCAGTAGCAGCCTGAAGTCCAGAAGGCAGCCTGGAGCTCATAAGACTCAGCCTGTAACTCAGTAGTAAAAGTTTAGGTAGGCAAGGAGACAAGCAGAGCAGACAACCAGAACTGAACTTAAGTCAAGTACTATTTCGACATTTGCTACCCAAAAACACGGGAAAACGCAAAAAATCTTACTTTTGGACCGAGCTATTAAGGGAATTGGCTTCGCTACCAAAAAACACGGGAAAACGTCAAAATCTCAGATCCATCTGGTCATCTATTAGGGGAATTTCCTTTGCGTTCAAAAAACACGGGAAAACGTAAAAATGAATTCCATTTCTGGTGATCTATTAGGTAAAATCTGGGTGCTATGGTTTTTGCCGGGGTTCCATGACTTGATGAAGAGCGGGAGCGGCAGGAGCTTCTGGCTGAGCTACCAACAGCTCCTGCCGCGCAACATGAGTCGTTGCTTGGCCCCGTGTTTCTATGACTTCCGACTGCCCGCCGAGCCACTACTGGATTCGGGACCCCCAATTGTAATAATCCTAAGTGGCTAAGGTAAGGCGTTAACGAGAGGAGATATATTCGATTCAGATAAAGTAGTAGCTTAGCAAGTTCAAGTTTACTCAGTGCTAACGGAGCTCTGTGCTCGAACTTATGTGCTAAATTCCAATCTTAGAGAATATGTGTTGCCTTCTGAAGCTTGCCTTTACTTGGAAATAAGCTGCCCTTAAACGACTCGAAATGGAGGTGTTGAGCCCGCTAAGTACTCTTTTTACAAGTTCTAGGTCGAGGAAAAATCTAGTCATGTGGAATGTTCTTCTTCTGCAAATATATAAAAGGAGAGATTCCATTCAGGATCGAACAATGACACACAGGTATTGATTAACGAACAACATAGGATCGACCCAGGGAGAGACAAACATGGGTTATTGAGAGCGGGGTCAACGTCCCTAGTCGTTTTCTTATATTACTGAGTGCGATTCCTACTTATGAGTTTGATTATTGTTATGGACGGTTTGGTTCCCAGCTTCCAATATGAGTATGGTTTTGGTTGAGTCGTTCTTTCCGGTAGTTATTTCATTCTCGTATTCCCTTCTTTCCAGTGGTGGTATCAGCCTCCTCTCTAGTAGTGGTTTTGTCTTAGAGGCATTAGTCCCATTCTCTTTCTACAAATACAGATGCGGGATCGGTATCGGTAGACTCTGATCTCAAGTGAGGATAATAAGAGTGCTAGGCAAGCGAGACTAATAGTCCTTATAAGTATACTTATCTACAGGCGGAGCAGGCTTCTCGTTCTTAGCTGGTTGTGCGGATAGCCAGTATTCGCGGTTGGAAAGTCCGGTGCCGGTCCAGCAGTGGCAATGAGTCATAAGTACGGACAGGCATATCAGCTTTAGACAAGAGAACTAGAATCAAAAACAAAGGGGACAGTTTGAGAGCTAGGAGATAAAGAATAGAAATCCAATAAGGTTAGCCAGTATCCATATTGCAAACACGGGGGAAAACGCAAAAAATCTTACTTTTGGACCGAGCTATTAAGGGAATGGCTTCGTACCAAAAAACACGGGAAAACGTCAAATCTCAGATCCATCTGGTCATCTATTCTATTAGGGGAATTTCCTTTGCGTTCAAAAAACACGGGAAAACGTAAAAATGAATTCCATTTCTGGTGATCTATTAGGTAAAATCTGGGTGCTATGGTTTTTGCCGGGGTTCCATGACTTGATGAAGAGCGGGAGCGGCAGGAGCTTCTGGCTGAGCTACCAACAGCTCCTGCCGCGCAACATGAGTCGTTGCTTGGCCCCGTGTTTCTATGACTTCCGACTGCCCGCCGAGCCACTACTGGATTCGGGACCCCCAATTGTAATAATCCTAAGTGGCTAAGGTAAGGCGTTAACGAGAGGAGATATATTCGATTCAGATAAAGTAGTAGCTTAGCAAGTTCAAGTTTACTCAGTGCTAACGGAGCTCTGTGCTCGAACTTATGTGCTAAATTCCAATCTTAGAGAATATGTGTTGCCTTCTGAAGCTTGCCTTTACTTGGAAATAAGCTGCCCTTAAACGACTCGAAATGGAGGTGTTGAGCCCGCTAAGTACTCTTTTTACAAGTTCTAGGTCGAGGAAAAATCTAGTCATGTGGAATGTTCTTCTTCTGCAAATATATAAAAGGAGAGATTCCATTCAGGATCGAACAATGACACACAGGTATTGATTAACGAACAACATAGGATCGACCCAGGGAGAGACAAACATGGGTTATTGAGAGCGGGGTCAACGTCCCTAGTCGTTTTCTTATATTACTGAGTGCGATTCCTACTTATGAGTTTGATTATTGTTATGGACGGTTTGGTTCCCAGCTTCCAATATGAGTATGGTTTTGGTTGAGTCGTTCTTTCCGGTAGTTATTTCATTCTCGTATTCCCTTCTTTCCAGTGGTGGTATCAGCCTCCTCTCTAGTAGTGGTTTTGTCTTAGAGGCATTAGTCCCATTCTCTTTCTACAAATACAGATGCGGGATCGGTATCGGTAGACTCTGATCTCAAGTGAGGATAATAAGAGTGCTAGGCAAGCGAGACTAATAGTCCTTATAAGTATACTTATCTACAGGCGGAGCAGGCTTCTCGTTCTTAGCTGGTTGTGCGGATAGCCAGTATTCGCGGTTGGAAAGTCCGGTGCCGGTCCAGCAGTGGCAATGAGTCATAAGTACGGACAGGCATATCAGCTTTAGACAAGAGAACTAGAATCAAAAACAAAGGGGACAGTTTGAGAGCTAGGAGATAAAGAATAGAAATCCAATAAGGTTAGCCAGTATCCATATTGTTGGTTCTCTCGACGAGGTTAGTGAGTATCCACACCGTTGGTTAAAGAATAAGAGCAAGGCGGGGCAGGCTAACCCCAGTGAGGGCTAGAAATAATAGTAAGCAAGGGAAGAGAAGATTCTGGGCTGGGCGTGAATAGGTAGACTTAATATAGCAAGCAAAGACCCGTATCAGTTGTTTGGAGTACTTGGTGCCTTTGACTAATTAGTGGAATAATAAGGACGTAGTGCACAGTCCAGCGCTCTCAACCAGTAAATCAAGAATGGAAGCTAGTAATCAAAAACTAATAGGTAGAAAAGTGAGCCCGGTCTAAAGCAGTCGAGTACTAAAGCTCAGAAGCAAGTCGGCAGGAAAGTGAGATTTGATCAAAGGAAGTAAGACTCCAGGGCAGTACGGCCGGACCAACCAGTCATGTCCTCCATTGGTGAAGCCTAATAGTAAGGAGCGAGAGAGCGAAAGGGGTTCACTACAGAATGGAGTTAAGTAGCAGCGGACTTCTAGCTAGTGTTTGGATTCTCCTTTATGCGCTTAATTCCGATTAGCAGTGGTTGCATCCTTATCAGTAGGAGTTGTTCTCTTAAGGCGGGGTAGTAGGTCGATTCTTGTTGGCCCTTCCTTCATTCCACCCACGCCCATTCTTAGGGTTAGTCGCCGGGTGCACGTGCACTAGATCTGACTAATTAGTTGAAGAAAAAGAGACAAGAGGGGCATACTAAACTGCGGGAAAGTCCGGTTTAGGTGTTAGTGCGGCAGTCCTGGTATCAGTGGATGTATTCTCATAATTGTGTATTTCAAGTGCAAAGGGAAAGTAAGCCCTGTCAGTAGTAGTGAGATTCTTGCAATAAGTAGTTTCGGTCAGTAGAACATAGGATCCGGACCGGTGTTTAGAGAATGAGTAGTTCCGAGCGAGGGCCCTAGAAGCGGTAGCAGCTCTCTTTCTTGAATAGTAGTTAAGCGGTTTAGGTGTTAGTGCGGCAGTCCTGGTATCAGTGGATGTATTCTCATAATTGTGTATTTCAAGTGCAAAGGGAAAGTAAGCCCTGTCAGTAGTAGTGAGATTCTTGCAATAAGTAGTTTCGGTCAGTAGAACATAGGATCCGGACCGGTGTTTAGAGAATGAGTAGTTCCGAGCGAGGGCCCTAGAAGCGGTAGCAGCTCTCTTTCTTGAATAGTAGTTTGATTCTTTTAGGCGGTGATATAGGTCCTGTCAGTACTAGTGGATTTCTTGTTTGTTAGATACTATAGTCTAGTTTTCAGGACAGAAGAGGCAGGCTCGTGGGAAAGAGAGGTAGGTGTCGATAGACTGAAAGGCAGGGCAGACTGACTGATGGAAATAAAGAATGGAGTTATTAATTTAATAAAGAACTGGAGAAAGGAATGTCAGGCTCATACTTATAGGTTTAGGTGCAAATGCGGATTAGTTGTTAAGGGAGATAAATAGTAGGTTGATTCGCTGGGTAGTATTAAAGCCTAAAGGTATTAGTGGGTGAAGCCTGTTATTTACTTATTGTATGGAATTCTTATAAGCGCTAGCAAAACTCTTGTAGTTATTAGTTTCAGAATAAAAGAAAGGATAGTTAGGCTTGGAAGCTGGGCGAGTCGGGCTTGTTCCTATCTATGAGACTTCCCTTCTTTCTTGGAAACTCTAACTCAGGACTACTAGGTTGAGTTCCGCTGTTTGTTGGCTTAGGTCTGAGACTTATGAGTTAACTTCTGAGTTTCCTACTTGAGAGCACTAGCACTAGGGTCGTCAAGGAAAGAGAAAGAGATAGGGTTGGACAAGGCAGCACCTTACTCCTGGGTGGAATTCCAACTTCTGAGTTTCGCCATTTAGGGCACAGTTTTACTCTGGCTTATGAGGTGTCTTCCTATAGTAGGTAGTTTGGTAGTTTGAGTTGATTTATTGTTATCACCAGTTCCATTCCGATAGAATGCCCTAAAAGTCCATATGAGAAAAGTGATGGTGTAGCTGGGCAGTGCTATAGCCTGTTTGGTACCAGCTCAAGTCCTGTTGGCACTGGTCTAATTCTGGAATTCGGTATTCTTTTCACTTCTACGGATGGGTCTTCTTTGAACTTATATATTGATATGTGTGTTTTCATATGATTACTATTAGACAACAACGACTATACAACTATGAGAATTTCATTACGAGCTAGAAGATTCCACTATATGATTCACTATACTCAATGGGCTATCCCGATAGATCAAACTTTGTAACCCAAGCAAGCCTATTCTTTAGTTGCTTCCCGGGGCTTTGACTCCTCTGCTCCTGTCTTTGAGGCCACATTGCCACTCGAACCACTATTTCTTAGGGTGAACCCGGGCATACGAGACTGACACTAAGGCCAGCAACGTCTTAACTCAAAAAAGGGAATCCACACACCAGTAACAGGGCTTGCACTAGATACCCGGAATCATATCAATACCGATAAGAAATAGAGTGGAAAGTGTTGTTACTTCATTACTATACTTATAGTGTTGTTACTTCATTACTATTATGTCCTTAATGCCTATGCTCCTGCTATAGACGAGATATATATATATATATTGCATACGGGGATAGAATCTTACTAGTGGTAAACCAAGAACCGCACAGGTGCTTCTCGGGATGAAACACGGAATCCAAAGACAGTAGCGGAGGAGCTGTTTCTACTATTAGCCAAGTCACGTATAACCAAGCAACGTAAAAGTGCTTAGTTGGAGGCTTTTCAGCGAGGTGCGGTCCAAGCATCAAAGTTCAGGAGGATACAGGCGCTTTCGGGTTAAAGTAAGAATCTAGTTCCGTTTCTTGGGGCAGAAGAAGGAAAATAGCAAGTTATCAAGTAATCTGTAAAGTCGACTCCTTACTCTTATCTTTCCACTCATAAAGTCATAATTGTATTGTTGAGCACGCCGGTTGGTTACCCATAAAGAATTTGCGGTACCCGCTTCTTACTTGAATGACACTATGACTGTAATTCTTGTATCTCGCTGATTGGAATTGCGCGTTAGCGAGCCGAGTTACCCGATTCTATCAGACATAGCTAATGATTCTGTTTCATCTACTGATCTCGTTACCACTGCTCCATCTTATTCATCTGATCCTTATCCTAATCTTTCGGATGCGGATTCTTTCGTCGACTTCACAAGTCCCGGGCACAAGAGAAAAGATGCTGTTATCAAGGAAGTAAGCAAATCAAATGATTCTGAGAAAAAGGGATGCTAATTCTGGAATTCGGTATTCTTTTCACTTCTACGGATGGGTCTTCTTTGAACTTATATATTGATATGTGTGTTTTCATATGATTACTATTAGACAACAACGACTATACAACTATGAGACTTCCCTTCTTTCTTGGAAACTCTAACTCAGGACTACTAGGTTGAGTTCCGCTGTTTGTTGGCTTAGGTCTGAGACTTATGAGTTAACTTCTGAGTTTCGCCATTTAGGGCACAGTTTTACTCTGGCTTATGAGGTGTCTTCCTATAGTAGGTAGTTTGGTAGTTTGAGTTGATTTATTGTTATCACCAGTTCCATTCCGATAGAATGCCCTAAAAGTCCATATGAGAAAAGTGATGGTGTAGCTGGGCAGTGCTATAGCCTGTTTGGTACCAGCTCAAGTCCTGTTGGCACTGGTCTAATTCTGGAATTCGGTATTCTTTTCACTTCTACGGATGGGTCTTCTTTGAACTTATATATTGATATGTGTGTTTTCATATGATTACTATTAGACAACAACGACTATACAACTATGAGAATTTCATTACGAGCTAGAAGATTCCACTATATGATTCACTATACTCAATGGGCTATCCCGATAGATCAAACTTTGTAACCCAAGCAAGCCTATTCTTTAGTTGCTTCCCGGGGCTTTGACTCCTCTGCTCCTGTCTTTGAGGCCACATTGCCACTCGAACCACTATTTCTTAGGGTGAACCCGGGCATACGAGACTGACACTAAGGCCAGCAACGTCTTAACTCAAAAAAGGGAATCCACACACCAGTAACAGGGCTTGCACTAGATACCCGGAATCATATCAATACCGATAAGAAATAGAGTGGAAAGTGTTGTTACTTCATTACTATTATGTCCTTAATGCCTATGCTCCTGCTATAGACGAGATATATATATATATATATATATTGCATACGGGGATAGAATCTTACTAGTGGTAAACCAAGAACCGCACAGGTGCTTCTCATACTTGAAATAGAAACTGGGAATCTAACCACCGAGTAAAGGACTGAAACTGGTGCGGTGCTAACAGGGCCTTAGCTCGAAACTCGGGCTTTCATTAAGACCTCCCATACAAAACAACAAATATCGAAGAAACAGAACGAAACAAGGGCTGACGGGAATCAACCCAATACGTCAAGATGCCACGCGATATATATATATATATATATATATATATATATATATATATATATATATATATATATATATATATATATATATATATATATATATATATATATATATATATATATATATATATATATATATATATATATATATATATATATATATATATATATATATATATATATATATATATATATATATATATATATATATATATATATATATATATATATATATATATATATATATATATATATATATATATATATATATATATATATATATATATATATATATATATATATATATATATATATATATATATATATATATATATATATATATATATATATATATATATATATATATATATATATATATATATATATATATATATATATATATATATATATATATATATATATATATATATATATATATATATATATATATATATATATATATATATATATATATATATATATATATATATATATATATATATATATATATATATATATATATATATATATATATATATATATATATATATATATATATATATATATATATATATATATATATATATATATATATATATATATATATATATATATATATATATATATATATATATATATATATATATATATATATATATATATATATATATATATATATATATATATATATATATATATATATATATATATATATATATATATATATATATATATATATATATATATATATATATATATATATATATATATATATATATATATATATATATATATATATATATATATATATATATATATATATATATATATATATATATATATATATATATATATATCGGGCTTCTCGGGATGAAACACGGAATCCAAAGACAGTAGCGGAGGAGCTGTTTCTACTATTAGCCAAGTCACGTATAACCAAGCAACGTAAAAGTGCTTAGTTGGAGGCTTTTCAGCGAGGTGCGGTCCAAGCATCAAAGTTCAGGAGGATACAGGCGCTTTCGGGTTAAAGTAAGAATCTAGTTCCGTTTCTTGGGGCAGAAGAAGGAAAATAGCAAGTTATCAAGTAATCTGTAAAGTCGACTCCTTACTCTTATCTTTCCACTCATAAAGTCATAATTGTATTGTTGAGCACGCCGGTTGGTTACCCATAAAGAATTTGCGGTACCCGCTTCTTACTTGAATGACACTATGACTGTAATTCTTGTATCTCGCTGATTGGAATTGCGCGTTAGCGAGCCGAGTTACCCGATTCTATCAGACATAGCTAATGATTCTGTTTCATCTACTGATCTCGTTACCACTGCTCCATCTTATTCATCTGATCCTTATCCTAATCTTTCGGATGCGGATTCTTTCGTCGACTTCACAAGTCCCGGGCACAAGAGAAAAGATGCTGTTATCAAGGAAGTAAGCAAATCAAATGATTCTGAGAAAAAGGGATGCTAAGCTAAGCTGTGTCTTGACTTTCATATATACTGGGCTCGATAAGAGATATATGAAATATAATGATTGATACACTTCGACTCAAGTGCGCACTATAATCAAAGGTAAGTAGATGAATGTTGAATAATTGGACTTCGGATCAAGACAAAGTTAGGATGGTGGGTCGGGATCTATACAGGGCTCGGATCGATAATAAATGACAGTTTTCCTTGGTTTGGTGCAAGGTAAGAAGCCAGTCCTGTTGTTGGTGTTGAACCTCTACCGATTGACAAACACCCGATACTGAAGCTGAAGCACTATTCTCAGTAAAGGTAAGCTGTGAAACCCTCTTTTCAACAAGCCCGTTAGCGCCTAAAGAGAGTAATAGGTATAAGGTGACATCCAAATCCATACTAGAGTAACCATCTATATCATATTCAAAAATGCTGCCTAGTTTAGGGGTCGGGTAGGTGCTTACGCTCTAGTAAAGTTGCTAGGGTCGCGGTCGTTTCATTCCTCTGTTGCGAGGGGAGTTTACTTAACACCGGCAGAATAGAGAAAACAGGTGAAAAACCACTTCCCTTGACGCTCTACTTACACAGTATGGGAAACATAGGATCACTTCATATAGGAAACCAGAATTGGCTTGGCAGCCGACCTATCTTATGAGTACTGAATTAAAGAATTGAACTACCGCCTTAAAGAGTTGAACCCACCGCTAACAATAATGGAACTAGTAAAAAAAAGCAAGACAGCAACCTGTGCTTCTCATACTTGAAATAGAAACTGGGAATCTAACCACCGAGTAAAGGACTGAAACTGGTGCGGTGCTAACAGGGCCTTAGCTCGAAACTCGGGCTTTCATTAAGACCTCCCATACAAAACAACAAATATCGAAGAAACAGAACGAAACAAGGGCTGACGGGAATCAACCCAATAAGTCAAAGAGGCACGCAAGAGCCCAACAAGGAACAGGGGATTTCAAGCAGTAAAGGGAGAATGGGACTATTGCAAACATAAGACTTTACTTACTAGCAAACAGGCTCTAGTTACTGGCTTTGATTCTAGGACTCCTACTTCCGGGACTGAACCCACTGATAACAAGCCCTACTTCTTGGGTAGTTAATCATACAAAGGGTCAAACTCTGTGGCGGCAGGGGACAAGTGGAAGAATTCTGTGTTTCAAGTAGAGTTCGCCTAAGCTTGTTTCTTTCGGGTTCGTTCCTTTCCTTCTCTTTACTCTCTTCGTTCCTTTCCTTCTCTTTACTCTCATTTTCGAATATATCTCTCTATCTCTTGCTTAGCGCCCGACCTTACCTCTCCTGGAAATGCAGAAAATCATATTTATGTCAGATTACCTGATCTATATCCTTATCCCTTTGTTTGTTCTGTGTGTGCCTCAATTCCTTCTTAAGCTGGGTGTACATACATTAGACGAGTATCTTTCTGTTCGCCCTGTTCGATCGACTTGAATCCAGAAGCGGAATCTAGCTCTTTTCGAATGCTCATCTAAACTGCTGAAGCTAATGCGCTTGGAGTACGGTTAAAGGTAAAGTATCAAGTACAGGACCCGGAGAGGAATCTTCAAGCAAAAGGGAGGAAAAGCCCATAGAGAACTTTATTGCAGGGTGCGTGCGTGAGTGAGGGTGCCGACATCCATCTTCTATTCCAACCTGTGAGGTTTCAACGAAGAGTAGAAAGCCAGGGTAGGGTTGAAGGTCAGTAATAAGAAATTAGCCAGGTTGATAAGGCGTAAGGCAAGAAACAAGTGTTGTGAATGAAACAAGAACGAGAACGCAGAGCTTCAGCGGGACAATCAGTGTCATTACCGAGCCGAGTAGTAGAGTTGGGGAAATCAGATCCTTGCGGGAACTCCTGCCGCTCTTCATCAAGTAACCATGAAGAAGAATGGAACCAGTGTAAAGGTAAGGACGAACCCGCTGCTTCTAATATCTTTCATTACAATAAATAAAGTAAGAGCTCCAATCTTCTCCTGCAAGATTCCGCTAACGTGAGCTGGTTAATGCTAGTTTTCGAGTTGATGGAACTGGTATTCAATGATCATTTTCTTTGTTTGACAGCTCTATTCCTCTTATATATGACATGCAATGCAGTTCCATTTCCATCTCATTCTGTGCCCCAACGGGGGAGCTCGAAGCAATCAGATCTGAAGCGCTCGAAACAGTGGAATCAATTCCTTTTGATGCACAGGTTGAGTCTCAAGGCAATTAAATAAAGGCCGTAGACAGAAGAGAAGCGGAACCATAGAAATAAGCAATAAAGTATGGATTTCGGTAATCAAAGTAAGATAGATATTCCATTCCAGGCGTTAGCTTCCAGACTATGAGTTTACATAAGCATAAGTTGGCTCATCAGTGGAAAGTCGATAATTCCTTGGGGTGATAGAGTGATAGTCTGAATCCCGAGTTGAATCTTCTAAAGAAGCAACAGAATCAGCAGTATCAAGGTGAAGTTCAGTTCCAGTCCAATTAAGGCTCAAGTCAACCAGGTCCAATTAAGGCTCAAGTAAACCGGATAGGGAGGTTTCAGTGGACGAGAATGGCCTAGCTGGATCAAGTTCATGAAAATAGTATAGGGCGTTGAAGCGTTATCGGTGGGTGCTTTTGTTGTCGACAAGTCTATTTCTGTTTGAGTTGAATCGTTGGCGCAAGTCCTGTTTTCTGGGAACCTATATAGGTCAATTTGCCATTAGCATAGTTTCGCATAGGTTAAACGACTCAAAGGATTGCTCCTTATACGGTCCAGCGAGTTAGACTCGTGCTTCACCAGAAGGAAGAAAGAAAGCATGCAGGAGGAGTTCACTAGACCCCGGTCGTAGGCCGGACGTAGCCATTAGCCTTCACGAATAGTCTCGTGCTTTCTTACGGGGTTCTCAATCGTGTCTAGAAGCTTATAACCATGAAGCGGCAGTTAAGAGTTCATTCTTTTACGGTTCGGTTCAGTGCGCTATCAGTCCTGCGAAGCAGTAACAATCCAAATAGTACCAAGCAAAGGAGCCAAAGCCCGTAAGCAAACCAATAAGTTGCGAGTGTGTGAGTGCGCTCTTCGGTAAGTGTCTTTCTTTGCATGTCTTAGGAGAGATTGATTGATGAATGATTTAACAAGAGAGCAGGCTTTGGAAATAAGCCAGCCCCAAATAGGCTGTATTCCAGACAAGTTGCTTTACTTTACGGCGAGCTATCAGATGGGCTAAGCAGCATACACCATTGCTTTAAAGACGGGATCTTTCCTTGGCTAGTGACCGCTACGTGGGAAGAGAATCTACTTTGATGCAGCATCGACTGTGTGCGGAAGTATAAGTGTGAAAAAGCCTGTCAATAGGTGTGTGTTGTTCTCATTCCTTGCCGCCAGAGGTCCCATTTCCACTGTTACTGAATTCATGTTAGAGGCTTTCTTACTACGCTTTCAGGCTTAAGGTGCGTAGCGGAAGTAACTAGACTGCTGGTATATTGCTAGTGGACTGACAGAGCGAGCTGTAGCGGAATCCCAATAAGTGAGTTTGGAAAGTGGCATATTACTGTGAATTCAGAGACTCTCCAAGAGCCTCGCCACTACGTCTTGCTCTTTTCAGTAAGAGCTAGTTTCTTCAAGCAAAACGGGAATTCAAGTCTCATCACACTAGTCTTTACATAGTAATATGAAAATAGCCGGCGGATATAATAACTCCCCGGGCGGAACTCACTCCTTATAACCATAATAGGGGCTTTCTTTATTACCTGTTTCATTTCCATACAGTCTGTAGAAATGTCATTTTAGTAGCTATTGCCGAGATCTCTTTTCTGATGCTTATGAGATACTGCTCACTGGTCCGTCCATCTCTACTCTTGAAGAAGGGCAGAATGCGGACGGGGATATGAGTTCTTTGCTCGATGGCCCCGGGTGAGGATTGCCTATCTTCACTGAATAACCACTCCAAAAACGATTCCCATTCAAGCACGACTTGAAGCTACCTATCCCAAAAACGACTAAACGCTATGAAAGCCATACAACAGCTATACCAGCAATGTAAGATTCCAAAGACAGGTAGAGTGGAAGATGCAATACGAGTTTGGGTTGAATCGACAAGATCCAGAGAAGAAGAACGCTCTGAAGCAATGCGCAAGGAAGCAGATTGGCTTGATTTACCTTTGTGAAAGTAAGTAGAATAGCCAGGTCCAATCGTTCTCCTATCGTATATAGGGTAATCAGAATAACTTATAGGCGCATAATCCGGAATGAATTCTCGTTTTACTGTTTTCCTCGGATAGGAGCAAGGCCAGATAAGGATGAAATTAAAGAGTTGACCCTTGCTTTAAACGACTCTTTTTGCCTATTTGAGAGCTTTACCGAGTCTAAAGGGGAGTAAAGGAGATCCACTCCATTCCTGTAGGCTGGCTGTAGTTCATCTACGGTAGAATAAGTATAAGAAGCCGTAGAAAAGAGAAAAGTTAGTGGTAATCGGGTCTGAAGCATAAGCCGAAGAGAAAGAATCCTTTGTCGAATGAATGCCCACCCATCCGTGCCGTGTTGGCGATGAGAATGAATCTTTAGGTATCAGTTGAGAGAGAGTCAGCAGTGTGTGTGAGTTTAGTCTATGATAGGGGTGCTTCTTAAGCGCGTTGTCCATCAGTAATAGAATCCACTTTCTTTCTTTGAGGAATGGAAATAGTTTCATCGCGGTGCTGTAGCTCCTTGTGATAGAGTTCCAGTTCTTTTGTACCTTGCTTCTTGACTTTCAGAAGAACACTGCCTTACTGCTTGCTTTGCCATAACATTACTAGTCATATACTTACTTGGATTATGAGACCTCTTTCCGCCTTACAGGCTACTCGACTGGAACTTGACATCGAGTGCATTAACAAACCACTAAGTCGGGCAATTCATTACTCAATTCTGTGGGAAGTGCCAACAAAGAAATCCTAAAATGAGTGGAAGCTAATAAGGAGATTCACCTCATGAACTTATGGCAACTAAGCCTGTACAACCAAGCCTTTACTTTATTATTCACAATTGATAATGGAATTGACGAATCTCATTTTGCATGCTCATTTCTCATGCATCGATAGAGTTGAAAGTCAGTAGCTCTATGTCTAGTGGATCTCGTCCTGTGGAGTCAGCTTCATAATGTGCTTCTTCAGCGGGGAGTAGTTGACCACTTACACTTAATATTAGCACTATAATAAATGGTCAGCGAATTCTATGTTTTCCTCTAGCTAGAATCTCAAGATTCCGCATTTGCTATAGGGTTAGGGTGATAATCCATTCCTTCTTAAGCTTCTGCGCTCGATAAGAAGCATTCCATTCCAGGGGTTTCCTGCTTTCCTTGACTCTGGCAACAGGTAGATCACTATCAGCAACAGGTGGATCACCATCAGTTCAATTAGCTTCACCGTTTTCCTCAGTGCTGGAAAGATCCTTATTTGTGTTTGTTTGACCACTTCAGAATTGTCAGGTAAAAAACAGAAGTAGAAGAATTCTTTGTTGACGTTAACCGCTCAAAGAGAGATTCCTATTTTCGGGAGTTTCTAGGGAAATTCCTGTCTTCGGCGTTAGGATAAGATCAAGTTGGCAATGCTCTGTTACTTTCCTAGATTATTTATTATATGAAGTAGTAAGATAAGAAATGATTGTTTGAGATTATATGAATGGATAGAGTTGAAAGTCAGTAGCTCTATGTCTAGTGGATCTCGTCCTGTGGAGTCAGCTTCATAATGTGCTTCTTCAGCGGGGAGTAGTTGACCACTTACACTTAATATTAGCACTATAATAAATGGTCAGCGAATTCTATGTTTTCCTCTAGCTAGAATCTCAAGATTCCGCATTTGCTATAGGGTTAGGGTGATAATCCATTCCTTCTTAAGCTTCTGCGCTCGATAAGAAGCATTCCATTCCAGGGGTTTCCTGCTTCTTGACTTTCAGAAGAACACTGCCTTACTGCTTGCTTTGCCATAACATTACTAGTCATATACTTACTTGGATTATGAGACCTCTTTCCGCCTTACAGGCTACTCGACTGGAACTTGACATCGAGTGCATTAACAAACCACTAAGTCGGGCAATTCATTACTCAATTCTGTGGGAAGTGCCAACAAAGAAATCCTAAAATGAGTGGAAGCTAATAAGGAGATTCACCTCATGAACTTATGGCAACTAAGCCTGTACAACCAAGCCTTTACTTTATTATTCACAATTGATAATGGAATTGACGAATCTCATTTTGCATGCTCATTTCTCATGCATCGATAGAGTTGAAAGTCAGTAGCTCTATGTCTAGTGGATCTCGTCCTGTGGAGTCAGCTTCATAATGTGCTTCTTCAGCGGGGAGTAGTTGACCACTTACACTTAATATTAGCACTATAATAAATGGTCAGCGAATTCTATGTTTTCCTCTAGCTAGAATCTCAAGATTCCGCATTTGCTATAGGCTCCGTATCTGAAGACGCGCTTGCATTTGGAGTCTTCTGTCCCCTTCTTGACTGGCGAAATCCATCTTGACTTCCTGCCGAGGGTTCTCCGGAACTAGCCTTGGTTGGCACGGCACTACTTCATTGAATCTCTTAAGCACGAGCAAGTCCTGTCTTTGTCTTTATCGCCTACCCATAGCTCTCCACTGAAAACTCAGAAGAACACTAATAAGTAGAAGAATGAAACTGAGGAAGTGGACATCACTTTTGTAGCTCGTGGTATATAGTATGGCTCATCCAGCAGGATGACAGGAGTTATGACATTGATCCCTTCCGCGCCGCCTTCCAACCAACGGATTATCCACCTCCAGAGCGACTGCGACTAAGACCTTTGAGCGTCCAGGGAAGTCCCTTTACCAACAACCTTATGTGTTTTGTCGTTTTGATCCAAAGAAGATTCGATATAGAGATGGTAGGGAGGAAGATCTACTTAGCTCAACAAGCTTCGCATCAGCACCGGACGCTCATTGCTAGGTCATCAACCCTTGTTACTCAATGAAGTGGGCAAACCACATCGACAAAGGGGAGCAGGGATGGCATCGAAGCTTTACTTGTGTTGTGCGAACGATGTAATAAACTCTAACTAAACACTGATCTCTCCCATCTATTCTGACTCGAAACTCAAAACTATAACTAAACACTGATCTCTCCCATCTATTCTGACTCACGACTCTATTAGTTCTAATGTGATTGTTTTGGTTTCCAGTTGTGGCTATGCCTCCTTTTTTTCCTACTATCATCCATCCGGCCCGGTCGTCCCGACCTCTTGCTCAGTGCTTATCAAAACCCTGGCTCAGGCATTCTCTTTATGACGTATGCTCTGCTCTCTCGGTTCACCTTTCTCTATGGACCGGCTTGCTATGTTGTAAGGTAAAGCTATTCCGTAAAGCGCTTAACATCAATCATGGAAAGACAAAACACTATGTTCCCCTATCTTCGAAAGAGCATAGAATCCGCTTTTCTTCTTACATAAGGCAAAAGAGTAATGATAGAGTTTTGTTTTCACCTTGACGATCCGCAGGCCAGTATAGGTTTGAAAAGGTCTATATAGGTGGGAAGGGAAGCTTAACGTCTTTAGGCGGAAGCTACTGCTTAACGAATGAAGGAGGCAGGACGACTCGACTACGGAGACTACAATACAAGTAATGTGAGCCATAGCGAAGGCTCCCCATTCCTACCGGCCTCCCCAGGTGGCAAACAGGGCCGATCGGGAGGCGTGAGCGTGCCCTTCCGTTCGAACATTGCAGGCTTCACCACGACGTGGATTCGAACCACTACTTCCCAGTTAGTCGATCGTGGTCTGATAAAGGTCTGTCGTCCTCCTCATTATAGTCCTCCTAGAATCCAATGCATTTCGTTGGAATACATCCTGTCTTTTCACCTTTGTAGTCCTATGCATAGTCAATACTATAGCCCCAATCATTGCTACTAATAGAATCAGACTAGGAACCAAAAACCATACGGAATAGTTGGTATAAAGTAAATTGCCCAATGTTTCCAAATTAGTACAACAATGTACCTTTCCGGCATGAACCGTATATCTCAGAGAGGTCGTATTTCTGTAGGTTGGTAGTAATGGAATGGTTTCATTATCTAAAATAAAGAACATTTCCCACCAAAGGATCAGTCCAATAATACCACTGACAGGTAAATAGCGCAATACTTCTTCGTGAATCTCCGCTATTTGAATATTGAACATCATTACCACGAATAGGAATGAAACGGCAATAGCTCCTATATAAACTACTGGGAAGATCATAGCGGAGAAGTCGAGACCTAACAATATGAGTAAACCAGAAGTGTTGCGAAAGACTGGGATGGGAAACGAAACGGAATGTACCGGATTTTTCGCACGTACAACCATAAAACCGGAGACCAAAGCAAGGCTCGACGAAACAGAAAGTATCATGGTACTAAGTCCTTCCTTGAAAATGGAACTGGAATGCTATGCTTCTTCTTGCTCCAACATTCAAGTCGATCTATTACGACCAGCACGGTTGTTCGTATTTCATTTTATTATTCCAAGAAAAAACCCCTCCTTAAAAGAAAGCACCTACTAACAGAATGACTTAAAAAGAAAGCACTCACTGAATGACTTACGGAATCTCGTCTTTCTCCTACACAACGAGAATTGGGGACGTGTCCGGGTCGGAATTCAAGTAAGGGCAGAGGTTCGGCTTGCTTCTCCCCCACCCTGCAAACAAACGGAGGCATCTTTCCTATAGTGCGCCCTGCTAGCAACTACAGCATCAAAGAAAAACACCCGGTAGTGCGCCCGAAACTACTTGGAGCATACCCAGCTAGCTAATCTAAGCAGAAAAGAGGAAAGAGCCCAAACTACAGCATCAAAGAAAAACAAACTGCCTGTTAATAACTACATTTAGAGTATTTGTTCAGATGCTTGGATTCTGTTTTATGCAATCATCTTCCAAGCGTTATTCTCTATTGCATTGCTTTTGACATTGACCACTGGGGCATATGATGAGCAGCAATCCGATTTGTCTCATCCTCGCCGTACCAAGCAAGGCTAAAGTGTCGTCTTCACCGGTTACCAGCAGAGTTCAGCTCGAAGTCCGGCAATGCACCTCGAGATAAAAGAAGTGTTTTGACTTTCCGCAGAAAAGAATCAAGCTAGCCCCACCCCAGAGAACCTAATATAGAATCTTGTAAAAACACTGCTTCCTTGTTGTATACGAGACAGCTTATAGGCAACACCGAGTTGTAGTCCCAGAGCATCAAAGTTCAGTGAGGATGCAGGCGCTTTCGCTTTCCAAGTCGTCAATGTGCAAGCATCAAAGTTCAGTCAGTATAAAGTAAGCGGTGAAGTATCAAGTCAGCGGTAAGTCTCAAGTCAGCGGTAAGTCAATCAGTGTTGTCATTGCGTAGATAGAAAGACAGAATGCAAGTGAGCGGTTAAGGCGGGTATCAAGTTAGGGTATCAGGTCAGGGTATAAAGTTCGGGTATCAAGTTTGGGTATCAAGTCAGTTTGTTTCATCTGCTATTAAATCAGTGTCGAGCTCACCTTTTGAATTCCATAATTTCATAAAATCATCTTCATTGGCAGTTGGCAGTCGAACCCTTTACTCTGGTGAGAGTCCAGGACTTGGCAATGAAAACAGGAACTAAAACAGTTGAAGCGCCTGATGCCTTCAATCTACCCGTTGCTATAAGAAAATAATATTGACCGATTACTCTCTTTTCTACGAGATACTTGCCTTAGAGCTGTAGGGCTAGTAGGACCAAGAGCAAGTCCTTTTGATTCGGCATAGGCATAAAATGCACCAGAAGAACCGATAGTGGGGCTTACATAAGCATACAACATAATACCTCTGCTCCACTTAGAGAAAGAAGGGTTCCGGGTTTACAGCCCCTTTACATACTTCAGTATAGCCTCCTTCTTTCAGTTCGAGTAGAAAGTCGGTCGAGTTTCGGGTGTTGTTGGTTCATAACTGCAAGTCGAGGTCGGGTTGACAGCTTCATCCTTCACTATATTGACTTCTTGCCCTTGCGCTTGTTTTAGTGTTGTCGTAAAGAGAGCTTCTTTACTTTACCTTTAGTTGTCTTAGAGAGGCCAAAGGGAATAGTGTTTCATATATCTATCTGGTAAATGGAATGAATCTCTCTCTTACCCTCATGACTTCTTTCTAGAAAATCTCGGTGTAACTCCTTATGCTTGTTCTGTTAACTTTTTTCATTGACTTGCTCCATCTTCATATCCAGCTCTGGCTTCTGCTTATACATAGGAGTAAAGTCGAACTGAGCTTTCCACTGTTGATTCTTTAGACTTCAATAATTACTCTATAATAACTCTATCTATGCAAGACACAGCTGATTCTCTTTCTATAGAAGCTTCTATACTCTACTTGTTTCTTTCCACTTCTTCTTTTGTTGCACGTCAGTGAGCGGGTGCCGACTTGGGAACTGCTGAACCTCTGATTCCCTAATTACCTATTTGATTGATACTCGACTTGCTAACTTGCATGAAATAAGTGTGGCGAACTCTCCTCAACAGGCAATACTTAACGCGGAACGGAAGTCTAGTAAGAATAATCTTACTTCTTCTCAAGATCCGGCTTCTAATGGCATCTTCTGGTTATACTACCAACTTGGTTGTGAGAACTCTGAACTGACTACGCTTATAAGGCCCTTTGGTTGTGCCCAAGGTTGTTTGTTTTTTTTTGTTTTTGAAATAGAAGTTGCTAAAAGTTTTTCAATTGAAATGGCAAAGGCCCCCCAGAGAAATTCCCTAGAAAACAAAAAAAGTTTTTTTTTTTTTTTTTTTTTTTTTTTTTTTTTTTGTTTATTTTTTTCCCTCCGGGGTAAGACGCCAAACGTAAAAGCACTTTTTGGGCGCAGAACAGTAAAATATAGCCTTAACGCAATTTTTTACCGGAATCAGGGGTCGAAAGACGAGCCTCCACCGGGCCTTTTCCGAAAGGGACCTCAACTCTCTGGCTCCCTTCTAAGGAAAAAGCCATGCCAGCCCGAAGTTTTTTTTTCTGTAATTGAGGCAAGTAGGAAAAATTGAAGTGCTTTCTCTTCCTCAACTTTTTTATAAGAAAGTCAACAAACAAAGCAACTACGACCCGAAAACCCTCCCTGACCCCACTTTAGTTCCCCTTTCTTAGTCCCCCCCCCCCCCCTTTGGTTGGCTTAAAAGCCTCTTTCTTTTCCTTTTTTTTGCTTTAGTCCCCCCCCCTCCCCCCCCCCCTGGGGTCCCCTGTGCTTTTTTTCCTCTGGAAACGTGCTTTTTTATTTGAATCTCTCGCTCCGCCTGTAAAAAAAAACCCCGACACCCGGCCTCCTAACTTCCCCCCTATCGTCCCCCCCCGAACCCCAAAACTCCAAAATCTTTGTTTTTTTGGTTTTTGACGGAGTGTCGCGGGCAACAGCTTTTTCTATATAGAATGACCTAATTTAAAAGCGCGCAGAACCAAAGCCTACAACTATGTAGCTCCAAGAGGCCCCCCTGTCATTGACCCCCCTTTTTTTTTGCAATAGAATTAGGGATCATTAAAAGGGGGGGCCGAGGGTAACAGCAGGCCCAGTAAAATGGTAATTGTGGCCATGCACTTCAAATTAGCTAAGTCCCCACCTTGGCCTTGAAACCCCCCCCCCACCACTTTTATGTTGGTCCAATTACAAACTACCGGAAAGGTTAAAGTTTAAATCCGTCGCCAAAGAAACCGTGATAGAGTTTTTTTTTTTTCCCCCCTGAAACACCGACGACCGGGAAAGAAAGAAGCAACTTGGGGTCCCCCTTGTTTTCAAGGCCCAAGAAATAAGCTCGTTGGAAAGGAAGCCAAGTGAAAACCAGAAAATAAAAGTAAAGGCTTAAAGAAAAACAGTAGAAAAGGGGATCCAGCAAGTAAAAGTTTTTTAATTTTTAGAAAGGAGGCTCTGCAAAGCAACCGAAAGGCTGGAAGGAACAGAAAGGGTTAAGTTTTTCGAGTATCCCTGGCTTCAATAGAAGAGAAGTAATTTTTGTTTTTTGAATTTCCGCCAATTTCCCCCTCAGGTGGTCCCTTGGGGTCCGTTTGTCCCCCCCCACCCCCCCCTTCCCGGGGAGAAAACCTGGAAATTATACAAATCCCCATCTTCCCTATTTACGCTCTTCCGGGGTTCAAAGCCGTGGACGGTCCCCGAAAGCTGCAAGTGGCTACCACATGTGGGGAAGTTCCCCCCCCACTCCACAAAGCTCATAAATCCGCTTGCTAGAAAAGTCCCCCTCAAAGGTTTTCAGGTGCCAAATTTTCCCCCCAAAAAAGTTCGATAGCAAAAGAGTTTCCCTTGTTTTTTTTTTAATTCCAGTTTTTTCCCCCTGCCTGGATGCTTTTTGGGGCTTTGAAGCCTCCTGTATTTTTTTTTTTAACCTGTTTCTTAAAAATGATCCCCCTGCGCAACAAAGAATGTTATGGACATAACCCTCCGCATATTTTTTTCTTGAATTACCGAAACTTTTTTTTTTCATAAATCCTGAATGGAAATTGAACACTCGAAACTCCCTTGGCTCCCGACCCCGAAGGCCAACACGGGATTGGCTATCTTCTGGAAACCTCCCGAACTGCTCTAACCTGGCTTTCCTTACCCGCAAAACTTGGAAGTGTTGTTCCTTCCCTGCTTTTTCAACCGCTTTACTTCCTTTAGCCGCATTTTCTTTTTAACCTGCCCTTTTTCCTATATAATGATCCTGCCTTGGTTCCCCCCTTTTTATTTTTCCAACAAAACTTGAAGACTTTTTACCGCAACCAACACCTCCTCCCTTGGGCATTCCAAAGATTTCCCTTTCCTTCCCCCGGAACCCGACACCCCGCATACTTAAACAAAACCTGGAAATTTGGGAACTTTTTTCCAACGAAAGAATTGGAGTCCGCCCCTAGGAGATAATTTAACCTAAGTTTCAGTTAATACCCCCACCCCCCTACTTCTTTCCCCCTTGCCCCCCCCAACGTGTTACACCATCTTTTCTTTGCGGCCGCGGAAAACACTCAAATTCCCATCTCACTAATTGCCCTGAAAAACTTAAGAAATAAAAAACTACCGGGGCCGATAAAAGACCAAGAACTAAACACGGGCGCAACTCGTTTTTTTTTCCAATTTTTTCCCTTTTTTTTCCACTCCTAATTGGCCCCAGGACATATTCTTTTTGATCTTCTTGTTTGTAACTCGCAACAAAGTACGATTGACTTTGCGCCAAAGAAGAAAGAAGAATCATATGAACTTCCACAAGCCACCGGAAATGTGGAAGAAACCTTGCCTGTTTTTTTCCCCCTATATGAAAGGAACTTGAAAAGAGCATTTGCAAACCATTTTTTGGCACTCCCGTTTAGCGCCCCCAAAGAAGTTAAGCGTTTAGCGAGTTTGTTGCCTTTCAAAGCAAGCCTGTTTTTTATTATTTTTCCCTATGGGCCCCGAAA